>JAIXND010000729.1:3255184-3964823 GCA_023646645.1 Varanus salvator macromaculatus | reverse complement strand
TTATCCCAATCTTAACTCAATTACCATTCCCAATCCACATTCAATGCCTTTGATCTTGGAGATGCTGGAGTGCCTGGGGCAGACAACCATTTTTACCAAGTTAGATCTCAGGAATGCCTATAATCTTCTCAGAATTAAACTCAGATTCGAATATTTGACATCATTGTGCTCAAGATTGGGAAATCATGAGTTCTTCATCATGCTTTTCAGGTTAATTTGGGCCCCCTCAGTGTTCTCAAGATTAATAAATGATATTTTTCATGATTTCTTCGATGAATTTCTGATTGTGTATTTAGATGATTTGTTAATTTTCTCCTGGGACCCTGTCACTCATGTGCAGCACGCTAGAGCAGTGTTGCAGAGGATGAGGGAAAATCAGCTTTCAGCAAAGCCGGAGAAATGTGAATTTCATCTCACCACCTTAACCTACTTGGGGTATCAAATTTCTCCAGCGGGTTTGAAAATGGATCCCACTGAGGTGCAAGCAGTGCTTTTGTGGAAACTGCCTCACAATATGTGAGTTACAGAAATTCCTAGGCTTTGCCAATTTTTATCAGAAGTTCATCCTCAATTATTCCCACCTCACTTTAACTGATCTTCTAAAAAGGAAAAAATAAACACTTTTGTTGGTTGCCAGAGGCAGATAAAGTTGCCTTAAAGCAACAGTTTGCCTCAGAAACACAATAGCTTCATCCTGATACTGCCGCTCCTTTTGTGATGCAAACTGACACCTCTGGCTGAGCTTTGGGGGCTGTGCTATTGCAGAGGGGAGAGGGGAGACAAGGAGATCTTCTACCTGTGGCTTTTTACTTGTGTAAACTTACTTCATCTGAACAAAATTACACCATATGGGAAAAGGAATTGTTGGCTATTAAGGCTGCTTTGGAGGAGTGGAGGCATTTACTGGAGGGAGTTGCTCATCCAGTGCTCATTCAAACGGATCACAAAAACCTGGAGCACTTTAAATCTGCAAAGCTCCTCAATCAAAGGCAAGTGTGTTGACCTTTGTTTTTTGCTCGTTTTCACTTTAACATAGAAAAAATTTAAATATTTTTCCATCTCAGAACCTCCTGGCAGATGCATTATCATGAAAGTCTCAGTATTTTGAAGGTGGAGACTTGCACCCCATGCCAGCTTTGATCTTGTGCCTGGAGTCATTGGCAGTGGTTACTGCCTCTTCGTCATGGTTGCATGATCTCTGCCAAGCACAACAGAAAGATGCCTTTGTTCTGGACAAATTAGGGGAGCAGGGTGCAGGTGTATTATCTTCTGTATTTCATTTTAGGGATGGATTGTTATTTTGTAACCAAACTGTATGTGTGCCTCTCTCTCTCTTTGGGAATGGGTGTTACATCAGTGCCATATTGAAGGCAAACCTGGATGCAGAGATTGCCACCAATTATAGACTGGTGGCTAACATCCTGTTCTTGGGTAAGGTGCTTGAGCAGGTGATGGCCAAACAACTTCAGGCACTCTTGGAGGAAACTGACCATCTAGACCCATTCCAGTCTGGTTTCAGGCCTGGCTGTGGGACTGAAACTGCCTTGGTCACCCTGTGCAGGGAGAGGGATGGGGGAGTGTGTCCCTGTTGGTTTTCCTGGACCTCTCGATGACTTTCAATACCATTGACCATGCTGGCTGAGTTGGGAGTTGGAGGCACTGCTCTACAGTGGTTCTGCTCCTACTTGGCTGGCCAATTCCAGAAGGTGGTACTGGGAAATTGTGGCTCTGTGCCATGGCAGTTGTGCCATGGAGATCCACAGGGCTCCATTTTGTCCCCCATGCTGTTCAGCATCTACATGAAACTGCTGGGAGAGGTCATTTGGAGGTTTGGGCTGAGGAGTCATCAGTATGCTAATGACACCCAGCTCTACCTCTCCTTTACATCTAGCCCAGGTGAGGTAGTGGCTGTCCTTAACCAGTATCCGACCAGTGTGATGGGCTGGATGAGGGCCAATAAATTAAGACTTAATCCAGACAAGACAGAGGTCCTGTTGGTAAGTGGTTCAGCTTTCCAGGTAAGTGATCTCTGCCCTGTTCTGGATGGGGTTGCACTCCTGCAAAGGAACAGGGTGCGTAGTTTGGGAGTGCTCCTTGACCCAGAGCTGTCCCTGGAGTTCCAGGTGGCTGCTGTGGTGAGGAGCGCTTTCCTCCAGCTTCAGCTGGTCCATCAACTACACCTTTACTTGGATGAGCAGAACCTAGCGATGGTGACCCATGTGCTGGTAACCTCCTGGCTGGACTATTGTAACATGCTCTATGTGGAGCTGCCCTTGAAGATGGTCTGGATACTTCAGTTGGTCCAAAATAGAGCAGCCAGGCTTCTGATGGGGACTGGTAGGTGTGTACACATTACACCAGTCCTTTTTTGTCTGCATTGGCTCCCAATTGATGTCTGGGCCCAATTTAAGGTGCTAATGCTGACATATAAAGCCCTAAACAGTTTAGGGCCTGGGTATCTGAAGGATACCCTTCCTTATACACCTGCCCACCCCCTAAGATCTGGGTCTGAGGTCCTTCTTTGGGAGCCCTCTTTGCAGGAGATCAGGAGAGTGGCTCCCCAGCTCTGGAACCTGCTCCCCAGAGAGGTGCGCCTGGCACCGACACTTTATTCATTTCAGTGCCAGGCCAAAACCTTTTTATTTTCCCGATATTTTAACAGTTCATGTGGTTTTAATATGGATTTTTTGTTATTTATTGATGCTGCTTTTTCTTATTACACTACTGTCCTGAGACCCCAGTAAAGGATGGGGTAGAAATGCTTTTAATAAATAAATTTAATAATAAGTTTGTTGTAGAGTCGGGGGGAGGGGATCTTTAAACCCCCGCCCCATTGCTTCGGTCAGAACGCGCAGTCCTGGCCAGCTCTGCAACGGCTTTAGCGGGTTCCTGGCTGCAGGGACTGCAGAGCCGCCTGGCCGCTTCTCAGAGTCCCGCTTGGGCAGGGGGCCGTCCCTCTTCTGGTGGGCACCCTCTGCTGGGGCAGGGAGCGCCGCGCCCGCCACGCCTCCAGGAGCCGCCGCCCGCTTCCGCAGCCTCCCTTCCCGGACGGCTGCCCCGCAGGGCGCGTCCCTCCCTCCAGCCCCCCCCCCGGGCTGCGCCTCTGCCTCGCAGGGGGAGAGGGCTGCGCTGTGTCCCCCCTCGGGCCCCGCCGGAGGGCTGGAAGCTGCCTCCTTGCCTCCCACGCCCCGCCCCGCTCCTCTCGCGCCACCGCCCCTCCTCTCCCCACCTCACGTCCAACCTCCTCATCCCCTCCCGTGCGTTCCTTTCTCCGGCCGTTGCCCCGCCCCTTCTACTCCCTCCCCCGTTGCTCTCTTCCCGCGGGAAGCCCCTGCACACCGGGGACTCAGCGCTGGGGTGGGCCCACAGCTCCCCTGCCGAACGCCCCCTTGCCAGCACTCCGGCCACCCCTGTGTCAGCTTCCCCATCTCCCCACTCCCTGTGGAGCGGCTCCCGCGGCTTGCTCCCGAGTAGGAGATGGCGAGCCCCGCTGACCCTTCACAAAATTGTCAAAAATAAGACTATTTGTGGGCAAGCCAAAAAAAAATCCGAGAAGTCTCCACCCCCCACCCCGTAAGCCATAGAGGGCAAAGGAATGGGACTACATTACAACAGATGGAGTATTTTTCTGTCTTCTGACTCTTCTTGCAAAAGGGTGCAATAGGCACAAGTGGAGCAGCCAGAAGCTCTTGCATCTGCCTGGTTGATGCAGAAAGCCAGGTCAGGTCGCTTGCTAGACGCTATAGAGGGAGGGTTTTTCACCCAGAGGGTCCGAGAGGCGACGAGGGGGGGAAACTTCCTTGACTTGGTCTTGACCAACAGGGAGGAGCTGATAGATGAAGTCAGAGGAGTCTCCTGGGATAGGTTACTGGAAGGCAGGAGAGAAGGAAATGGGCTATAATATCTTTGCTTTGGGCTATAATATCTGGAACTATCTTTAATTGATTTGCAACCCTATACCTTTTTAACATCTGGAATATCCAGCCCTCCTTTTTTTTTTTTTTATTCATACCATAGTACTTTACTTATTCTTGCTCTCTTCCCTCCATCACAATATACCTCCAATAACTTCTGTATTTCCTTTCATTCTTGATCATAAAACTTAATTGGAATCATCCAGAACAAAAAATTAATCTTTAGCAAATTTTTCATTTTTCTTATTGCTATTTTTCCAAACCATGATATTTTTTACCTTTTCACATCTTCCTATTTCATCTTTTATATCTTTCTTTAATTTCTCATAATTTTTCTTCTTTAATTTTTGACTATTTTTTGGAATATCAATTCCTAAATTTCTTATTCTGTCTACTATTTTTAATTTATATTTTTCTTTTAATATATCCAAATCTTCACTATTGTGATTATATAACATCATTTCCAATTTTCCCCAATTAACTTGCAGCCCACTATACTTCCCAAATTCCTTTAAATGTAAATATATTCTCTCTATAGTATTTATTGGATCTTAAAATGTTAACAATGTATCATCTGCAAATAAATTAATTTTAATTTTCTGACATACTACAATTCCTTCTATGCATTTCCCAGTACTTCCATCATTAAAGCAAATAACATTGGGGATAAGGGACAACCCTGTCTCATTCCTCGGCTTAATGTTATTGTTTCTCTAATATCATCATTTACAATTATTTTTGCCATATTTTCTGAATATAATTGATTTATTACTTTCTTAAATTTTATTCCAAAGCCCATCTTTTCTATTAGAATCTTCACTGTTGGCCATTCCACACAGTCAAAGGCTTTAAATATATCTAATGCTAACATACTTGCCTTTAACATCCAGGCAGCAGAGGGAGCTCAAGTATTACTATTAGCACAATACAGTCTTCCTCTTTCTCAAACCAGAGTCACTGCCTCTTCTTTTTATTTATTTATTTTGTTGTTGTCTCTTATCTCTTATCTCCATAGTAGTAACAAAATAGCACAGAGAAGCTAATCCTGGGACATTAATTAACGTTGACATCTGTCCAAATATTTTCCCTTTCGGCACTTTCATGGCCTTCCAGCTGCATGGGAGAAGGGAGGAAAGTCTCTTCTTATCAGTCGTTCAAGAAAAACAACCTCCACTTTTTATTTATTTATTTATTTATTTATTTAAATATTTATATGCCGCCCCTTGCAGCAGCCTCGGGGCGGCTCACAACATTAATTCCCCTTTTTCCCCCCTACTTCTTCAAGCTGCTTGTAAGCTTTTTATAACAAGCAACCGAGGTGTTTATAACATAAACACTGTTTCTCAATCCACAAATAGCTGAAGTGCAGCTTACTCTGGACCAGGCCCAGCAATTTCAGATTACAAAAACAACTCTTAGTCCACGTCTGTGTTTCAAATCTTCCCAGGAGATAAACAAATGAATTAATTTACGTTTCATGCATTTTTCAGTATCTCTTGATCTTAATTTGAGTATATTTCAATCATGTTTTTCCCAATGGTCAGGAGGAGTAAGAATTCAGCATCCGGAGTCCATCCAAGCTAGTTCCCCCCCCCCCCAACATCCCAGTGTTTTCATATAGTTCTCTTTAGAGGTACCAACTTCAACTTGTAGATTAATCAACTCAAAACAGATAGATCAACCAACTAAAGGTGCAATTGCTCTGAAAGTTTTGGCAGAAAAAGGTCTATAACTCACAGTTCAGAGTTTTTCTGTCTAAACTTGCACAGGACTGTAAGCCTAAAATGGATAGACCAAGGTATGCAAACAAGTGGGGATCATATTTACAAGCACCATGGTTTTCCTCCTCCTTCAGTAGTTCATTTCCAGCAAGTTCTAACCATGAATACCATGCCTCCCCCCACCCATGAACTGGCATCAGCAATCTCTCCAGAGATAATTTGGGACATCGTAGAACCAGATGAACATTGCCATAGTTACCAAAATAAACCCAAATCACTAGCAGGCATAACGAGGACTGGAAAGGGCCTGATGGAAAACAAGGGCTTGCTTTCCAATCCTACACAGTCCTGCCTCAAGAGCTGGCCAGAGTTTCCCTGATGTCCAAAATGTCCCTGCACACCCCAAATTAGTCTGGTACCACTGAGTTTTGAAAGGTGGTACAGAAAAATGTACATGGCCAACATCCTCACCAAAAAAGAAAATCTAAAGGGGCCCAGTTTGGGCTGTAGAGTGAGATGCAACCCCCCTTATAAAAATACTTCCCCAGCCATTAATCAAAGCAGTGTTTCCCCCTCAGCTACACAGAGTTTTCAATTGAAGCCACACGGCTTGTGCCAGAAAAACAGCTTTTTCTCCTTCTCCCCACCACCCTGGCACCCCATTCCCAGTCACCATTGTCTAGGGCAGCTCATGAAAAAGCATCCCACAACCCCCCCCCCCAGCCAGGTGCCTCCCCCCACCAAGAAACTATGCCTGATCAAAACCAGATGACTCAAAGTGTGGCAGAATCTGGATGGTGTCTTGGGATGGGACATGATCAAAATGGGGGTGGGGGAGCAGGATGGAGGGATGGCCCATGCAGCAAGAGGGGACTGATTGAGGGGGTATTTAGGAGTTTGGGGTTGTTGCGGATTTTCTGGGGGGGGGGTTAGCCTTGAAAATTGTTCTATAATGGCCAACTTAGAGCACAAAATGCAAGTGGCACCAAATATCAAGCAATAACCCTGACACAGAATTCTTAGGAAAAAAAAACACATTGAGAGCAAGTGCAAATTTAAACATTGATGCTTTTTGGAGGCATGGCCAAATTACAGGTCTTTTTTCAGTCTAAAATTGCATAGAACTGCACAGTTGGAGGAGGAAAACTCTGCTGCATTTCACATTTGGGTGAAATTTCAGAAACGGGGCAGCCACGCATTTAGGGGTCAGTATTAAAAACACCCTCTTCATGGATCACTGCCTTGTCGTGGCGAAGGGGCTTGCGTAGCTCAATGAAGCTATGAGCTATGCCGTGCAGGGCCACCCAAGACGGACAGGCCATAGCAGAGAGCTCTGACAAAACGTGATCCACTGGAGAAGGAAATGGCAACGCACTCCAGTATCTTTGCCATAAAACCCCATGGACATGAAAACCAAAAGGCAAAACGATATGACACCGGAAGATGAGCCCCTCAGGTCGGAAGGTGTCCAATATGCTACTGGGGAAGAGCGGAGGGCTAGTACTAGTAGCGCCAGAAAGAATGAAGCGACTGGGTCAAAGCCGAAAGGACACTCAGTTGCCGATGTATCTGGCGGTGAAAGGAGAGTCCGATGCTGCAAAGATCTGTACTCCATAGGAACCTGGAATGTAAGATCCATGAATCAAGGCAAGCTGGACATGGTCAAACAAGAGATGACAAGACTGAACATCGACCTCTTAGGAATCAGTGAACTAAAATGGACAGGCATGGGTGAATTTAGTTCAGATGACCATCAGGTATGCTACTGCGGGCAAGAATCCCTCAGAAGAAATGGAGTAGCCTTCATAGTCAATAAAAGAGCAGGAAAAGCAGTCCTGGGATACAATCTCCAAAATGACAGAATGATCTCAGTTCGAATCCAAGGCAAACCATTCAACATCACAGTAGTCCAAGTCTATGCCCCAACCACTGGTGCTGAAGAGGCTGAAGTTGACCGGTTCTATGAAGGCCTACAACACCTTCTAGAATTAACTCCAAAAAATGATGTCCTTATCATCATAGGGGATTGGAATGCTAAAGTAGGAAGCCAAAAGATAACTGGAATAACAGGCAAGTTTGGCCTGGGAGTACAAAATGAAGCAGGGCACAAGCTGGTGGAATTTTGTCAAGAGAATACAATGGTCATAGCAAACACTCTTTTCCAACAACCCAAGAGACGACTCTACACATGGACATCACCAGATGGGCAACACAGAAATCAGATTGACTATGTGCTCTGCAGCCAAAGATGGAGAAGCGCTATCCAGTCAGTAAAAACAAGACCAGGAGCTGACCGTGGCTCTGATCATGAGCAAAGGTTGGTGGTGTGAATAATTTTAGCCCATTACTCTCCCCTTTAATCCTCTCAACATAGCTTTCCAATGCATTCCAAATAATTGTGCTAAATAGGCAAGTATAATACCTGTCAGGTCAAATTCACTCCTTGGTTACTTTTCCTCTCCTCCCCCCAACTTGGCACACCAGACATTTGCCCCCCCCCCCACAGAAAGCTAAAAAGTACATAGAAATCAGTCAAGTCATTAACTTTTCAAACCAAACAATTCTCCCCCTACAAGACTTGCCTGTATCACAGTGGGATAAAATGCACAAGTACAGGAAATGGGTTCTGATTCTCTGACCAGGGTGAGAAAAGGCCAACTGTGATGGCAAGTGTGGTGGGACAATAATGATGATTTATCTTATGGCAACCATTGAAGATCAGTGTTTCTGTTCCCCATTTTGCAGATGTGGAAGACTGAGTCCAAGAGAGAGTGGGTGGTTTGACCAAGGGCATGTTGTGGTATGTTCAGGGCAAAGGAGATATTTGTGGTGGTGATTTCCTGTCTTTTAATTTGATATTTTTCTTTTATTGCTGAATGCATGAGTTTTTGCATGTGTGTAATTATGTTGCGAGCCATGGATTGTTAAAGTTTCATTTTGGCACTACCTTATGAAGGGCCAACTTCAAAAGCAAAATGCAGTCAAACAAGAAAAAACATGGCTGCCATACAAATTTCCTAAAAGGGGCACATGTGGACTTCCGAAACTGTGAATTTCACATTTGGGTGGGATTTCCTTTTGGATCCCTGGGGGAGGAAAAGCCCATTGATCAACCCATGAGTGATTCTGGCTACAGGAGAGACGGATCAGATGCCACCCACCCACTCATTGGGGAGTCATTGGCTAGCCCTCCCTGTGACACTCCCCCCATGTTTCTCCAGAGCATGGAGGGCAAGTTTGTTCACTGGCTTTCCTTTCTCAGCCACTTCTGGAGAGCTCAGCAAGATGTGTTTTTAATTGTTGTTGTTAGTTGCGAAGTCGTGTCCGACCCATCGCGACCCCATGGACAACCTTCCTCCAGGCCCTCCTGTCCTCCACCATCCCCCAGAGTCCACCCAAGCTCACACCAACCGCCTCAGTGACTCCATCCAGCCACCTCATCCTCTGCCGTCCCCTCCTTCTTTTGCCATCTATTGTTCCCAGCATCAGGCTCTTCTCCAGGGAGTCCTTCCTTCTCATTAGGTGGCCAAAGAAACAGTGCACTGTCAGTTACATGAAGCCCAGTGCAAGGGCTGTATGAGATATTTGTGTCATCTCATTTTTGTTTAGGAGTTACCTAGCTCACAGCTTTGGGACCCAACACATGCTCAGATTACAATCCACATTCAAAATCCATACATTCCCGAACTTGCAAAACCATCTGCAGACCCCAAAATTACACTTGGCAGCTTGCATGCCTTTAAAAGAGGCACATCAAATTCTGTTTGCACTTGAAACAAGTGTGCAAGCATGCTTCAATCAGCAGCAAAAGAATGTGCATATTTCATAGAAGCACAACATTGACGTGGGCATTTGGTAAAACAGCTCATGAAAATATGCACAGATTTTCATACGAAAAGGAAAAACCAGTGCTTATATCCAAGTACAGTGGTACCTCAGCTCACAAATGCCTTGGTTCGTGAACAAATCAGGTCACAAACAAAAATTTCATCAAAATTTTGACTTGGGTTGCGAACTCCACATTGGGTGGCGACCAAGATCGCAGCCATCTCCCCACCCCCCACCCCCGAGTGGGGAGATGGCCACAATCGCAGTTGCTTTCATGCAGGGAAGGCATGCGTGATCACAGGTGCACTCCTGCAGGAAAGATGGGCGCAATCTCGGCCATCTTCCCCGCAGCTGTGCTGTGCTGCGCCTGTCTTTCTTGCATCAGCGTGCCCATGATCATGCACGCCTTCCCTGCACGAACGGAACTGCGATCGTGGCCATCTCCCCACCCCCCTGAGTGGGGAGATGGCCGCAATCGTGCTGGGGGCGGGAGGGGAGATGGCCAAGATTGCGCCCATCTCTCCCTCCCCTAGTGCGCCCCATTTGCCTCCGTCTCTCCATCCCCCAGCGCTCCATTTGCGCCTGTCTCTTCCTTCCCCAGTGCACCCACGATTGTGCCTGTCTCTCCCCCACCCCCCAGTGCGCTGGGATGACAGGCGCCTGCAGGGATGACAGGCGCGATCTCAGTCGTGCAGGGGGGTGGCCGTGATCTTTGTTGTTGTCACTTTGCTTCACATTTTTCTGATTAAAAAAATAGTTACAGAATGGATTGACCTTATTCACACTGAACCTTATGGGGAAATTGGACTTGGCTCATGACCAGTTTGGGTCACAACCAGAGTCCTGGAATGGATTAAATTCGTGAGCCAAGGCACCACTGTACTATTGCAAGGGAGAATGAACTGTACTCATCTGAGGTGTACAAAATTGTGCATGTTGTGAAACAAGTGTGCAAGGAGATACTGTTCTTCCTCTCTCATAGTGCAAGGACCCCTCTGGATGCAGACTCGGATGCTATCTGTGGTTGAAGTCGATGAATGTCTGAGCTTGCAATGTGATGCAACCATACTCCAAACCGCATACTTCTGAAAAGTGTGCACAAATACACTTAATTGCTGTATGAATCCCTGCAGTCCCGGAGAAGAGATCGGCAGCTACCAGGTGCTGAAAGCATCTTGTCTCTCCCTGAGATTGGGGTGCTGTTGTTGGAGTGCCTTGGGCTGGCTGGGCCTCTGCTTACCCTCCATGGTGTCCCAGGAAATGGGCTTGCTTGTGCATACAGGCAGCCTCTGAAGGTGCTGGGATGGGGGGGGGGGGCAGTGAGGTTGGCCACAGGTTCCCTGTGGAACCAGGCACACTCAAGGGGCTGAGGAACCAGTGTCCAGGAGCAGCATCCATGCCATCAGGAAGCCTGGGACTGGAAGGGTGCCTTGGAGCCTCTCTTTCACATCCTTAGAGAGAATCAGCACCCATGTTTCATCCCTGTGTGCATAGCTGTGCATTGTCTTTGGAACAGGCTGCTTTGTTTCTTCCTAAGCATGCTTGGATCTGAAGAAAGCTGTCTTGGCCGGACCAGGTTCCTGGGCTTAAATACTATTTCAGCTTAAAGAAGGGAAGGTTTCAATGGGAAGGATAAAGAGAGAATGATTCCTCAAAGGAGTCACTTAGCATAACACCGGCAACCTCTGAAGCTTTATGCCCACTTACATTTGTCAGGGGCCAGACTCATTGGTTTCCATCTGGTTTATGCCCCCTCATGCAGTGGCTTGGTAATTGCTCACTGAATGCCCCATTTCTCTCCAGCATTAAAGCCAAGGCAGCTGTTGCTTAGGGATTGCAGACTTTCCTGTCATTCCTGAGCAGCAAGTTATGTCAGAAAAACCACAATTTTCTTCATTTTGGAATAAGAAAGGAAAAGGGGGAAAGAGAGAGAACTAAGGTAGTGCTACTTTTGGTGTGTCTTTTATCACATGTCCCCATCCCAGGAGCATTTTGGCAGGCTGGTGCCTCCCAGATGGGGCTGGATACAACTCCCAGGACCCTGGGCCCCAAACCCCTCTGGAAGGTGACAGTTTGCAAAAGGCTGCATTGGGACAAGGAGAGTGACAATCTGTCCCTCCCAATGCTGCTAGCCTTTAGCTCCCATCAGCCTCAGTCAACACAGCAGCAGCAGCATGATGGGAGGTGCAGTCCAAGAACATGAGGAGGACTACCTGTTGATCATCCCTGCATCAGGAAACAGTGGGAGAAAAAAGGACTGTGACTCCAGAAAGTCTCTCCTGCATGCTCTATGGTTCTTTAAGACTGAAAAGGGGATTGAAGTCCCAGTCATTCTGAACAGAGTTCCCTAGCTTGCTGGTGGCCAAGAATGTTGGCCAGCCAAGACCCTGTGGGGACCTCACCCACTGAGGCAGTGCAGGACCCTACAGAAAACTTTACCATAGAAAGACCCAGGCAGCTATCTGTTTACATGGGTATCTCCCCCGACAGACAGACTGACAGACCGACCGACCCCGGGAAGACCTCACATGCCTGATACTGCCAACAAGCCCCTGGTTTCCCAGGAGGCAGGAGCAGCCAGAAGAGGGCTGGGCTTGCTGGCTTGCTTGCCCCAAGGAGTCCAAGACTGCATGCATGGCCCTTCTCCTTTCCATTTTTATCCTCACAACAACCCTGCAATGTAGGTCATGATGAGCATCAGGGAGAGACCCAGTCACTTAGAGAGCTTCATGGCTAAGTGCAGGTATATAAGTGCAGGTATATAAGTGTATAGGTGGAAATGCCAACAGGAAGGCAGGTATTGGGGAAAATGCACAATTTAGCAGGAAATACATATAAATTTAAACAAGTATTTCCATGCAGTTTTGAAATAATTCTAGGCAGAGGCAGAAATCGGATGGAACAGACTCATAACTGAAGGCATGTGAAACTAACAGAGGGGAAAAAAACTTGATTCAGGTATCTTTCTTTCCATCAGTGTGCATTAGACTAAGATGGTGCAACCTAGACATCTGAAACCCAGCATGCACTGTATTGGAAACATGCGGAAGATGGCGAGGAGTTAGGTTGACATGTCTCATTTCCCCTCATATTGCCCTTATCAAGTATGTTGATTTATGTTGAGTCTTCGGTTATACAACGGAATGTGTTTTGTTTCTCATATCTTGTTCTACATTCCCCTTGCCAGAAGGGAGTGCTGTGTCTCAGGCGTAGGGCATCCGGGAGGATCCTAGATTAGCTGTCTGGAGTTGTTTGGCTCAGGGGCCAGGTGCCGGGCATGCGTAGAATGGAGGGCTGTGAGCCAGAAGCACTCAACTATAAAACCAGGGGGGTGAGAGCTTGAGCTTGGGAGCTTCTACGCAGATCAGGTGCCGGATGCTGTGTGGTTGATGGCCTGGGGTCTCTCGCTGCCCAACCGGGGCTCCTGGCAGCTGAAGGGGAGAAGCTACTCTTGCAAGGTGCAAATGCTGTTTTGTTTGCCTGCAGGTACCTTTATTCCTTAAATAAAGCATTGCTTTTCCTTCACCTACTGGCATGTTCATTGCCTCCAAATCCAAAAGAACCCCTGCCTTTGGCCGAACATGCACAGTAAGGTTGTGTGCCCTTCAGAACTATTTTGCAATTTAAAAAAAAATATAGATCAATGGTTAAAAATAGGTCAATTGTTTGAACATCACAGTAACAACTTCAGCCACTAGATGGTAGACTGCCCTAACCAGCATCTCGTTTTGCCATCAATGCAGTTTGCCATCAGGCTGAAGGAAACAGACAAAGGCCTGCCCCCCTCCCCCAAGCAAAGGCAGGTCCATTCACCAGTAAACATAAGAATGTTTTCCAAAGCAGAAGGGGGGACTAGTGCACCATTCTTCCTGCGTGTGTGCACATGTGCATGTACACACATCCCTCTACAGATTTTGTCCAAGAGCCTGGTGGAAACTTGAGATGCCAGACATGGCTGCAAAAGATGCTTGGAACCCAATTACCTGTCCCATGCTGAGTCGGAGTGTCAGGTGTTTTACCAGAGAACCAAGGCTTAGTTTTAAGACAGACATATTTCCCAAATCCAATCTGGTCTGGCTCTCTCCTCTCATTCTGACTGCTCTTCCTCCATTGGGATTTGACTCCTATTCCTTCCACATGTTCCCCGAACAGCCGTGCCCATTTCGAGGAAGGATTTATGGCCAGGAGACGTCCCTTGCTTTAAACCAAATCTCTTCAGCGGTGCCATCATTAGGAAAACATTAAAACAGGCTGGTCACCCAGGGGCAAGTTCACCTCACTGCTGTTACACCTGGGGTCATAAATCCAGTTTTACAAGCCAGCCAGGGGTTGTGTGATTTATATGGTGAAACAAATATTAAAGCACTTCAGGAAAGTGGCTGAGGAGGGACAGGGGGAGAGAGAAAGATTTAACACAGAGAGACAGACCCGACGTGACGGTTCTCTCCTCTTTTGTAGGATCCAGAGCAGTTTTCTGGATGTGGGGAATGAAACTCTAAAACAGGTTTTTTTAAAAAATAAAAAAATCAGCACACAAATCTGATCAGCTTTTACAGATCACAAGCTATCAAAGCCCAATGAGGTCCCCATCCTTCAGACTTGGGGAGTCCAAGAGCATAAACAAGGAATGGCTTTGTTCTGAAAGTGGCCAACTTTCCCAGAAAAGCATTTCCTGAGACAAGGAAAAGCTCCTACCACATAGAGAAAACCATTTTGGGCAAAATCAGGGATAAAGAACCTCAGCACCAGGGGTCCAATTCAGCCTGCTCTGGCTCCACAGAGGGTTGTGCCCCTTTCCCTGAACCACCAATCATTTGGGGGTTCCTGCCTTGTGTGTGTGATTGCCACCATATAAAAATGTTGAACAGTCCCTCCTATATTTTCATTACTGGTAGAATGAGAGTTAAAAGAAGACAGACTGGTGCTTTTTGTTTTTGGTATTCTGGCCCCACCCACCACTGGAATGCAACCCCCAAGAGATTCTCCAAAACAGAATGCAGCCCACAGACTGGAGGAGGTTTTGCACCTGAGTTAGGTGCACCAATGGTACAAACTAGGGATTAGGCAACTTCTGATATTCTTACAGACACTGCACAGACATCACATTCATAACTAGAAATATGATAAATAACACCCATCCAATGAGGTGAAGCCAGTAGCTACTAAAGAAAGGGCCTTTTAGTGGTGTCTTCCTGGTTGTGAAATACTCTCCCCCCCAGAGAGGCTTGCATGGCACCTGCATTGTCTGTTAGCACCAGGTGAAGAGAGATACTAGTGCCCCTTTACTCAGCCCTTGTCAGACCTCACGTGGAACACTGTGTTCAGTTCTGGGCACCCAGATTTTTAAAAAAGACACAGAAAAACTAGAAAGGGCTCAGAGGGGGGCAACAAAGATGATCCAAGGTCTGGAAACCAAGCTGTACAAGGGGACATGGTATCCCTCTATAAGTGCCTCAAAGGCTGTCACACAGAGGAAGGTCAAGATCTCTCCTTGCTGATGCCAGAGTGCAGGACACGGAATAATCAATTCAAGTTGCTGCAACCCAGATTCAGGGTGGACATCAGGAAAAGCTTCCTCACTGTCAGGGCAATATGGCAGTGGAACCAGCTGTCTAGAGAGGTGGTGAGCTCTCCCACATTAGAGACATTCAGAAAGAAACTGGGCAGCCACCTGAGTGGCATGGGGTAACCTGGTGTCCTGCGACAGCAGGGGGCTGGACCCGGTGGCCTTCATGGCCCCTTCCAACTCTATGATTCTATGAATCTATGTTTATTCTCCCAGGCCTTTCAGTGCTTCAGTTTTGTTTAACTGTGTGGTGTTGTGTTTTCACATCTTTCCCTGTTTTTTACTCTGCTTTTCTTCTGCTTAAAGATTTCATCATATGGTGTTACCAGGTTTTCGTAAACTGCCCAGAGATTTTCAGCTATTGGGCAGTAGAGAACTGCAATAAGCTTAAAATCAGAGTTGGGAAGAAACATGGCATCGGGACAAGACAGACGTGCCTAATGGGGCTCCGTTAGCACGCTGGTTATCTTACTGGCCACGGGCAGGGGCCCGGTCCAAGCCCTGTAGGGGTGAAGATAGATTGCTTGGCAAATTCCCAGTGGGTGTCTGAACAGCAATTCTGCGCTTGCTGGGGAAAATTCAAGCTTTTCTCAGCCGGAAGAATACAGGAGGGAGTTTGCCCTCTACAAGTCCTCGACATGTTGAAATAGACTATCTTAGGTATTACCATCAGATCTACTGGAAACTATTTTTATTTCTTTTTTCTTTTTTCTTTTTTTTTGCAATAATACCCATGGAAAAAGCCACATTGTTTATCAACTGATTCAAAAAGAAGAAACTAAAAGCCCTTTGGGTGAAGGACGGGAAAGAATTCTTCCCCCCCTCCACGGAATTTAAACGCGGCTTCTTACATGAAGAGAGATAAAACTGTTGTGTAAGTAACCAAACGGTTTTTTTTTCTTTAATCTCTCCAAGGGCAAGACTTGAACTAATAAATTAATGCTTCATTATATGACAGACGCAATCTTCTAGCTTATTGGATGGATGCCAGATACCGGCCATCTTCCTTCCTTCGTCTCTTGAAGTGCTTCGACCTCTGCCAAGGCTGTAAAATCGCTGCTAAGATGGAAGCGTTTAATACAGAAACTAAAGACTTTTCAAAGATAATTTTGGAACTACATAATTCCTTAAAAGCCCTACTAAGTTTCCAGGAGAATGTCTTAATTAAACAACTTGATGGTTTACTAATGGAATCAAAAGTTGATCCTGACAAGACTGATTTTTTTATTAATCAAACTCTGATTAAGCAATTTGTATCTGAGAAGAATAAGCAAAATATCCAGCAAAATATCCAGCAAACAGAAGGGAAATGTGAAGCTGAGAAGATAAAAAGTGAACTATCACAGGGCGGGATTATAAATAGACAACAAGCAGCTGGCCATTCAGAAACATCAAAGAAAATGATTGGAGTGCGAGAAATAATGAGCGGATACGATCTAATACAAGATTTATTACAGGAATATCTTTTTGTGCGAATGGAGAAGCTGGCGCAATCACAGGAGTGGAAAAAGAAAACAGTTAACCATTTAAGGCGATTTCATAACCTGAAGTTAGATATATTTGGTAGAGGGGTAAAGAAGAAATTTAAAGGGGAGATAGGAGAACTCTGTTCTTGTTGCTTCAAAAAGGGGTGATGTATGGAGATTGGCGTGCTCATATGTAACATAGAAAAAAACGTGCTATTGTTTTTGGTGAAGCATTATACTTTTGTTTCCATCTGTATTTGAAAATAAGGGAATTTATTATAGGTATTAAGGTTTAAGCTAAGATGAAATATAAAGCTATTACTAAACAGGGTATAGTGACCAAATAGAGTTGTTAAGCTGTTATTAGAGAGGATAAATGGATGTTTTGGATATTATTTGTAATAGTAAGGAGCTATTTTTCTTTTTCTTGTTCTTCCTCTTTCTACTTTAAAAAGGGATGATTTAATAGACTGGTATGTAGATACGAGATAAAGAAAGGTGGATTTGATAACTCAGCTTAATGAAACAGTGTTAAATGGGTATCCCTAACTATATCTGAAATTGGAAATAGGAGAACCTATTTTATAATTAAAAACTATATGGCGTTAACTATATTTGTTTAAATGGAGTTTAAGCTATGATGAAATATTTGTGAGTTTAAAGAGGACTGGTTTAAAGATATTACTAAGCAGTGTAGTTAGGATGCTCATTGAGATGCTAAATAGATTTTTTTGAGGTTACTATTAATTTTGATAGCGAGGAAGTTTTTGAAGTGTTTAGAAATGTCTAGAGGAAACTTCATATTGAAGGAGAAAAAAAGATGTAATTTCCCAACTTGGAGAAGCTTCCCTTGAATAATGGACAAGAGAAGCAGGACTTTTCAAGAGAGAAAGATGGGATTGATGCTATGGAAGAAGGAAGATTGTGACTTCTATCAAATTTGAAAATATACCATGAATTGGCTGAAAAGACGAGACTTGTTTCTAAAGAAGTTTTCATATTGTTATAAAAAGGAGTATAATAAGACTATAGTATGTTAAAAGACATGTTGTAGGGGCTGGTCCAATAGATCTGATGTGTGTTTGTGATGATGGAGATGTGTAGTTCGTAGTTTAAAAACTCCAATAAAATTTATTAAAAAAAAAAAAGCTTAAATCAGAGTTTTACAACCAAATTCCAATGAGTATGTCATCTCTGAATTCATTTCAGCTCCTTTGCAAGAATTCAGATGCACCCTGTTGGCTGATAGAAATTGGAAAGCTGCTGCCCCCCTTCCCCTTTCACACACACAAACAACTAGAGACAAATTATCTCTCCATCACTTCCTGAGAGAAATAATTCGTCCCAGCACAAAATGTAAGAAAAAATGGATTTTGTCTGCTTGGGAATTCTCTTTTTATCCAGAGAGGACTTTCTCCAAACTGATCCCACCGACCTCACAGTTAGGGAGCCTAAAGCCATGAAGTTGTGTTTCCCCTTCCATTCTGCTGAGACAAAAGGCAAAGACAACGAGGAGTTTGAAATGGAACACTTTAAATCAACAACTACCCACTGCAGGCATCTGGGTAACAGATGCTTCGCAGCCAGCCGTGGTTTGGTTTCTTTTCACAAGAATACCCTGGTATTGCAGCTTGGAAGGAGACAGTGGGGAAGCAGACAGAAAGAAAGGAACAGGGAAGAATTGGTCCAGAGAAGAAGGGAAGGGCCAGGAACCAGTTTGATCCAGGCCCAGTTTCAACCCCCAGGCACTGCACATCCATTTTGGAATGAATGGAGCCTGTGAAGGTGGCCAGGGGACTGGCGAAGGCAAGGGAGGAGCGGGGCAGGGGAGCAGGGGGCCAGGAGCAGCAGAGAGGGAGGGAGGCCGGGCCAGAGGGGCCAGGAGGAAGCAGAAGGGCGGGGCCAGCGGCCTGGGAGGCTTATAAGGCCGCGCTCCGCCACTGCAAGCCCTTTTGGCTCTGGCCTCTTGGCAGAGATGCAGAGGCAGAGGCTGGGAGAGAGTGAGGGCCAGGGCACGGCCGCCGACCACCACCAGGAAGAGGTGGCGGCGGGTGATCGTCGTCGGGGACGCCCTGCTGAGGGGCACTGAGGCGGCGCTGTGCCGCCCCGACCGGGAGGTGAGGGGGTCTGCTGCCTGCCGGGCGCGCACGTCCGGCATGTGAGGGACAGAGTGGAGCGCCTTGTTCGCTCCGGGGGCCACCAGCCGCTCCGGGTGATCCATGTGAGGATGAACAACACAGCCAGGCAGGGTGTGGGCGGGATCACCAGGGACTTCAAGCCCTTGGGGAAGAAACTCAGGGACCTAAAGGCCCAAGTGGCCTTCTCATCTATCTTACCGGTCTGGGGATTTGGGCCAGGCAGGGATAGGAGTGTCTCCAAGGGGAACAACTGGCTTAGGGTGTGGTGCCAGAAGGAACGCTTCGGGTTCCTCGACCACGGCACCCGGTTTCTTGCCAATGGGCTTCTGGCAAGGGGCGGGTTGCACCTCACGAGGATGGGGAAAAGGTCCTTTGGAGATGCTCTAGCGAGCTTCGTCCGGAAGGCTTTAAACTGAGCCGGGGGGGGGGGGTTCAGGCCCCCCAGTAACATGTCTGCACTGGACAAGTGTGGGGGGAGGATCGGGGCTCTGGGAGCAGGGCTTTAGAGGTACTGCAGGGACTGACAGGACTCATACAGAGAGGGGCCAGGTATCAGGGAGGATGGGAGGAAGGAGGCGGCTGGGGACTCCAAAGAAAGGAAGCGGTGGGAAGGAGTTGAGGCGCCTGTGCACCAATGCTAGGAGCATGGGTAATAAGCAGGAAGAGCTTATTACCGTGGGAATCACGGAAACTTGATGGTATGAAAGGCAAGACTGGAATGTAAACATAGAGGGGTATCACCTTTTTAGAAAGGACAGGAAGGGAAAGAGAGGTGGGGGTGTGGCTTTGTATGTCAGGGAAGGGATAGGATGCAGTGAGATAGAGTGCAGCACAGATGGGGATTCGGTAGAGGCAGTCTGGGTGAAACTTGGGGGTTTTGACAGGGAAAGAGACCTGACAGTGGGGGCATGTTATCGCCCTCCAGGTCAACTTGAGACCCTGGATGATGTCCTGACAGACCAGATTCGAAGGATATCTCGGGGGAGAGACACAGTAATTATGGGCGATTTCAATCTCCCGGATATTAGTTGGCAGACTCACTCAGCAGTGACAGCCAGGTCACGTCACTTCCTAGAAGCTATGGAGGGAGGGTTTCTCACGCAGAGGGTCCAAGAGGCGACGAGGGGGGGAAACTTCCTTGACTTGGTCTTGACCAACAGGGAGGAGCTGATAGATGGGGTGCAGATTAGGGGTGCTCTGGATGCGAGTGATCACTCCATCCTTTGCTTTGAGGTCAGGGGAATAGGGACGTGCAGCAGGTTGAACACTAGAAGCTGGGACTTCAAGAGGGCCAACTTTGGCCAACTGAAGATCAGACTGGGGAAAGTCTCCTGGGATAGGTTACTGGGAGGCAAAGGAGTTGAGGAGGGGTGGATGGCACTCAAAAGGGAGGTTTTGGAGGCACAAGCCTTGACGATACCTCTAGTTAGTGTCAGAATCCCAGAATCTCAATTTGAGAAGGGAAATAAAACTCAGGGTTGTAGGAAAGATCAGTTGTTATGAACCTCCAATGTCTTTATTGTCTATCCCAGGTTCCCGTGAACTCTGCTGCAAAATTTTAATCCAACTAAAGGGCATTTTTATATTCTCTCAGTCACATACACCGGTACAGAGCCATTACGGACAGAATACAAGTATTACAATAAAGTTCTGTGGTCAACATATGCAGAAAAGATACAAGAATGTCAGTCAATCATACAAACAATAAGATTACACTGTTTCCCAAGGCAATTTTTGACGTTATCAGTGGAGTAACTTCCAGAGGCATGGATCTATTGGATCCATCTCCGGGTCTACTTAGATATGTAAATTCAAGCTACTAAGACTATCCATGAACTCAATTGGCCAGGGCACATGGAACCTCTGGGCTAGGAAGATACTTCCATGTAAACTGAATTCCAACAGTGATTATTTACAATGTATATTTGGACTAAATGGCTTGTCTACTGTAGTCCACAGCTAAAGGTGAGAGAAAGGGAGTGGGGGAATGCCATTTTAAACAGTGTCAGCTTGGTTTTGAGAAGCAGCACAGGATTTGATCCCACAATTCAAAAGCACACACAAAAGTAATGCTTTTCAGACAGGATTTACCCAAATTTTCCCAACATTAGTAAGGCGGGGAGGCGGAGGAGAGTGCCGCCATGGATGTGAAAGGAGGTGGTTAGAGGGATTAGACATGAGAGGAACCTCCCTAGGAAATGGGCACTGGGGCAAGTAGACAAAAGGGTATACCGGGAGGAGGAGGCCCGTTGCAGAAGGATTCTTCGCAAGGCTAAGGCTGATTACGAGCTGAGACTTGCCAAGAATATCAAGAGCAACAAAAAGAGCTTCCATCAGCATGTAAATAGGAAGAGAAAGGGGAGACAAGTAGTGAGACCACTAAATAAGGAGGAAGGTGATCCAGTGACTGATACGAGGGAACAGGCACAGATGCTAAATGACTATTTTGCCTCTGTCTTCTCCCCAAAGCAGGACAGGGGAGATCCGCATGGGGGATCAGATGAGGCTGGGGACTTAGGGGCAGAGATTAGAGTCACCCCCCTTGAAGTCGAGGGGCTCCTCAGGGCATTGGACATTACAAAGGCGCCAGGCCCTGACGGGTTACACCCGAGAGTACTAAGAGAGTTGGCAGGGGTTCTCTCACGCCCGCTGGCCTCCATTTCTGAGGCCTCGTGGAGAACGGGTGAAGTTCCAGAGGACTGGAGGGTGGCATCGGTGGTCCCAATTTTCAAAAAGGGTAGTAGAAGGGACATGGGGAATTACAGACCGGTTAGCCTTATGCCCATTGTAGGAAAAACAATGGAAAGGCTCATAATAGAGAGAGAGCTAGTGATGCTAGACAGGGAAGGGAGGCTGGCAGCCACACAACACGGCTTCCGCAAAAACAGGTCCTGCCAGACAAACCTTGTGGGATTCTATGACAAGGTTTCGAGGTGGCCAGACGGAGGGGATGCAGTGGATGTGGTTTACCTGGATTTCAGCAAGGCCTTTGACAAAGTGCCCCATGATATCCTGGTGGAGAAACTGAGGAGTTTTGGGATACACCAAAGCACTGTCTGGTGGATTAGGGCATGGTTGACTGACCAAAAGCAGAGGGTAACCATTAGTGGGGAATCGTCGGGATGGCGGCCAGTGACAAGCGGGGTCCCCCAGGGCTCTGTCCTGGGGCCGATCCTGTTTAATCTTTTCATCAATGACATGGAAGAAGGGGTGAACAGTCTGCTGATCAAATTCGCAGACAATACTAAAACTGGGGCAGTGGCCACAACTGAGGAGCAGGTACTCCGGATCCAAAAGGATCTGGACAGACTATGGAAGTGGGCAGGAGACAACAGGATGGCGTTCAATGTGGATAAGTGCAAGGTCTTGCACTTGGGGCATAGGAATGGGTGTCAGAAGTACAGGTTAGGGGACAAGTGGCTGGAGAGCAGCACTTGTGAAAGGGACCTCGGGGTGCTGGTCGGCTGCAGGCTGAACATGAGTCAGCAGTGTGATGCGGTGGTCAAGAGGGCGAACGCCACCCTTGGCTGCATAGCCGGAAGCATGGCTTCTAGATCAAGAGAGGGATTACTACCACTCTATATGACTCTGGTGTGCTGGAGTATTGTGCTCAGTTCTGGGCCCCTCATTACAGGAAGGATATAGCCAGGTTAGAGTCAGTGCAGCGCAGGGCCACAAGGATGGTGGCTGGTTTGCAGGGGAAGCCGTATGAGGCGAGACTGAGGGAACTGGGTCTCTTCAGCCTGGAGGAGAGGAGACTCAGAGGGGATCTGTTGGCGACACTCAGGTAATGTGAGGGGGTGTCACACGGAGGTGGGGAGAGGCCTGTTCTGCCATGCAGAGGAAGGCAGGAGGCGCTCCAACGGAGCAAAGCTCAGGGAGCCAAGGTTCAATTTGGATGCCAGGAAGCACTTCCTGACAGTCAGGACCCCGAGGGCGTGGAATGGGCTTCCACGGGAGGTCGTTGAGGCCCCATCGGTGAGGGTGTTCAAAGACAGGCTGGACATGCACATGGTGGGCATGTCGTGAGCGGAGCCGGCTGGTGCCGAAGGTCAGACTAGATGGCCCAGGAGGCCCCTTCTAACTCGCTCTGTTTCTATGTTTCTCTCTGTTCAACTTGGTGTAACAACACTCTAATCCTGAGGAAAACTGAAAGGTGGCTGATTTCACCCAGGAAGAGAGGAAGCAGCCTTAACCTGGTGGGTGCAGGTTGAGTCCCTCTGGGTGTTTTGGCCTTGCACTCCCATTATCTGTAATTCTGCTAGCAATGGCTGATGGGAGTTGTAAGCCCAAGTGGTCACACAAATGGCCTGCCCCTGATCTATAAATTTTTCTCTTCCTTCCTCTATCTGGTATCTTTCTTTATGTTCTTGCTAGCGCATGCCCCCCACTTCTCTTGGTAGACAATAGCCCTTCCCTTGATACAGCAAAGCCTGCAAGAAACATAGGTGGGTGTGCTCTCCCTGTCTGAGCAAAGCCAAGCACACTGGCACCACTGGGTAATGCCCCTGTCATGGTGTAGCTCTGGCGTCCCCTGAGGGGAGGGCCTCCCGTTCCCTTACTGTAAAGGAAGGCCACCTCACCACAGGGGCAGGGCAGGAGACAAGCATCTAATTTTTCCCCTCACCCTCCTAGTTTCCCCTGGCTTCAGTCTATGGATCACTTAACCATGTGCTGGTTAAGCTTTTCTGCCACCTAGTGATTGAAGACAGTACAGCAGATTTTAAACTCACCAACATTCAAATTACAGTTAATTCAAATGTTTTTAGAAATGGAATAGTTCCAAAATGCACCCCCCTGTGGCCCCCTTAGGATGCCTGCCATGTTTCAGGGGTTTCAGGTTCAAGATTTTGGCACTATACTGCTACTGGAGAGACAGCCACACATCTGCCTTGACTATAGAATTAGGTTTCTGTACTGCCTTTGGATTAAGCCATGCTCAGGGTGGCTAACAGCAGGCTGTCCTAATGCATCAGATGCCACACCATTCAGCAGCCTGTGTGTCCCATTAGCCCAAAGTGGGGGCCCAACGCCTCTGCAATCCTAAAGCAGCAGAATCTGGTGCAGTTCTCACACCAAGGTTGGCTGCACAGTTTTCCAGCTGAGTGGGGAAGGAAGACTGAAGGCAGGGAAGCACCAGTCACCCAAGGGTGGAGAATGAGAAAAAACATTTGTTATTAATTTGAGCCCAGCTCGTCCCACCTGTCCCCTTCCCAGCTCTCTAACAGTGCCGGTTGTTAAAGGCAGCCACAGGTACAAGATTGATCTATTTCATCAAGAGAGTGCTTGGAACCACCAGAGTTTTGGGGTGGGTGCCTTGTGTAAACACCATGAAGATCAGCAGAGAGGGTGAGGACAGCCCCACTAATAACTGCTTGTCTTGTGCTGATTGGTTTCCAGGAAAGCAACATGCCCAGCTCCAGCTGATCTACTGTAAGATGGCTTTTCTCTGGGTAATGAGGTATGAAATGTGGAATGTGGGCAGCTGGCAGGCAAAGAGGAAGGAAAGAGAAGGTCAAAGGGTCCCACTGGGAATTCTTTCTCTTGCTTGGAGCCCTCCAGATGGCCTGGGCTACAGCACAGCTGCTCTCCCCATGTTCTCCTTATAAGGCTTTGTCTCCTCAGCGGGGTCTTCCCAAAGAAGAGTCCTTTTGGAACCAAGCCAAAGCACATGAAGCCATCTCCAACATGAATCCCACACACTGCAGCACTTCCTCAGTTGCCCTGGTTCAATCTGTGCATGCCCTGGAGGTTGCCCCTTTGCAGAAAGCCATGGGACGCCCCAGGATTTCACCCACTGGGCCAGTGGCCAGGGCAGGAGGCCACTATGCCAGGCAGGAGGTGAACGGGGACTGAAGATGCCTCTCCATAGTTTTGGTGCTACTCTGTGCATATATTTATGATGGAGCTATTTAAGGAAGGCGTGGTGCTAATAGGGATGTGCATGTTGGTGCAGTTGAAAGGAAACAGTCTCAAAAGCAGATTCAAGGAATCCATACCTTACAGGAAGATGGGGATATGTAGGTGCTTTTGGTGGTCAGGGGAGACTTTGTTACTTCTGGGGCATGGGCATTCTGGGCAAGCTCAGAGACATCAATACTTTGCTCTCTTCAGAAGCGAGAGAATTTGTCACCCTTGGGAATTACACTCTGAATGCCCTGAGTCAGCAAGGGCCTAGCAGGTTCTGGGAAGGGTGTAAGAGGCTTTCAGTTGCATTCAGGGGCAAGGCAGCCCTGCACCCACACTAAACCTCGTTTGCTTGGATGCTTCATGGAAAAGACTTTGCATCAATGCAGCAGCAGGTACTTTGCCTAAACCTTTATGCTCAGAGTGTCTAATTATTTACATAAGAAATGACAAATCCAAACCATACTTTCTCTGCATTTCCCTGTCCATCTCTCTGCTAATGTTTTGTGCAGGCCAGGCAACACTTCTGTCATGAATGAACCACTATATCATTGGGGGGGGGGGATATTACTTTATGGATACATAGATATGCAGCACAGGGAAGGTGGTGTGTTTCGGGCACTCAGAACCCTGGCAATGTCCAGCCTCCAACTCTGTGTCCCTGTGGCAATTATTAATCCAGCCTTGGATTAACTCTTGAGAGAGTGAAAGAGCTCCCTGCTTTTGCAGAACCTGTTCCCTGCATGCTGGGACAGGCCTGGATTGTTGAATCATCCCTCAGCACCTGCATCCATGTTTCAAGAGACCTCTCAGCTCCCAGGAATCGTGCTGAATGAAGAGATTTACCCTTTGCCCATGTGCAGAAGGGGCCTAATATGCCTCACCATTTGCACAGGATTGTTGTCAGGATTGCAGAGAACAAAATTTGCTATATTAGGCTCTTACATGAGGGCATCCTTCTCTAACCTGGTTTCTTCCAGACTCATTGGACTACAAATCCCATCAGCCCTGACCAGCAGGACCAGGGTTCTGGAAAGCTGGGAGTTGTAGATCAAAACATCTAGGGGGAACCAGGTCAGGTAAGGCTGCAAGTGCTTTAGTGTTATCATGAACTTGCCTGAAAATGTCACTCCCTGAACTCTGGTTTTAGGTTCATGAGTACTTACTTTCCTTGCCTGGTGCTGAAAGCAAAGGATTCTATATATACGCAAGAAAACTGTTGTTAAGAGTGTTGGAAGCTGAATGTTGAGGTCCAGAAACTGCATCTGGAGAACACCCTGTAAGAGGATCTGTATTATGCTTATATCCCACCTTTTTTCCTGGAAGGAGCCTATGGCAGCTTATCCGCACAACAACCCTATGAGGTAGATCAGGCTGAGAGTCTGGGACTGGCCCAAAGTCACGCAGTGAGCTTCATGGTCAAATGGGGTCTGGAACCCAGATCTTCAAGACTCCAGGACAATGCTCAGACTGCTTCCCCATGCAGGCATGATGGTTTTAATGTTGCTTTAAGGGTCATCTTGTAAATCTCCATTTTGTTTAAAGAACGCTATGTAAAAAAACATTTTATGCAATTTCTTAGATGGCTTTCATAAAAAAGATGGAAGGCAACTTACAGTGCATTTATGTGATGTTATTTTTACAGCATATAAATTCAGCACGGCATCCTTCTCTTTGTCCATTCGAGGCAATTGCAGTCTAAATGAGCAAGGGAAAAGCAGAAAGGCCAGAGGCAAGCAGGATGGGGGAGGGGGGAGCAATGTGGACCAATTTTGGTATGTGGGACTCTCTCAGGCGTTGCCCAGTTCAGAGAGGCCCTGATCCCACCTTACTGCCAGAAAGCAAGCCAGCGTGTTGAGTGTCAAGGTGTTCCACTCCCTCTGGGGAAACTTGGATTCCATGCCTTACATGGCTGGGAAATTCATTAAGTGACCTTGTGCCAGCTCCTGTCTTTCAGCCTTGCCCTGCTTTGCAGGGTTGTTGTGAAGGTAAAAACCAGGGAACCACATATGCTACCTGAAGTTTCTTGGATAGAGGCTGGGATTTTCCAGTGCAATTAATAATTATTATGGTACAGTCCCTGCATGGGTTGAGCTCTCCAGGCTTTGTTGCTGGCCTACAAATCTGTGTCCCCAGATGGCTGTCTTGCTCCACCCTGCATGTTGTGGCCATCTGTGGTTTCCTTCATCCATACTTGGGGTTATCCAAATAGCAAGGCAGATGCATTCTGCATACTCCGAGAGACACTTTCTTGGCCTTAATGATGGTTCACACTTCCCAGAGTTGAGTCCAGGTGTTGATTTTGAGCCTCAGCTTTGGTGTGGCTGGATTGCAACAGGTGCAGTGCAGGCAGTGTGGTGTAATGGTCACAGAAGACCCCACTTCAAGCCGTGACTCTTTTGCTGGTTGACTTTGGGATGATCATTATCCCCAGGATTGCTGAAAGGGCGCAGAGAAGCAGGTGCCCCTGGGAGCTGCCTTCCAGGAGAACAAGAATGGACCCAGCATCAGCCAAGAACTTGTTTCACCTTTGCCTGCCAAAGAGAGCATTGAAATGAGGGGGGCTGCTTCCGTTTGTTTATTTGTTTGTATGTATTTATTTAAAACCATTTTAATGCTTCTTCACTTCTGATGCACAACTTTTCTTGACAGATTTCCACCTTGTCTCCTGCCACCACCAATTGCCCAAGGCCCTGGGGGGACAGCTAAGTAGTGCTTGGCCCATGTGCAAGGTGAGGGCCCCTTTGGACCACTCCAGCCTTGACTTGCTGCCATGGCGTTGGCCGCCAGCCAGGTTCCCACAGTGGACTGGTTAAGAAAACACATCCCAGGCTGCTGGCAGTTGCTATGGCAACAGGCTGGCTGCCATGTTGGAGTGCATGGGAGGGAAGGAGGGATGTGGAGGAACCAAGGAGGCCCCAGGTGCACTGATGTTCTGCTGGCTTTTATGCAGGGTGGATGGTGCACCAGCAATGGGAGGGAAGGAGGGAGCGAGTACCCAGGTGCATGTGCATGTGCACATGCATGCTTGGGAGTGCACTGGAGGGAGTGGTGGATGTGAGAGCCTCTCCATGCCTGCACATGGGTTCAGCAGTGGATGGGTGGGCAGGTACTGGAGGAAAGGACTGTCAGTAGCAGGGGTGGTGGTACTTCAGTGGGAAGGGTGAGCTAAGCGCGTGGGTGCTCACACAGGAGTGGAGATGTGTACAAGGGGGAAGAGGCCATCCAGAGGATGCGATGGGCCTCATGGTGGGAGGACATGAGAGGGGAACTGGAGGGAAAGAGGGGAAGGTTGGTTCAGGGTCTAGCCTCTTTCCTCAGCCCAAAGGTATGGAAGTTGTCAGTAACGATGCATGGCTCAGAGAGGCAGGATTACTGACATATTTACTTTTTAGATAGGAAATGGGTTCTAGGGCTTGAACCAGCATGTGGAACTTCACGGGTCAGGGGGGATATGTTGGCCCCTGCTTTCCCAGACCCTTGCCAACTGTGCCTCTGAATTTTGGCAAGTGGCAGTGGCGAACACAGTGGCCATGCTGTTCCTGGATAGATTTGGGGGCATGGAGTAGGACACGTTCTGCCCACTCTGGAGCTCTTCAGGGTCCTCTGTGCTGGGTGCCCTTGCATTTTGGGTCCTGACAGAATCTTGGTTTTCAATTTGTGAGGAGGAAATAAAAACTCGGGTTCATGGGAAAGATCAAACGTTTGAACCTCCGCTGCTTGATTGTCTGAAGCCCCAGAAACCCTGCAGTAGACTAAGGATAATGCATCACCAGGCAGAGGCAAACTCAGCTGCAAGGTTTCAATACAAATACAGAGCCTTTTGTACTCTCCTGGTCACATACACAGGTACAATTGATGCCTGCAGGCCACCTCGCCTCCCTCTGCCCTCCCCTTCCCTTTTCCCAGCCCCCCCCCCCCCCACTCCTTGCCTTCACTCTGCCCTCAGCCTTGCTGAGTTGTTCTGGTTAATGGCAGGGTGCCACCCACTGCAAAATCCAGAGCACGAAACAGCTGCCACTCAGCCCAAGCTGGCTGAGACCAAACCAAATCCTTTGCCACAGCTGCCTTCAGTCCGAGGCCTCCTTCCTGCCCCACTTAATCATGGCTTGTCTGTCCCTCATCCCACATTTCTGGCTCCAGGTTCACCCTTGCATGGGTGCACAGGAGGGTGGAGAGCGACCACATTCTAAGGCGGGCCCCTGGAATTAACCTTCCCACAAGCACTCACACCCCACCCCCTCCCACCTCCACACTCTCTGCTCCATGGGACTCCCCTGCCCCACCCCATGGTTTCCTGGGCTGCTGTGCACTCTCCTTCCTTGGAGCTCACAGACACAACTTTGCTTTCCTGGTGGGCCCCTGAGGAGAGCTTATCCCCACACTAGTGCCCTCAGTTTGCTTTCTCTCCCTCCCCCTCTCCCCCCACATCTCAAAACCAGCCACTGGATCCATCCCAATTACCCTCCATGAAAGTGTGTAAGCATCTTCCTCTGTCTACACTAATGACCATCTATCACCACCCCATCTGTGTGGGCAGCGCATTCCAAGACAAGACAGGGTGGGGAAGGTTGATTATTGCTCAGCATGTCACACCAACAATTTTGAATGGGTGCTGCACAGATTTGGGTGGGAGGAGGAGCTGGGAATGCAAAGTTCATCCCTTTCCGGGGAAAGGCAAGCCTTTATGGCTGTCTGGTTTCTGTTTCCAGAGATTTTGAAGCTCCATTTGCAGATATGACATGCTCCCCCAACCTTGGTCCCAGTGGACTGCAGTTCCCATCATTCACAACCCCCATGATGGAATCTGTTGTCTAGTACATCTTCGGTGGGGGGCAGATTAGCCATAAGAAGCAAGTAGAACCTTTTCATATTGGGTCAGTCTATCTAGGAAGACCAACATCTTTCCTCTCTAGCCCAATTCACACATGCAGTGGGCAGGGCTCACATGTGAATCTCCTGATGTATAAATACCAGGTGTGTCCAGAAAGTAAGGGGAATGAAGTCCCTACACTTGAGAAGGACTCTGTGAAGGGAGAGTCTGGCCAAGGTCACTTGGGGTGGGGTGCCAGGTGTACGTGAGAACGCTGATCAGTTGCATTCCAGCCCTGCCAGGGTCGAGACGTTCTCTTTCGTGACACCCTGTTCAAGTGCCTTGTATTAAGAATAATGCAAGCGAGTTTGGAACAGTGGTACATGACAAAATTGTGTGAAATTGATAAAAGTGCATCAGAAACTTTGGAAATGGTGAGGGAAGCTTATGGAGAAGTTGTGCTATCATCTGCACAAGTATACCGATGGCACAAGTTCAGATCTGCTCAACTTGGATCCTTCATCATGACAACACACCGAGTAACAGTGCTTTGACTGTCAGAGAGTTTTTGGCTGAGAAACACATCACAGGGCTTCCTCATCCACCCTACAGACCCAGCTTGGCTCCTTGTGACTTTTTCATCTTCCCAAAGATGAAGAATGGGTTGAAAAGGATGCCATTTTGGTCGTGTGGATAACGTCCAAAGAGCCACTACGCAGGCTCTGAACACCATCCCACTTGAAGACTTCTGGGGATGGTATGAAGAATGGAAAATTTGCTGGGAGTGTTGTGTACACTCACAAGGTGCATTCTTTGAAGGAGACAATGTTTGATTTAAAAAATTTTCAATAAAAGTTTTTTAAAAATATCATTCTCATTGCTTTCTAGACACATCTCGTATGTCTACAGAGAGTCCTCCCATCTTTTCCACATGCCATCTTGCAGGCTCATGATGGAAGTCAGCCAAATTGCACACGGAGGCCTAGGCAGGGTGCATTCTCTGTGCATCCACACTTGATGCACATGCACATGTGAAAGAGTTTTGATTCTAGGAGGAAAGCCAAAGGATGGCCTGACACTGCAAACAGTCTTCCTTCAAAAACAGGCAGCCAAAGGGCTTGGATGGATCCCAATGGGTTCTGATCAAATATGGGAAGAATGACATAATAATCTAGGAAATTGTGGGCAGGAGTTCATTTTGTAGGAGAGATGCCCCAGCTCAGTAGTAGATGCTATAATTTGCATACAAACAGTCACAAGTTCAGTTTTCAGCATCTCCAGTCAATGTGCTGCATGGAGTCAGGGAGATGGGGCACCTACCAAAGGCCTGGCCCCAGCAGAGGTCATCAGTAATTGTCCAAGTCTCTCTGGGCCTGGCACTCCCCCTGCAGAATGGCTTACCTTGCAGGCTCAGTTCTGGGCTCTCTGGTTCAAAAGAACAGAGCAGGTGACCCTGAGAACACGATGGGCCACTGCCCCTCATGGTAAGCAGTCCTGGCCAAGGGGGGACCAATGGCCAGTGATGGTAAAAATTGACTGTGTGAATGGTTAAGGGGTGTCTGCCACTCTGTGGACAGCATACCGGGTTCAAATCCCCAACACTGCTGGTTAAATCACTCCAGAGAACCATGGCAGATCTAAGTCTTCTCCTTTTTCTGCTGCCCCCCCCCCAAATGGGGGTGGGATAATACCAACCTTTTTTTCTGCTTACAACTCTCAGCTTCAGGAACTCAGAAGAGGCATTTCAGCCTTTTAAAATTTGAGGGACAGGACTGTGCAAAAGCTGGGAAATGGCAGAACTATTAGCAGCAAAGGGGGAGGAGGTGTGGCCATCTGAGGGCCCATTTTGACCCATGAGCCCAAAGTTGTACACGTCTGTGAAAACCGGTTGCAGGCTCTGCAGTACCTGATGGCACTTGTGATCTGGGGTTTTTTTGTGCATTGTGTGAACTGCCCAGAGAAAAGAAGTAGCAGTTACAGCAACATCCAAAGAAGTGGGGTAGAGCCCAGGCACAATCTTTGAAACTCCTGATATTTCCCCAATTCCACTCACCTGTCCTTGCAGAGAACATCTGATCCCTTTCTCACCTTTGTGCCCCTGTTCATAGCAAAGGTGATCACGGCTAGTCCCACAGGTAATCCCAGCTACATCCATAATCTCATTTTGGGAGAAGGGGTTAAATCTTGCTTCAGTACTGCAGGTGGTGCAGTGGTTTAAACCGCTGTGCTGCTGGGCTGGTTGATCGAGAGGTCGCCGGTTCGAATCTGCACACGGGGTGAGCTCCCGTGCGCCGTCCCAGCTCCTGCCAGCCTTGCAGTTCGAAAGCATGCAGATGCAGGTAGATAGAAAGGCGCCACTTCGGTGGGCAGGTCACAGCGTTCCCTGCACCTCGGTGTTTAGCCATGCCGGCCACACGACCAGGGAGACCGTCTGCGGACAAGCGCCGGCTCCCTCGGCCAGGAAACGGAGGTGAGCACCGCCCCCTGGAGTCAGGCATGACTGGAAACCTTTTTACCTTTAACTACCCTGAGGAAATAAGTCCCACAGACTAATTGCTCAAAGTACTTTTAATTCTTCTTCTTATAAGGAAGAAGTCAATTTGTTTTTTCCTTCCCAACTACCTTGTTGGCTCACCTTCACATGTATCCTCCACCTTGGTAAATATTGTTAGTGGCAGAAAAACAATTGACTTCCTGAAGCGTTGTGCATGATTCCCTGTTCATCTCCAGCTATAGGAACAGTACAGACAGGAAAAGTTGTTGATGCAGAGACAGCTGCCAAGGTGACTTCTTGCCAGGAGCAGGCAGATGGGGTTTAGTAAAGTTTAGGGCACTTGTCTCAAGCCAGCAGCTGAGGTTTTGCAATATTTATGTATTGACTCACCTTAGTGTTTGGTTTATTGATGATTTCTACCTCATATTCTCTTAAAAATAACAATATAGTCAAATTGTGGTTTTTAAAAAAGACACAATGTAAACAATGATAATACACCAGTAGAGGAACAATAGTTAAAAAGTTAAAAGGGAGGCAACCATATTCAAATGTCATTGAGAATGTAATAAAAGGAGCAGGTTTAATATTAAACAGTAGCTTAATTTTTTTTTAAGTGCCATTTTTGGGAAAAAGGGGAGAGAGCTTCAGATTCACCCTCAACAGACAATTTTTTTCTCACAGCACCACAGTGAAGACAATTCTGGGTTAGCAACGCATGTTTTGCAAAGTGTATCTCTTTGCTTTTCCAAGGTTTTTGAAAGCCACGTCTTATCCTGAGCTGGCCCCAATTGGCTTGTTTAAAAGTATGTCCAGGCCTCGGGCTGGCAGCCCATGTTTTGCAAAGTTTACACAACACAACCTCCCAACAGAGCAGAGCAGTCCAGCAACCCATGGCACGGAAGGACCATTGCCACTGGGACTCCCGGTAGCCCCCGTCAGAGGCTGCCCACATGGCACAGAGGCTCCATGTGGCTGACAGAAGAGATGGGCCCAGCTTCCTCAGCCAAGTGTGTGAATAGGAATAGCTCAGCCAAGCCGCCTGACTGGGAAGGAAAAGGAAGAACTGAGAAGGGGAGAGCAAGCGGCTCTCCCACAGCCCAGTGTGGAGAGTCCAGCTCCCACTTAGAAGCGACGAAAACAAAAGAGACAGGGACGATCGTGAACAGTACAAAGAGGGCGTACTGGAGAGCTCTCGCCGCGCTCCTGCCCCCCCCTCTTTTATTGTTTTCCTCCGCCTCACTACATCCAATCAGACGTCGTACTTATTCTGCCCAGCAACATTACACGCACGCGCAGTATATATTTCCTTGCCTACATACTAACGGACATGCGCAGATGTCCTTTCTCTAGACTCTAGCGACCCCTAGTGGGTCTACGTGACCCTACATCCGAATACGGCCCCGTTTGCTGCCACAGCGGACGGTTTGTATCCCAACAGCCCAGACTGCAGCATGCACAGTGGCTGCCTCATTGCAGTGGTGCGGGTGAATCAGGAAGGGGCCGGACAGATTGCACTTGTCTGCACTTCACACCTGCAATTTCTCTTCTTCCAGCCTCATCCCCCTTCCCCTGGCCCTAGCAGGGCTTCCACACTGCAGCATGGATTTTCCCCCATTCTGAAAGATTGGCATGTCTCTGGAAAGGCTTAGTGACTGGCTGCTGGGGGTTTGAGCTGAGTGCAGCCCCCAAGAGCACCTCCAACATGGAATCCAGCCTCTGGCCAAAGGCAATTAAACACACATGCCTTTTAAAAAAAAATAATGACAAATGTTACAAAGCCATCTTCAGAAGTCAGAAGGGCTGCCCCATCGCTGATGGAGCAAGCATGTGTTCAGCTGCTTCAGAGGGACAGGAGCCAAAGCAACGGGTTCAAACAATTGCACGAGCTGGGGCAGACTGGGGTGGAATGTGGTGGGCTCTCCTTTGTTCAAGGCTTTTAAGGAGTGGCAGATTTTCTACATGGGCCTGGGTTTGATCAAGAGCCCATAGCATGTGCATAGGACCATTTTTTGCAGGAGAGGGGTGGGTCCAATTTACAGCTCCTCCTTGCTCTCCATGAGTTTACAGCAGTGATGTGAGTTTGCTCCTTGTTTTCATTCCCTTGTTGCAGATCAGAGATATGAAGCTGTACCTGAGCAGCTTGCCTAAAACTGATTCAGTGGTACCTCAGCTCACAAACGCTTTGGTTCACAACCAAATAGGGCCAGGAACAAAAATTTCATAAAAATTTTAACTCAAGTTGCGAACTCCGCAATTGGGTGGCGGCCGCGATCATGCTGGGGATGGGGGGGGGGGGGAGAGAGATGGCCAGATTACACCCGTCTTTCCTGCAGGAGCTCAACCACGATCTCAGCCATCTCCCCCCCAGCACGATCACGCCCATCTCTCCCCCCAGTGCACCCCATTCACACCTGTCTCTCCCCCCCAGTGTGCTCGCAATCACGCTGTCCCCCCCCCCAGCGCACCGGGAGGATGGGCGCGTGCAGGGATGATGGGCACAATTGTGGCCGTGCTAGGGGGGGGGGGGAGATGGCCGCGATCTTTGTTGTTCTTTGTCACTTTGCTTCACATTTTTCTGATTAAAAAAATAGTTGCAGAACGGATTGACCTTATTCACACTGAACCTTATGGGGAAATTGGACTTGCCTCACGACCATTTTGGGTCATGACCATTGTCCTGGAACGGATTAAGTTCGTGAGCCAAGGTACCACTGTACTTGGATCCAGGATTCCTCTAGCCGAACTAGAGTTTGAATCTTGTGGTAAGGAGATTTGGAGTGATGTCACCCTTTTCCTTTGTTTTAAACTAAGAATAAGGTTCTAGTCCTCATGATTCTGAACGGACTCTTTTAATTAGGAATTTATTCAGGTCAGGAGCATCTACACTAAACTTGATGAAATATCCCAGTGGAGAAAGGGAAAAGAATGGGTGGTAACCTTGCTAGGAATTGGAGTTGTGAGCCTTCTTTCCCTGCCTTCAGTATATAAAGAGCCTTGCCTTTAGGGTACAGTCTTATATGTGTTTGGCCCAGGAGGAAGTCAGTGGGAGCTTGCTTCTGAGTAGACATGCCCAGGGCAGAGCTGCACAAGCCATCCAGTCCAAGTCCGATCCTTTCCCATCCCTGTTCCTGCATCTGCCCCTGGTTTGAGAGCCTCATCCAAATAATGACAGGCCACCCCACCTTGTCAATAGCCAGGCACTCCAGAAGCATGGCCTAGTGGTTAAAGGAATCCTGTTCTTGGCCCTGGGGCTGATGGGTGCTCTGAGGCAGCCTTTCCTTCTTGGCCAGTGGTCTGTGTAATCCGGGGAAAAGGGGATAATGAGACCATTATCTGGAGGAGGGAAAAAAGGAGGTGGAGATGCAGAGGAAGAGGGACGGGTGAGCAGGATGTGGCCCAACACACAGCTCAAAACCTGCTGGGGAGCAGAGCATTTGCCCTGATGAGGCAGGCGAGTGCTCACCATCAGCCCAGCTGTGATGGCAAACTCTGAAATTTAAAAGAGAGAAAGGTCCACTTAGAGAAGACCCACTGAAATTGGTGATATCAGAGTGGGCCTACAACTCCCATCATCTCTCACAGTTGGCTATGCTGGTCAAGGCTGATGGTGTTAGGAATGAAATCCCAGCAGTGACGATACGGAGGCAAAGTACCAAGCAGTGCAGTTTAATACGTTCTTGCAAGAGCGGGCGCCCACCGTTTCCACACATGGCCTTGCCTTTTCTTGCCTTTCCCCGGCTCGCAGACCCTGCCTCTTTCCTCCCACTGGCTGGGTTACTAAGAAGTTACAATCTCCTCCGTCCGCCTCCATCATACCACCCCTCGACATGCTCCCCCTCCCACTCATACGTCCCATGTTCATGCTAATGAGCCCATTACCTATGAGAGGGGTGTCCATTACTATTCATGCACCTATTAAGCCTGCGCACTACTCACTAAGAGTTCAATAGGTCGCCTTGACCTTGTAACGGTCTTGCCTGGTGACCACTTATCTCTCAAAACTTCTGGGAGGATGAGATAGGAAGAACTAACCTTCTTCCAAGCTCATTATTTCCTTCTCCCTTTCACAGAATGGCCAGCTGTGAAAGACAATCAATTACCTACTATCTTCCGCAAAAGTAACGGTTTAACCAATGCTCTCCACCCCTCTTGTGTTCTTCAGAACTTTGATGTAAGAAGCACTCTTCTACCATTTCCCTTGTGTTCAAACTCAGCCCTACCATATACCATTAGCCCACCTTTATTTGTTTACTTCAGTAACCAATTTAAACCTGCCTATTTTCTTCTACTTCCTATTTACAACTCTCTACATGGTTCTGTCCTCAGGCCCTTGGTCTTATAAAGGTGTAGCAGGGTCAACGGTCTGGCACACCAACCTTGGTCCTGCACGTCCTGCAAGCTCAGCTTCATCAGTGTAAATGGGCGGCAACTGATAGCAAGGTCAGAATGGTCTGGCTAAACAAACGTGCGGTTTTCCTGTCCGAGCAAATGTCACGTAAATAAGTGTCAAGGGGGCCAGAGGCCCGATAGCTTTGGTCGTAATTAACCACACTTGCAAGAGCAATAAAACTAAATCTATTTATTGCTAGTTATCTACAAGATTTACAACTCTGCTGTAGAACTACTTAATGAGAGTCCTTGGTGAACAGATGTTCGCCTCTGAATGGCGATAGCCTCTCCCCGCTACGTCATATCCCCCTCCCTCATTCGTTCCTCCCTCCTTTCCTGTTCCCTTTTAGCTTTCAATTGATAAGATTTTATAATTCTTCTGTTACGTGCAGTTTTGAAGTCTACATATCCCATGATGCCTTCGGCTTCTGGTCCTGTCAGCTCTGCCTCGGAAGAGGAGGAGTTGTCATGTTTCTTTTCTGTTCTAGCGTCTTCCTCCTTCTCGTAGTCTGGCTGACTTAAAGGGCCAGGCATCTGTGTAGTGGGCTGTAGACTAGAGGAGCTCTCAGCAACAGGCTGATTTGTATCCATATCGAGCTGTGGTGGAGTCTCTTGAACTGGGGCTGTTAAGGTCAGGTCTTCCTCGTGAGTAGCAGCTCCTGTCGTGGCCTCATGCACGACAATAAGTGACCCAAGACAATACCTGTTTTCCTGTTTGTTAAGTAACCTGACTGTATAAAATAAAGGGGCTGACTCGTAAGAGGAGGCTTTTTGCACAGAACACATCCCTGTGTCGTGTAATTCTGTCCAACCTTCAAGTGGCGCCCGCGCAGGGACCCGACTCATCAACGCCTGGCATAGGCCCCTTGAGTGCACTCCGTCCCCCTCGGTGACCCCTTCATTGGTGAGTATGGGAGGACAATTCTCGCAAGCCCAAAGGCAGCATGCGGATGAACTAAGTTTTCTCATTAACAAGTCTGGCGGGTCCGTGACTTCAGGGTGCTTAAAGGTGCTTATTCAAGAAATCCACAAGCAATGTCCCTGGTACCCAGAACAGGGATCACTAAAGTTCAGGGACTGGGAAAGAATTGGTAAGACTCTCCATTCTGAGCCCAGGGCCAGTGTGGAATTATTACAAGCATGGCACCAATGTCGTCATGTGGTGGAAAAATTTAAGCCAGTCTCTCACACTGGCCACCTAACAAAGGATTGCCCACCTAATTATTCTGAGGTTCAATTGGCCCCTCCGGTGCCGGTACCTCCTGATCCCACGACCCATCCCTCGGCTCCCCCAGGACCTGCCCAGCCTGGGAAAATGGTTCGGGATGTCCTAGAAAAAGAATTGGCACAGGCTAAACTGGAGGATCTGGGTGAATTGGCTGATATGTTGGCTATCTGTCCAGTGTATGATACTGGTCAACAGGATGTGCAGGGTCATCGCATCATTGAATATCGGCCTCTCCCTTATAAAATGGCGCCAGGCCCTGACGGGTTACACCCAAGAGTACTTAGAGAGTTGGCAGGGGTTCTCTCACGCCCGCTGGCCTCCATTTTTGAGGCCTCGTGGAGAACGGGTGAAGTTCCAGAGGACTGGAGGGTGGCATCGGTGGTCCCAATTTTCAAAAAGGGTAGTAGGAAGGACATGGGGAATTATAGACCGGTTAGCCTTACGTCCATTGTAGGAAAAACAATGGAAAGGCTCATAATAGAGAGAGATCTAGTGATGCTAGATAGGGAAGGGAGGCTGACAGCCACACAACACGGCTTCCGCAGAAACAGGTCCTGCCAGACAAACCTTGTGGAATTCTATGACAAGGTTTCAAGATGGCTAGATGGAGGGGATGCAGTGGATGTGGTATACCTGGATTTCAGCAAGGCCTTTGACAAAGTGCCCCATGATATCCTGGTGGAGAAACTGAGGAGTTTTGGGATACACCAAAGCACTGTCCGGTGGATTAGGGCATGGCTGACTGACCGAAAGCAGAAGGTAACCATTAGCGGGGAATCGTCGGGATGGCAGCCAGTGACAAGCGGGGTCCCCCAGGGCTCTGTCCTGGGGCCGATCCTGTTTAATCTTTTCATTAACGACATGGAAGAAGGGGTGAACAGTCTGCTGATCAAATTCTCAAATGACACTAAAACTGGAGCAGTGGCCACAACTGAGGAGCAGGTACTCCAGAACCAAAAGGATCTGGACAGACTATGGAAGTGGGCAGGAGACAACAGGATGGCGTTCAATGTGGAGAAGTGCAAGGTCTTGCACTTGGGGCATAGGAATAGCTGTCATAAGTACAGGTTAGGTGACAAGTGGCTGGAGAGCAGCACTTGTGAAAGGGACCTCGGGGTACTGGTTGACCGCAGGCTAAACATGAGTCAGCAGTGTGATGCGGTGGTCAAGAGGGCGAATGCCACCCTTGGTTGCATAGCCAGAAGTGTGGCTTCTAGATCAAGAGAGGTATTACTTCCACTCTACATGACTCTGGTGCGCCCGCAACTGGAGTACTGTGTTCAGTTTTGGGCCCCTCATTACAGAAAGGATATAGCCAGGTTGGAGTCAGTGCAGCGTAGGGCCACAAGGATGGTGGCTGGTTTGCAGGGGATGGGGTATGAGGTGAGACTGAGGGAACTGGGTCTCTTCAGCTTGGAGAAGAGGAGACTCAGAGGGGATATGTTGGCAACATACAGGTATGTGAGGGGCTGTCACATGGAGATGGGGAGAGGCCTGTTCTCCCCTGCAGAGGAAGGCAGGACGCGCTCCAATGGAGCAAAGCTCAGGGAGCCAAGGTTCAATTTGGATGCCAGGAAGCACTTCCTGACAGTTAGGACCCCGAGGGCGTGGAATGGGCTTCCACGGGAGGTCGTTGAGGCCCCATCGGTGAGGGTGTTCAAAGATAGGCTGGACATGCACATGGTGGGCATGTCATGAGCGGAGCCGGCTGGTGCCGGAGGTCAGACTAGATGGCCCAGGAGGCCCCTTCTGACTCGCTCTGTTTCTATGTTTCTATGTTTCTATGTTTCTAAATCTTAACTGAATTACAGATGGCTATTCAAGATATGGGTCTTCAAAGTTCATACGTCCAGGGGATGTTAGAAGCCACCATGAGAAACCACACTTTAGTCCCGGAGGATTGGAAAACGACTATTAGAATGCTCCTCACCCCGGCACAATTTGTTGTGTGGGATAGTGAATTTCGACAGCAGTGTGTCATAAGAGGCCAGGCGTCAGGAGGTGCTTACACTTCTGAACAACTTTACGGGGCTGGGGACTTTGCAATCCCAGAACAGCAGGTTGTCTTACCAGTGGCAACGTTGCAGCTGTCCTCTGAATGTGCATTTCGGGCCTTTCAGAGGGTGCCAGTTATGGGTAAGCCCCTCCAGACCTTTTCAAGTGTTCGCCAAAAGGCGAGTGAGCCCTATACTGACTTCATGAACAGATTACAGGAGGCCCTTAAACGGAAGATTGATAACCCTGATGCACAGACAGAGTTACTCTTGAAATTAGCTAAGGAAAACGCGACAACTGAATGTCGCTGGGCTATTACTGGGCTGGGCAGAAACCCTGAGTTGGCTGACATGATACGTGCATGTCAGGATATAGGTACCCCAACGCATCAGGCATCTCTTCTGGCAGCTGCCCTACGACAAGGCAATTGTCCCACGGGGAACTGCTTCAATTGCGGGAAACCAGAACATTTCAGGGCTGAGTGTCGGCCCCCCCCGGGGGGGGGGTAACAAACCAAGAGCAAAATCAGGGGGAGCACCCGGGAATAAGGCCCGACCTCAATCAAAATGTCCTAAGTGTGGAAAGGGGTTTCATTGGGCTAATGAATGCCGGTCGGGAAACTCCCGAACGGGCCCGTCTCTGGCCCCAGTCCAAACAGAGACCTCGGAAGCCATGACCGAGTAGAATCTTCCTCTGCACAAGCCACGATTTACAACACTCCCAGTGCCACTTCAGGGAGTGCTGGGATGGATCTTGTTCTCCAACAGGAGGTCATTTTCCGATTTCCAGCTGAGGTCCAGGTAATTCCCTCTCAGATGTCAGGTCCCCTGGCTCCAGGCACCGTTGGCCTTGTCTTGCCCTGCTCCTCCAGTGGCAAGAAAAGGATCTTTGTGGGCCCTGGGGTCATCGATGCAGACTATCAAGGTGTGATTTACGTCCAGTTATGGACTAATCTCCCACAGACCCTGCCAAAAGGTTCCGCCCCGGCACAACTGATTATTGTGCCTTGTGTATTGCCCGCAGGGGGAACAGAACGGGACAGGGGCACTGGCGGCTTTGGCTCCACTGACAGGATGTCGCTGGTAGGGCTGACCGCATCTATCACTCAGAGCCGTCCTGCTCAGATTGTTTCTATACAAGGCCGTCCCTTCTCAGGTATTATAGACACTGGGGCAGATGTCACAGTCATTGGCCGTTCCCAGTGGCCCCCTGAATGGCCCATCGAGCAGTGTCCTAGTGTGGGGGGTAGGAGGAAAACAAGGTGCGCTGCAGAGCGCCTCTTTTCTAACGGCGGAACTTCCAGGGTCCCACCAACGAGTCCATTTTAGACCTTATGTCCTTGATATTCATATTAACTTGTGGGGCCGAGATTTGTTGAGCCTGTTTGGGACTACAATCACGATAGCTGAGTGACCTGTTGTCTCTATGGCTCTAACAGCTCTGCCGCTTACATGGTTGAGTGATTACCCTGTGTGAGTAGACCAGTGGCCTCTGTCTGCTGATAAGCTTGCGGCTTTCCAAAGTCTTGTAAATGAACAATTACGGGCTGGGCATATTGAGCCCACAACCAGCCCTTGGAATACACTGGTGTTTGTGATCCGAAAAAAAAAAGTGGTAAATGGCACATGTTACATGATCTCAGGGCAGTTAACGCCTGCATTCAAGCTATGGGACCACTGCAATGCGGAACACCAAATCCAAATGTAAATCCTAATGATTTCCAGCTTTTTATTGTAGACCTAAAGGATTGCTTTTTTACCATCCCTCTATGTGAAGCTGATCGACCTCGCTTCGCCTTTACCGTGCCTGTCCTTAGTCATCAGGCCTCTCCTCCACGCGCAGAGCTGGCAGCGGTGATCCTGGCCTTCCGCTTGTTTTCAGATCGCCCCCTTAATCTAATTTCAGATTCTCACTATGTCTGTCGCCTGATCTCCAGCCTCCCTGGGGCCTATGTGGCCCCACACATTGACTCCAATCTTTTGGCATTATTCCTTACTTTACAGGCGCTATTGGAGCGACGTGTCCATGAGTATTATGTGGCCCATATACGTAGCCACACCTCTTTGCCCGGTTCCCTCGCTGAGGGCAATCAGCGTGCTGATCATGCTGTCCACTCCCTCTTCTCTGATCCTCTAGCTAGTCATCAGTTTTTCCACCAAAATGCCAAAGGGCTGGCCAAGGCTTTTGGCATTCCTCTCTCCCGCGCACAAGCTATTGTCACCAACTGCCCCCACTGTTCCGGGTTCTCTCATATTCCAGAACCGGGTGTGAACCCTCGTGGCCTTGGCCAGGTGAACTCTGGCAGATGGATGTGACGCAGGTGCCATCCTTGGCCCCCTGGAAGTTTCTCCACGTCGTGGTGGACACTTATTCTGGGGTGATTTGGGCTACCCCCCAAAGGGGGGAAGCTGTCTCTCATGTTGTTTCCCACTTGCTCGCCTCCATGGCCGTGTTGGGCCGCCCATGTAAACTGAAGACTGATAATGGGCCTGCATATTGCTCCTCCGCCTTCCACGACTTCTGTACTCAGTGGGATATTGGCCTCTCCCATGGGATCCCCTACAACTCCACCGGACAGGCCATCGTGGAACGCGCCAATCGTACATTCAAAATGGCCCTTCAAAAACAATTAAAACAGGGGAACTCGGACCCCTAATCTGGCGTCCATCACGCAGCAGGTTCATAAAGTATTATTTACTATAAATCAATTAAATTTCTTTAGCCTTCCAGGGTCGGGATATTCGGAAGCGGTCTCCCCATATGACAGACATTTCCGTAGTCGACCCAAGCTGCCCCAGCCGTTGGTGTATTACCGGGCGTTGCCAGACCGCACATGGCTGGGACCAGTGCCACTGATCACCTGGGGCCGAGGGTTTGTTTCTGTTCTTGCCCCTACAGGAACTCTGTGGGTGCCGGCTAAGTGCGTACGTCCAGCTCATGGCGTGGCGTCAGGCAGTAACCAACCCAGTACCCAAGATGGAAAGAGTCAGCATGGAGCAGGCTCAGCGACCTTCCCGGCCCCTTCCCAAGGGTCCGTGGATGCCGAGGGCCCCATGGGTGACCTGGGGCGCAGTCAAAAGGACGACGAGCAAAGCGCAGCAGCTGCTCCAGGCCAACAACCAGCCGGAGACACCGGAGAGCTTATGTGCTGCCATCTTTGCGGTTATCACTGCCAATCCGCTTCTCATTCTATTCTCGCTTCTCTGTTCTCCTCCAGTGGGGGAGGCGGCCTCCTTGCGTGACCGGCTGCACCAGTGACTATGACAGTGCAGGGATGCAGGCGACAGCCAAACAACTATGCACGCCAGCCATGCCAGGCCCGGACTCTTGCACAGCAACTTCGCAATTATGCTTCTGATGATTATTCCGAAAGTGAACAGGAATGTTTGTTTGATTAGCTTTATCATAATGCCTTAGAAAAAAGAGAAGAGTGGGATGTTGCAGGGTCAATGGTCTGGCACACCAACCTTGGTCCTGCACGCTCAGCTTTATCAGTATAATAGGCAGCAACTGATAGCAAGGTCAGAATGGTCTGGCTGAACAAACATGCAGTTTTCCTGTCTGAGCAAATGTCACGTAAATAAGTGACCCAAGACAATGCCTGTTTTCCTGTTTGTTAAGTAACCTGACTGTATACAATAAAGGGGCTGACTCATAAGAGGAGGCTTTTTGCGCAGAACTACATCCCTGTGTCGTGTAATTCTGTACAACCTTCATAAAGGTCTCAGTGGCCTCACCCCAGCTCTTTATTTTATCCTTGCTTCAGTTATCACCTTCCTGCTTAGTAACAGTATTTTTCCTTCTCTCACAATGGGACTTGTCAGACAGAATATCTGGATGGCCACAACTGGCCAACCACCAAGTCAGCTAGCCACTGTCAAGCAGATTCAATTGTGACAGTGTGATAGAAATGTATTGGCTCTAGTGGTAGTTATAATCTAGCTAATATCAGTAGGCATAATAATGTTTTGGCTGTTTGCTTCTGTATAAGCTCTTGAATACCTTAACAGTTCAGCTCTGTTCCAGAGACTAGGGTGGACATGCCCCAAGGTTAAAAACAAATACATAAGTAGCCTTTGCTCTGAGCAGCCTTTGTTTGAAGAAGCCTCCTGATCGCCACAGGAGGCCCAGCATACGGTTTATCAGCATTCTCCCAGGGAAAAACTGCGAATCCCGCAAAGATATGACTAGGGGGCAGATAGTGAACCCTCCCTGGCAGTCTCTAGGCTTGTAACTCAGCCAACAAAAACAATTGTATCCACAGATGCTTATTCCAAGACGCTGTAAATTACGCAAGGTATAAAAAGGCTGATAGTAACGTTAATTGGCTGCTGCATGCATGTTCTAGGCAGGATTGCTGCCTCATGCAGAGCCGGCTTAAAAATGAAGCATTTTACTTTGACTAATTGGGCGTTTTGAGTGGTCTCTGGGTGATCTACAGGTTACACTGCAACACAATCAGAACCCGCCCAGTATGTTGAAAAACCCCACATTGAATGAGAAGCAAGCCACACTGAGTGTCTCAAGGCATGTTCTGCTTACTCAGGAGTTAGCCCTACCAATTTCATGCAGATCTCTGAGTAAGCCTCTGCCCCGATCAGCTTACAATCTGAACCTCAACAGAGGCAAAAGGGGGAGAGATCTCCACTGTTCCAGCAGCATCTTCTCAGGTTGCTTCTCTGGGGCATCCTCTTTCTTCCCCCTGGTCACTTGGCAGGCACACTTTGTGGGTCCTTCTTCAGCCATGCTCGCAGTCGGGAAGAAAAAAAACAGGAAAGTGCATGCATGCACACAGACACTCAAAGCTGGCTCACAGCTTGTTTTTGTGCAGTGTGCGCAAGTGATTTCCCACCTCCCCAGGGCTGGGCAGGCCCTTTTTGCATTTGTGGTGCAAATCCAAGTGGGACAAGCAGCTTGGCCTTGCCCTGGTGTGGGAATGCCTGGGCCATGAGTGTGCTCCTGTGGGGGGGGGGGGTTGGCATGTGTCGTGCAGGAGGTCACGACAGGGACTACTCCTCGTGAGGAGGAAGTACCAGTAGTTACTAGAGTCCGGGAGGATCAAACACAGCCAGAGATAGAGGCTAATCAGCTTCTGCCTGAAAGCGTCACGAGTCCACAGACCCCCTCCCAAGCACCTAGCCCTTTAGAGCAAACAGCCTGTGAGAGGGAGGAGGGCGAAAACCCCTCCTCCTCTTCTGAAGAGGAAATGACGGGGCCAGAGGCAGAAGGTAGGATGGGGTATGTGACTATGACGGACGCTGCCCAGAGACGTATGATCCGTTCATATCAAATCCGGATGGACAGACTGAGAAGGAGGCGGGAGGAACGGCTGGAGGGGTAGGAGATGACGTGAAGGGGAGGAGAGATCTCCATTCTCAGGCGAACATCTTTCCAGCAAAGAGGCTCCTCCATTTGCTTAACAGTAGAGTCGTAAATCTGGTAGATAACTAGCAATAAACAGATTTCGTTTTATTGCTTGCGTCTGTGTGACTAATTGCAACCAAAGTGCCCAGGCCGGCAGGGCTGCCCCGCTCACAACAGCATGACACCAACAGAGTATCACCACTGGGCCACACCTCACAGGGCAGAGCAATGCCTGCAAGGATCTCTGACTCAGGCCTCACATGTAGTTATTCACCAGGTGTTCATCCAGCATCCTGGAATCTTTCCACCTCTGCAGAGAGTCATCACAGGGTGGGTGGGTGTGTTTCTGGCCTAGCTGGACCCTCCTCTGCTCCAATGCCAGCCCTGCCCAGTCCAACAGGGCCAAAGCACTCCAGGCTGCCTACTCCCTAGCCTTGATTGGAAAGCAAACAAGCACTGTCAGATGGCTGACACTCTGCCTTCCCTTGCCTGGGCCAAGATCCAGAGGAGGAACAAGGGTGACTTGAGGACAAGGCTCCAGTTTGCAGCTCATCTCATGCAAAGCTTATCTTTTTTTGTTTGTTTAAAGCATGATATAATCCCATGCAAGAGGATCAAAAGTCACCTCTCTGCAGAAGTGGGCATTAGATTACAGCCTGAGATTTAATCCTGTTCACACTTCAGTGGGAGTATACCCCACTGAACAAACACCATGGGATTTACATCTGAGTAAACATGTACAGGATAGTGCTGCACCTTTTTCTTTTCTAAGGAAGTTTTGCCTGAGCTGGGCTGCCACAGCCAAGCAGCCTTTGCAAGAGATGAGTTGTCAAGCAGGAAGCAAAGTAGCTGTTTTTGGCTTCACACTCTGTCCCTTGTGGCCAGAGCATCTTACACAATCAGGACATAATTGTCAGCAGTTGAGCAATTTTGCTCGCCCCTGCTCAGCCAACCTCATGCATAGGCAAGCCTGGTTGTTAAAATACCTACTTGGGGAAATTAGTAAATTAATGAATACACTGATTAAATCAGTAAGAGAGTCATTCTAGTTTCATTTATCTATGCCAAACTGGAATTTGCTTATCCAGATCGGTTTTCAAGAAGCTCTGTTGGGATCCAGTGACTCAGCTAACCCTACACTTATCTTAACTGGAGGGGCAAAGACTGTTCACTCTGTCTCACAGATCATATAACACCTGGTTTCTTTCTTGCTTGCTTTAATTAACTGTGGCGAGGTGATCAGGAGGTCGCAGAGGCCAACAGTCAGGCACACCTACTTTGGCCCTGCACGTTCTGCACGCCCTGCACACTCAGCATTATCAGGATAATAGGCGACAATTGATAACAAGGTGAGAATGGTCTGGCTAGACAAGCATGCAGTCCCTCACGTAGATCAGTGACCCAAGACAATACCTGTTTTCCCTGTTTGTTAAGTAACCTGATTGTGACCCCTCATTAAGTAACCTGACTGTGACCCCTCCTTATTGAGTACTCTGATTGTATAAAATAAAGGCACAGCCTTAAACGGGCGGATTTTGCAGAACCACATCCCTGTGTCGTGTAAGTCTGTCCAACCTTCAATTAACCTGTGCAGGAACTTTTTTCTCAATACATTCCATGTTTCTTGCCACAGTTCAGCCTTTGCAAAGCTTTGCTTTGGGCACCAGTACTTCTGTAGTACTGGGAAGGTCCTCTTTGATGGCCATGCTCCCTGCAAAGCATTTGGCTGGAGTCAGCTGCTCAGATCTTGCAAAGTGCATCTTGCTGGTTTTGGTCAGGATCGGCTGTGGTGTCAGTTAGCATTAGAGCACCTGGCACAGATGGGGCAACCTCTTTCCAATGTTATTCTGCAGGAGTTCTCAGGCCATGCTCCTGCAGTGGGGAAGGCCAGTGACAAACAGAGTGAGATCAAAGAGACCTGTATATTTTAGCTGAAAGATTTTACTGCTGGAAACTACACTGTAAGAGAAGTGTTGGGGGGGGGGAGTGCACCAAAGAAGGGGAACCCCCAAACGATCCAGCAGCCTGAAGAAAGGAGGAGAATATGGCAGGACTGTCCGGACCTCATCCAACCAGAGGCGCTGCCAAGGTGGTTGTTCCCAGGAGCTTCAACCCTTTGGCATCCCTGGGCATCAGGATGCCATACCAGCTCAGAGCAAGGAAAGCCACCACAGCAGGAGCATCTGGTGTGCTGGATCGCTCCAGGGGAAACAGGCACAAGTAGGAGGATGGATCCATCTGCCATGAGAGAGGAAACCCTGGGCTAGCAGTATGACTAGATGCGGGTTTGGTGCTGCATCAGGGGAAGTGTGGCAGCAAGACGGCCTTCCTGAGCCACTGCACTGTGGAACCCACCTGGTGCTGGGCGAGAGCTCTGGGGTGGTCACTGGGCACCTGCCAGGACCCCTGCTCTTCCTGGTTTTTAACGTGTTTGGGGTGTCTTGCTTAATTAAAATGGGAGGCTGACATGCTCCCATGGGGAATCCCTTGTCTGAGCTCCCTTGGTGTTGCCTTCTGTGAAATGGGCATCCAAGCAGAAAAATGAGGGTTTGGAAAAGAAAGGCTTTGAGGTTCAGAGCTTGGACCCACACACACCCTTCTGCTTCGTTTTTTAGTTCTTAGAAAAGTTATTTTTCTTTTAGCCTTCTGGTTTGGGGCAAGCCAGCATGGGAAGCTTTTTGTGAATGGGCAAGCCCCTCTCACTAGCCATTTTGTGAGAGTGCCCACAGCATTCCAAACATTCCATGTGTGCCCACACAGTCCCAAAGGGTGGAGACCACAACCTTGAGCCCTTTGTCTGACCCACTAACATTTTCCTGACTGGCAACAAGAGTTTGCCAATTTGTGCCATCCTCCACTCCCTGGCTGCTGACTTGGACTGGAGCTCTGTCCAGGAAGAAAATTGTACCAAAACTTCCCTCTAGTCTTGCAGGGGGGGTGACTATCTGTGGTCCTCTCTGTGGTCTCTTTGAAAATCACTTTAATGAGTTCTTCTCTACAGAGCGCCAACCAACCACACAAAACAAGCTACAACCACTTCAGTCCTAGTTGTCCTCCCAAAGAACTCTGCACAAGCTCAGAGGCTTCCTTGGACACTCCTTCCAGGAATGACTTGATTTGTGGCAGAGAGAGTGTGGGGGGTGGGGTTAATCCTTTCAGAATAAGGCGTCTTCTAAAGAAACACCTTTTCTTGCTTATGTCAACTATCCCAAACATGATGCCAGTTCCCTGAAATGTAATAAAATACAGGTTGTCTTCCAAAGCAGAAAGACAACTAGAGTACCTCTGGGCATGTGTGGAGGGAATAACCTGGCTCAGGTGATGAAGCCAAAACATTCCTAACAGCAACCAGGCAACTTTCTGACTACACCAGGAGTGCTGCTCTGGTTCCAGCCCCAAACCATCCATTTTCTATGGTGGGACTATTTGGCTCCAGGAGTCTGAATTTTTTTTTGGATTCCAAAAGGGGGGTAAGATGGATGGTCTTAGGGGTGTCCCTTTCCATCAGCAAAGGTGGAAGGAAGAAGGGAGACTTTGGCTCTGTGGCTGGCTGTTGGAAGCACAGATCTTGAAATAGCCTTATCTTAAAGCTGGCCCAGGCTGTGTGTCTCCCCATCTGTCGCGGAGCGTGTGTGTGTGTTTGACCACTCGCACGTTGAGGTTCCTTGGCCGCAATTTATTGCTCAAATGCAAGCTGTAAAACTCAATCTGTTTATTGCTAGTTATCTACGAGATTCATGGCTTCGCCATGAGACTAGTACGAAAGCGTGCATACTAATGAGATGCTCGTCTGAGAATGACGTTCCCTCTTCCCCCTCCCCTTTCAGTCCTTTAGGAGAAGCTCTTCTCTTCTCCTCCTCTTCCTGTCTTCCCGGATCTGGTACGCCCGAACCATTCGTCGTTGGGCGGCGTCAATCAAATTTATGTTCTCCAGTTGGCCAGCTCCCTCTTCCCCAACAATCTCTTCTTCCGATGACGTGGCAGGGCTTTCGCTCTCCCCTTTCTCCCCGACTGTTTGATTTAAAGGGCCGGTCGCTGGTGAGGCGATCTGTGGGCTTTCGCAGCCCTCGGGGGGAGCTGACCGGCCTCTCCTTCGGGCAGCGTTTGCGTCTCTCGGACTCTATAAGCCGCCGTCACCGCTTCCTCTTGAGTAGGAGTCTCTGTCGTGACCTCCTGCACGGCACCATCGCACACTTGGCTCGTGAATTGCACCAGCCAAAGCCAGACTTTGCACCCAGGTGGGAAGAATCACCACACTTCCAGCCTGATGTCTTTTGCAGCAAGGTTGTTTGCATGGATGGGATCTTTGCCAGTGAGGCATTGTCTTGTTCCAGGGAGCTTCTGGGCTTGGGAAACAGGCTGGAATTTGGGTGACACACATTGCACAAGGTAAAGGGCTGCTATGGGGAACCTGCAGGGAAACCTCGGAACAGGGCATTTTTCACCAAAGTCTGTACATGTCCTTCGGCAAATGGCATTTTAAAGCCGCCCTTCCCAGCCTGGGCTCCCAATTCCTATCTTTCTCAGCCACTAGTTCCAGGGGGAGATGTGCTGGGTATCCAAGTGGAGAGAGGGGTGATGGGATCAGATGACAGACTTGTGCTGGGGTGTCCTGTAAAATGCACTTGGCTCTTGATTAGAGGACATTGAATAAGGGGAGCAGGCTCAAAGGGGAAATGGGAGGGACAGTGTCCAAGGTGCATTGGGGTGCCCAGAGTCCCTGTTGCCTGGCAATACACAGCAGCTTCCATGTTGTGCCGACCAACACAGGCCTCTGTCATCTCTGAGCCCGTGTGGGTGAAACTCAGCTCGGTGCAAGAATAGCCGGAGGTGTGCCAGAGGTCAGGGTGTGCGCTGGAGGCGTTTTTGCAAAGTGGCGTGTGGGAGAAATTGGAGCAAGCTGGATACTCTGTTGTCTTGAGCCTTACGGTGTTAAGAGGTGTGTGGGAGAGCCCGGGCGATGAATAGCTGGGTGTACTGCAGGGCGGGATTGAGGCCGGGGTATTAGCAGCCCCGTTGTGTGGGAGAACAGCGGCCGAGCCTGGGACAAGATTGAGGACGCCTACTCCTCCTTCCTAAGGTTAGCCCAGTTTTACTGCAGCTCTCACATCTTGCCTTTTGTGTTGTGGGGTGAAGCAGGAGGATTCAGGGATCCTAAAGACAAGCAAGCAGCCTTTGGGGTGACAGGGTCTGCTTTCCACAGTCAGGCAGTTTAGGAGTATGGCAGCTCTTGGGTTCAGTTCACAAATCACCCAAGCGTGCCCCATTCTCCATCCTGAATGAGAACAGGAGTGCATCTTGGGGGAAGGAAATTGTTTGTACATTCACACTTTCACAAACATGCAGGTGTATTCAAAAATATTCTGTTATTGCTTTTCTAAGGAGCATTGAGTAACGCAGATTTTTAAAACTGCATATGCATCATTTTCACACATTCCTCTATGGGGGCAAGTGTGAACTTTTGAGAAATGTGTGCAAAAAGGAGCAATTTTCCTCTTCAAACAAACAAAATAAAAAGCAGGTTGCAAATGAAACCAAAAGTTTCTAAGTCCTGTTTGGAGAATTTTTATGATTTCGAATATCCCTGGCTCTTGCATCTCTATTAGGACCAACCAAAAATCGCACCAAAACTTGCAAACTTTTATTTTATTTATTTATTTATTTAGAAATTTATAGGCCGCCCCTTGCCACAAGCCTTTTGAGTTCACCAGAACCCTTTGTCAGGCTACTTGGCTGGCTCCGGACTTCCCGGTTGTTAATTGACGAGCTGGGCAGGAGAAAATGGCCTATTGTAGCCCACCGGGGGCAGGGCGGGATTGGGGCAGCGCGGAGCGGAGCGGAGGATTGCGAACTCCCGGTTCCCCAGCCAATGGGGGAAAGGGGGAGGGAGAAGCGGCCGGGGCAGGGTTCAAAAGGGGGAGGCGAGCATGTGCCCAGGGGAACAGGAAAGTGGGAAGGAAACCGGTCCTTTCTGTTCCCCTCATTGCGATAAAGTTTCAAAAAGAACTCTGCATGCCTGGAGTATTTTTCTCTTCCGACGGAAAGGAAAGAGTGATTGTAACAGATGCAAAATAGCTCAGGAATTCATTTTCAGGACAAAGGTGCCTGTGGACAAATTGGTTCCACACCTGAATCTGGTTCTCAGGTGGGGACCAGAGAGAATCACAGTTTCAAAATCTCTGCTAGACAACAGGCCATTTTCTCTCAGCCATACTCCCCCCACCCACACACACACAGCCCTCTGCATCACAAATCTTGGCTGGAGCAGAGTGTGTGTGGTTAACAGGGGGTGTGTCTGGGTGGGGGACACTTGAGTCCTGGGCCCCAATGCAGGAGCTGCAGCATGTTAGTAATTGTCCCTTTTTAAAACTGCTCCAAACTGGACTTTCCCAGTGATGGCAATGGCTGTTTGTTTAGATGAGGCAAGGGGCACACCACAAACGTGCCTCACAATCTCCCCAGCATGCAGCTCTTCATTTACGTGTTATTTGTTAGATGATTTTCTTAAATAATCCAACATGCTGCAAAGTGCAGCTGAAGCAGTGCTAGGGGCCGCTCACTGGGGCTGGTGCCCTGAATTCTTCATTTGGAACTCAAAATCTCTGGGAGGCCACACTCCCACCTCCCTGCTATCAAGGGGCACTTGCTGAAAGAAAGGTCCAGTGGCCCTATGGACACCTCTTACATTGTTCTCCTAGGAGGAGCAGGCTTTTGGCCCCCTGTGGGGTTCACCTGCTGCTCCCCCCCACCAAATCGTTCTGCCAAGGTCTTTTTCTGACAGCAAATGTCCTCCCCTCCCTGTCCATCCATCCCTTTTTACAAATAGGAGTATTCCTCAGGAGACACACACATGGACTTCAGAGCAAATGTAAATGAACATGTGTACCTAGCTCTTTTCAGTCTCTGGAGCCAACTTTATTTCCCAGGAGGCCTGTGAGCTCTGCGGGGCATTCTGGGCTAAGTGACCCCTCTTTGACTCACCTCAGTTTTGCCATCTGTGAAATTGATGCTGCAGAAAGCTGCAGGTTCAAAATAGAATGTTTTGGAGCTTGGACAGCCTCCTCCACACAGATCCCTTTGCTTTGTCCTTTGGATCATGGGCAAGTCACTTTTCTTTTAGCCTCTTGGCTTTGCCTGTGACTAGCCACACCTACTGAGGCTGCAATATTGTGAAAACACCCCTAATGTGCTCCCAAAATCCCAAATGTGCCCACCAACCCTGAAAGAATCAGAGACCCCAATTTCAAAGAAGGTTGGACAGATCTGTGGGGCTGGAGGAACAGTCTCTCAATTGCTGCCAGATGGATTGGTTGCTTGGAACCTCCAATGTCAGGGGCACTCTAGCTCTCTGAATACCAACTGCAGGGGGCAAAAAGTAGGGGAGGGTGCCCATCTAGACATCTGGTTGCTCACTGTGGGGAACAGAATGCTGAAGTTAATGGACCTGCAATCTAACTGAACATGGCTCCTTTTACCGGAGAGTCAGACCCATTGAACTTAATTATACTTACTGTGCAGTAGCCTATTCCAATCTCAACTTTTAAACAGGAGGATTCCCAGAGAATTGGACTAGAGGCCTTTCCAAGCAGTGTCTGGGTTCTGCTGGCAAGATCCAGCCCTGCCTATGCAGCTGTCCCACTCTAGCCCTGTTTGCAACCTGCAATGCCTCCTTCACACTGGTTCATTGCAAATTAATCCACAACTTTGATTCAGGGTAACCTACTGAATGTTCACATTTCACGTTCTTGTATTATTGATCAGTACAATGATGCTACCCAAGTTCGAAATGAGAGCAAAAAAGGAAAAGGATTCGTGACAGCCCTCACCTGAACTGCTTTAATTAAAACCTCACACAACTCCTGTTGATCAATCTCCCTGGAGGATGCCTGGCAGCTTGCCAGCAGTGGGGAGTTCCCACATTTCATGGTTCATGCTTCACTGATGTCATTACACCTACTTCCCAGCCACATGGGGGGTTAGATGCATGTGACCTAGGTTCAAATCCCTGTTCGGGTGGCTCCGTTGACCTGAAACCAAAGTAGTGACTCAGTATCTCTGGCCTGCAAAATGGGAAGAAAAAGTTGGCGCATGGAGGAACATGGATGCTGCCTTTCCCACACTGGTGGGATCCGTCTCAAGACAGGCATGCGCTAAGACCTCAGTGGTAGGCAACTGCATGGGTTTGAAGCAGTGGTGGGGAGGTATTCTTGTCCTTTCAGTTATGGGGTGTGACATTGATGCAATGCAGTGGGGAGGCAGGATTTTAAGCCATGGGTTGGAGGCAATTGAGTCACCATGGGTCAGAGACCAGACTGGAAGCTGTGAGTCACAGCATGGCATGTGAGTGCCCCATCGCCATTTCTCTGAGACAAGAAGACTGACACAAGCACAGGAGATGTTTGCCTGCAGGTAACAGGAGGGTTACTAGGGCCTCATGCCTTAAAAAAAGAAAGCTGACAACAACAACTCTGACCATGTCCAAAGAGCCATCCCTCCAGCCTTGTGGAATGAAGAAGCTGATTTTCCTTCTGGGGCTGACAGCAGGGCAGGCCCCTGCCCCTTCCTTTTTAAAGACATCTACATTGGAAAGAAGCAAAAATAACCTCAGCATCCAGTTCTCAAAGAGCAGCATTCGGTTAGCTTTAAGCAGAAATCAGCTGTTATGTTCCATCACCCAGCCCTGCCCACATCCAAAACATGGTCCCCAAGAGCTGTTCCAAAACAGGATGCATGCCTCGGGCTGGAAGAGGTTCTGCACCCAAGGCTCAGAAGGGGAACGTTCAAGGAAGGGCTTGAGGGGAGGGGACCTGGGCTCCCTCCGCAGGCTGGGCAGGAGGGGGGGTCCACGAACACAGCCCACTCCATCCCAGAGGGAGCCGAGCGATCGTGCCGCAGTGCCCTTTCTAGCCGCGGGAACGGCGTGCCATGGAAAGGGCAGGCTGTGGGGAGCGTTTTGGTTCAGGGGTCAGGAAAAGCGGATCACTGGCGGAGACGTCCAGGAGCTGAATTCCATGGCGTTCGGAGGCCGGCAGGCGGCTAGCTGGCCGCAGTCCCTTTCCGCGGAAAGGCCGCTGGCAGAGGCCCCGCCGGGCGAGCGATCCTGGAGAAGCGCCTCATGTGCGCGCAGCTCTGGCAGCAGCGTTGCGTCACGGCCCGTCTCCCCCCGGATGAGCCTGCAGCAGCCCTCCTTCCACTTTCCTCTCATCCTCCTGGGTTCGTGGGCCCTTCTCCCCCTCCCCCAGCCCTCCTCCTCCCCACGCCCCACCCAGCAGAATGTGACTACTGTTGTGCGCCTCTGCGCATGTGGCATAAAAACTTTTCGAGCGCCTCCCGAACATTAAAAAACCCACAGGGCGGGCGGCGGGACGCTTTAGCGGACGGAGCAGCCAGGCGGAGGAGGCTGCCTTTGGAGAAGGATTAAACCCTCTTTTTCTGCTGCTGCTTTGCCGGATTCTCTCTCTCAACGCGCGGATCTAGAGATGCTCGTGGCTTGGCGGTGAGGTTGGGGCGCCTGCTTGCCGAAAGGTATCCAAACGGATTCCTACTTTGCGCGAGTGCCCAGCTATCCAAAGGAGGCACTTTGTTTCCTGACCCTGAGAGACGCTTTGGGATCGGGTGTTTCTTTCCTCGTTTCCGTGCGCAATTTCAGCGAGGAGGCATCCAGCGGATTCGGTAAGTCCATCGCAGCCGTCGCCCCTCAGAGCCTTGTCGGGGCTTGACTCCGGAGGGTCTGCGCCACCCGAATTCTATGGGAGAACCCCCACACACACTCAGACAAAGGATCGAAGCTTTTACACCGTAGTTTCGCTGCCATCGCTTCTTTCTGGAGGCAATTCTACCTGCACGGACCTCTGCGTCTTACTCCCGAATAGACAATGCCCGTGCTTCACTGGTGGATCTTTTCCTGCCGCATAAATTCTCTCTCGTCCGTGCATGTCCCCTACCTTAGTTGTATTTTGAGAGCTCGCCTAGATATTTCGCATGTCTTCGCTTGAGCCTCTGAGACGAAACAAAGAAAAAAGCCTGGGGTTTTAATTTTTTAAAACCCGGGAGAAGAAATATAATCAATCAATAACTCAGTTACTGTCTCCTTGGGGGGGGGGGGGTGATTCCTGCCCAGTACTTCAGTGAGACTTCCTCTGGAGTAAACGTTCATAGCTTTGCAGAGATTAGGTGAACCAGCCCGTCAGCTTCCGCCGGTTGGGGTTGGGGGGTTTTTTTTTGGGGGGGGTACTTCCCAGTGCAATCTTAGACTGGACTGTTGTAAAGGAAGCCCCACTGGGCTGCATATCCCTTAGATTGCAGCTGTATGTGTGCATAGGATTAGGGCCTGGTGTCCCATAAACCGTGAAAGAGAACTCATCTCTCGGTTTTGCGAAGAAAGGAAGAAATGAGATACATTGGCAGGGGAGGGTGGGGAATAAAGGAATAAAAGGGGGTGAAAAATTAACAATAAGGGATGAACTGAAACTGTGGGGAGACCCAAGAGGAGGGACAACGTGTTGGCCTCCTTCTGGAGGGTAGGAGCTGGTGGGGTGCCACACCACTCAACAAAAACCTGAAATGATCTTGATTGTGGCTTCTGGGGGGGGGGGTGTCTGTAGCTTCCCCACTAACATGTCTGTTAGGTCTCATGGGTATCCAATGTGCCTTTCCCGAGTCACCACAACCTTGCCTGGCAAGACAGCAGATGGGGGGGGGGGAGCAGAAAAAGGCTGCCCCAGTATCTAAGCCATCACAACTCTCATGGATAGACTGCAAAGTCTTGTTCTGCCAGACAACAACTACCGTAGGTTTGCTATCAAGCTTTTTCAAACCAGCACAACCTTGCTGGCCTCCTCCCCACAGCATGAGGGCTAGAAACTTTTCAAAGGCAACAAAACAAAAGAAGGGTATTGTTCAGGAAAACATGAAAATCCGTGTGAGGAGAAACTGCTTGGAGTGTCCTGTCTCTCTTTTTCTCACATATATGAGAAAGGTCTGTGTTTTAATTTGGGAGGAAATGTAGACCCAAAGTCTATGCCATCATCTACATGGCCAAGAACTGCATATTCCAAAAGAGAGTCCACCCCCATTCCTGGCTTCAGCAAATATATTTTTCCAGGAATCAGTTTACTGGAGTGTTCCTGGTCGTTTGGGAAGGGACACAAATTTCCTAGCTGCCCAAGCCAACAAGAGGCTGCGGGGGGGGGGGGGAGGCCTCTAAAGGACACAGGCACCCACACCTGTCAAGTGTGCTTAACCTCTGTAATTCCAGAAGGGCAGTCATGCAAATCCACTGCAGCAAAACCAAGTAAACTGCACTGTAAGGGGAACCTGTCTTGATATAGAAGGTTGGCCTTTCTCAAAATGCTCTGCCATGACCTTCAGACCCCAGAAATCCTACACTAGGAACCCTAGAATGTGTGGGGAGCAGCCTTTGTTTTTGTGCTTAGGATGACACACTTGGTACATGCTCAGAGGCACCTCTGTTCTTCCCTTCTGAATGGCCAAGTATCTGCATTTGAGGGTTGAAGTAGAGTTTGTGTGGGACTTTTTTGGAGGGGGGATTCTTTTCCAGAAAACTCTGAACCCCCCCCCCCCATACACACATATGCAGGCATCCCATTTTTCCTTCAGGGTGAAGCAGTGAAACTGCTTCAAACCATCCTCCCCCCAGATGGGTGGCCAGGGGTGGGGGTGGCTGTAATCCAATTGAAGGGTGCCTGAACACACTGGTGGGAAAGCATGTTTGAAGAGATTCTTTGTCTAGAAACCAACCCAAGAGAAGATGGAGGTGGCACTGGGGACAAACTCTCTTTCTAGAATTGTGCAGGCCTGGAGGCTGCTGGGGAGGGCAGGGGCCATGCATTGAGGAATATTCTCTGGCTCCATTGGTTGGAAGGAGATTGAAGAGGGGCATGGGCAGTTCTGAGAGAAGTGTTGTTGAGGCCTGCAAATTGAAGCAGAACACCTGATGTGCTTCATGCAGGCCCTTGTGGAGAGGGGTTGCCCCCCAAAGCCACCCTGCTTCCTTGCTTGCCCAGCCATGGCCACCCCCAAAGATCCCTCCAGCCTTTGCCAGGCCAGAGACAAGAGATTAGATTGCACTGAAGTGTCTCTTTCTTCCTTTTCCTGTCTCTTCTTTTTTGGGGAGGGGGTATCCACAAGTTATTTTACAAGGACAAGCACACATACCTTCCCAGGAGGTCTATGCGCTGGTCTCCATGGAGCAGGATTATGGTGCTGGGAGAGGATTCGAGATGGGAAAAGGTGATTATTTTGTTTACAGAGAGCTGGTAAACTTTCAGTTTGCACTGCACCTGTCTTTGTCAGAGAGAAGAGTGGGACCCGAATGCCCAGTCACTCCTTGCCAAAAATGGGGGGATAATTCATGGCCTTTAAGGAATTAAGTTTCCCTGAGCCATAGGGAGGAAAACTTACAGATTGCCAAATCTGTTGGCAGTGCTGCAGGCTTGGACAACAGCATATCTGGGCATGTGCAGAGTGCATTACCCTTTCAGCCATTCCCTACATATTTCTTTTTAGTTTTGTTTTTCATTGTTCGTGAAAAGTCACTCATCCTCAATGGTCCTTGGCTGGGATTTGGGGGGGGGGGCAGCCTACTGTTTATTTGGGAGGCCATCCTTGGGGGCAGCCCCATGGGGGCAACAAAAACATTACTCTGCTTCCTGCTAAGGGCACAGGAGCACAAAATGTGGCAACCCTCTTCTCTTTAGCATAGCTTTAGGAGAGGCGCATTGCAGGCCACAAGTGTCAAAACCTCACTTGCAGGCTTCTGCACTTTCAGCAAGGTGGTGCACTTTGATGCTGCAGGGACTGTTGGAACCACAAGGCCTTCCAGTTTCCCATGGAACTTGAATTCTTTGACTTAAGTAAATGAAATGCTAGAAGAGCCTTCAAGCCCCTTTAGCACCTTCCCATCCCCTCCTTCCCTTATTCTGATTTGGTGGGCTGCTACAGGTGCCAACTTTGGAGCACCACAGAACACTTTAACGGCAGCAAAGCTGCTGAAGTGTGTGTAGCAAGCACACCTCTGCCAAGTTGTTTGTGTCTCCTTTGATGTGTGTTAGCCAAATACACTTTGTGGTTTCCTGCCATGGAAATGGGCAGCATCTCATAGAGATGGGCATAAAGCTGGCCTGATTCAAGTGACAGATACTGCCTGTGTCATTTGCCATGGATTAGCAAAGGTTCCTGACACCCATTTGCTAAGCCAAACTCACCCACCCTCCTCTAAGTTTAGTTACTGATGGGGAGGAATCAGGAGTGAACTTCTGAGAACTTGGTTAATTTATTGTATTTCTGTCTTTTTTCCTGCAAGAAACCCAAGGCAGCTCACATAATTCTTTCCTCCTCTTTTCATGCTATCCTCACAACAACACTGTGAGGTGGGTCAGACTGAGAGACAGGTCACCCAGTCAGCTCCCTGGCTGAGTGAGGACTTGAACACAGGCCTCTGAGTTCCAGACCAACACCATAACTACTGTGCCATGCCGTTTTCTCCTGTTGATCACAAATCTTGGGGTGAGCATGTGTTCAAGGCAGCCCCCCTTCCTTTATTCCAAACACACTCTTTTCAACCTAGCTATGTTTGGCAGATCGTAGGATCCAAGTGAAAAAACAAAATTTAACTGAACATCTGACCACCCTTCTATATCTAACTTAATTTTCTCATCTGGGGAGGCAGCAAAATAGACCTCTGTACCAAAAAGAATATCTGAAAAAAGATACTGGGGCTTAATTTCTTCCTACACACACAAAGGCCATTTTTGCTTTTAAACTGTAAGCTCCTAGGGGACAGAGACTTGTTTCCTTGTACCTATGACTGCACCATATCTGCCAATGGTGCTACATAAATAATAACAACCAAATACCTCCCTACTCCAATCCCCCAGGATATATCTTATTTACATAATTTTAATATTGGCTGGCTTTATCCAACATGCCCAGAGTGGCACCCATCCCCCCCTTTGTCTTCACAACAACCCTGCAAAGCAGACTAGAGCCACATGGCAGTGACAGGACCCAAATCAGCCCATGAGTTTAGTGGCTGTGAATAGAATTTGACCCCGGGCCCGGGCCAGCCAACTTGTCCCCCACCAAACCAATTCATTTTTGCCCTCCCCACCACACACACGTACAGTATATCACAGAAGTGAGTACGCCCCTCACATTTCGTAAATATTATATTATATCTTTTCATGTGACAACCCTGAAGAAATGACACTTGGCTACAATGTAAAGTAGTGAGTATACAGCTTGTATAACAGTGCAAATTTGCTGTCCCCTCAGAATAACTCAACACACAGCCATCAATGTCTAAACCGCTGGCAACAAAAGTGAGCACACCCCTAAGTGAAACTGTCCAAACTGGGCCCAAAGGGTCAATATTTTGCGTGGCCACCATTATTTTCCAGCACTGCCTTAACCCTCTTGGGCACGGAGTTCACCAGAGCTTCACGGGTTGCCACTGGAGCCCTCTTCCACTCCTCCATGACAGCATCACGGAGCTGCTGGATGTTAGAGACCTTGCGCTCCTCCACCCTCCGTTTCAGGATGCCCCACAGATGCTCGATAGGGTTTAGGCCTGGAGACATGCTTGGCCAGTCCATCACCTTTACCCTCAGCTTCTTTAGCATGCAGTGGTCGTCTTGGAGGTGTGTTTGGGGTCGTTATCATGCTGGAATACTGCCCTGCGGCCCAGTCTCCGAAGGGAGGGGATCAGGCTCTGCTTCAGTCTGTCACAGCACATGACGGTTCATTCATGGTTCCCTCAATGAACCGTAGCTCCCCAGGGCCGGCAGCACTCATGCAGCCCCAGACCATGACACTCCCACCACCACGCTTGACTGTAGGCAAGACACACTTGTCTTTGTACTCCTCACCTGGCTGTCGCCACACACGCTTGACACCATCTGAACCAAAGAAGTTTATCTTGGTCTCATCAGACCACAGGACATGGTTCCAGTAATCCATGTCCTTAGTCTGCTTGTCGTCAGCAAACTGTTTGCGGGCTTTCTTGTGCGTCATCTTTAGAAGAGGCTTCCTTCTGGGACGACAGCCCTGCAGACCAATTTGATGCAGTGTGCGGCGTATGGTCTGAGCACTGACGGGCTGACCCACCGCCCCTTCAGCCTCTGCAGCAATGCTGGCAGCACTCATAGGTCTCTTTCCCAAAGCCAACCTCTGGATATGACGCTGAGCACGTGCACTCAACTTCTTTGGTCGACCATGGCGAGGCCTGTTCTGAGTGGAACCTGTCCTGTTAAACCTCTGTACGGCCTTGGCCACCGTGCTGCAGCTCCCTTTCAGGGTCTTGGCCATCTTCTGATAGCCTCGGCCATCTTTATGTAGAGCAACAATTCTTTTTCTCAGATCCTCAGAGAGTTCTTTGCCATGAGGTGCCATGTTGAACTTCCAGTGACCAGTATGAGAGAGTGAGAGCGAGAACACCAAATTTAACACACCTGCTCCCCATTCACACCTGAGACCTTGTAACACTAACGAGTCACATGACACCGAGGAGGGAAAATGGCGAATAATGCCCAATTTGGACAGTTTCACTTAGGGGTGCACTCACTTTTGTTGCCAGCGGTTTAGACATTGATGGCTGTGTGTTGAGTTATTCTGAGGGGACAGCAAATTTACTCTGTAATGCAAGCTGCATACTCACTACTTTACATTGTAGCAAAGTGTCATTTCTTCAGGGTTGTCACATGAAAAGATATAATATAATATTTACGAAATGTGAGGGGCGTACTCACTTCTGTGATATACTGCATAATGTTCTGTAGTGGTCATAGCTTTGTTCTGCCAGTAGAGGGTGCCCTTGCTTTGCTGACTCATTGCTTAGAAAATCCCCAATATGAATTTCAGTTTTATGTCGTTGTAACCAAAAGCAGACGCAGACCCCAAAATGCTGCTGTTGCTGATTTTTATGCACTGGCAAAGGGACCAGGCTGCTGGATTCACACCCCAGCCCCAACCCTGGCCCCTGAATCACCTTGAGAAGCAAAGGAAAACCAACAAAATAATCTGTTGTGACCTCAGAGTGCCTCAGATTTATGATTCAGGAGAGCACTGAGGCTGATTTTCCTTTGCAACTGCCTGCAAAAATAATCCTCAGCTAGCATTTTGCTTGCATTGATTCCCCCATTGCCCACTGATGGGTGGTTGGGAGCAGAAGGAGCAAAATGGATGCTTTTCTAAAAAAATATATATTACAGTGTCCCTAGCCAGTAAGATTACTGAGGTGACCCAAGAACACCCTGGCTTAGGGGAAGGACCAGGGTGCTGTTTGTCCAGATTGTTCACATGGTGTCAGCAGAACAGCCCAAAATAGCTGGAGTCATATTTCAGAACAGGAGCAAATCCAACCTTGGACAAGGTTTTTGTCCTCTTTGCAAAGTCTCTCCACAGTTCTTGGTTTCTTTGCTTTCATGCCTCTTCAATTCACCCCACACACCCCTCTGCCCATCTAATCAGTGCTAAGTCAGGTCCTTAATCAGCAGCTCAGAAGAAAATGTCCTGTGCAACAGATAAAGCTGCTGTCTCCTCCCCAGAGGTGGGGCAGGACTGGGAATGTTTGACCTTCCAGGGCCCCATCAAGGCAATAAGACTAGAGAGACCTCCCCTCTAGAGCTACACCTGCTTCATTTGCTGAGAGGTGCCACAGGAAAATGCCTGCAATCAGGTGCCAAAGAGACCTGTGAATCACCAAAGCTTGCCTACTTGGGTATTGATCTACAATGACATGGTGTGGAGAAAGAGACCATTTTTCCCATTGGCATCTGTGAGGAGGGACTGCTGCCAGCACCATGGCCTAGCATAGCCTTCTCTAACCTGGTTGGTGTATCAGCCGCAAATACATTTCAAAATGTACCTCTGGGGGTAAAATCCTACACATCTCAGAAATCAATCCCATTCAGCAAAGACAGGAGATCTCCCAGGTTTGCAGGTCAAGTCTTCTCATCTGAAGGTGGCATGTTCCCTCCATAGGCATCTGCCAGGTTTTCTTATCACTCATCAGTGGGTCAGACTGGATGACCTCTTGGTTTCCTTCCAAGGGACTCTGACATAGCACTTTGAAAGACAGGAGGATGGGATCAAAGGCAACTACCTCCCTTTCATCACCAGGGAATAGTTCCTGGCTCTTTGCTCTCTGAATCCTCTCTCTCTTGTGGTTGGCAGCTAGACCAGTTTCTAGCCCCTCCTGTTCTGTTTTCCACACCACCACAGGTGGTCTGTCCTTGTTGTACCCATTCTTTGAAAATCAGGTCAAAGCTGCAATTAAGGCCCTGCATCTCCTTCATGGCTCACTGCCTTGTCGTGGCGAAGGGGCTTGCATGAAGTTATGAGCTGTGAGCGATGCCGTGCAGGGCCACCCAAGACGGACAGGGCATAGCAGAGAGCTCTGACAAAACGTGATCCACTGGAGAAGGAAATGGCAACCCACTCCAGTATCTTTGCCATGAAAACCCCATGGACAGTACCAAAAGGCAAAACGATATGACGCCGGAAGATGAGCCCCTCAGGTCGGAAGGTGTCCAATATGCTACTGGGGAAGAGCGGAGGGCTAGTACTAGTAGCGCCAGAAAGAGTGAAGCGACTGGGTCAAAGCCGAAAGGACACTCAGTTGCCGATGTATCTGGTGGTGAAAGGAGAGTCCGATGCTGCAAAGATCTATACGCCATAGGAACCTGGAATGTAAGATCCATGAATCAAGGCAAGCTGGACATGGTCAAACAAGAGATGACAAGACTGAACATCGACCTCTTAGGAATCAGTGAACTAAAATGGACAGGAATGGGTGAATTTAGTTCAGATGACCATCAGGTATACTACTGCGGGCAAGAATCCCTCAGAAGAAATGGAGTAGCCTTCATAGTCAATAAAAGAGTAGGAAAAGCAGTCCTGGGATACAATCTCCAAAATGACAGAATGATCTCAGTTCGAGGCAAACCATTCAACATCACAGGAGTCCAAGTCCATGCCCCAACCACTGGTGCTGAACAGGCTGAAGTTGACCGGTTCTATGAAGGCCTACAACACCTTCTAGATTTAACACCGAAAAATGATGTCCTTATCATCATGGGGGGTTGGAATGCTAAATTGGAGATATGAAGGGAACATTTCATGCAAAGGTGGGCATGATAAAGGACCAAAATGGCAGGGACCTAACAGAGGCAGAAGAGAGTAAGAAGAGGTGGCAAGATTACACAGAAGAACTATACAAGAGCGAGCTTAACGTCCCTGATAACCACGATGGGGTGGTCACTGACCTCGAGCCAGACATCCTGGAATGTGAAGTGAAATGGGCCTTAGGAAGTCTGAGCAACAACAAAGCTAGTGGAGGCGACAGCATTCCAGCTGAGCTATTCAAAATCCTGAAAGACGATGCAGTTAAAGTGCTACACTCACTATGCCAGCAAATTTGGAAAACTCAACAGTGGCCACAGGATTGGAAAAGGTCCGTTTACATTCTGATCCCCAAGAAGGGCAATGCCAAAGAATGCTCAAACTACCGCACCATTGCACTCATTTCACATGCTAGCAAAGTGATGCTCAAAATCCTACAAGCTAGGCTCCAGCAGTATGTGGACCAAGAACTACCAGAAGTACAGGCAGGATTTCGAAGAGGGAGAGGAACTAGAGATCAAATTGCCAACATACGCTGGATCATGGAGAAAGCTAGGGAGTTCCAGAAAAACATCTACTTCTACTTCATTGACTACGCTAAAGCCTTTGATCGTGTGGATCACAACAAATTGTGGCAAGTTCTTAAAGAGATGGGAGTACCAGACCATCTTTTTTGTCTCTTGAGAAACCGATATGCGGGTCAAGAAGCAACAGTGAGAACTGGACACGGAACCACTGATTGGTTCAAAGTTGAGAAAGGAGTTTGGCAAGACTGTATACTGTCGCCCTGCGTATTTAACTTATATGCAGAGCACATCATGAGAAAGGCAGGGCTAGATGAATCACCAGTTGGAATCAAGATTGCTGGGAGAAATATCAACAACCTCAGATATGCAGATGATACCACTCTCATGGCAGAAAGTGAAGAGGAACTAAAGAGCCTCTTGATGTGGGTGAAAGAGGAGAGCACAAAAGTTGGCTTGAAACTCAACATCAAGAAAACTAAGATCATGGCATCTGGTCCTCTCACTTCCTGGCAAATAGATGGGGAAGAAATGGAGGTAGTGACAGATTTTATTTTTCTGGGCTCCAAGATCACCGCAGACGGGGACTGCAGCCAAGGAATTAAAGGACGCTTGCTCCTGGGGAGGAAAGCTATGGCAAATCTAGATAGCATACTGAAAAGCAGAGACATCACCCTGCCGACAAAAGTGCGTATAGTCAAGGCCATGGTTCTCCCAGTTGCAATGTATGGCTGTGAAAGCTGGACCATAAGGAAGGCTGAGCACCGAAGAACTGAGGCCTTTGAGTTGTGGTGCTGGAGGAGACTCCTGCGAGTCTCTTGGTCTGCAAGGCAATCAAACCGGTCAGTCCTAGAGGAGATCAACCCTGACTGCTCTTTAGAAGGCCAGATCCTGAAGATGGAACTCAAATACTTTGGCCACCGAATGAGAAGGAAGGACTCCCTGGAGAAGAGCCTGATGCTGGGAACAATAGATGGCAAAAGAAGAAGGGGACGGCAGAGGATGAGGTGGCTGGATGGAGTCACTGGGGCAGTTGGTGTGAGCTTAGGTGGACTTCGGGGATGGTGGAGGACAGGAGGGCCTGGAGGAATGTTGTCCATGGGATTGCGATGGGTTGGACACGACTTCACGACTAACAACAACAACATCTTTCATTTTTATTTATTATGGTCATCATAGTAATATTAAAAATTATTATTTCAAGTTTCTTTCTTGATTTCAAGTTTCAGGCCTCTCCTGTTCTCAGTGCACCAGGCAGTCTGCTCCAAGTTGCACCCATTCCTACAAAATCAGATTGTGTCTCTCTTGCTCAGTAATTTTTATTTTATTGATTGTTTGTGATGCATAGTGAAAACTGTTAAGACAAATATTACTCATGATATGATTATAATCCGTGACGTCCTTTCTGGGTCTAGGGATGAGCATATATAGACAAGAGAGATCACCCACCCCATTTTTCTGTAAAGCTCTTTGTTGTAGAAATAATATATTATGAATGGAGCCCTTTAAAGGGGGAAAGAAGGAGGTGGGCTATATGGGGGCGGGCTTCTGAAGAGCGCGTGGGCGGAACCGCCCTCCATCTTGGCATCATTGCTTTACCGCGGTGGGCGGAGAGAGAAGGGCGGGGGAGAACTGATGTATCCGGTCTCCTTCCACGTGCGGGGAGGGAGGGTACGGAAGAGCCCCGAAGACGTCTGCTATTGGCCCAGAGGGTGAGCCCCGGGGCGTTCAGAGAGCTCGGATTGGCTGCGGCGGGGCCAGCCGAGAGTGTTAGGGGTGAAGGGGGGGCGATGAATGGGGAGAAGGAGGAGCGAAGTTCCGTTCCCGTGCAGAACGTTGATACATAACTTTTCTTTCCCCTCCTCTCTTCTTCCCTCCCTCTGCCCGGCGACGATTACTTTCACACCAGACTTCGGGAGCGGCGACGCTGGAGCCGGCTGCTGCAGTGCTTGTTTGTGTGTGGCTAGCCGCGGGTTCGAGCCCAAGGTGGGGAAGAAGGAGTTGGGAGGGGGGAGACAAATTCAATATACAAAATTTGAGGTCTACTTTTCTTTCATTGTTTCAGGTTTTTTTTGTAAAAGGAGGAAGTGGATTTTTTTTTCGTTACCCCTCCCCCATTGTCAAAGCTGTTTGAAGGGAGGGTTGGGTAGGGGAGGAGGAAGGGGGAGTTAAAAGGACAAAAGGCGAAAGACAAAGAGAGGAAAAAAGACAGGCAAAAGCACGGTGGAGCTCGCGCCGGGATCTACGCCGGCGTCGTGTGGACGCGAGAGGGAAAGGCGCGCCTTTGTCTGCCGGCTCTGTGTTCAAATCCTGCCTTCTCACCTTTCCGCACCCACCCAGGTAATCGAATGGACCACCAATCCACCCCCAGGAGCTGCAGTCGGGGGGCCCCAACCTGCGAGTCCGTCCAGAGCGAGCCGTCGATGAATGTTTTCGTCCACACAACCACCGGGGCCCGGTATGAGCTCTCTGTGCCCGTGGAAGAGACGGTGGAAGGTCTGAAGCGCCGCTTATCTCAGAGGCTCAAGGTCCCCAAGGAGCGCCTGGCCTTGTTGCACAAAGAAAGGTAAGAGAAGGCGACCCGCCGTCCGCTTCCTTTCTTCTGACGCCGGCCCCGATCCACTATCAATGGTGGGAGAGTGAGGCAGGGGCTTCGAATCCACTTGATTTTAAATTGACTGACGGCTCTGTGCATGGGCTACGCGGGAGGAAAAGCCATTGGGTTAAATCGGGCTCCCTCCCGGCCGGAGCAGGCTACTGTGCTTATGAATTCATTGTGAGTGGAGTGGGTGGTCTACTCGAAAGTCCCACTGGCCCTAGGGAGCGCTTGCAATCTGGGAGCCTGGCTCGTTTCTCAGTCGGCCAGAAATTAGGGGGCATAAGAGTGTACTCGAAATCAAACCCCACTGAAGAAATCAGAGGGTGGTGCTCCCTGCGAAGGGTGTTTGGGATCTCAGCCGGGCAGAATGGTCCTCCGTGTTGGTCTTCTCGAGAGCAAGCCTCCGCTAGGTTTCGTAGTACTCGCTCTCTAGGAAAAGCGTGGTTTGGATCATAGCCGGGAAGGCTTTCCTCGGAAGCGAACCCTACTGGTATCCTGGAGGGCTTCCTTCCCTTGGATCGCGGCCGGGCGGAACCTAGCCCCTGCGTGGGTCTACTTGGAGGCAAGCTCCGCCGGACTTAAGGGGTTTCACACCCTGGAGAAGCGCGAGCGAGGATGGCAACCTTAATTTTGAGGACAAAACTTTTAAACTCTTCGGAAGTAGAAGCTGCATGTAGGAAAGCTGTGTAATTTTTGTCGTGCAGTGTTCAGGCGAACATACTAGTTAATTTCTGTGTTTTTCCTGCATATGAAGCTGTGCTTTCCTCCCCCCCCCCTTTCTATCCCAGCGTTATGTTTGTCTCCAGTATGCATTTACAACTTTTGTGTAAAAATCACACCCATGTGTAAAAATATGAATGTCTACATATGCCACGTTTATACATGAGGGTGGAGGCAGCCCCAGAGTGCCAGAGCTTCTCTTTGACATGGGAGTGGGTAAGCTCAGAGCTCTGTTTGCCTGCCCTTCTGCCTCCCCTCATCTCCCCGTGTTCCCCCATGTCCCTCCCCAGTGTGCCCTACCTTTTTTCCTTTCTACAAGTTCTCTTTCAGACCTTAATAAAATGAATTCCACCCCACAAAAAAAAAACCTTACCTGAAACTCCCAGCTTAGGGTAGGGATTTTTAGTGATTTCTTCCAAGGGGGTGCTCCAGGTGGGCAAGAGAGGCTTTGCTAATTGCTGCCTGTAGATCTGCATGCCCCCCACCCCAGTCGCAAAACTGCCTCAGCCTTTGTGCTTCATCCTTTCTTTTAAAGACAATGTGGGACAGAATAAAGAACTGAGTTCCTTCCCACAAAGGCTTTGCAGGGATTGGCCTAGAATTCATTTTAGATTCAACCCCCCCCCCCACGTGCACACACCCCAAATTTCCACTTCCTGGCCTTCCGCTTATGAAGGTTTCCTTTGTTCTGACATTTGGCTCTGGGTGTCGTGCAAGAAAAACACACCTACGCATCTGTGCAGTCGCACCATCTCTCCACAGACCTGCTCGAATATGTGTACATACATGTGAAAGTCCGTGTGTGTGCACGCGTATCTGTCAATTTTAGAAAGAAAATTACCCTCTTTGTAAAGAGTGGGGGTGAGGGAGGAATCTTACTGCAACACTGAATTTCAAGGGTCAAGGTTTGAGGAAAGGGGATGTTTTTCATACATTGGCCTATCTCTTTGTTTAACTAAATCCCCCCCCCCTTTGTTAGAGAATAGAGGATGGATCAGTTCTTAAAATGCAAAACGGGTTAGCCCCTACACTACAAACCCTGAAATTTCCCATCTTCCCCCCCCACAAACCAGCTACACCCCCCCCCCCATATTTATGCATTGTATTACATCATTCCTTCCTCCTCCTTTCTCTCCCTTTCCAGTCGACTCAGGAGCCACAAAGGAACCATCCCTTTCATTTCTTTGCAACGAAATAAAAAAGGGAAAGAACTCCTCTTTTTCCCTTTTGGCCCCTTCCCACAACTGAAGAGCTAGTTCTAATTTAGTGCAAAGCACCCCAACCTGGAAATCATTATTAAACTGGGCCCACCATGCCTCACTGGGAGTGTTTTATCCCCCTCCCCCAATCCTCTGAGTCTCCTATTCAAATACATAATTTTTTAAAAATACCATGAGATGTGGTGCTACCCTCCAGATCCATTGCTTGGGTCGTCTGGAATAGAAGCAGGGTTGGAGGGAGGTTGGAAAGAGGTGGTTTCTTGATAGATGACTGCAGAATAGCAGCCTATCTGTTTCAGGGCGGTGGAAAGTGAAAAGATTTCTGATATTATGTTTACATAAGAGGCGGAAAGGGGAGAGACAAAGCAAAGATAGGATGTTTTTGGAGATGGCCAAAACAAATGGATGCATCTTGAAAAAGAGTAATCAGTTGGGGGAGTACTGTTTTTGTTCTGGGGGGAGCTACTGCAATAGCAAAATGAATTTTAAAAAAACTGGAGAAACACCCCCCTGTCCTTTTTGCATCACAGAAGGGTGACATTTCTCCAATTTCAACTTAAGTCTTTTGGGGAGGGAGGGAGGGAGGGGGAGGGAGGGAGGGAGGGAGGGAGGGGGAGGGAGGGAGGGAGAGAGAGAGAGAGAGAGAGAGAGATTGTGTGTGTGTGTTTGTGTTTGTGTTTAAATTTTCTGGAAGTAATACTTTTAATTTTTTTTTCTTCCTCCCTCCTCCCACACTTTTCCTCTTAGACGTCTTAGTTCAGGCAAACTGCAAGACCTGGGGGTCAGCGAAGGATGCAAGTTAACCCTTGTACCTACGGTAGAAGCCGGCTTGATGGTAATTTTTGTTTTGGTTTTTTTTTTCTCATCTCCCTCATTCCCATGCATGTGCACACAAGAGCGCGTGGATGTGCACACTCTCACAAAGCCTCAGCATACTTAAGTCATCTGGATTCTCTTTCCCTCATTGCAGTTTTCTGTGCAGAAGTCAGATGGCTACCTAGCAGGGATGCTGTAGCATCTGGCTTCCCGCATCACAAAAGGAGTCAGACTAAATGACCTTCAAGAACCCTTTCCCCTGTTCTATATGTATTGTATTTTATCCATTTATATACATAATGTTGTGAAAGAATTGAGCCATTTTGGCTTGCTTCTGATACCCTTTCCTTTTTTTTTTTTTTTGGAATGTCTCTTTCAGTTAACTGACTCCCAAGTCACTTGTGCATAGGTTTGTCACCTTAAGCTACACTGAGGAGGAATATAAGGAAGCAGGGAAGAGACTCCTGCATTTCTACACATGTTCCCCACATGCTTGCTTGGTGTCTTGCATATGGGGCAGCTCAGACAAAATCTCAAAATCAAATCCTGTGATATAGCCTTTTTAAAAGAAGGGCTCTATTTCTTATATTAGCATCTCAGCCTTTCTTCCAGAGACCTTCCTCCCCTCTCCACAACCCTGCAAGGTGGGATTAGGTTCAGAGTTGGTATGAACTGGCCCTATGAAGCAGGAATGGGTTTTTTCTCCCCTTCCACTGCTGTCTGTCTTTATTTTTGTTGGCATTATGAAGGGGTCCACAAACTAATTCCCCATGTGTATGGAGAGCTTAAAGAAGAGAAGAGGGAAAACTCCTGTACAGCGTTTTTATCTTCTTCCTGGTCACCTAGAGGCAATTCTGAGTGCTCCACAGGTGACCAGATAGCAGTGCATGAAGAAGTCTCATTTTCTCTCTTTACTCCTTCCCTCCTTTCCCAGTCTCAAGCATCTAGACCAGAACAGTCTGTAATGCAGGCATTGGAAAGTTTAACAGAAACTCAGGTAAGACTGATGGAGACCATTCATCTTTTGGGAGCTGGTGGAGGAGTTCAGGTGTGTTTAAATACGTGCAAATATGTCTTTTGGGTATTTCTGCTTCATCTTCTTTCCACATCCCAGAAAGAGAAGAGGGTTCCAGGGAGATCTGTTTGAGGAACTCAGATGAGATGAGATGAGATGAGATGAGATGAGATGAGATGAGATGAGATGAGATGAGATGAGATGAGATGAGATGAATGAATGCCAGGACTGTAGTTTTCCTGAATTCTGGCTTGACTTGTGTTTAAGGAGATTGAAAACAGCAAAATATGTAGCCATGTCAAGGTTCTAGTCCATAGGGAGGCCAAAGCAATGTGGTTTTGCTGAATTCTGGGTCAACCTGCCACACTATCAATATTCTAGACCAGGGGTCGGCAACCTTTAACACTCAAAGAGCCATTTGGACCCATTTCCCACGGAAAAGAAAACACCAGGAGCTGCAAAACCCTTTTGACATCTAAAATGAAGATAACACTGCATATATAGTTTTTTACCTTTATGCTATGCATAAAAAAACTATAGTGTGTTGCATTCATTATGAAATCAATGAACTGCTACAGAGAAAACAAATTTTTATTTCTGCATGCAACAAAAACATTTTGAACTCTGAAAAAAAGACGCTGGGTTGAAAGTTACTTTCAAATAAAATACTCAATGTCTATCCGAGTCCTCCTCGTATTTATGAAATAAAAAGCCGAACTTATATTATCCACTAGCAGCAAACCAAACATGCCATCTGCTTCTTTGTGCCCTCAGCCTTTTATCACGTGGTGAAATATTGAACAAGCATCCCTCTCCCAATGTAATAATGTTGCTGGAATTTTTATAAGAATCTTCTTAAAACAAGGAAGTAGATCTATATCTTCATTATGATTTAGCTGCAGCTCTTGTTCAGTCACTAAAAACTGCTATTTTTAATCTTACATTATAAACTAGTGGGACTCCTTTCAAATATTTTGAATAGGAGAACAGCTTCTTGCAGAGTCAAAGTCAGTGCTGAAGGGCTGCATGCATTAACCAGCAAACCCCGTAAGTTCATCAGCAGTCAAAGCAAATGAATCTACCCACGTACCATTAAGCCATTAAGCCATTAAGCGTTCGATTTTCTTCAGAAACTTTTCTTTGGATTTATCCATGGGGGGAAAGCTCAGTAAATCAGTGAGGGTCCTCAGATCTAGGTGTGTTTAGTGACTGATAAGCAGATAAACAGTCAAGTGCTATGAATTGTGACAGGTCCCAAGCACAGTTTTTAACATTCAGATGAAGGAGATTACACTGGGACAAAGAGAATTCTTTCAGCAGAGCACAGTTTCCTGTAACATGAGAGGCTGCAGGAAGCTTGTTTAGCAGAGGAATGTAGCGATTTACTTAACTAGCTGATTTAAGGGCGTTCCTGAGTGGAGCCTCGGTCAGATCGGCGACTGTGCTGCAGAGCTGCAGCAGAGGGGTTCAAGAGCCACGTGCGGCTCCGGAGCCGTGGGTTGCTGACCCCTGTTCTAGACTATAGGGTGGCCTAAAGATTGCAGTTCTTCTGAATTTTGCACTGACCTGCTATATCAAGATTCTAGTCCATAGGGGAACCTAACTTTGACTGCAGCAGGCCAACCACATCTATTCATTCTCTCTGGGAGCATTTATCTTTGACCCTGGTGGAGTGCTTGGTGCAGAGAACATAGTGAGGGACAGGAGACAAGTTCTTCCCTTGAGCTGTTGTTGCGGTTATGGAGTGTTGGAGTCCCCCCCCCCTCCTGTGTGGCTGAAGAAGGTGCAAACCACCACCACCTCCACCAAGTTGTGGGAGAAGGTGACTTTTGGGTTCTATAGTCCTAACACGTCAGCAGGACTGCATGGTGAATTGTGTCGTCCCATTGGCATGCATAGGATTGAAATGTGTTGCAACTTTCATTTGACTGAATGGGCCTTCTCTGAGGGAGACTGACCTTGGGTACTCCCCAAGGGGGCTTTCATTGGAGGATTGTGTGGCTGTGGGTCTTTTCCTTGACTTTTGCCTCCACTTCTCAGAGCCTTCCTCCTCCCACAACTCCAGAGCCCTCCAGGAGGGTTGGACTACACCCCCTATCTTCCCTGGTGATTGAAGTTACAGTTACCTGGGAGGACCAAAGGTTGAGATAAAACTGCTATGAGTAGATAATCTTGTCACTTACTAGCACAAGTCTCCCCCCCCCTTTATGTTTGGTTTTTTCCTTCTCAAATACAGTGGTACCTCAGTTCACAAACACCTCAATTCATGACCAAGTTGGGTTGCAAACAGAGATTTTAGCAAAATTTTGCCTCTGTTCCTGACTCCACATCAGGTGACGACCGTGATCGTGGCCATGTTCCCGCATGAACACTCCAAACAATAACCTCCTCCCCACCCACCATGAGGGGAGCCATGAGGGCGGCTCGCCTCGGTCGTGGAGGAAGGAAAGGTCCCCTCGCAGGTGCTCGCCCGACTCCGGGAGCGGGAGGCCGGAGAGGCGGGCGCGAGGCGGCTCCCCGGCTGGGAGAGGGCCGCGAGGAGGGAGGGAGGGGCTGCTTTCCGCTGGCCGCGGCAAGGGGAGGGGAGGCGAGGGACGGGGCTGCGGCCAGCCGAGCGGGGTGCTTCCAGCCTCTCCCTGCCACGGGGGGAAGAAGCATGGCGGCCGCTTGACGGCAGCGGTGGCGGTTTGCCCTGAGAAGGCCGTGGTGGAGGCGTGGGAGCCGCGGCCCTGCTGCTCCGCCTAAGCCCACCCACTCCCGGGCTCGGCAAGGCGGCCGTGGCTTGGCCCACAGCCCAGGGACATGATTCATATTTTTGTTTTAAAAAACTCTGTATTTATTTATTTTAAAATTTTGTGTGCCATCCTTTATGTATAACCTAAAGTTATGGTTCAGAACGGATTAACCTTATTTACATTGAGCCTTATGGGGAAATTTGACTTGACTCACAACAAATTCAGGTCATGACCAGAGTTGTGGAACGGATTAAGTTTGTGAGCCAAGGTACCACTGTAAGCTTAACATGCTGTAATCTTTTTCTGCCCATTGAAGTCAGATGGTTTATTTCCTTTTTTTTTCTTTTTTAAAGAAGAGTTAAATCTGCTCTTTTAAAACTTTCTGCAGGTGATCTGGTGGAAGGGGTCAGGAAGGGACTCCCTGGCCCCCAAGAGGTGAAAGCATAACAAACTCCAGATGGATGTAGCCTGTCTGGTAGGACAGAGCTACAAAAATGCCTTCTTTGCTGGTGATCCTTTGTGCAGGTTTTGACTTGGCCTGTCCCCAGAGTATCTCCCCCCACCACCAAAAAAACCCCACAGTTTATTAAATGCACAATGGCCTATTGGGTCTCAGGAGTGGCCAGCAGCTGAATCTTTCGTTCACTCAGATGAAACTTGGTGTCTGGCTGGCCAAGTGTGTTTGTTGGGAGACCATTGTTTTCTGTTATGCCTCACCTCTGCTGTTCCTAACCCTAAAAACTCCTTTTCATTTCTCCACTTCTCTCTTTAACTCAGCCCTACATGCCATTGGCTTTCTGCACCCTCAGTATGTCATCTTTCTTTGGAGGCCTCCCTTGTCATCCAGGTTGTCCCTTGCAGTTTTTTATTCTCTCTAAAGATGCACAGAACGTAGGAGGGTAAAGATGGTCATAGAGGGGTGTTTAGGCAGCGTTCTTGTGCCTTCCCTGTGCAGTTGTACTGCTTCTTGGTTCAAGGGTGGACATTTGCAAAGCCTGGAGCTGGGGAAGGGGGCCAGGACTGATTTCTTCTCCACCCCCTGCAAAAAAAATTATGCTCTGGCCTGCTACATAGAGAAGGACAGAGGTGCAGCTTTTGAAAGGATTCTCTGCTCTTTCCTGTCTGCCCTGGGGAGGGACAACTGCAGAAAAGGAATAGCAGAGGAAGGTGAACCTATTGGTGGGAGGGGGCACATGTCAGGAATTATCAGGGCAGGGGAGCGCCAGCCAGCCATCTGTTTGTGGTGGGGCTGTATTTGATTAAGTTGCTTGAGTTGTTGGTGGTCCCTTACCTCCTTTCAGGGACCCCTCTAACATTTCAGTAGCTGCAACTTGGCAAGCTTTTAGGGGAGGGTGGGGGGAGAATGTGAGATGAAGACCCCCTGCTCGCTTAGTGGGGGCAACTGGACTCTGGCTTTTAACGGGGACAAGGGTCCTGGCTGCCTAGTTGGCGGGAATGTTTTGATGCTAGCATTTAATAATTTGTTTTCTGTTGTTGCTGTTGCTGCTGCTGTTGTTAATAGCAATAATAGCATAACAATAGCAACAGTCAAAACCAAAGAAACAGTAATAATAAAATGATGCATTTTATAAAGCATTTTAAGCTGTAGCAGATGCTGTGTTTAGATCTGAAGAGCATTTCTTTCCACAAGTTCCTAGTCAGAAAAGCATGAGAGATGGGGAGGGAAGAGGAAAACAAACCAACCCAGGCACCTGGTGATATATGTCACCTACATGTATGCTGCTTACACATCAGCCTTCCGGTAGGGGTTGCAGCTCACTGAGTGGAGGCGCTGCTTGGAATGCCCAAGGCTACAGGACCAGTGCTTGACTTCCTCCACTGGGGATAGGAAAAGTTCAGGACAACCATGGCTGCCGGTCAGTGTCTTGACAATTCTGAGCAAGATGGACCAAGGTAAGTCTGACTCAGTATGGAGGCAGCTTTTGGTGGTCCTATTTGGAAAAAGCACTTTATTCAGACTCATTTATTTATTGCATTTGGGGTGCTAGAGGACTAGTATGCATGAGGACTATGATTCTTGTTTGGCCTTTACAAACAAGAATGTAGCTCAGCATGGACAATTCTGCACAAGATGGACCCAGGGTGTGATTCAATACATAGCGGCTTCCAGATGCCTGTTTCTTCATTTGGAGAGCAGTCCTTGCAAAACACCAACTTCCTACTAGGCTAAGCACATGGGGTTTGTGTGTTTGTTTTTTCCCTCTTCCCTCTCCACCACCCCTTCCTCTGCATGCAATCATGTGTGGATCAATTGGCAGGAATCCTCTTCTCTCCCCCACCCTGATCTCTTTTTTAGGGGGAGGGCAAAACAGGAAGCCACATCCCTCGTTCATGCTGCTGCTAGTTTGGGATTCACCAATGTCACGCCAGGTCAGCCAGACTCACTTCCTCTAGGCTAGCCTGCCTTAAACTGGTGCCCTGAAGGCATTGTGGCATGATGGAAATTGTAGTCCAAATCATCTCAAGGGTGCTGCTATGGGGAAAGGTGGTCCCAGTTTCATTTAGAAGAAATGTTTTGGAAGAATCTGTGTCTATAATTGTCTAGCGGGGCGGGGGGGGTGGACTGTGTGTATTGGATTGTGGGTGGATGAGCCACCCCCTTTTGTGTCTCATTAGGGCGTTTTTGTTTTGATGTGTTGAGATTTGGGGAGTAGGTTAGGGCTTGTCATGGGGTCAAAAGAAAGACTACTGGGTGGTGGGTGGGTAAAATTGTCATTTTTGAGAAGGGCTTTTGTGATGTAAAATGATGGGAGACTTGTGCCTCTGGTGGAGAAGGGGGGAGAGAAAAACTGAGAAGATGGGGCTGTTGCACTGTTCTGGCCTGCAATGCCTTTCCTCAAACAACTGTCTTTCTGTTATACTGGACATCACCTCCCACAGCTATCTAGGGAGGCTAGGAGTTGGAATCCAGTATACCCAAAGGGCACCCCATTGGGAAGGTGTCCTATATTCTCCCCCAAATGAAGCTCCTTCATGATAACTTCATGCACCCATCTTTTCTCTGTTAGGATGGCAAAGAGCCTGTCATACTGGGGTAAAGTTTGATTTTGGGGGTATGGGGAGCAAATGCCAGGGGCAGATTGATGATGGATTCTCTGGTGTGAGATTATTTTGGCCAAAGCCCTCTCTCTGCAACCAGCAGCTCTAAATGGGTGGTCCTGCATGTGTTTTGGTGATGGGGCTTGTTGTCCTGCTACCCCCAGCCAGCATGGTCAGTGGTTAGAGACGATGGGCATTGTACTAGGGGCTTCTCTGTAGACATGGAAAATTGTGAAGGGCTGGAGGGGGATCTTCTTGCAGCCCCATCCCTTGGGCTCGCCCTTCCACCACTCTGTTTCCAGGGTGGTACCAGGGTGCCCCGGTTGACCTTGAATGGGAAGAGATGATGCAGTGGAAAAAAACAGGAGGGGGAATAGTTTTTTCTGTCCCCTCCCTTCAGCATGCCCATAGCAGATGTACCCTGCTCTCTGCATAGGTTCCGAGCTCCATCATCATCAGGGGCTGGGGCTGATGGAGGTTGTAGTCCAGCTTTTCTGGAAGGACTAGTGAAGAGCTGCAGAAGTGCAAATGCAGTGTTTCCCCCTCTGCCCCGAATCTCTCAGCGATAGCACCCACCCACCTGCAGCAATAGGGAGGAAGGCCAGGGTTACTTTGAGCCAGAACATGGCATTGCAGAGAAAAGCATTGGGTGTTCTCTGAGTCATCTATTGTTTCTTGAAATCTGGATTCGCTCTTGGGTTCCATTCAGAGGTGGTTGCTTCTGCTCTCTGCTCCCACCACTTCTGACTACCCTGAAGGTGGTTGTGTTCTCCAGGGAACGCACATCTTTTCTTTCTCTCTCACCATTCGCTCCCAGGCCAGTAGAAGCTCTTACTCCAGAGTAGACATCTGCTCTCTGCTGCCACCACCCTCAGATCCTACAATGGCCTGAGAAGCAGTAGGGCTTAATTACTTCACCAGGCAGCAGTTCAACCCCTGGACTCATTTTCTCATGCAAGATCTTCAGGGGTGTCTCAAGGAGATGGCGGTGCTACCCCTGAACATGTGCAGAATGCCTTCCCCCACCCACTTGCCAATGTGTGATCTGTATGCTAAGCTACCTTTCTCCAACCTGATGTGCTGGACTATCACTTCCATCATCCTCAGACAGCATGGCCACTCGGGGCTGGGGCAGTGGGGAAAGAAATTCTTCAAATGTATAGCCTTTTTCTCCTCCAGCCCCACTTGGGATTGCATTAAAGCTTGCATTTTGGGGGTAGTGTGTGTGAAGGTGTCTGCTTTTTGCCTGCTGCCCCTTTGTGCAAATAAAATGAAATGCAAGCAGCAACAGAAGTGTTATTTTTAGAGCCGCATCAAGGTGCTGGGAGCTAGCCTGTGTGTTTTTTATGATGGTGTGGGGGAAGGCAGAGGCAGAGGGCAAGCAACCATGAGTCAGCCCAGCAGGCAGGCAAGCCAGGGACATCTCCCCCAACAGCCAACCAGCCACATTGTAGAAAACATGTCTTCTCACTTGATCCAACCAATATTCAGGGATATGCTTCTCCTGGCCATGGAGTTTCCATTCCTGGTTATTTATGGGAAGAAATCTTGACTGCTATAATCCTCCATGATTTCGCACGAACATTCTGATTTTCAAAACTGCAAGCCAGAGGTATCAGTGTGGGGAGCTTGTGACTTCTTGCAGCAGTGAGTTCTGTCGGTTAATCCTCATGTGGCACCTTCTACAGGAACTGCAGTGGGCTTTAATCCACAGGGCTTTGTGGTCTCTTTTCAACTTGGGAGTAGGAGGGAAGGAGACAGGAAAGGATGAAGGAAAAATTAAGGCATGAGCTGGGAGTTAGGGAAAGAGGAGTGCGAGGTTTAGTGGGGGTTGCCCTCTGCACATGCCCCAAGCTCCTTGGAGCCATCCCTGGAGAATCATAGCAGGTTCACAACACAGGTTTCCAGCCACTTTGGGGTTCTGCATCCAAAAGGGAAATGCAAGTCTTTTTGTCTTGCTTTCTTCTTAGAAAAGACATTGTCCCTCTGCCCCCACATTTCAAAATCTCAAGCATGATACATCTTTTTCTCCTCCTGGGGCCCCAGCCAACTCCTCATCCTCCTTTGCTCCTCCCTGCCTGGTGTCTGAAACTTGCAGTACCTCCTTGCCGCCCACCCCTTCCTTCTGCAGCCTCATTCTGGCACACCTGTGCAGCATCCTGTGTTTTTGGGGCTGGCGTGTTCCCACGAGCTTCTCAGAAACCTGTGTCAGGTGGAGGAGAACGCAGTGGAACAGGAGTGGAGTTTGGGGGCTGAGAGAGATGGGAGAAGGATTGGTGTGTGTCTTTTCTTTCTCTCCCTGACATTTCCAAAGAGGTAATAGTGGGGGGGGGGGCAGTTGTGTGAAATTCCCCAGTGCCTCCTAAACATGAGTGTAGTAACTGACCTTGAATAAGTCTCAGCCAGGTGATAGGTTTTGTTTAGGTTTCTTTCTCTTTTTATATAATTTTAGGAGACAGAGGAACTGAAATAAAACCCTGTGCCTGGAACTCTGGCTTCCTCCTCCTCTTCCTCCCCTCACCTCACCGTCCACCAATACCAATAGTGGAGGAGTTGTCTGTGCACTCTGTGCATGGATAGGAGGTCCTCTTGTTTCACTGCCCCCTGTGTCCCAGAGGATTGCTCCTAGCACCTCTGAAGCATATCTCTTTTCCAGCCGTGAGGCCAAGCTGCTAGTCTGCACAACCACACTCATGCAACTTTCCTTCTCATTTGTGCTTTCCTTTAAACAGAGGCTTGGTGGAAGAGCTGGTTGAAGAGACGCCGGACTAGAAAAATAGCCCAGTTGGTTTGATTTTCTTCTCCTTCTCCATTGAGTTAGCAAAGATAACATTTCCAGTTCTCTGCCTGCGTCCCTTTTCTTTTTTAATAGAGGCTCCACCCTAGAAAAGTGAACTTCACCTGGTTAGGCAAATATTTACCACAGGTTTTCCACCCTGTCTCTGTGGCCAGTGTGATTCTGGAGCTTCTCCACCGCACCCTGGCAGATCATTTGGGTGTGGGTGTGACAGTCTGTCCAAAGTGAGCCTCGTGGTGGGCGAAGGAACTGGAGGTGATTCACTGGAAAAATGGAGGCCCCCCCCCTTCCCCTTCCCCTTGCGGTCCTTGTTGTCACAAGCTGGGCATCCCCTCCCAAGCAAGTCAGTCTCTCCAGCACATCCTGTAAGAGTCATTATTCTATGCAGAAAACTGAGCATTCTCAAGCCTGTGAGCATACACAAGGAGATGTGTTGGCCCCTCTCTGCCCCCATACCCAAAGCTTGGCTTAGGAACCCTTGGGGGCTGGTCTCTGGAGGGAGGGGCGCTGTGGAATGGAGTGCCTGCGTTCTGCACTCTGCGCCCCCAATTGGGCCAGCCTGTGGCTGTGCCGGCGGGCCCTCGGATCCATGTCTTCAGGAGGCTGGTGTTCTCCCTCCGAGGGGGCTGCTCAGTTCCACATTTCCCCCCACCCCCCGTCCTTCGTGGTCTCCATTCCCGCAGCTGGGAGGGAGACTGGGCCCCATGGGTGTCCTCGAGCTACTTCCATCCAGAGCAGGCTCGGACTGGCACTGCGGGGGGAGTGTGCAGCTGCCGGCCTCTCTCCCACAACCACAGTTCTGTTATCAGCGTGTGAGCTCTGAGCCCAGTCTGGTTCAGCCATCCCCACAGCATCCTCCGACTCTGAGCTATTCCCCCCCCCCCCCCAAAACAAGCCGTCTCTCTTGTGCGCCTGGGAATCTCGTCAGAGCGCACGCATATGGCACTTGTCAAGTGGAAGTTGTGTTTCAAGTTGGTGACAACACTGCATTCAGAATGGTGTGAGCCAAGGGAGCTCACTCGCTCCCTTCCTTGAGCCAAAAGGGACATGGAGGCAAAACTTCCAGTAGCTGCTCCCCAGGGGTGAGTGGAGGGGTTGGCTCCAGGTGACTTGGCACAAATGGACTTGCCTTTTCTGCTCACCTGTATCTATTTCCCTGCAGTTGTGCAACTGTGTGGAAACAACACACCATCCTTGCATTATTATTCGCTTTACTGGGGGGGTTGATAAAAAATCCTGAGGGCATTTGCTAGTGGGGTGTTTTGCAGATAGACAAACGCTAATCCTGTCACAGGCAAATGGAGTGGTGACTGACAATTTGGCAACCGGAAATCTCCAGAGTGGAAGAGATGTCCAAATAAACAGCACACCTGCTTCCTAGGGTTAGCAACCAGAGGCGTAATTTTGTCCATGTGATTGCTGCATTTTTCAGAAAACCTCAAGTTGAGTTTGCTCCTAATGAGAGCTCAACCCTATTTCCATGCAGTCTTACAATCCAGTTTGCCTCTTATGTTCCCGGAAGATTTTGTGCAGCTTCCTAAAGCCACTTCACTCTATAACAAGGGTAATACCAAATCTGTTCCCTTTTTTTTTCTTGCCAGGTAAATGACTTCCTGTCGGGACGGTCGCCACTGACCCTTGCCCTCCGCGTTGGGGATCACATGATGTTTGTCCAGCTGCAGCTTGCTGCCCAGCAAAGTGGCATGCAACTGCAGCATCGCCATGTAGTCACCAGCCGTGGCGAGCAAGTTGGAGGACCCACAGCGACAGCACCTTTAGCCACAGCCGGCTTGGCTGCCTCTGGGTGCCACTCACTACACAGCGGTAGCCCAGTCACCCCTGGTTTCACCCAAGTCCCAGTGGTGCCTGCTTGCCAGCCGAGCCCTCCCCCCTCTCCCGCTGCCTCTCCCTCCCCATCTCAAGCTACGCCCATGTACTGTAGCCCCACCCACCCCACGCCCATCACAGCTGGGATGTTCCAGTCGCATGGGGCCAGCACACAAGCAGTGGGCAGCAGCATCTCCCCCTGTTCAGAGGTCAGTAGCTTTCTCACATGGAGGGGGTGTTTTGTGGGAGAGCAAGCCCAGAGAGGGGAGGGTGAGAGAACCAGTGGCTCTGACTTTGGTTTTCCCTCTGCAGAGTTGATGGTAGTGGGTTGATGGCATCACCACCCTGCAATGATTCATAGTGGAAGCAAGCAACCGCTATCAGTTGCCCAAGCAGGGAGGTAGCTGGTGTTTTTATAAGTTCTCCTTCACAGCCCAAAAGTGAACCATGGAAGATTTTATATGTTCCGCATATGCACTCTGTGACCGGTGCAGACACCCAATTCAGGAACTTGAACTGATCTTGCTTTTCATCCCAAACCAAAGCAAGTTCCTAGTCCTTAATGGGTGCCAAAGCCTAGGGAGGATATTTTCTGTCTCAATTTTTAAAGATTGGGGTCCTCCAAATGTGTCAGACTACAACACCCATCAGGCCCAGCTAGCATGGTCCAGTGGTGAGGGATTATGGGGTTTGTAGCCCTAAGGCTATGGAAGGTATAGGGCTGCTACCCCTGCTTTGGCCTCCTCTGCCTAGGGTGTTCTCCTAAAAATTCCTCGCCCCCAACCTCACAAGCACACTTTTCCCCACCCATCTGCCAAAGCTTAGCTCCAAACTAAGGTCTCTCGTCCCTCTACTTCATCCTTATCATTTGAAGCATTTTTATTCTGCTTTTCAGCTGGACAAGGGATCCAAGGCAGTCTCTGCCCTCTGGCTTAGAACCCCACTAAAGAGAAAGGGATGTGGAGGGAGGAGGAAAAAAGCAAGTTCCAGGGCCATCTTTGGCTTATCTTAACACATCCTGCATTTTCCAGGTGGACTGCACCACTCGGAGTAATGGTTCACCCAGGCCCAGCCCAGCCCAGCCTTCCCATAACTGCAAACCCGGTGCTGTGATTGAGAGTTTTGTTAACCATGCCCCAGGGGTCTTCTCTGGAACATTCTCTGGTAGGTCTTTGAGTGTCTGCCTCCTCACCCCATACCTCCTTGTTCTCTGGATGGGTGAGAAACATTTTGTGTTCAAGTCTTCAGACTCTGCAGGACTCCATGTCAGGCAAAATGAAGAACTCTGTGAAACATTGAAAGTTTCCACATGTTTGTGGACCCCTCCCCCACCGCTTGCAAATGCACTGGTTGCATCATTTGCATGAAATGGTTGCTTCATCCAAGACCCCCATGTGGAACATGTCCATATCGGGTAAGCCTCTCCACAGACAGAACAAAACAACCTGCAGAACAAAACCCAAAAACAAATAGTGTTAATTTTAAGTAGGCATAGGGAGATTAATTCTGTAAACCACCTGAGAACCATACAGGAAAGTACAACCTCAACAAAAAATGGCACTGTTTATTTAAAAGTTCAAATAATTGCCATATGGACTCTCAAATCCTTTGAAGGAAAAAAGTTGCAATGATGGCCATGGGGACTAGCAACATGAGTTACTTTAAAGAGAGAACTTTGCAAAACTAATACCTGTCTTTGCGGCTCTTCTTCAGGCACTTTACACCCCAACTGCCAAGACAGCAGCGGCCGGCCACGACGGGACATCGGCACCATCCTGCAGATTCTCAACGACCTGCTGAGTGCCACCCGGCACTACCAGGGCATGCCCCAGTCGCTGACGCAGCTGCGCTGCCAGACCCAGTGCTCGCTCTCGCCCTCCCCACCCCCCTCCCCAGATCTTGCCAGCAACTCTACCTCAGAGAGGATGGCCAGCACTAGCCAGACGTTGCTGTTGGGGGCCCAGTGCCCTGGCCAAGTGGCAAGCTGCAAACCGGCTGGTGAGTCCCCAGGTTGGCTGACTGGGTTTAAGCCCAAACGTTGCTCTCATGGATGTTTGCACCTGGTTGTACTATATTTTTCCTGATGGTTGGGAACAGCTGGGTGATTCTGGATTCTTTTCTTTCTAAACATGCAGAGGGTTGTAACATTCTGTTTGGTCCAAATGTGCAAAAGGTTGTGCCCTAGTGACTTCTTGGGTCACACCTTTATGTGCATGGCTTTTCAAGCTTTCTAGAATTTGCAGGATGTCCATTTTCAGTGCTTGCTTTTCCTTTAGGGGTTAGGTTAGGTTTAGAAAGAAAAACCCTTAAAAGAGAAACCACACAAAGTCGCCTTCCCTGATCTAGTGCCTTCCAGATGGCTGGGATACCAACTCCCAGAATCCTATATGCTTCTCAAAGCTGACTGGGGGATTATGGAAGGACACCCTGCCTAGGGATTGTGGGATTTTTTTTCCTGCATAAGTGTGTCCAGGAATGTGCCCTAAATCATCATAGATCACCAATGTTCTCTGGGTGCATTACAAACTCTTGTGAAGTGGTGTGTTCAACCCTAAGCCTAACCCAGAAAGCTTCTCCAAAGTGGAATTTGGGCCTCAGCCTGAAGGGTCATTCTCTGTCCCCCAAAGCAATGCAAAGACAGAAGCCTACAGTTTTCTTCCTAGAGAGAGAGGACATAGGCCAAGGAGGGCAGTGTAGGAGTGTGAACAAACAGCATTATGAGGCAGGGTGACTGTGCTGATGCTGGGTAGTGGTCTGCTTTTAGTTAGATCCTGTTCTGCTGCAGCAGCTGCTGCTATTACTGTATTCTAAAAAGACACAGTATACAAGGGAAAGGGATGAAGAGAGAAGAGGGGCTGGTGGAATGGCCTCCCATTGTCCCTCACTGTTGGCTGGGTCTAATGTGAGTTGCAGTATATATTCCCCCCTCCTCCATGTAAGGCAACTGCGAGCATGCATTCATGTTTAGATGTGCCTGTGCCAAGATCGCACCAATGCCTGTCTGCCAGTGTTCTTTGCAAGAATGTTGCAGGCACAATTGATGTGAAACCCTGTCCTGTGTCATGTGTGTTTCAGCTTTCCCCTTGACACGGGCACGTCTTGGTGCTGAAATGACTCTCGAGCGTTCTGATGTGAAAAGTTTAATGTACAGTTCTTAATCACCACCACCGCCCCATCCATCAGCCTTTCTGACTGAGTTGGCTCATCCCCAGGAAATTTGCGGGTGGGCTCATGCCCCTTCCATACCCTGCTGAATACCCCAAACACCCCCAGTCTCTCTGTGTGGGCTTCCAATTCCATCACTTTGACTGACTTTCTGCAACCAAGAACTTTTCAGCAATTTTGAACTACAACTCCCAGCATTCTTGACCATTGGCCATGCTGGCAAAGGCTGGCTCCACTTGTAGTTCAGTGTGATCCTTGGAAAGTTCTCTCTGTTTCAGCTCAGGATTGGTAGCTGCAGCTTGGGACCACCAAGCAGTACATGTGGCTCATTATCGGGGGGGGGGGGGGATGTGGTACAGTCCTTACAGAAGTTGCATTGATTCAGCGCAGATATTGGGGTCTCAGAGAGGAAAGGGAAGGCTTTGTGTTCAAACACTGACAACTTAATTCTGGGTTAATCCTGGAGCACAAAGCATGAAGCAATAGCTTATCTGTTTGAATATGCTAATAGCTGATTTTAACCCATTCCCAGCCTGCTGAGATTTTGTATGGCTTCTCTTTTAATTTAGGGAGGTGTGTTTGCATATGCAAGTAGGTTGCCAATGCCTAGATCTAAAAGGCTGAACTGAGGTGTGTTTGGCTGCTGCATTTCAAAGTTCTCCTGTTCACCTGCAAAGGGCTTTTCCTGGTTCTTGTTGTCTTCCTTCATTCATACACCCTCATTCTTCCTTTGTGGTAGGGGAAGGGCTGTTACCTGGTTATTTCTTGATAAATTTGCATATGCTAAGTAATTCCTGAATTTCTTTGGTCTTTCTGAAACATTTTACCTGCAGGGAATGTGACATTTGAATGTTTTGGGGCTGGGAGATCTTTCATGTAGGGGAAGGCAAGGGCAAAAGAGCTAAACTGGAGTACTTGTTGTCCTACTGAGTCTGATCCAGCCTCTACTGTATTCAGAGAGGACCCACAGAAATCAGTGGGCCCATAACTTTCCAATTATCTCCTCTTAAGTAGGATTAAGTCTGGATCCAAGCCATTATTAATTGTATTTGAATAGCCAATGTGTGTTTTGAAATAACTCTGGTTCCTAAAAAAACCCCCACCAAGGTGTTGAAATCACTTTTCAATTTTTGCCACTTTTAAAGAGGTGCCTATTACAGCAGCTCCGTGCACATCACCAAAAACAGCAGGGCTCTGCCCCACAGTGCTTACAATGTTGACGGTGTGGAAAGGCAGAGAAGGGAGAAAAGATGGGTGGATAGTGTTTTGCATCCTTAAGTTCTGGTTAAACACAGCTGAAGTAGGTACTCTGAGTAGGTACCCCCTACACATATGTATAGGATTTGGGGGTGATCTTGGCTTTAGTTGTGAAGGGAAGAGGCTCAAACCCCACTGAACCTAGCACAGAATGGTTCTGTGAAAGAACATCTTTCTCAAGTAAGTTCAGCATGATTATTCAGTGTCTTGTCAAGGACACTGAAGGTGCTGAATTGCTATGGTGTTTATCATTTGGCTCATTACCCATGGCATAAGGCAGGGGAGTGTCTGCTTGGGAAGGTAAGCAAGAAAGTATATTTATTTTTTTGCTGCGGAAGACTCACAGTGGGTATATTTGAAAGGTGGAAAGAAAATATTTCAATTTGAGCAGCATACTGGGGATAGTAGAGTGGTTAAAAGACAATAATATATGTTTGTGTCCTCTTGTACTAGGGAGCCATTCAACAGCACTTAAATTGATCATATAACTTTGGCATTGGAGAAGTGAGCTAAGAGATAGAATAATAGCTCTTCTGGTGGACCAGCGTCCAATGTTAAATCTATTGGGTGTAATTCTTAGAACAACCTGATGTGTCTGAAGAACACAGTTGCACATATTTGAACTTAACTCTTTGGCAGAAGGTGGAACTGCAGAGGCTGCCTCTGATCATACATCCTTTCTGGTCTTAGTTCCTCTGAACAGTTTTGCTTTCTTTGAATACCTGTAAACTGGTCTGCATTGGTGCCAAAATTATAGGCTGTTTCAGAAGCTGCCAACTTGTTTGAAAAGCTTTGCACAAAAGTTTCAAAAGCTGTTTTTAAGGAATTCCCCTTTGTATTGTAATGCTTGCTGTCATCCTTCAAGGGGTTTGCACCCTTGCTCAGTTCTGCCCAACCCACTCCCCATGTTTCAGAATCTGTCACTTCCTGGACCGCATCTGAACCTGAGGGACCTTGCAGGGAAGCCCAGCCAGCTCTCGCTCATGCTCGCACCTCTTTGGCTTTGTGGGGAGGAAGCTGTGGGATGCAGTCCGAAAATAGAACAGCGAGCTGGTGGATTAAAGGGGAGCAGAGTGGGAGCACTCTCAAAGCAGCGTGGTGTTTGTCTCTCCTGCCCACCCTCCGCTTTCTCCATTTGTGGCCCAAGTGGAAAATTGGAATCTTGTCTCTGCTTCCCATCCGAAGCTTCCCGGCTGACGTTCAGCAGAACAAGCAGCAGATGTCTCCCTGTCTGGGCATCAGATTTTTGCAGACATCACCTGGGGGGGGGGTGTCACAGCTGCCATAGGCCTCTTCCTCCCCTGTCACACTCCTTGCCAAATTCCAAGCTTCCCTGCTGGGTTTTTCGTGGGGCAGCTTGTGTAATTGCTGTTGCAACTTGATTCAGCAGGTTGGCCTGTGGGTGAGGAAAGGGGTGCATAATCCCCCTCACCAGCACCTGCTCATCACTCCCCCAGAACAGACCCACTCGTCCTCTCCCCCTACACAGTCCCCTGGCTGCCTTCGTGCCCCAGCTGGGCTCAGGAGCCAGAAGCAAGCCCCACAGCCCGGGACAATGCAAAGGGGCGCTTCCTCCCCTCTTTTGGACTTAACAAAGGTCTGGATTTCACTGAAAGCTCACTCCTTTCTCCCTGAAGTGCAGAGAGCTGTGTATTCCTCTCTAGAAGAGCATTCCCTCACCTGGCATCCTTACCCTTGAGGTGTTGAATTTCTGCATGTGGGGATTTATTTATTCCTGCTTGAGGGGCTGTCAGTCACCTGGCATCCTCACCCTTGAGATGCTGCTTTTCTTCATCGTGGCCTCTGTGCATCACACATATGGGTGCTGCGCCTGCGCAGTGCCTTTGGCCGGAGATTGCAAGCTAGCGGTTTTTGGCGGGAAAGCTCCGCTCCCCCTCCCCCATGGCCTATAAAGAGCGGAGCGTCCGCCATTTTGTTCAGTCTTTGCGACCGCCGTTCACTGTGCCTCGTGCCGCTTTCGACTATTGCTCTGACGCTATTGTTTGCTTGTTCCTTCTCTTAACACTCTCCAGGTTATATTCCCTTGCTTAATAGTTGTACTTTTCTGCTATTTCTTCTCCAACTGCTTTTTCTTCTTCTATTTAAAAAAAAACAAAAAAATATACTTACCCTCTGCACTATCTTCTATTCTTCTTTTTCTGCGATGGCATAGTGAGCGGCCTTCCGCAAATGTGCAGAGTGCAGCTCAAAAATGTCTCCCGCCGACCCGCACGAGCTATGCCTCCTCTGCCTGGGAGAGGGGCATAGAGTGGACAAATGCTCGCATTGCCTAGCCTTTTCTAAACAGGCTAGGAAAAATCGCGAGAATCGTTTGCATAGGCTGCTATGGGATCGCACCTTGATGCAGTCTGACCCATTGGTGACTGCCGCAAAGCTGGGCTCGTCTTCGGTGGCTGCACCTAAACACCCATCCAGCGAGGGTGTTTCTGCTGGGTCCGCTCCATCTGCCTCTCCTAAGAAAAAGGCGGAGAAACGCAAACATTCCGACTCCAGGAAGTCGGCGACCCACAAAAAACCCAAGAAGGACAAAGGCCAAAAGCCTTCCAAACGTCCCAAGGATGCCGAGCGCCCACGGCACTGGGACTCGGATCCAATGGGCCCATCGGTACCGGTGCCTCCGACCATTCCGACACCACCGGAACTGGCACCACAGGAGGTTATGTGGGTTACTCCGCAGGCTCCACACCGAGCTCCTGATCGCCCCTCTGAGCCTCTGTCAGTGCTCCCGAGAGATTCCATTTCCGACGGGGAGATCCAGGACTCCCCTCCGAGGGCTAGGTCTCCAACCCCTATGCCCTCGGCGATGGTGGATCCGACCATGACGATGTCTCCTCCTCGGTCCCGTCGGAGCCGTTCCATCGACCGACTGTCGGCTGATTGGACCCGCTGTTATTATGAGCCGTGGCAAGAACCAACCTCTATTGGCTACTACCCACCTCCTCGGGGCCGCTCTCCGCCCTATTGTGACCAACCGCGATCCTCGGGTCCGAGGCGTTCATCACCACTACCTCCAAGGGATGAGAGTAGCCGATCTCTCTGCCTGGCGGAATCATCATCCTCTGCCCCGCCTTATTACGCCCCGGATTCCGAGGATTCGGAAATAGATTCGACATCCCCAGACGTGGTTGTCAGCTCCCAAGGGCCCGCTTCGCTGGATGAATCCCATGTGTCTTTCGCAGAGCTCATGGGTAGACTAGTGCAATCGCTGGAGATTGATGCGGTTCAACACCCAGGACCCTCGACGGACAAGTTTTACGACGTTGTCCGCAGGGAACAGTCAACCACCATCGTTTTGCCCCTCATTACCACTATAAAGCAGACAATGACACAGCCGTGGGACCTGGCCTCTTACCCTCAGCCCACCTCGAGGCGATACGAGGCTATGTATCGGGTCCGTGAGGAGGACATACCTTTTCTCCTCCATCACCCGAAGCCCAACTCAGCGGTCGTAGAATCCTCCCAGGGCAGGGAGGCGAGAGGACACACCACCCCCCGGGATAAAGAAGGGCGTAAGATCGACTCTCTGGCTAGGAGAGTTTATACGGCCTCAGGCTTGGGGCTCCGCATTTCGAACTATGAGGCGACGTTGGCCCGATATCAATATTTTATCCTTCAACGCCTCCACAACGTCACCTCAACTCTCCCTGAACAACAGGCAGATCTGGCCAAGGTCCTCATTAAGGAGGCGATGCAAGTCGCTGTCCAACAGCTGTCCACAGCCGGGCATCATGTGGACACCGACTCGAGGGCCTTGGTCGGCGCCGTCTCACTGCGGAGACATGCCTGGCTCCACAGCTGTAACTTTCCAGATGAGACAAAGCGCAGAATTGAAGAGATGCCCTTCGACGGGTCCGGCCTCTTCAATTCTCGCACGGACCACAAGTTGAAGAAACTGCATGAGTCCAGAATGACGGCGCACAAGATGGAGCTCCAAATGCAGCCCCGGCGTAAGTGGTCCTGGTCCTGGCCGCAGTACCAACAGTCATACCAGTCTAGGCAGCAGCCTCAAAGCCGACCGCAGCAGCAGCAACGGAGACGCCAGCAACCCCAGCAGCGATATTAACAAGGTAGCCACCGTTTCGAGGACAGGCGCCAATGCTGACGGGACTGGCGAACCATTCCTCTTCCTCCTCTAATACCCACCCCTCTCTCATTTGGGGGTCAGCTCCAAAGCCGGCTCCCCTTTTGGGAGTCCATCACATCTGATCGGTGGGTATTATCCATCATACAGCACGGCTATCAGATAGAATTCGACGTCGTTCTTCCATCGAGTCCGATCCGGTTTACACCATCTTCCCTGGTATTGCTCAATGAGATACAACAGCTTCTTCGGAAAGGAGCGATTCGCCAAGTATACGAATCCGAAGGACTTTACGGATTCTATTCCAGATACTTCACGGTCCCTAAACGGGATGGTGGTCTCTGTCCAATCTTGTCCTTACGAAACTTGACCCGTTTCATTTCAACTAAGAAGTTTTGGATGACCACTCTTCAAAACATTTTGCCGTTGCTGAGGAAAGAGGATTGGTTCGCCTCCTTGGACTTGAAGGAAGCCTATTTCCATATTTCGATCCATCCTAAGTACAGGCGTTTCCTTCGTTTCGCTGTCGGATCCGACGTTTATGAATTTGGAGTCTTACCATTTGGACTGGCCACCGCCCCGAAGGTCTTCACCAAATGCATGGCCCCAGTTTGTGCCTTCCTCCGCCTTCAAGGTGTGCAAGTTTATCCATACCTTGACAACTGGCTGTTGGTCTCCCACTCAAGAGATGGACTCCTCCAACAACTTGTGCCCTATTGAATGACCTGGGCCTGCGCATTAATGTGGAAAAATCCTCTCTTTTTCCAACACAGACTCTTACCTTCATTGGAGCCCGCTTGGATCCGACGCTGGAAAGAGTCTTCCTTCCTTGGGACAGACAGAAGACCCTCGCTCACCACATCCTCCGCATTCAACAAGATGGGACAGTCCCAGCAAAAACCGTACAGAGACTTTTGGGGCATATGGCTTCCTCCGTGGCGGTGGTACCCCATGCCAGACTTCGGCTCCGTCCACTACAACTGCTCTTCAACAAGTGCTTTCATCCGCAACGAGATCCACTGTCCAAACCTGTTCGGATCCCCTCCTCGGTGCTTCACTCTCTCCTATGGTGGACGGTTCCGAGACATCTCAGCTCAGGAGTTCCCTTCAGACCTCGGTCCCCATCAGTCACCCTCGGTACCTACGCATCTCTTCTGGGTTGAGGAGCAGTATGCTCCGACCTTCGTGTCCAAGGCATATGGAACCGCCAGGAAGCTATGAATCATATCAATTTCCTGGAGTTGCTGACAGTACTCAAAGCCCTACAAGCTTTCGAGGATATGCTTCACCATCAAGTAGTTCAGATAACATCGGACAATATTGCCACAGTCTTTTATCTGAACAAGCAGGGTGGGACCAAATCTCCAACCCTAGCCAAACTTTCCATGAGGATTTGGGATTGGTGCATCCCGAGGGACATTACACTTATAGCCGTCCATTTGGCGGGTACGGACAATCTCCAAGCGGATCTTCTCAGCAGACGCATGCTTATCTCCCACGAGTGGGAACTGGATCCTTCGGTACGAGCTCGTCTCTTCCATCGCTGGGGAGTTCCGGACGTGGATTTATTCGCCACACAACGGAACAAGGTGTGCGACATTTTCTGCTCGAGGGCAGGGATAGGACACGGGTCCCTAGGGGACGCCTTCATGATACCATGGAGCAATCTGCATTTCTACACATTTCCACCGATCCCACTCATACTGAAGGTGGTAGCGAAAATTGTACACGATCGTGCCACAGGGACCTTGATTACCCCTTGGTGGCCACAACAGCCTTGGTTCGCAACACTCCTGAACATTTCAGAGGAATGTTACCCTCTCCCAGGACTTCCGTTCCTCATAACACAGGAAGATGGCACACTTCGTCATCCGGACGTGTTATCGCTGCGTCTAACGGCCTGGCGCATCCGTTGATCCATACCACCCCATCGGTTCCGATACTTACCGCTCCGTTCTCAAATCCTAATATTGCATTCGATGCTCCTAATGCTAGACTTTCCGCTACATCCTCGTCTAATCATACCATGGCACCGCACCCGAATGCTGCTCCGTCGGATTTGACATTCATTGGCCAGGATATCCAACACATCATCGACTCCGCATTAAAGCCCTCCACACGGAAGTCTTATGCGGCTAAGTGGAAGCGATTCTGTACATTCCCTGAGACTCATTCCTTTTCTCCGATAACGTCCTCTATTCCTCAAATTCTTCATTTCTTAATGGACCTTCATCACCATCCTCAATTAAGGTCTATACTGTGGCGATCGCTTATTACCGAGGTTTTGTTGACGGATCCTCTATTTTTTCAACACCGATTGTTAAGAGATTTCTGAAAGGTCTACATAATTTGAATCCAGTGATACGTCCGGTTATGCCTACATGGAGTTTATCGGTTGTCCTGCAGGTTCTTACCAGACCTCCCTTCGAACCGCTTGCAATGGTCGATTTGCGTCTTCTGTCATGGAAGACGGCATTTCTCGTCGCCATTACTTCAGCACGGAGGGCCAGCGAACTATGTGCACTCGTGTAGACCCTCCGTTTTTGAACTTTCACAGAGAAAAGGTTGTTCTATGGCTTGATCCTTCCTTCTTGCCTAAAGTGTCTACATCCTTTCATCTGGGACAAGATGTTGTCTTACCTGCTTTCTTCCCATCACCGTCAACTCCGTTGGAAAGATTGCTGCATTCGCTTGACCTTCGATGCTGCTTGGCCTTTTATCGATCCAGGACTGAGTCTATCAGGCATACCAACAGGCTTTTTGTCAAATATTCGACTACTGACCAGGGAACTCCAATCACTCCTCAAAGACTTTTCAAGTGGATAGTCCAAGCTATTACTTTATCTTACCAGCTAGCCAAGCTTGATTTACCATCGCTTCCTTGGGCCCATTCGACTCGTGCCGTTGCAGCTTCATCTGCCTTTGCATCCGGAGTCATGTTAGACGATGTCTGCAGGATGGCTACTTGGGCGAACCCTTGCACCTTTGCCAGACATTATCACCTCAATGTTCGGGCTCAACAAGACTGTTCTTTCGGTAGAGCTGTGCTCTCTTCTATTTTTCATTGAGGACACCTCCCTCCTTCCATTCTGGTAAGCTTTTTAATCTACCCATGTGTGTGATGCACAGAGGCCACGACGAAGAAGAGCAGGTTGCTTACCTGTAACTGATGTTCTTCGAGTGGCCATCTGTGCAGTCACACAACCCACCTGCCGGCCCCACTCGGTGTCGGTGAGTGGATACCTGATTGGTACCGATACTCAATACCGATCCCTACGGTACCGATTACTTCTTGAGTTAGGGTAACTTGTCCAAAAGGGAGCGCATGTTCGGTCGCAAAGACTGAACAAAATGGCGGACGCTCCGCTCTTTATAGGCCTAGGGGGGAGGGGAGCGGAGCTTTCCCGCCAAAAACCGTTAGCTTGTAATCTCCGGCCAAAGGCACTGCGCAGGCACAGCACCCATATGTGTGACTGCACAGATGGCCACTCGAAGAACATCAGTTACAGGTAAGCAACCTGCTCTTCTGTATGCAGGGATGCCCTGGTTTCTGCCTAGAGGTGAGTTGGGCAGCATGAGCTCTGCAAAGTGGCTTACCTTGCAGGGCTGTTGTGAAGATGAACAACAACCAATTCCTGCTGATGAAGGTAGTGTGCCAGGGCATTGGTGAAATGCAGGCACTATGGGACCCTTCCCTTCCCTGGAAGGTGATGGCCTGCAAAATGTTTGCCCTCACATGACCTTAGCAGAGCAAAGAGGCAAGCCAAAAGCTCTGTGTTTGAATGATGACTTAGCCTTACATCAGACTCTTCTCCTGCCAGCTGCATTGTGACAGGGACACTGGAGGAAAATATGGAGCAGCCTACCTTACAGGGATGTTTTGTGGGTCCCAATGAGGGGTTTGTTTCATGCTGAGAAGTGCACCTCCTGACTTTTAAATGTGTCAGAAAAAGGGCAGCAGTGTCGGTGGGGATGGCCTCTCCTGAAAGCCCCCCCACTCACAACAAAGCTCACTCCAAAAAGGCAGAGTTGGACTCAGAAATGTGGTGGTGTGGTCGATGCCTTTCATGGCAGAGTCTGTGGCTGGGTGTACACCCTCAAGGCCAGCTAAAGGAGCTGGTGGCACCCCCCTGCAAGGTTTCTGGGAACCTTATCTCCCCCTGTGACACTCTGCTTTTGGTCACATAGAAACAGAGTGAATCAGAAGGGACCTCCTGGGCCATCTAGTCTGACCCCTGGCTCCAGCTGGCTCCGCTCATGACATGCCTACCATGTTCATGTCCAGCCTATCCTTGAAGACCCTCACTGATGGGGCTTCAGCCACCTCCCATGGAAGCCCATTCCATGCCCTCGGGGTCCTAACTGTCAGGAAGGACTTCCAGGCATCCATCTTGAATCTTGGTTCCCTGAGCTTAGCTCCATTGGAACATGTCCTGCCCTCCTCCACAGGGGAAAAAAGGTCACGACCCACCTTCACGTGATACTGGTCCCCTCTGAGTCTCCTCTCCTCCAGGCTGAAGAGACCCAGTTCCCTCAGTCTCGCCTCATACGGCTTCCCCTGCAAACCGGCCACCAACCTTGTGGCCCTGCGCTGCACTGACTCCAACCTGGCTAGATCCTTTCTGTTATGCGGGGCCCAAAACTGAGCACACTACTCCAGCTGCGGGCGCACCAGAGTCATATAGAGTGGTAGTAATCCCTCTCTTGATCTAGAAGCCACGCTTCTGGCTATGCAACCAAGGGTGGCATTCGCCCTCTTGGCTGCCGTGTGACACTGCTGGTGCCAACACAAGCTGGCTCCCTATCACCACTGCCTTGATGCTGCATGCACTGGCCTAGATATGTCATGGGTGCCTGCAAACTTGGCAACCATTGGTGCCTCCTTGGCAAGGCAGAAAAAAGGGGCTATCAAAATACCTCCAGGGCCTGGGCCTCCCAGGTGTCTGACATGCGATGAAGCCTGGATCTGGGCAGCGTGGGAGTCTTTCAGTGTCAGGGGAAGTACGCCTTTTTCAGGTTGTGTGCAGTGTGCACCTGTGTGGTGTCCTCATTCACTTGGTCACACTCCACCCCCTCTCTACACTCTCCCCCACCCCTGTGGCATATTGCTCTTGAGCAGGTTTGGCTGTGCCTGGGGTGCCATTCCCACCCACCCCGTGGGACCAGGGTGTGGTCTCCACTAAGACTTTGGCTTCCTGGAAATCTCTGTAATTCCAGGTGAGTCACCCTGAAAGCACTTGCTTGGGTCCCAACATTGGCATCCCTTATGTCAGTGACCCCAAAGGGTGGTGGATTTACACCCAGGTGAACATTTGGGAAAGTTGGGAGAATATTTCCTCTCGAGGGACAGGATTAACGTTGAGCGGCCTGCCCTCAAAGCCAGGGTTCCTCTAAATATATCTGTGGGGCTTTTTTGCAGGATGCACATGGGGGAGTGGGCTGTTCCCGAAGTGTATGAAAGTGCGTTGGGCCTCCCTGAATCTAATACCTGCAGCAATGCAAGCCTCAGGGTGACACAGGGTTGTTCTTCTGGAGCCACCTCTCATTGACCTGGACAGAAAAGGTTTAACTAGCTAGCACAGTATAGTGGTTAGAGCAGGAGGCAACAATTTGGTGCCTGCTAGAGAATTTGACCTATGACTTGGCTGTATGAGTTCAGCCTGATGGGAGTTGTAGTCCAAACACCTGGGAGGCAGCATGTTCCTTAATCCCCAGGGCTAGAAGCAGTGGTGGAGGCATCAGTGTGTCCAAAGGCGGTTGGACTTCAATTCCCATTGCCAACTGAGGCTGATGGGAGCAGGAATCCAACAAAGTCTGATCACATTTGCTGGGAAAGATGAAGGTGGATGGGAGGTCAGATCCCAACAATCTTGGCAGGGCAACACCGTTTCCCTGTCTGGGGGTTAGCGTGTTGGGCTCCAGGAGGCAAGACCTGGTTTTGAATCCTTTCTCAGTGAGCACCCTGACCAAAACCTCCCATGCAGAGTGGCTCTTGTAAGGCAAACAGGAGTGGGGAAGGGCTTCCAGTGCTCCCTAGAAGGAAGATGGGAGAGAGGTGCCAGTGTGTTGTGGATATCTCCTCAGCCTGACTGGGGGTGGAGAGCTTTCCCAGCCCGTCCGCAAAGTCTTTATCTCTCTCTGTGTGTTTGCACAATTGTGGTCGCCTTGGATGATTGCTTCTACAATAAATACCACCCCCGGCTTCGGTCTGGCCTGTCACAGCAGACATTAGAAATGCCCTTCTGCACTTTCAGGGCATGAGATCAGTGAGTTAACTGTTAACATGCTCAGCCACCACTTGCCTTGCCATGCTGGGGCACAGAGGCAAGAGTATCTTTTTTTTAGTGTGTCCAACCCCCTCTTCTTCCTCTGGTGGTTCTTTCTCTCCTCTTAGCACAATCATTTTTTAAAGAAATGGTTGCTCAGGGTAAGGCCCCGGTTCCTTCTGGCATCTCGAAGAGGAAACTGAGGCCCATGCTGCTTACAGCAGCTGGTACAAGACATGCAACCCAGTTTTGCTTTGCTAGGCGCTTGCCCTTGCCTTTGGACTTTTTGCATTTTCTCTATTGTAAAATTTTACCTGTTTTTTCTCCCTCCTCCGCCCTCCTTGAAGTCCCAGTGACACTGGGCACCAGGGAGGGAAAGAGGGTGCAGTGAGCCTTGTTGCTCTTCCATGCCTTCTACTTTCTCCTCTTCCTTTATTGGTGCCCCCCCCCCCAATGGTCTCTGTAAACCACTCAATTGTTCGCCCGCCCACCATAGGCTGCTAAAGCAAGCACAATCACACCCTCTGCCTCTGACGGGGGATGTGTGGGTGGCATAAGTTAGAAATTACTTCTGTTCTCCTCGGAGAGAGGGGAAGTGATCAGAACGGGGGGGGGGGAGTGGAGGGAGAATGATAAAAAGTGTGCCAAAAACCATTGTTTGCTTTTGCTTCCTGTGTCTGTTGCCATAGAGACCGCCCTCATTCTCCATTGATGCTCCACCATGCAGAGGGGCTGGTGTTTGTGTGTGGGGAGGGTGTCTACTGCAAGCATAGAGGTGGTCTGTCAGGGGAAAAGCATCCTTTAAAGAAAAAAATTGTCTGGCTTTTTCAAAATTATTTGTGTTCCGCCATTGAGCTACAAGCAGCTATCTTTGCTCTGCCGATACCCATGTCGGCTGGGCTCTTCCTCACAGCCGCATCGCGCCTCCAGACTCTGGGGGTGGGCCTGCCCTCCTGCATCCATGCAGTGGGGTTGACTGTGACACCTTGTTGACAGCCCCACAGCTGTGCCTGGCTTCTGTGCAAGACAAGCATTTTGCTAGATCAGGCCAAAAGACTCACCTGGATCAGTGTCCAGAGGGACTGGCAGCGGAGGGGGTGGAATGGCTGACATTAAGCACCCGGTTGACCTGTTCTTTCTTCCTCTTCTGGTGATCTGCATTTCATAGCATCTTTCCTGATGAAGAGGTGCTAAAGAGATCCCAAAAGCCTGCCCATTCTTAAAGAAATGCCTAGTGGTGGTCTAATAAAGGCTCTGCACTCTGTGGATTCTAGTATAATACTTAGGACCACGACAGTGGCCTTTGTCTTGAGTATAGATTGTCTGGACATTCAGAGAGAAGGTGGTGATCACTGGAGCCCCCCACCCATCTGGCTAGTTGCCTTTTCCATATATGGAAAACCTCCCTAAGCATGCTTCCAAGTGTCACTGTGACCCTAAGGGCTAGAAACTTAAAGTCATTGTCATGTATGAGCTACTGCTGGGTCAGTGCTGGAGGGACCTCTTGAGGCTTTCTAGTGGGAAACAAGGTGGGATTGGGCCTGTGGTGTCAGATGATGTTCAAGGCCAGGGGGATCCTGGGACATGGTATTGCAATATCCTGGCTTGAGCTGTCTGGTTGGGGAGAACAGAATGGGCCAAACAACAGATATTTGCAGGTTCAGTAACCCACGTTCAAGGCTTGAATGCAGCTCATCATGAGAACATGACTTATTGAACAGTAGCCAGTTAGTGGGGAATCATTGGGATGGCAGCCAGTGACGAGCAGGGTCCCCCAGGGCTCTGCCCTGGGGCTGATTTTGTTCAATCTTTTCATCAATGACATGGAAGAGGGGGTGACCAGTCTGCTGATCAAATTCACAGGCGATATTAAAATCGGGCAGTGAACACAACTGAAGAGCAGGTACTCCAGATCCAGAAGGAGCTGGAGAGACTATGGAAGTGGGCAGGAGACAACAGGGTAGCATTCAATGTGGAGAAGTGCAAGGTCTTGCACTTGGGGCATAGGAATAGCTGTCATAAGTACAGGTTAGGGGACATGTGGCTGGAGAGCAGCACTTGTGAAAGGGACCTCGGGGTACTGGTTGACCGCAGGCTAAACATGAGTCAGCAGTGTGATGCGGTGGTCAAGAGGGCGAATGCCACCCTTGGTTGCATAGCCAGAAGTGTGGCTTCTAGATCAAGAGGGGTATTGCTGCCACTCTATACAACTCTGGTGCACCCGCAATTGAAGTACTGTGTTCAGTTCTGGGCTCCTCGTTACTGGAAGGATATAGCCAGGTTGGAGTCAGTGCAGCGTAGGGCCACAAGGATGGTGGCCAGATTGCAGGTTGAGCCATATGAGGAGAGACTGAGGGAGCTGGGTCTCTTCAGCCTGGAGAGGAGGAGACTCCAAGGGGACCAGTATCACGTGAAGGTGGGTCATGACCTTTTTTCCCCTGCGGAGGAGGGCAGGACACATTCCAATGGAGCTAAGTTCAGTGAACCAAGATTCAAGATGGATGCCTGGAAGTCCTTCCTGACAGTTAGGACCCCGAGGGCATGGAATGGGCTTCCATGGGAGGTGGCTGAAGCCCTATCAGTGAGGGTCTTCAAGAATAGGCTGGACATGCACGTGGTAGGCATGTCATGAGCGGAACTGGCTGGAGCCAGAGGTCAGACTAGATGGCCCAGGAGGTCCCTTCTGACTTGCTGTGCTTCTATGTTTCATGCTGGCTGAAGAAAAGCCATGCAAGCAAGCCATGGCTTGTTCACCAGAAACAACCCATGAAGGGCTCCCATGGTGGGTTCTCAAGTTGTGAACTATGGGTTTTTCATCATGGTTTGTTCTTTGGGCTGAACTGCCTCTGAGATGTATTTCTTCCAGCCAATGTTGTACATTCCTCTGAAACTTGTTAATGACAGCCAGGACTTAACTATATTTTAAAATTCCAATTCTGGTTTGTACAACCAAGCCAAGGAATGTTAAAGCCCTCTCAGTGTTCTTTTCACATGCTTTTCAGGTGACCGATTGCGGCAGACGGAGAACCGCGCCACCCGATGCAAAGTGGAGCGCCTACAGCTTCTGATGGAGCAGAAACGGCTCCGCCGAAAAGCCCGGCGAGACACCCGTGCCCCATACCACTGGCTACCAAACTGCAAATCCAGCCGAACCAATAGCAACAGCAGCGAAGGCAGCCTTGACTTGGACTTTGAGGACTCGGTGTGGAAGCCCGAAGTCAAGGTGGACCTGAAATCTGAATTTGTCATAGCATAAAAGCATAAACATATGAAATAACAAACCTCATATAGGGGAGTTTGAAGCATTTTGAGTCAGGAGGAAATGTTGGGAAAATTAAAATAAGAAAAGACCATTTAGTAATAATTAAAGAATACATTTTTGGTCCATGAAAGCAACGTTTTTGGGTGCTTGATTCTTAAAGACTCAATTGTCGTGGATTTCTTTGGGTCAGACCTTGTCTTTGGATGTATTTAGATGGATGCAACGTCTCCTTGGAGAACAGTAATTTCTATTATTTTCCAAAAAGAAAAAAAATAACCTCTCTGTTCTATTTTTGTTTTAAGAGCTGAAACAGCTCAGGGCAAATTGAGCGAGCAAGAGATGGTCCTTCCCAGGAAGAGAACTCGAAAAGAAGAGGAACACTTTTTTTAAAGGGTGGTTTCTTTCTTTTTTTGCGGTTCAAGAAAGGGAATTCTTCAACCCGGCTGCCTTAGTCTAACTGCAGAAGAGAAGACAAACCCAGAAGATGGCACAGGGCTGGACTTGAGATGTGCAGAACTGGGAGGGGGTGAGGATTTAAAATGCCTGGATTCTTGATTATTTTCTGGCATGGGGGAAAGCAGGGGCCAGGGAAAGAGAATTTGTTCGATGTCCACAAAGTTGCTCACTTCCCTGTGAAATCAGTAAGAATACCCATTTAAATTTGGAGGCAGTTTTATCACTGGAAGCATCCTCTTTATAAAAAAAATGGTGACTTCTGTGCAACGGGAAGTACTGTGCATCCTTCAAGCAAAGGGAGGGGACACCAGATTTGGGGCGTGTGTGTGCATGTGGGTGTCTCCTCTCTTCCTTTCTCCTTACTTTGATATGTAGCATTTCTCAACAAATCTGGAAGCTGCAGAATCTAAGCTTTCTCTTCCACACGTTTTCTTTACAGGATTGCATGCACTTTAGAGAGGTGTGAGTTGTGAAACAAGCCCCTAAGAGGTTTTGGATCACCCATGGTGATACCAGAGTGCAAGGAAAGAAATGCTTGCTATGACCTCAACCCCACGAGCTCGTGCCCTTTCTCCCTCCCTCGTGCTCTCTATGCTTTGTACATCTCTGATTTGATATTTTGACTTACTTTTTAAAATTGTGCACATTAAACATTAGTGAGATTACTGGGTTTTGCTTTTTTCCTTTTTTTAATTGTTGCTAGGAGATAGTGTTAAGCTGGAAGAGTTAAGACTAGCAACCTGTTAACTTTCTATATATCTGTCCTGTAGCAACTTCTGCATAGGAAAACTTGAAACCTCTTCAGGTCTGTAATTCTCCCTTGTCTCCAAACCATTCCACCTCAATAAATCTGCACAAATCATTCAGTGTCGTTCTCTGCCCCAGTTGATTCCAGTTATTGTGGTACAGTCATCACCAGGTTATTCCCATCTTCTTACTCTGCAGAGTGTGGGAGTCCCACATCTCCCTTTCCATGAACACCCAGTGGGACTCCTACTGTTTCTAGAAGCCAACAGCCACCCCCCTCTTTTTAGCACCCAGAAATCCCCAACACCTTTGACATTCTGGTTTGCTAACCTTGTCTTCCTTCCCAGGGTATGGACACTTGTGGGCCCACATAGATCTCACTGCACATGTGCATGCATGCACACACAAATCTCAAATATGCACTCTTGTAGAGACCAAGTTTTCTTTTTGGGGTTTTTAAAAAAATGAAACAAACATGCAATAGTATCTGGTAACTTACTGAGATACTTGGGCTTTGTGTGTGTTTTAAATTATTATTTATAGATTAAACTATCTGAGCCAGCAATTTTTTCATAGGCTTGTAGAATTGTCCTTTTTTCTTCTGTCTAAGCCTAATAATCATGAGTGAGTGCACGCGTGTGTTTTCAAGGAAGGGAGCAGACATCCCAAAAGGGGGATGAAGGAAAATTATGGGATGTGGCCCTAAGTTTTTCAGCCCCATGGCTGCAACATGAAACAAACATTAAGTGGCCAGTGTGGATTTTTGCCCCTTGTGGGGCGTGTAACATGAAAACCAGGCTTCCCCTACAAAGGGGGACTTGTAATCGTGGAAAGCCACTGAGCAGCTCTTAAGAAAGGATAGCCTGCTTCCCCCCACAAAATGGAGCCTTTGTGGGGTCCTTGAACCTGTTTCCAAACTGATCAGACCTTTTCCAGAACCTGCTTTTCAAGTCTGTCAGGTGCATTCAGCCCCTGCATTTTCTTAGTGCTCTTGTGTGTTTGCATTTGTCATCAAAGGGCGATTCTTCGTCGTGGCCTCTGTGCATCACACACATGGGTTCTGCGCCTGCGCAGTGCCTTTGGCCGGAAGATTAATAGCTAACGGTTTTCTTGGCAGCAAACGCCACTCCCCCTCCCCCCCAGCACTATATAAAGGAGTGGAGTGTCCGCCATTTTCCAGTCTTTGCGACCGCCGTTCGTTGTGCCTCGTGCCGCTTCGCTCTCGCTTAGATCGTTACTTGCCTTCCTTTCCCTTCCTTTTTCTCCAAGTTATTCACCCTTGTTCGTGTTCTTGTTAAGTATATTCACTTTGTTCTTGTTCGTGCACTTATCTTGTTCCTATAAAAAAAAAAAAACAACATTATAAAAATATTACTTTCCTGCTTTGCTATCTTCTTTCTTCCTTTTTCTGTGATGGCGCAATGGGCGGCGTTCCGCAAGTGCTGGGAGTGCGGCTCCAAAATGCCTGCGGCAGACCCGCACAACCTGTGCCTTGGGGAGGGGCACAGGACCGATAAATGCCGCCATTGCTTGGCCTTCTCAAAACAAGCGAGGAAGAACCGGGAGAACCGCCTCCGCAAGCTATTGTGGGACCAGGCGCTTCTCCAATCGGACCAGTTTGTGGCTAAAACTCCCACAGCTCTAGCTCCGCCCGAAGGCCGCCCAACCTCGGCCGATTTGCCGCAGCGTCCGGCTTCTTCCTCCACCACTCCACCCTCACGCCCTTCGGCTGAAGGCGCTCTGGGTATGGCTGACCAATCTGCTCCGAGGAAGCAGAAGGAAAAAAGGAAACACAGTGATCCAGAGAAACACACTGTGCATAAGAAGGCCAAGAAAGATAAGGCTAGTAAGCCTACTAAGAAACCAAGGGATCCCGAGCTCCCCAAACATCGGCACTCGGGTTCAACGGCCTCCTCGGTACCGATGCCGGTCTCGGACCCAACTCCCTCGACTCCGGCCATCCAGGCAGCTATGAGGGTCACTCCGCCAGCCTCGCCACACCCTCTAGAGTCTGGGGTGCAGGAGGACCCGCAACACGGCTCGATCTCCGACGCCGATGCCATCCGCTCCTCCTGAGGCTGAGCCCGTCGTCTCTCCACCCAGAAGCTGCGGGAGCCGTTCTTCAGAGATCCGATCCGACGACTGGTACCAGTTGCGATATTCCTCCGTACCGAGGCGGGAGGAACGCCACTCTGGCCTACTACCCGGCTCCCAGAGGACGGTCCTTGCCACCAGCTCCTAGGGATCGTTTCCAGGCAACACCTAGAGACGCTCCAATGCCTCCATCCAGGGAGAGTAGCAGTTCAGAGTCGCCAGCGGGGTCCTCCTCCAGTGCTCCTCCTCCCTACTGGATGGAATCTAATGAGTCCAACATTGACTCGACCTCACCAGACGCAGTGGTTACCTCACAAGGCCCTGGGTCACCCGAGGAACCATACATCTCCTTCTCGGAGCTCATGGCCAGGCTGGTGAAATCCCTCGAAATCGAAGCCCGCCAACAACCGGGACCGAGTACCGACCGCTTTTATGATGTCGTCAGGGGAGAACAATCCACATCTATCGCCCTACTGCTGATTACAACACTGCGGCAAGCCATGATTCAGCCATGGGACCTCCCGGCCCACCCACAGCCGACCTCGCGGAAATACGAGTCGATGTATCGGGTCTGAGAGGAGGACATCCCATTCCTCCTCCATCACCCCAAACCAAATTCAGTAGTCGTTGAATCCTCTCAGGGCCGGGAGGCACGCGGACATACTTCACCCAGTGATAAGGAGGGCAGGAAGGTGGATTCCATAGCGCGCCGAGTCTATGCAGCATCCGGCCTTGGATTGCGGATATCCAATTACGAAGTGACCCTGGCGCGCTATCAATATTTCTTGATGCAGCGCCTCGACAGCATCATTGCCACCTTCCCAGGAAATCAAGCCGACCTGGCAAAGACCTTTGTGAGGGAGGTGATGCAGGTGGTGGTACAACAATTGTTGACGGCTCGCCACCACGTCGATACCGATTCGAGGTAGCTTGTGGGTGCCATCTCCCTCCGTAGGCATGCCTGGCTGAGGAATTGTAACTTCCCGGAGGAGATGAAGCGCCAAATAGAGGAAATGCCTTTCGATGGGTCCAGCTTGTTCAACCTGAAGACAGACAGCAAATTAAAAAAGATCCATGAATCCAGGATGACGGCCCATCGGATGGAGCTGCAATCACAGCCTCGGCGTAAGTGGTCATGGCCTCGCCCTCAGTTCCGCCAACAGTACCAGTCTCGGCAACAACAGCAACCGCATCAACGCCAGCAGCGCCGCAGGCAGCCATCTCAGCGCTTTCAACAAGCTCGTTGCCGTTTCGACATTGACCGGCGCCAGCGTTGACGGGGCGAGCGAACCCTTCTCCTTCTCCCACTCACACCCTTCCCCCTCTCTTTTGGGGACTGATTGAAAAGTTGGCTCCCCATTTGGGAGACCATTACATCTGATGGTTGGGTGTTATCCATCATTCAGCACGGATATAGAATCGAATTCGATGTTGTTCCATCACCAAGTCCTATCCAGTTTACTGCAGCCTCGTCGGTACTACTAGACGAAATCCGTCAGCTGCTTGCTAAAGGAGCGATCACTCAGTTATCACTCTCGAATGGACTCCATGGATTCTATTCCAGATATTTTACCGTCCCGAAACGGGATGGAGGTCTCCGACCAATTTTGGACTTGAGAGCTCTCAATATGTTCATTATACCTAAAAAATTTCGGATGACCATGCTGCAAAATATCCTTCCGCTGCTAGGGAGAGGAGATTGGTTCGCCTCGCTTGACTTGAAGGACGCCTACTTCCACATCGCTATTCATCCGCGACATAGGCGTTTCCTTCGCTTTGCGGTAGATTCCAATATCTACGAATTCAAGGTGTTACCATTTGGACTGGCCACTGCACCACGCATTTTTACAAAGTGTATGGCCCCCATCTGCACACACCTTCGACTGCATGGAATTCGAATATACCCATACCTTGATGATTGGTTGTTGGTTTCTGAGACTAGGGAAGGACTTTCCTCGGCAGTTCAGTCTTCTTGTACTCTTTTACAAGACCTGGGACTTTGCATTAATCGACAGAAGTCTTCCCTTCTTCCTACACAGGTGATCAACTTTATTGGAGCCAGGCTGGATTCGACAGTGGCAAGAGCCTTCCTTCCACAAGACAGACAAGACGCCATTGTACGTCACATCGCTCAAATTCGGCGACAAAGGACTGTCCCTGCGCGATCCATTCAGAGACTATTGGGACACATGTCAGCTGCGATCGCTGTAGTTCCGTACGCCAAGCTTCGTCTACGACCGCTACAGCTATTCTTCAACGGGGTCTTCCAACCACAAAGAGACCCGCCTACCAGACAGCTACGGATTCCGTCCTCTGTCCTACAGTCACTTTCATGGTGGACAGATCCAGCCAATCTAAACGTCGGTGTCCCGTTTCAACCTCGGTACCCTATGATAACTGTCAGTACAGACGCGTCTCTTTCGGGATGGGGGGCCATATGCTCCAACCTCCGCGCTCAAGGGACTTGGAATCATACAGATGCCAACAATCACATCAATTTCCTAGAACTTCTTGCTGTTTTCAAAGCCCTGCAGTCATTCGAGGACGTACTTCGACACCACGTAGTCCAGATCTCATCGGACAACACGACTGCAGTTTTTTACTTGAACAAACAAGGGGGCACTCGATCCCAAAAACTGGCCCACCTGGCGATGCAGATTTGGGACTGGTGCATCCCAAGGAACATCACTCTGCTAGCAGTCCATCTAGCAGGCGCGGACAATACGGAGGCAGATCTCCTAAGCAGACACATGTCACGCTCACACGAAAGGGAGCTGGACCCTCGAATCCGAGATGAGCTGTTTCGCCTCTGGGGCCTCCCGGACATAGACCTCTTTGCCACTCGTCGCAACGGTGTGCGAGACTTACTGCTCCAGAGCGGGGATAGGACAGAGGTCGTCCGGGGACGCCTTTATGATTCCCTGGAATGGCAGGACCTTTTATGCCTTCCCACCTATTCCCCTCATCATGCGGGTGTTGGCAAAGATTGTCCACGAAAGGGCTACGGGGTTCCTAATAACCCCCTGGTGGCCCCGTCAACCGTGGTTTTCGACTCTCCTTCACATCTCACGAGACGATTTCATTCAGCTACCACATCTCCCTTACCTGATCACCCAGAGAGAGGGCACGATCTGACACCCCGATCTCCTGTCGCTGAAGCTCACTGCTTGGCGAATCCGATGACCGGGTCCGCTGCACCGATGTCGACACAGCCTCCGTCCGTCGATACTGCTCTTTCACTCTCCATACCTCCGGAGCTGCAGTATATTCTCGATTCTGCATTAAGACCATCCACAAGGAAGTCATACGCAGCGAAATGGCGCAGATTCTCTGTTTTGCTGAGTCTCACTCGTTTCCGGCTGTATCGGCTTCGATACCGCAGATTCTTCAATTTCTTTTCGAATTGCACTAGTCTGGACTTAAGCCTTCCTCTATTAAAGTATATACAGTGGCGATCTCTCATTATCGTGGGACTATTCAAGGTTTCTCCATTTTTTCCCAACCCTTGATTAAGAGATTTTTGAGAGGACTCTGTAATTTACACCCAACAGTCAGACCGTTTATGCCCACTTGGAGCCTCTCGGTGGTTTTACAGGCGCTGACCCGACCACTCTTCGAACCCATGGCGACAATTGATATGCGCCTTGCTTCCTGGAAGACTGCTTTCTTAGTAGCAGTTACGTCAGCTCGTAGATCTTCGGAACTTTGTGCCCTCAGGGTGGATCCTCCATTTATGAACTTCCATAAAGAGAAAGTAGTTTTACAGTTAGACGCTACTTTCCTTCCTAAAGTCACTACCTCTTTTCACATGCAGCAGGAAATAGTACTACCAGCGTTTTTTCCTGTCCCTTCGAATTCGATAGAGAGGTCCCTGCATATGCTGGATGTCCGACGCTGTCTAGCCTTTTATAGATCCAGAACAGAGTCTGTTTGACAATCTAACAGACTATTTGTTAAATATTCTGAAAATGGCAGGGGTTACCCAGTCACCCCCCAACAGCTTGCGAAATGGATAGTTAATACTATTGTCCTGTCCTATGAACTAGCAAAGTTGGACTTACCATCTACTCCAACGGGCCATTCCACCAGAGCTGTTGTTGCTTCATCAGCCTTTGCATCCGGGGTTCTGATGGAAGATGTCTGCAGAGCTGCCACCTGGGCTACGCCATGTACCTTCGCCAAACACTACAGGCTGGATGTTCGTGCCAGACAGGATTGCTCCTTTGGCAGAGCTGTTCTTTCTTCTGTTCTCCGTTGATGACACCTCCCTCCTCCAATCCGGGTAAGCTTGTTATTCTACCCATGTGTGTGATGCACAGAGGCCACGACGAAGAAGAGCAGGTTGCTTACCTGTAACTGATGTTCTTCGAGTGGCCATCTGTGCAGTCACACAACCCACCCACCGACCCCACATGGTGTCATGGGTGGCTCCGACCTGATTTTTTTCCGGCTCGATACCACCTTATCCTTCCTATAGTTCCAGGCTATACTAAAAAAAAAAAAAAAACCACCTTAAAATTCATTACCTAATTCAAAACGAACGTCCAGTCTTCAAGACTGGAAAATGGTGGACACTCCACTCCTTTATATAGTGCTGGGGGGGGGGGGCGGGGGAGTGGCGTTTGCCGCCAAGAAAACCGTTAGCTATTAATCTTCTGGCCAAAGGCACTGCGCAGGTGCAGAACCCATGTGTGTGACTGCACAGATGGCCACTCGAAGAACATCAGTTACAGGTAAGCAACTTGCTCTTATGGGTGGGGGGAGGCACTGTGTTGTAGCCCAGCACTGACCACACTCCTGGCTGTTGGAACCAGACCCTCCTAGAGTGTTGCGTATGCCCCAGTCATTTTGGGGGAAAGCTGTTGTGTGTTGGTGTTTTTTTGAAGTCCTGCAATGCAGTCTGTAGTGGGAGAAATTATTTTAGAAAAGTTTGGAGACTGCTTGAGCTCAAAAGATCCACTTCTGTGGTGTGCTTGTGTTCAAAGCCTCCTTTTCTGGTTCTCTTGTATTTTCTGTTGTGTTTTGAGCCTTAATTTAGCAGATGTGGAGAGAGAGCATTGCATCTTCCAGCTTGCCTCTTTTTCCCACTTTTGGGGTAAGGCCTTCCCATGTTGCCAGGTCCCGATCCATGCTTTCTCACACCTCTTCTTTCCAGTAGTTGATGGCTGAAGCTTGACAGAAGAAATGGGGGAGTGAGGCATGGCTAGATCACAGTTCACCACTGGCTTAGGCCTTAGTCCAGAGGCTTTAAATACTACTTGCTTTTTTTCTTTTTTCAACAGCAAAATGCACTTCTGAAGCACGCCCCTCACTTCAGGATTGCTTGCACGTCAGTCACTCCATTTTTTCTTTCTTCCCTTGTGCCAAAATTCTATCCTCCTCCACAGCTGCTGAACTTCATTCCCTTTTTCCATGGAGCAATTCCATTTCCTGGCATCTTATTTAAAGGTGACCCCTATGCCCTGCCCACCATTTCTTGGAAGTTAGGATGAGGTGTTCTAGGGAAAAAAGGGAAATGCCTGGAAGAAACTTTATGCCCCAGGAGGACCTGAGCCTTGATACCATAAATTTTGCTCATGTCCTGCACTTTTTTCAAATTTAAAAGTAGGTTCTTAAAGCCCTGTCCCATACTTAGAGAAGAAAATCTGCCCTTTCCAGAAAAATATCCCTTAAGGTAGAATGCCACGCATGTTCAGGAAGAAAAATGGACTGCAACATGGCTGCCTGGGGCATACTAGGAGGAGTTGTTTTTGTTAGCTTTTACCCTTGAATTTCTGCACACTAACTGATGTGGAAAACTATCTTAACTGAGCAAAATCAGGCTTACCGGTTTAAACTGAAGAGCTAGAGGGCAATCTGAAAAAAAATGCATTTCCACACCCACCCCAAAGCTACCTTTTCCTCCCAACTAAATTGGATAAACTTGAATAAAATTAAGCGTTAAGTTTCATATGGGTTTTTAACTTTCCCACCCCTGCAATGGAAATGTTGACACAATTTCACATAGCAAAAAAAGTACATCGTGTTTTGGTATTGCTTTCATTTAATGCACATTTTAAAAGTCATGAAAAATATAGCAGCAAAGAAGTGTGGGCCAGTGAGAGAGAACTTTGGTTCATTAAAGCCAATTTTGCAACATTCCACAGTAGCAAATCTGTGTTTGGATATGATGCTAAAGGCCTGTCCTGAAAAAAGATTGACATCACAGGTTTGAATGGCTCTTGGTGCTCCCCATGGTCAGTGCCAGTTCTCTCCCCTTCTGCCCCACCACTCCTTTACGGAAGAACACGAATCCAGAATCAAAATAGGCTTTGGTCCTAAAATATGTCTTGGAGTCCAGTTTTGGAAGCCTTGTACTGCAGGATCAGTTCATCTCTCTGAAACAATTCCCCTCATGTATTCCCACTCCTCCTCCCAGCCCCTCCCACTTCATAAGGGTCCCCTTCTCCCCCAGCCTGTTCTCTGCATTTTTAAAAGGTCATTCTGCCTCCCAATACCTGCTGCCAAAATTTGCATCAATCTCTCTCTTCATCCTCACATTCCCCTCTGGTCAAATAGTGCTGTTATACTTCCTGTTTCTTTTCCCTAGATGTGAAATTTGTATGTGATGCTATAGTGAGTTTTTAGGGTTTTTTGTAATTTTATTATATATTTAAATAGACTACTTTTTATATGAGTGTGTGTTTCCATGTTCTCCTGGTCATCCATTTTCCCACCCTCTCATCTGGCAGAGGTGGATTGCCTTTATTATTATTTCCTCCAGTTCTGGATTATTTTTAACATACAACAGCAAAAAGGAGAACAGTCAAAAGCATTACAAAAGACTTTTCTCCTGTATGCATGTTTTTGAAAGAGTGTGTGGGACAGGATGGTGAGAATGAGTTTTATCACCTCATTTAAGTTACCTGTATTAAAAAGAAGAGACTTTTAAAACATGGTTTAAAAATAATAAACACAAAATAAAGATTGCTTGAGCCACACTGGTGTTGTGGAGTGAATAACTTTAATGTTAAAGAGATCAGGTGGGTTGAGTAGATGAGAACTGGGTGTCTTGACACCTTTGGGATGAATTTCCAACACTGCAAAATTTGTGCAAGTTCCGATGTTGATTGTGACATGTCTGTCCCCAAACCTGATCACTTGAGATTGCAGTCCTACACACCAGGGGTCTATGGGCCAAATTTGGCCTGCCTGGGATCCCAATCCATTGTAAACTTCAAGACAGAGGTGAACACATTATTTGAGTGGCCAAGTGACCAGGGGCAGAGTGTGTGTGGGGGGGATCCTCATTCTCACAGAATTGGCCTTTTGCAATCTTGTGCCCATCATGGTTTGGTGTCCTTTCCTGGAAGTGCTCCATTCTTTTGGGGATGGCCAACATGTTAGCTTTTGCCCAACAACTTCCATCAACCCTAGCCAGTTGGCCAGCTAGGAGAGATAATGAGCATTACATTTACTTGAAGGGATGCTCCAGTCCCTAACCAGTTTAAACTGCACGAAACAGCAATGTTCTTCATTGTGGCCTCTGTGCATCACACACATGGGTGCTGCACCTGTGCAGTGCCTAGGCCGGAAGATTACAAAGCTAACGGTTTTGGCGGGAAAACTCCGCTCCCCTCCCCCCACATAGTATAAATAGAGCGGAGTGTCTGCCGTTTTGCTCAGTCTTTGCGACCGCCGTTCACTGTGCCTTGTGCCTGTTAACGTCCCTTTGCTTAGATCTTTTGCCTTGTGCTATTATCTTCTCGTCTTTTCCTACTCTTAACCCAGGTTAGATCTCCCAGTTTTTTTCTCCCCAGTTGATTCTTCTTCATTCTTGTTCCTATAAAAAACAAACAAACAAACCAAAAATATTATCTTACCCTCTATACTGTCTACTTTCTCTTCCTTTTCGCGATGGCGCAGCGAGCGGCTTTCCGCAAATGCGTTGATTGGGGATCCACAATGTCACCCGCGGATCCGCATGATTTATGCCTCCTCTGCCTCGGTGAGGGACATAGAACAGACAAGTGCGGCCACTGCTTGGCCTTTACCAAACAGGCTAGGAAGAACCGGGAGAATCGGCTCCGGAAACTCCTTTGGGATCAGGCCTTAATGCAAGCCAACCAACTCCCGTTACGGCCTGGTTCCTCTTCCTCTACCGCACCTCCCCCGCGCTCGACTCCAGCTACGAGTGCTCCACCTAAACGGGCCGCTCCGACTCCTGCTGCTCCTTCGCAACACCCTTCGGCTGAAGGTGCCACTACGTCAGAGACCCAGTTGCTGCCTTCCTCCCCAGCAAAAAAGGGCCAACCTGGCTTGTATCACCGAGACCTGGGCGGGCGAGGGGGGAGATGTCTCCCTCTCGGAGCTTTGCCCGCCCGGGTACCTTGTGCAGCACCAACCATGCCTGGAGGGGAGGGGAGGGGGGGTCGCTTTAGTTTATCGGGCTGCTTTTTCCCTCACGGGGCTTCCTGTCCCTTCGAGACCAGGGCTGGAGTGTCTCCATTTGGTGTTGGGCGATCGAGACAGATTGGGGATTCTGTTGGTGTACCGAGCACCCTTCTGCCCAACAGACTCCCTGCCTGAACTGACAGAAGTCGTCTCGGACCTGGTGTTGAAGACCCCCAGGATGTTGATCCTGGGGGACTTCAATCTCCATGCCGAGACTGACCTTTCTGGGGCGGCTCAGGACTTCATGGCTGCCATGACGGCCATGGGGCTGTCTCAACATGTCACCGGCCCGACCCATGAACGTGGACACACTTTGGACCTGGTTTTCTCGACGGGGGAGGAAGAGGGTGATCTGAGGGTGAAGAATGTATGTTTGACACCCTTGTCATGGTCAGATCATTTCCTCGTGAGGTTTGAGCTCGAGAGTGGCTTCTCCCTCTGTAAGGGTGCGGACCAGATTGTGATGGTCCGCCCCCGGAGCCGGATGGATCCGGACGGATTCCTGAGGGCTCTGGGGGATTTTCCGGCTGACAAGGCTGGCGCTCCTGTGGAGGCCCTGGTCGAAACATGGAATGGGGAGATGGCCAGGGCCATCGACATGATCGCTCCCAAGCGCCCTCTCCAACCTGGCAGAGCCCGTTCGTCTCCCTGGTATACATCGGAATTACGGGCGATGAAGCGGGTTGGGAGACGGCTAGAGCGCAGGTGGAGGAAATCACGTGACGAGTCTGACTGAACACAACTTAGAGCACATTATCGAGCCTATGCTGTGGCGGTGAGGGCAGCGAAGAAGCGATTCTTCTCCGCGTCCATTGCCTCCTCGCAATGCCGTCCGGCGGAGATTTTTCGGGTGGTGCAGGGGTTGACAAAACCGGGCCCCGGTAAAGATCTGGTGCCACCCTCGAAAGCCCGCTGTGATGAGTTCGCCACGCATTTCCAGGAGAAAGTTGCTCTGATTCGTCACGAGCTGGACTCCACTTTTGGTACTGATTCTTTTGGGGAGGGACCAACCATGCCTGCTTGTCCCTCGTTATTGGATGAATTTCAGTTTTTGCGGCCCGATGATGTGGACAAGGTGCTTGGATCGGTACGCTCAACCACCTGTTTACTGGACCCGTGCCCATCTTGGCTATTAAAGACCGCCAAAGACGGGATTGAACCCTGGATCTTGGAGGTGGTCAACGCCTCTTTGAGAGACGGCCGGGTGCCGGCCCCCTTAAAGGAGGCAGTAGTCCGGCCAGTCCTAAAGAAGGCTTCCCTGGATCCAGAGGTGGTCGCCAATTATAGACCGGTGGCCAACATCCCGTTTCCGGGTAAGGTGCTGGAGCGGGTGGTGGCGGGACAACTCCAGGCACTCTTGGAGGAAACTGATTATCTGGACCCATTTCAGTCCGGCTTCAGACCCGGCTTTGGCACTGAATCCGCCTTGGTCGCCCTGTACGATGACCTATGCGGGGAGAGGGACAGGGGGAGTGCGTCCCTGTTAGTCCTCCTTGACATCTCAGCGGCTTTCGATACCATCGACCATGGTATCCTTCTGGAGAGGCTGGCGGGATTGGGGGTTGGAGGCACTGCTTGGCAGTGGTTCCACTCCTATCTCAATGGCCGATACCAGAAGGTGGTGCTGGGGGACTATGGCTCTGCGCCATGGCAGCTATGCCATGGGGTTCCGCAGGGTTCCATTCTGTCCCCCTTGCTTTTTAACATCTACATGAAACCGCTGGGGGAGGTCATCAGGAGGTGTGGGCTGTGGAATCATCAGTATGCGGATGATACCCAGCTCTACCTCTCGTTTTCCACCGATCCAGGTGAGGCGGTGGCTGTGCTGAACCGGTGCCTGGCCGAGGTAATGGGCTGGATGAGGGCCAATAAACTGAGGCTCAATCCAGACAAGACAGAGGTCCTGTTGGTAGGTGGGTCGGGCTACAGTGTAGGGGACCTGACCCTAGTCTTGAATGGGGTTGCACTCCCTCTGAAAGACAGGGTCCGCAGCTTGGGAGTGCTCCTCGACCCAGAGCTGACCTTGACTGCTCAAGTGTCAGCAGTGGCGAGGAGCGCCTTCCAACAGCTTCGACTGATACATCAGCTGCGTCCCTTCCTGGAACTCGATTGCCTGACGACGGTGACACATGCGTTGGTGACTTCCCGGTTGGATTATTGTAACGCGCTCTACGTGGGGCTTCCCTTGAAGACGGTCCGGATACTTCAACTGGTGCAAAATAGAGCTGCCAGGGTACTGACGGGGACTGGGCGTGGTTCTCACATCACCCCAGTTCTCCGTCAGCTCCACTGGCTTCCCATTGAAGTCCGGGCCCAATTCAAGGTGTTGGTCCTTACCTATAAGGCCCTAAACGGCTTGGGCCCTGGCTACCTAAAGGAGCGCCTGCGACCATATATGCCCTCCCACCCCCTACGATCAGCGGCAGAGGCTCTCCTCCGGGAACCCTCCGTGCGTGAGGTTAGGAGGGTGAGTACCCGGAGGAGGGCCTTCTCGGCGGTGGCGCCCCATCTATGGAATGCGCTCCCCAGAGAGGCTCGCCTGGCGCCGCCGTCATTTGCTTTTCGGCGCCAGGCGAAGACCTTTTTATTTAGACAATATTTTAATAGTTAATGTCAGGTTTAATTTATGTTTAATTTATGTATTAATTTAAATTTCTTATTTATATTTTGTTGTATGTTTTTATATGATAACCTGAGATGGGCCAGTTTTTTAAATATGGTATATGTTTTTAATAATATATTTGTTTAATATTGTGAGCCGCCCCGAGGCTGCTGCAAGGGGCGGCATAAAAATATTTAAATAAATAAATTAAATAAATAAATAAAAAAGAGGGAGAAGCGCAAGCATGTCGGCACGGAAAAACCTCCCATAAGAAGCCGAGGAAGAAGGTGGATAAGCCCACTCGCAAGGGCAAAAAACCCGACCGCCCAAAGCATCGGGGCTCGGGATTGTCCGGCTTGTCGGTACCAATTGCCACATCGGTACTGACCCCTTCGGGACTGGCATTACAGTCTGCGATGCAAGTGACTCCACCGGGATCCCCCAGGCCTATCATTCGGCCTGAGAGCGTGCCGCCTCCACAATCAGAGGAGCCGCTTTGGGAGTCAATCTCTGAAGGGTCCGTTGGCCCCGAGGGAGGTGCCCTCTACTTCGCGGCATTCTGAGCAAGAACGCCCGGCCTCTGATACCTCCTCTTCTACAGACCAACGTTATGAAGAGGAATCAGACGAGTTGGAGGTTGACTCCACATCCCCTGATGTGGTCATCTCGCCGCAGGGACCTGCTTCGCCAGACGAACCTCACCTGTCGTTTTCGGAGCTCATGTCCCAACTCGTCAGTGCTCTTGATATCGAGGCCCATCAGAGAGCTGGCCCTTCCACGGACCGTTTCTATGATGTTGTGCGTGGAGAACAATCTGCAACCATAGCCTTGCCACTGATAACAACCCTGTGTCAGGCTATGGCACAACCATGGGACCAGCCAGCCCAACCACAGGCCACGTCCCATCATTATGAGAATATGTATAAGGTCCGGGAGGATGACATCCCCTTTCTCCTCAGGCACCCAAGACCTAACTCTGTGGTTGTTGAATCCTCGCAGGGTAGGGAGTCCAGAGGCCATACCACCCCTCGGGACAAGGAAGGGAGGAAGATAGATATGATCGCACGTCGAGTCTATGTGGCCTCTGGACTCGGCGTGCGCATATCTAACTATGAAGCAACACTGGCGCGTTACCAGTACTTTCTCATGCAAAAACTGGATAACATTGCCGCCTCCCTTCCCGGACCTGGCTAAACTCATTAAGGAAGCGAAGCAAGTGGCAGTGCAGCAATTGTCGACCGCAAGGCACCACGTGGACACCGATTCACGGGCCCTGGTGAATGCCATCTCTCTACGCCGCCACGCATGGCTCCGATCCTGCAACTTTCCCGAGGAGATGAAGAGGAGGATCGAGGAGATGCCGTTCGACGGTACCGGCCTCTTCCACCAGAAGACCGACTGAAAACTCAAGGCCATACATGAGTCTCGGATGATGGTGCGACGCATGGAGCTTCCCCAGCAGAAGCATAAGTGGCAGTGGCCTCGGTCCTCCTACCGACAACAGTATCAACCCCGCCAGCACTTCCAACAAAGGCAGCAGCGTCAGAGGCAGCAACCACCGCAGCGTTTTTCCCAGGGCCGCCGACGCTTTGAATCTGACAAGCGCCAACATTGACGGTCCCGGCGGACCATTCTCTTTCTCCCAACACCACTTTCCCCTCTCCCCTTTGGGGATTGGCTCCAGGGCCGACTCCCCATTTGGGAGTCCATTACATCTGATAGGGGGGTGTTATCTATCATTCAGTTTGGATACAGGATTGAATTTGATGTGGTCCCTCCATCGAGCCCGATTCGATTTACACCTCCCTCATCGGTGCTGTGTGACAAAGTTTCCCAATTGCTTTGTAAAGGTGCCATTCGACAACTTTCCAGCATGGAGGGGTTACATGGATTCTACTCCAGATATTTCACGGTTCTGAAGAAGGACGGTGGTCTTCGCCCAATTCTGGACTTACGAAATTTGAATAAATTCATTACTCCTAAAAAAATTTAGGATGAACACTTTACAAAATATTTTCCCATTTTTGAAGAGAGAGGATTGGTTCGCCTCACTGGATTTGAAGGAGACGTATTTTCACATTTCCATCCATCCTTCTTTCCAACGTTTTCTGCGCTTTGCTGTTGGCTCTGATCTGTTTGAGTTTGCTGTTCTTCCTTTCGGACTGGCTACAGCCCCACGAGTATTCACGAAGTGCATGGCGCCGGTATGCGCATACCTATGTACTCTGGGAGTTCAGATATATTTAGACGACTGGCTTCTTGTCTCGCAGACTAGACAAGGTCTTTTGACTTCTATAGAAGTGACCTGTACCCTACTCAATGATCTCGGTCTCTGCATTAATCACGAAAAATCATCACTTTTTCCCACACAGATCATCGATTTCATTAGAGCACGTCTCGATTCTGTACAACAAATAGCCCTCCTTCCACCGGAATGTCAGGATATACTATGCAGCCTCATTCGTCGAATCCGAGTACACAGGACAGTGTCGGCCGTTTCTATTCAAAGACTCCTGGAACACATGGCTGCTGCGGTTGCCGTTGTCCCGTATGCCAGGCTACCTATGCGGCCCCTTCAGCTTGCCTTCAACGCTTTATTCCGCCCACAACGAGATCCTCCCAACAAACAAATTTGGATTCAATCTTCGGTCGTCCGCACCCTGACTTTGTGGACTATATCAATGAACCTCTCTGTCGGAGTGCCATTTCAACCACCACAACCAGTGACAACTCTTTACACAGACACATCCCTTATCGGGTGTGGTGCGACATGCTCGGACCCGACGAGAGGCCCGGAAACACATCAACGTCTTGGAACTTCAAGCCATTTTTTTTAAAAAATAAGATTTTATTAAAATTTTAAACTACAAATTAAAAACATCAATCATCAGATACATCGGACAAGCTGGGTCAACCCCTATAACATATCTTTTAGCATTCTATGATCATAATCAAATCAATTTATAAAAGTTTAAAAAACATTTTTAACTCCACGCCAAGTCCTGTTTCTCTAGCCAGTCGTAAAAAAAGCTCCAGGTTTGGTAAAAGTCAGTGTCTTCCTTCTCCTTCAATGATAGAGTCAATCTATCCATTTCTGCACAATCCAGAATCTTTTTCAAAACCAGTTCCTCCGTGGGTAGTTCCTCACTCTTCCAATATTGAGCAAGCGCGATCCTCGCCGCTGTGATTAAATGTAGTATCAAATACATTTCTTGTTTACTAATATTTTCCGGTACAATGCCTAACAAGAAAACTTCAGGTTTAAAGGCTAAAGGTTTTTGTAGCATTTCCTCAAGCCATTTATGTATTTTAATCCAATACTTTTTCACATATTCACAGGTCCACCACATATGATAAAATGTACCCACACCGTGTTTACATTTCCAGCATCTGTTTGACATATTTGGAAACATCTTAGCTAATCGATTTGGTGACAAATACCATCTATAGAACATTTTATATAAATTTTCTTTATACGAGGTTGCTAAGGTTACCTTAATATTTCTCTCCCACAGCTTTTGCCACTTTTCTAATTCAATATTATATCCAAAGTTTTGTGCCCATGTTATCATAGTGTCCTTGACCTGTTCCCCTTCCATTTTTCTGTCAAGCAAAAACTCATAAATTCTTTTAATCATTTTCTCATCTGCTTTTAACATCACTTGATCAAAGTCTGTTAGATCTTTATAAAACCCCCATATTTTGCAGTCTTTGGCATATCTTGATTGCATCTGCACCTTATACCACCACGATATACCATATTTTTTGCTCTATAAGACGCGCCTGACCATAAGACGCACCTAGTTTTTAGAGGAGAAAAACAAGAAAAAATAATATTCTGAATCAAATGGGCACATAATCACAGGCACATTCCCCATCACTTCCCCATGGGCTGCACATCTGACAGACTTACTGCACACACATATTCGCTCTATAAGACGCACAGACATTTCCCCTTACTTTTGAGGGGGGAAAAAGTGAGTCTTATAGAGCAAAAAATACGGTATTAAGTCCCTGTTCTTGTATTTCTTGCTCCAGTTTTAGGCCTCCATCCTTATCCAAAATATCATCATATCTTATAATCCCTTCAAAATTTAATACATTTGGATAGACAAAGGCTTCCATAGGTGAAAGCCATCTTGGTAGCTTATTATACAATTTTAGCTTTAGCTTTTCCCATACTGACATTAGTGATCTAATAAAATGACTTAGAAACGTCCCCTGTGACTTGACCTTCTCATACCACATATAAGCATGCCAACCCATTTGCAAATCATGACCCTCAAGGTACAAAATTCTCTTATTTCGCAAGATTATCCATTCTCTTAGCCAAATACAAATAGACGCTTGATAATACAACATCCAGTCCGGTAAACCAAAACCCCCATTCCTTTTAGTTTCTTGAAGCATTTTTAGTTTAATCCTTGCTTTCTTTTTTTTCCAAATAAATCTTGAAACTTGAAGGTTTAAGTCCTCAAAAAACTTTTTATCAATTTTTACAGGGATCATTTGGAATAAAAACAAAAATTTTGGTAAAATATTCATTTTAACCAGTGCTATTCTTCCCATCAAGGACAATTGTAAATTGGCCCATCTCTCCAGATCACTTTTAATATCTTTCAGTAATTTATCATAGTTATCTTCTTTCAAAGTTGTACATTTAGCTGTAAGATAAATTCTCAGGTATTTTACCCTTTTAACAATCTGTAAGTCCACTTGCTCTTGGAGTTCTTTCTTCTGCTTTTGTGTAAGATTTTTAACTAAAAGCTTCATCTTTTCTTTATTTATTTTCATCCCCGTGACCTCACCATATTCTTCAATCCTTTGTAAAAGTTTAGGAATAGTTATGAATGGTTCCTCTATTATGAAAACCAAATCATCTGCAAATGCTTGCAATTTATATTTTTCATCCCTAATGTTAGTGCCTTTGATGTCTTCGTCATCTCGAATGCTTCTATTCAAGACCTCTAAAGTCAAAATGAACAATAGGGGTGACAATAGGCATCCCTGCCTTGTACCCTTTTGTATCTCTATAGCCCTTGTACATTCTCCATTAATTAAAATCCTGGCCGGCTGTCTTTGATAGATGCTTGAGATCGCATTCATACATTTTTCTCCAAACTCCATTTGCTCCATCTGATACATCATAAATTGCCAATTGACATTATCAAAAGCTTTCTGAGCGTCTAAAAACAATAAAGCCATTGGTTTTTCTGTATGTGTCTCGTAGTATTTTAGAATATCCAAGATAGTCCTCAGATTACTCTTCATTTGTCTTTTAGGCAGGAAACCATTTTGGTCTGGATGTATAAAGTCTATTAAGAATTTCTTCAACCTTTCTGCCAATATTGAGGCAAAAATTTTATAATCCACATTTAATAATGATATAGGTCTATAGTTTTGAATCTCAGTTAAATCCATGTCTTCTTTAGGTATTAATGTTATATTTGCCTCCATCCAAGTGTCTGATATTTTGGCATTTAACAGTGCTTCATTACATATGTCTTTAAAAAAAGTAACAAAAACTCCCTCAAACGATTTGTAAAATTCCGCTGGCAAACCATACGGACCAGGGGTTTTATCATTCTTCTGTCGTGTAATTGCCTCTGTTATTTCCATAGTTGTTACTTCCTGGTTCAGCATTTTTTGAAACTTTTCTGGTAGCTTTGGCAAATCTCCCTTTTGTATATATTCTTTCACCTTCTCAATCGAGAACTCCTCCTTCCGGTATAATCTTCCAAAAAAGTCTTCAGCTATTTTCTTAATTTGTATATTTTGTACCTGCAGTCGTCCTTCTCCATCTCTCAGTTTTGAAATCACTCTCTTCTCTCTTTCCTTTCTAACTTTATATGCTAACCATCTCCCCGGCTTATTAGCATTTTCTAAAAAGTTCTGTTTAGTCAATTTCATTTGTTTGGTAAGCTCGTTCATATCCAAGAGATTTAACTTGTGCTTCAACGTGTTCATTTGAACCCTAAGGCTACTCTTTGTTGGGTCTGCCTGCAATTCTTGTTCCTGTTTCCTCAATTCTTCTATTAATGTTGCTTGCTCTTGCCTTTTCTTTTTATTTATTCTTGCTGAGTAGGTTATTATCAATCCCCTGACATAGGCTTTAGCTGTATCCCAGACATTCTGTAAAGAAGTTTCTTTGGCTTTGTTTATTTGAAAGAATATTTGCATCTCTTTGTTTATCTTTTCTAGAAACGTTTTATCTTTCAATAACGCTTTATCTAGACTCCATCTGGGCATCCTTGCAACTCCTTTCAGTGATATAAATACAGGATTGTGGTCAGCCCAGACATGTCTCCATTTCAGCTTCTATCAGATCTGGGATTAGGTCTGGCGTTACCCAAACCATATCAATTCTAGACCATGACCTATGTCAGCTTGAATAGAAAGAATAATTGGCTGAAGATGGATTTTTGTGTCTCCAGGTATCTATCAAACTGAATTCCTCAATCAAGTTGGAGCAAGATTTTGGAAGACTCTTTCTACCCTTTTTTCCCTTATTTTCAGCCTTGTAGTCGATTTCCTTATTCACAATTGCATTAAAATCGCCCATTAGACACATAGTCTGATAGTCCACTTGCAAGAGTAATCTATGTAGCTTTTGATAAAAAAATTCCTGATGATCATTCGGTGCATATATTGCCACTAAGAGCACCTTTTTGAGTTTGATTGTGATTTCCACCATCAAGATCCTACCATCCTCATCAGCAAGAATATACTTAGGGTCCAGTTTATCTTTAACATACAGTGCTAAACCTCTTTTCTTTTGTGATGCAGAAGACACAATTTCCCCAGTTTTGAACATTCCAGAAATTTATCATGTTGTTTCTTAATATGTGTTTCTTGTAGACAAATTATCTCTAGGTTTCGTTTTTGAAGCTGCGCAAAAATCCTCCTTCTCTTAGACAGTCCATTTAGTCTATTAACATTTAGGGAGAGAAGTTCAATTTTTCCTTCCTTTTTGCTAGCCATGTTTGGTAAGGTTATTTACTTATTCTTTGCCTTTACTATTCTACCTTTTCTCTTCTCCTTTGGGTCCAAAGTCTGCACTTCTTGTTGTGGATCAGCCCTCAGCAATTCTCCTTGCTCAGTTTGGTACACTATTAATTCCATCGCTTCGGCATCTTTTTCTCCTTCCTCAGATACGACAAAGTCCTCCTCTTCCAACTCAGCTCTAAATTTTTCATAGAACTCTTGTGCTTTAAGAATTGAATCCAATTTATATCTTACAGAATTCCATGTAAGAAATATTCCTTCTGGTGTTAGCCATTTAAAGATGATCTTTTTCTTAGTCAATCTTGTAGTAAGAAATCGGTATTTCTTTCTTCCCTCTCTGATCCTCCATGGAATTTGTTTCAGGACCGTCACCTCCTGATGATCTTCTCTCTTTAATGGCTTCTCCCGTACTGCCTTCAAGACATTCTCTCTTACGGATTTCAAAGCAAACTTGACATGAACTTCTCCCGGTAGTTTATTTTTTCTGGTATAAGAGGACTTGACCCTATAAACGAGATCAATTCCCAAAGCCATGGTTCCATCATCTATTTCCAAAAGCTCTGCCAAGATAGTAGTTATGATCTCTCGCAAGTTTTCATCTTTTTTTTTCTGTTATGTTCTGGAATCTTAGATAATACGATGCCTTTTCCATCTCTAGTACGGCCATTGAATCCCATGTTGATTTGTCTACTATCTCCAATTTTTCAGATACTTGCTGCATTTTTTTTGTGTTCCGTTCTGCTTTAAGCCGTACCTCCGATAGTTGCGTTGTCATTTCTTCAAACAAGTTTTCCAATTTATCAATTCGTTCCTGCTGTTTATTTCCAGTTTCCAGCCATATTGTCATTGCCTCTTGAGACGCTTGCAAGGTTGTCAGAGTCACCTGTATCACCATTAAAGTTTTTGCAACATCTTCTGTCTTGGGGTGATGGATTGGACTTTGACCCACAGAGGAGGGCACTGAGGATGGTTGAGTTTTCCTCATGATGAAGGTTGTTAGAAAAAAAGAGAGAGAGAAAAAAAAAGAGAGAGAGAAAAAAAAGGGGGGTAACTTGCAATAATTTTAGTCACCACCGGGTGGCAGCAAAAATTCTATTTAAAAATAAAAATAGGAAAAAAAAACCCTATTGGCAGCAAGCCAAAAAAAAAAAGGAAGTTAGCCAAGAAGAACAAAGAAGGAACCTAACAGGGAGGAGGAAAAAAAAATGGCCACCAGCAGGTTAGAGGCTTTTTCTTCTTCTATATGCCAATTAACAACAAAATATAGTATTTTCACAAATTTATTTATTTATGTATTTATTTAAATATTTATATGCCACCCCTTGCCACAGCCTCGGGGCGGCTCACAAATAATATTGCAAAAAAAATATTGCAAATCTTTTTCCTCGGTTTCCCAGAGCTGCTTCTTCCTCCCTCGTATGTCATTCGCCGCGTAAAAAGGCTTCAAACGGGCTTTCCCTATCTTCTTTGGATCAAATTATAGACAGCAGCTTTCCCACGGGTAATATTGCGAAAAGAAATAAGAATGCTTACCAGCCATCCAATGCATATCTGGCTAAAGTAAGCTAATTAGTCCATCCGATGCCGAGAACTGGCAGGGGCTAGAAAACCCCCTGTGTAGCCCGATTGAGAAATGCCTGAACCTCTTCCAGTAAGATATAGGATTGCTGTCCTACATCAACCAGGAGAGATAATGCCAGGCAATCTATCTTCACCCCGACAGGGCTCAGTTAAGTCTCCCACGACTTACTATCGAGCATTACCGGCGTGATAATAGGAGCCCCTATTAATCACATCCGTCTTGTTCCAATGCCATCTTGAATCTCCGAACTTCAAGCCATCTTCAATGCCCTCAAGGCTTTTGAGACTGTACTGTCCAGGCAAGTTATTCAGATTGCTTCCAACGTCATTTCTGCTGTTTTCTATATAAACAAGCAGGGGGGCACGAAGTCGCCAGTCTTAGCTCGCCTGTCCATGGCCATTTGGGACTGGTGCATACAGAGAGACATTATGCTTTTAGCGGTCCATCTGGCAGGGACCGACAACATTGAGGCGGACAGACTGAGCAGACAGATGTCGGCAACGCACGAGTGGGAGTTGGACCGTTTGATTTGCGAGGAACTCTTCCAGTTATGGGGCTACCCAGAGATAGACCTGTTTGCCACTCACTGCAACAGGATGTGCCCTCGGTATTGCTCCAGGGCAGGCATCGGATCGGGTTCGAGGGGAGATGCTCTCATGGTCCTGTGGAACTCTCTGATGTTTTATGCCTTCCCACCAATTCCGCTCCTAATGAAAGTAGTAGCGAGAATAGTACACCAAGGCGCCAAAGGGATCTTGATAACCCCGTGGTGGCCACGACAGCCATGGTTCGCCCCCCTCCTCCACTTATCCAGAGGGACGTTTATACATCTACCGAATATTCCTCATTTACTGACGCAACAGGATGGAGCGGTCCGCCATCCAGACCCGACCTCCTTGAAATGGACGGCATGGCGAATCGCTTGAACAGGCCTGCTGATACGGTACCGATGAACGCTCATGGTACAGAGGAGTCTACTTTACAAGACATTCAACCGAATCTTGCCTCGGGTTGCCTCGGGTTCAACACAAATCGATCCCGTCCCGGCTGACACCGCTCAAGAAATCAGATTGATTCTCGAATCTGCTGTAAGGCCATCCACTCGTCGTTCATAAACAGCCAAATGGACAAGATTCTCCTCCTTTGCTCAGCGACATGCATTCGTCCCGGAAACAGCTTCAGTAGACAATATTTTACAATTGGAACTTGACCACCTGGGACTTAAACCTTCATCTATTAAGGTTTACATTGCTGCCATTTCGTATTTTCGTGGCACTATTCATGGCTACTCAATTTTCTCTCTACCTCTGGTTCGACGTTTCCTAAAGGGACTTCAGAATTTAAACCCGACGATCCGACCAGCTATGCCAACATGGAGTCTTTCCGTCGTGCTTCAAGCCTTGACCAAACCTCCGTTTGAACCTTTAGCAACTGTGGACTTACGCTTCATCTCTTGGAAAACGGCCTTTCTTGTGGCGGTTACGTCAGCACGAAGGGCTAGCAAAATTTGTGCCCTTCACATAGATCCACCTTACTTAAATTTCCACAAAGAAAAGGTTGTTCTCCGCACGGACCCTTCTTTCCTACCTAAAGTGGCTACACCGTTTCACTTGGGCCAGGACATTGTTCTGCTGGCGTTCTTTCCATCCCTGTCTAATTCGATTGAACGTGCTCTCCACACACTCGATGTTCGCCAGTGTTTGGCCTTCTATCGATCCCAAACGGAATCTTGCCATGCTACCAATAGACTTTTTGTCAAGTATTCGGAGCATGACAAGGGGTCACCCATTTCATCTCAGAGGCTTTCTAATTGGATTGTCCAGACGATCACTTTGGTGTACCAGCTTTCGAAGATAAACTTACCTGTCATACCAAGGGGTCACTCCACTCAGGCAATAGCAACTTCATCTGCCTTTGCCGCGGGAGTTCCACTCCAGGATATTTGCAAAGCTGCCATGTGGGCAGGGCCGTGCACTTTCGCCAAGCACTATCGGCTTGATCTACGTGCTAGACAGGATTGCTCCTTTGGCAGAGCCATCCTTTCATCTCTTCTTCAATGACGACACCTCCCTCCTCCGAGTCAGGTAAGCTTGTTATTCTACCCATGTGTGTGATGCACAGAGGCCACGACGAAGAAAAGCAGGTTGCTTACCTGTAACTGATGTTCTTCGAGTGGCCATCTGTGCATTCACACAACCCACCCGCCGGCCCCGCTCAGTGTCGGTGAGTGGATGTTTTTTTCTTGGTACCGTTATTTTAAATTGATTGGTACAGTTTTTCTTCCGGGATAGAGATGTTTGTTGTGAGCGCTCTCAACCTATAGGGGGTGAACATTCGGTCTCCAAAACTGAGCAAAATGGTGGACACTCAGCTCTATTTATACTATGTGGGGGGAGGGAGCGGAGTTTTCCCGCCAAAACCATTAGCTTTGTAATCTTCCGACCTAGGCACTTGCGCAGGCGCAGCACCCATATGTGTGAATGCACAGATGGCCACTCGAAGAACATCAGTTACAGGTAAGCAACCTGCCTTTCTTGCTCACAACCAGAGATTTAGCCTAAAACTTTGTCAGACCGTAGCCTCAAAGGGAGTCCAGAAATGCAGGCAGCCACAAACCCAACCTGGCAAGTTTTCATCTCCACCCCAAGTTGCCTCCCAATAATTTGCATGACAACAGCAAAGAGTGCCTTGGGGCAGGGAAATTCACCTCCCCCAGCTAGTTGCCTCTCTGCTTAGAGAGATCAGGGATGCCTGGCAGACGACCTCTGCAAGCATCCCTATAAGCCCTAGTGCCACTGCAGAACTGCCCAACACCAGTGAGCCCCTGGACAGCAGACCAGGCATGCAGCTCACCTGATCAAAATCGTCCTCACCTTGCCAGGATGAGCTCCATTCCTTTTTAAATTAGATCTTGCTAAATTGGCACCGATGCCAATAAGACAGCACATGTGTTTTTGTTACTGTTACACATGTGCTCTTTTTTCCTCTCTGTGACTCATCAGTTGTCCACCCAAGTCTCTGGCTTCACTGCAAAATTTATTTCTGACTCTGGGTGAGGGTGAGGGAGCAGGTGGCTTTGTTTTCTATGCACAGTCTCTGCTCTGTGCTGCCGCTCCATGGACTGTGACATCTTCAAGCATTGGTGCAAGAAACATCCGGGCTGCGTGCAAGCCATGTGGTGTAAAATCACCTCACATCCCTCTTTAATTGATCTATCCAAAACGTATCTGACCCTTCATATTTATTCCACCGATAATCGGGTGGTAATAGTATGCAGGTTGGCCAAACCTTTGTACAGTAATTAATCATCTCAATTTTACTTAGTTCTCATGTCCACGTTTTTAGCTTAGGTTCCTCCCATTCTTTCAATAGGAATCCCAACGGGGAATAAGTTGGGATGGGTGGACTTTCATTTCCTACCTGGGGTCTAGTTATTTTACTTTTTCAGGCACCCATTACCACACAGTTTTCCTCAATTCTCGAGATTCCACCATTTCTCCGTAACCACTCACACGTCCTCCCCTGGTCAATCCCGGATGTACTCAGCCTCCAGGTATGGAACCGCAGGTTCGGACTCACATTAGCATTTCTGAAGGGGTCTCTACTCTCTTCTAACACTTCTCATCCCGACACATTCACTCGAGAATTGTGGACCAGTGAGACTATTACAGTGTTGTATCACACAGCAACACTCTTTACTCACCTGGGTCTGTGCACAGAGTTGCCTGGTCTGTGGGTTTTCATACTGGATCCCTGACGTTCTCTCCTGGATTGTACCTCCCGAATTCTTCGCCTCTTTTTGTTCGGCTCGGGCAGTCGATGGAGAAGCCAACAAAGACTCACCATCGGCTGCCGAAATCAGCAGGGCACCCCCAGATCATTCTTCCTAGTTTCCTCCAATCAATGCCTCGGGCCCCACGTTGGACGCCAATTGAGAGATTGAAAACTCCGTGAGACAAGATCTGGGCAGGTACAAGCAGCTTTATTGAAGCGTTTACAAAGGCTGGCTCAGAGTCTCAGTGGCCTGAGAAACAAAAAGCAATTATTTCAAACATCAATGAGATTATATACATTCCTTTCCCCTATGCTCAGCACTACCCCCGCTTCGCCATTGGCTGGTTACTGGGAGGTCACAATCTCCTCCGTCCGCCTCCATCATACCACTCCTCCTCGACATGCTCCCCCTCCCGCTCATGCGTCCCATGTTCATGCTGATGAGTCCATTACCTATGCAAGGGGTGTCGGTTACTATTCATCAGCCTATTAAGCGTGTGCACTACTTCCAAAGAGTTCAGTAGGTTGTCTTGGCCTTGTAGCCGTCTTGCTCGATGCCCACTTATCTCCTAAAACTTGTGGGAGGATGAGATGGGAAGAACAGCCCTTCCTCCAAGCTCATTCCAGTTTCTGTTCCTTCCTTCAGTAGGATACATGCCTGTATACTTAGTAGCAAATGGTGTCTTACTACGAAATAGCTGTGCATTTGCTAGTTGTTGTTTTTTTCTCTTTTTAAAAAGATACTATTCTTGCTCTGTTTCTCACACTCTCGACCGATTCTCACGCAGCTGCACCAATCCTCAGGAAAGCCCCGACAGGTCGAAGGCAAGGGCGTGAGATTGGACTGAGAAACCCAGCCTCGCAGCGACTGTTGTACTGTGTGCACGAAGTGTGATTGGAGGCCAGGGGAGAGGAACTGGCTCTGATCTGTTCTGTATTATCTCATCCAGTACTCGGCGTCGGCTGACAAATTGGATGGGTGGCTTAAGCTCTAAGTGGGCACTTGCTGCCAGTGGAGACTTAACGCCGTTGCAGTGTGTTTTGAAATACTGGGATGTGGTAGGGAAAGGAATGAGTAAGAGATTTTTGACCTGCCTCTGCACATTTGAATGGCCTCAATACAGAGTTCATGGTATCAATCAGTGGCCATGTACCAGATCATTTGACTGCGTCCTCATCCAAAATTGGTGCGCCTGGATGATTGATGTTGGCAAATTTTCTGAGGCAAATTATACGGAGGTGTTTTACTTTGCCACTTCTGTGTATCCGTGTTCCATTCCATGCGGACTAAAGGATTGTAACTTTGACAACAGAGCAGACCAAATCACAGAGCAGGGACACACTGAAACAGGGTCCCTTTTGCTCTCGGAAATAACACGCCCAGGAGACCTTCCCCCACCATACTCTGTTGGACTTGGCCAAAATAAAGGAAATGTCTGGAAGTTGCTTCAGGCAGCATCAACAGCCTACTTGAGCTCACTTTTTCAGACCGCTTAAACCTTCATAGGGGGATGTCAAAGTTATGGCGGAGATGGTCTTTACAGAAGTAAAATTAAACTCCATTTTGGATAAGGCACGGGGTGAAATCTTTCTGGCATATAAGAATGCAAACAATCACATTCCGCCACAGGCAGAGAGAGAAAGCCTCTGGTTAGAGTCCGGCAGGCTGCCCTTCCCTGCCTGACAACCAGTGAGTCCTGAGTAGAATTGAACTCTATGGGAAGTGGCTAGTTCGAACAAAGCGGAAGGGGATTCCTTGGACGGAAGGAGGTTTTTGGACATTCTTGTTGGTACAGATAAAGCGAAATCTGGCCAGGATCCAGACCTGGTTTGGGTCTGAGAGAAGCGGATCCCACATAAGTGTGTGAGCACCCCCCCCACTCAAGCTCACTCCGATTGCTTCAGTGACCCCATTGCATTCTCTGCCATCTTCTTTTGCCGTCAATTGTTCCCAGCATCAGGCTCTTCTCCAGGGAGTCCTTCCTTCTCATTGGATGGCTAAAGTATTTGAGTGTCATCTTCAGGATCTGGCTTTTTCAAGAGCAGACAGGGTTGATCTCCTCTAGGACTGACTGGTTTGATCTCCTTGCAGTCCATGGGACTTACAGGAGTCTTCTCTAGCACCGCAATTCACAGGCCTCAATTCTTAGGCATTTTCCTTATGATCCAGCTTTCATAGGCATACGTTGCAACTGAAAAAATCATGGCCTTGACTATATGAACTTTTGTCGGCAGGGTGATGTCTCTGCTTTTTAGGATGCTGTCTAGATTTGCCATAGCTCTCCTCCCCAGAGCAAGCGTCTTTTAATTTCTTGGTTGAAGTCCCCGTCTGCAGTGATCTTGGAGCCCAGGAAAATAAAATCTGTCACTGCCTCCATTTCTTCCCCATCTATTTGCCAGGAATTGATAGGACCAGATGCTATGATTTTAGTTTTCTGGATGTTAAGTTTCAAGCCAACTTTTGTTCTCTCCTCTTTCACCTGCATCAAGAGGCTCTTTAGTTCCTCTTCACTTTCTGTCATTAGAGTAGTATAACCTGCATATCTGACATTGTTGATATTTCTCCCAGGAATCTTAATTCCAACTTGTGATCCATCTAGCCCAGCCTTTCGCATGATATGCTCTGCATATAAGTTAAATAGGCAGGGGGACAAAATACAGCCTTGCTGTTTTCCTTCCCAATTTTGAACCTATCTGTAGTTCTATGTCTAATTCTCACTGTTGCTTCTTGACAAGTTTCTCAAGAGACAAATAAGATGGTCTGGTACTCCCATCTCTTTAAGAGTTTACCACAATTTGTTGTGATCAATCAATCAAAGGCTTTAGCATGATCAATGAAGCAGAAGTGGATGCTTTTCTGGGAACTCCCTAGCTTCCTCCATGATCCAGCATATGTTGGTATTTGATCTATAGTTCCTCTGCCTCTTTGAAACCCTGTTTGTACTTCAGGTAGTTCTCGGTCCACCTACTGCTGGAGCCAAGCTTGTAGGAACAATCTTCGGCATTGCCCCTCTTTGGGCATGCTGAGTGTGGCACTTTAACCGCATCGTCTTATAGAAATTTGAATATCTCAGCTGGAATACTGTCTCCTCCACTAGTTCAATGGGTCAAGGTAAGTCAAAACAAATGTGCACACCTCTGGATTGTCTTTTGGGAAATGGGAAAAAGTTCGAAAGAGATTCCATCTCAAAGAAAAAGAAACTAAATGTCGACTGAAATTCTATTTGGCCCCAGCATCAATTGGACAGTGGGGCAAAGTGGCCACCTGAAGGGTCTATCGATTTTCAGACTCTTTTCAGAACAGTTGCAACTTTACTGTCAGCATACCGGTTAACAGCTCAGGCTGCTGCGCAAGCATTTGTTACATTGACAGTCTGAACTGGCTGGAAGAGTGCAGACTGGTCCCCACTGGGGAGGACAGAAAAGAAGAGGGAGAGTAGAGCTCACTCTCTTCCCTCCAAAGGCCGGGAGCGCAGTGTGGGTATGGGTTTGGCGGGGGGAGAAGCTCTGGGGATTCTGTCACCGTGCCTGGGCGCAATAATGGCTTTCATGGCCAGGGGGGCAGGAATGGGCAGCTGAATCCTAGCCCAATGGTTATAGTTTGGAATCACCAGCCCTTCAGCCCTTCAAACTGGCCACCTTTAGGACCCAGGGAAGAAAAGAAAGCAGGGGTTTCTCGGGCTAGCAAGTTGCTTCCTCACAGAGAGAGAGAGAGAGAGAGAGAGAGAGAGAGAGAGGCACTCAGCTTGCTATGAGAGCTCTGTTCGCCTGTGCTTCAATTAGCTACTCTTGAGAAAGCCATAGACCAGCCAGCCTCATTGTCTGAGGTTTGGGGTGGAGAAAGGCCCGGAATTTGGTGTTTAAACTCTCGGTGTGTAATCAGTGCCGCTATCCACTTTCCTCTTCCTCCTTGTGTGTGTGCGTGAGTCTGTGCTAATGTTGTTCTAAGATCCTTCCATTGCTTTCTGTTTCTGTTTTGCATTAAGTTTTGTTCTCCAAGTTTTGGTGCACTAGGCATTGGGCGCCCGTGCACTAAGCCTTGTGTGCAGATCTTTGAGAATGTTGGGGGTGAGGTGCAGTTTTTGGAAACAGCTTAGAGGAAGCGCCAGCTGTGTCTAACCACCCTCGCTCAGGGGAGGAGGGAATTCACCCACCTTTCTCTCAAACACTGGCTAGGGACTTGTTTAAATGGACCAGAGACTTTAATGCTGTTCTTACTGCTGTATATGAACAACCACTGAGGCCACAGACCAGTGCACATCTGCTGGATTTCGTTGGGTCACCAAGGAGAGGACCCAAACCTCACAAGAACAGGTGCAGTTCTGGCTTTCTCACTTTCAAGGGGGGAAGATTTCAGCTGCCTCAAGAAAGGAAGAAGGCGGTTTGTCAGACTCCCACTCCCCAGAGCTGTATACGCAGGCTTGGAAAACTGGCAGCCAGTGCTTTCTTGGGGCGCTCATGGCTGCTTCCCAGCTCAGGGCAACTCCTGACATGGAAGTGCGAAAAAGGGGGGGGGGCTGGAGCTGGTCCTCTCCAGCACCAGACTCGGGAGGCATCTCTTTCCACCCTTCTGTGGCACTGGCTAGCTGGCCGGCACCACTCCTTCTCCGAGCCCAGAGTGGCCATGCTGGCTGCCCGGCAAGGCCAAAGCAGCCGTGCCTGATTAACTGGCTGCCTGCAGTGTGTGAAGCTGTGGCCACTGGCTGGCTGCTGCCTCCGGCTTGCAATGGCACAAGGGAAGGGGGGCTGCTGTCTTACGCCAGCTGACTCGCCTGAGACTGGACCACCTGGAGACCATTGATGCAGTGGGAGGACCGTGCCCAGGCGCCCCTCGCTACACAGCAGTGAGATCTGCGGGAGTGCCTGCGTGGGACCGTTGCACCAGGCTGAGGAAAGCTCCAAAACCACAAGGAGACCAGAGGACCATGGAACTCGTGGAGGACCTGGAGTTCCTGCTCAAACACCAACCCTGCAAGGGAGGACCAGCGGCATAACAGACCAGGACGAGAAGAAGCTGGCATCAGGGTCAGCCAAGGCCCACAACTGGAGGGGGCAAGGGAGAAGAGCCCCGAAGAAAAGCAGCCTATCGGGGACCAGGATCGGCTTCTGGCTTGAAGACTTGGATCAAAGAGACTAGCATTTGCCTAATGCTCAGTAGCCTAGATGATAATGCTGAAGGAAAGAGGGGGAGTTGCTTGAAGTTGTTACTCTGGCTGTCTCCGTGTACTTCTGTTAATTTTGTTACTCCCTTCTACACCATCTGTCCTTGTAGGAAGAAAACAGCGGACTTCCTCATTTCTCTGTTTTCAGTTTTAGAGTACTGGTTCAGTGTGTAATAGAATGTTTATGCTTTAGTAGTGCTGGTGAAAACCCAGCATGGATTTCTTACAACTGGAACATGTTATATGTCTGGATTCCCACCAGGGACCAGGTAAAACAGACATGCAGATTACAGAAGGGCAGGCATGTGCTGTCCCAGATCAGCTAAAGGAGAGTAAAAGGAAAGAAATCATATTTGTTAAAAAATATATGATTTCACAGGTCCCTAGGGAAAACAATCTCCATGTGGAGCCGCTACAGGTAAGGACCACTGAGAGCACTGTACCAGTTGGGGTGATGATGGTGGACTAGCAACATCCTTACGGCCAGTTGGCACATGCTGGGATAGGCTCCCTGTGTGTGAGAGAGAGAGTTTGGTGCAGTGGCTAGCATGTGGCTTTGTTTTTGCTAAGCTGGAAAGGCCCTGGCCTGCAGCTGGATGGGCAACCACGTGTGGATGCTGACTGCTGTGCATTATTCACACAAACGGGGCTGGTGAGTGCCACTTGGTACAGCCTGGAATGCACACTGTGGGTGCAAGAGAACTTGGTGCTGGCCAAAAGATGGCGGTCAGCAAACATGCCTAGCTCAATGGCTCACATTGGCACATACAAAACCCCACAGGAGAAAACCCTCTACAGGGGATCTCTGGGCTCAGTTTCACAACATGGGTTTGCCTTCCAACCATGGGAACCACCCATGGGACCTATAGGGCTTGTAGCCAGAAGGCTTTCATGGCTTTCCCTACAGAAGGATAGGGCACTGGATACCTTGTCCCCAGTCTCTGAATTACTGCAGAAGTCCCCAAGGGCCCAAGGAATAATTGGGGATAATTGGACGCTTGCCCAAACCGCAGAGAAGTAGTTCGAACAGTGATGGAAGACATTGTCAAAAAAAAAAGGGGGGGTAGGGTATTCATTTCTCCGTGCCATTCTTCCACCAGTTGGGGTTTTCTCAAATCACCATGACATTAGAGTGCTTGCATCTGCATTCAGTGTTTGTAGTGAAACAGCTGGTGCCATTTCAGACATACAACGCTCAACTACAGCAACTTGCCATACACAGTTGCTAGACACTGCATTGCTGGCAAGCCAGGACAGGGTTTGCAACACTTGTGGAAGACAAAACTGTTTCTTTGGCGCATCGCATTTAAAAGCTCAATGCTTTATAAGCTGCTCTACATTTCATTCTGGTCAAAGTGGCTTGGGAGGATTGCTTTCTTGGTTCTCCACCTGAGGCTGTTACTGGCAGAGCTTGCCAACAATTATTCCAGTATTTCTCAGACATGCATAGGGTAGGCATGTCATGAACAGAGCTGGCTGGAGCCGGGGGTCAGACTGGTTGCCCCAGGAGGTCAGTGGCCTCCCCAACTCTGTGCCTCTGAGTTTCTCTATCCAAATGGCCCTCACCTGCACAGGCAGTCTGCACCTTCAAGGCAAAGCTGCAGGGGCTTGGTGGCCTGTCTCCCTGGTCAGGAAGAAGCTGTCTTTTGCTGGAAGCTGTTGCCAATTGCGGCACCCCAAAACACCTCAAGAATGGTTGGCCAGAGGGAGGCCACATAGTAAAAACACCACAGCTATACACATGCACTGGTGGGATAACCTTTTTGGTAAGGCGTGCTGGAAAAAGATGCTGTTGTCATGAGTGTGTAGTATACAGAGTACTCATATGATGGCAACCCCTGTGGACAAAACACCCCGGGGGGGGGGGACACCTTCAGTGGGCCAAGCCATGGTTTTACCTGACTGTGTTGACTCAGATACACGCAGAGTCATGTTACACTTGGCAGTTTGGCGGGATGGTAAAAGGGGGGGAAGCTGTACTCAGAAAAACAAGTTTTGCCATCCCGTCCCTCTGCCCGGCCGTAAATACATCACGGTCTTGGAAGACGCCTCGGTGGCTGGTGGTGAAGTCCAGATGACCCCACTCCATTAGCGGGAGACTGTCAAAGGGCAATCTCTGTGTTTTATAGGCCTGCCGGAGTGCCTCCCTAACCCACTAAGTTCACCCACGTAACCTTTCTGCTTACTTAACTTGGCCAGCCTGTTCAAGGTAACTTTAGTTTAGCAGGCCTGTCAAAGGCATCTAATTAGAGTGAAATGCAACTTTTCTTTAAGGTGCTGTGACGTGCATCCAACCACCTTCCTATCCATATCAAAGCATCCAGTCACCTTCCTGAGTATTGTATTCACTCCTCTTTTGTGTATTCTATATAACCCTAAGGAAATTAACATGGGGTGTTCCTTCTTAGGCACCCATGGATCCATGCATTCAATTGTAAATAAACCTGTTTGCCCTGGCAAGAAACTGATTTCCGAGCCTCTGAATTGTGGATCGGTGTGACATTTGCACATGCAATTCAAGTAAATTTCTGGATTGTGAAAGTTAATTTGGATGCCTCTTCCTTTGGAAAATAACACAGATTACATCTCCCTCCCTCCCCCTCCTCTTCAGACTTACAGCACAAACTTATCTGCATTTTCTTAGCACTACGTCCTACAGAGTTCAGTGGACTTCTCCATTTAATGGGGAAGTAGGTAGAGGACTGCAGGCTCCATTGTTTCTTTGCACACTATCTGGTAACCCAGAGGGTGGGGAGGAACCCCTTTTTTCTTCCATAAGCTTTTGAACAGTCATCAAGGGACAGTCCTGTACCACATATTGCAGTAATCAAATCTCAGGCATGACCTTCGCAAGACAGTGTATGCAGAAAAAAAGCAGCCTAACCTTCCTGGGCTGTCATATTCACCTAAGTCTGGAGATTGCTCCGTCAAGGCTTGTTCAACCTTCTAGTAGACCCAGAGGGCCTACTATTTAAGACGAGTCCTCAAACTGTTTAAACAAGGGGCCAGTTCTCTCGCTCTCACTCTTGGTCTCTCTCGCAGTTGAGCTTTTACAATTAGGCATGTGCGCTGGCTCTCTGCTCAGTTTCTGAGAATGCCTGCACTGGCTCAGAGCTTTTGGACTCGCTTGGAGATTGTTTTCTCCGAGTGAGTTCAAAGTCTCTGAGGCTGGCTGGATAAATGAGCATGGTGGGCTGGATCCAGCCCATGGGCTGTAGTTTGAGGACCCATGATTTTAGACATACCAATTTTGTTAAATCCAATCCCTCTCTGCTTTGTGGATCTTCAGGGTCTTTCATTCCATCATCTGCTTGTGGACAAAACTGGATTTTTGGAAGAATAACTTCATTGGTTTGCAAATGCATGCTTGCACTAATTCACATGCACACAAGTATGCATTGTGCAAATCCCTTACAAACATTAAAAAATGGTCTGCAGATGTGTGGAATTCACACAAATCAGAAAAAGCCAGCCTGCTGCAGAATCCATGGGTTGGAGGCACAGAAATCCCATCTCTTTCAAGTCTGTTGTGCATTTCTCTGACATCCCTTGTTGCTGTATCTCAGGGCACCTGAAAACTATCACAGTGCAAACTTTCAAGGAGTTTAGCCCACATCATTACCTGAAGTGCCACAATTTTCAAATATGGCAGCAAGCCTAGGCCTTTGGTAAAAGGATTTCATGCAACTACATGATGATAGAAGGAACGGTCTGATGCCAAAGGAAAAGAAAGTGTAGCCCAGCACCATAAGGCAAGTCAAAAGCAGATGGGAAATGGGTTTGTAAAGGGTTACTGGCCTAGCAAGACAGCCAATGGACTACCAATCTGTGTGGAGGACCTGGATTGGGGAGGCTGAGAATTGTTGCTGCTTGGAGCAATGCAGGAGGCTCCAGGTTTCTCAGCATGGGAATGGCTTCTGCCCAATACCAGGAAAGTTAGAAAGTGAGCACAAGCTGAGCATTGCAGAAGTGACATCTTAATTGATTTATTAAGCAGAGTCTGACAGAAGTTGTAACTGTTGGAGATAAACACACCACCCATCCTGTACCACAACAGCAGCATGTCCTAACTGAGAGAGAGCAGGAAATGCCATGTGCTTACAGGGAGAGGTTTGCTGCTGTCAGAGTCTCCTTACCAATGGCAGGAATGAACACCAGGAGCTGCAGGGAAGATTGAATCTCCTTGAACCCCAGCATTTTTTATTGCTGAGATCACCCAGGCCCCCCCCCACAGTTACTTACGACAGCATGCGCCCCAGTAGGGGTCCTCACCACCAACTATGTACAGACATTTTTATAGCTTTTCAGTCACACACAGAGTATTAGGTTTCCAGATAATGTTAACATAAAAGCATCTTGATGTCTTCCTGCACAAAACAATACTCTAAACTGATCAGAAATGTCAGTGACAGTAGGATGGAAAATTTCCCTGACTGAGCCTTATTGACTAGTCAATCCAGTCAGTTTCTGACAGGTTGGATCAGCCTCTGCGTCTCCTTCAACATGCAAATATGCAAACATGCAAATGAGGAACCTTTCAGGAAAGCAGGTTTGACAACTTGCCTCTGTGGGACTAGATGCTTAGGTGGGTCCATTCAGGAACAACTGGACACCTCTGTCTCCACTCCCTGCAGCTGATGGGGACACCGGTATTTCCCCACTGATGGCGTCCACCTCCAGCAGCTTCTCAGGCCAGCTAAGAATGCCCTCTTCTTAAAGGACTAAACAGCAACCTGGCTTGGAATGCCAGTGCTTTTCTGAGAAGGGGCGCAGGTTTGATCTTGTAACACAAAGGCACAGATAAGCATCCTTTTTCTTCCAGGATTTATCTGGATTTCTGCACATGTTGGTTTGATTCCCAGCATTCCCATTCAAGGTGCTTCAACTGTGCTCCTAGAATCAGACCTCAGGGTCAATGTGTGGACCCCACAGAAGTGGACCCCACAAATGTGGGCCCCTCACTTTATTTATTTATACATACACATTTATATTTATATTTACACATGCACATATATATAAATAAATCAGGGTTGGCAAAAGGATTTTGGTTGCTGCGGAGTTTGAACCATTCTGGAGCCAGAAAGTTTTACCATGTGGCAGGTTCTATGTTAGACCAGCATCTTTCTGCACACCAGATGCCTCCAGTAGGACAGGACAGGCTTCCACTGACACTCGTACCTCCCCCCCCCCCCAAAAGAAACCAAATTGACACTGATAACATGCACACAGATTGCACCCTTCAATTTTAAGAGAACATTTTGGAATCTCCAGGCAAGCTCCTGCCAGAAATGTAGATTATTTTAAAATTTATTTAAACACTTCCCTTTTTGGGGATTTCACCCAGGTGGGATCCCAGACTGCCAAGGGAAGCAGCTTTGCTTGCATTGCAGTTTCTTTGGAAACCTGTTCCGACCTGCCAAGTTTCTGTCCCTCTAACTGGGAAAACAGCTCCTGTCTGTCTGGCCAAGTTTTGCTCCCCTACTGCCAAAGCCTTTTAAACCCTCACCACCCTTCAAACTCACTTCCCCACCCCAACCCCCCAGATGGTGCAGCAACTTCACCACCAGTTGCAGCGAGCTTTGGGCAAGGCCGAAAATGGTGAGGATTTCCATGTCATGCCCTACTTGCCTCCAGGCAGGATCAAGCAGCATTCCCAAGAGCTGAACAGGAGACTGGCCAAGAGCTGCGTGTGTATCGGACATGTTTTTTATGTGGCCGGCCATCTGAGGGCTGCAGCAGCCTTTGGGGCGTAGAACTGGGTCTTCGCTGAAGATGACAGACAATACCTAAGGTATATCGAAGTGTTCTCTTTCTCAGCCCATAGTGTCTCTGCATACCCATTTTAATAAGCTGCGTTTCCAGTCCTTCCAGGAAGAGGATTGGAACAGGTCTGCCCTTCGTGAACCAGCAGGCAAGGTGGAAAGCACCACAGGGCCTCCTGCCCATGCTGCAAACACATTCCCTTCCTGATCCGCATGTGCTGGACGAGGATGGAAGCAGCACAGTGGTGACAAACAACGGTTGTGCTACCTCTCTGGCTTTGCTTGGCCAGACTCCCAGCGTGCACTGCCAACAGTGACTGTAGAAGCCAAGCTTGGCTGCATGTTTCTTTGCACTGGTCTCTGCTGCAAGGAGCTTACAAATGACCTTTCTGCTGCAAGAAGCCTGAAGTCTGGATGTCCAATGGTGAAAGGCTAAGTCCTGGCTCAATTTAAGCCCTGCCCAAAGGATCTAACACAGGGGTGCAAACCCTTACATATGGGAGTGTCCACAGAAGGTCATGCCCACCTCCTTGAGCTCCTCCTTGCCCTCTTTGCCCTCCTTGCCCAACCACCAAAGGCAAAATACTATAGAGACTGGCCTATCTTAGTTTAAAGCTCCTATGCAGGAATTAAGACTAAAATGTTGGCCTTCTCATATGGGGAAAACATGCACAAAGCCAGGAAAGCACCAAACAAGTGATGTCTGGGTATCCTCCTGAGAATTCCAGTGAACCAGATTGGGCCAGAGCCTGAAGTTCAACTGGTCTGATGGTCCAACAAACCACCCACATAGCAGAGAGCTCGCCATCACCTTGAGGGCAGGAACCCCAAGCTTTTTGGACCAGTGGGCACGTTTGAGAATTTGAAAAACTGCTGTGAGCATCCCCACAAAATGCCTCAACAGGGACTAGCTACTTTGGCATCTACCTGTTGCATTTACAGATCTTAGGTTGCACCTTACTCAGCAAAAATGTTTGATTCTTGTATCTCAGACACCGCAAATGCCCTTTCAGAAAGGATTGGTTAAGTGCTGGTGGTGCAATTGTCAATGGCTGTTAGCTGCTTCTCTGGGGAAGAAGGTTACTATATAGATAAATCTTGTACTGGAACAGACATTGTTATTTGCTGATGTACATGCTCTTTAAAATTAATTATGGGCTTCTTGAAAACTCACAAAGGGTCGTTCTGAGTGGATTCTCTGCATCCTTTCAATAGCTAAAAGACAAGTATTACAATGCTGGAAGGATAAAATTTCACTTCATTTAATGCAATGGATTGTAACCCCTTATGCTGCTTTCAGTATTTGAATAGGTGGTGTATAAATGTCAGCTTCCAAAGGATACATAGTTGGATATTTGACCAGCTTCTGTGGAAGCCTGAATTGAATTGGTTGAAAGCTGTATGCAGTCCATACATATCCCTGTCTGTGTATAAAGAAACAGAGGGAAATTGAAATGACAATGTAAATAAATCAGAAGCCCACGTGTTGGAGACTTTTTTGCAAGTGCTGGCCATGTTGGTGACCCCTGGTCTGACATTTCATTGCCCAAATAAAATGCCATCTCCTGTGACAAGCACAGCAATGCCATTTGGCTAGGCTTGTATCTATGCACAAAAGTAACAGATTTGCTTTCTCAGATATTCTGTACAGAATATTGCCCCTTTAGCTGGAAACAGCTTTGTTTTTCACTTGTCATTTCCCTGGAAAGCAAGTTTGAAAGTTGGATCACCACCCACAGCTGCATGCCATGCCTAGCTTCCCTTTCACTCCTCGGTCAAATAGGGCTAGTAGGCTGTCCCAAAAGCCTGCTAGACCGGCTGGTGTGGTGCAGTTGTGGAGAAAAGTGCATCTGAGCAGGAACAGAGCATGCAGGCCTTGCTCTGAAGTAAATGCATCAGAAAAACTAACATAAATAGGAGGGGGGTCCCTGTTTCCTTTTCTCTTTATGTTTCGAAACAGACTCACATGTCTCACCCCCTCCAGCACTCCCAGCCTCTCTGTGTCAGCCACACAAAGACCAGCAGAGTGAGGGGGAGGTGTCCAAGAACCAGTTCTGTGGGAAGTGCCAAGCAGGACTGGCACTCTGGCAAGCAACTCCCAGGACCTCACACAAAGGTGACAGAGGAGGCAAATGGATGGTGTGTGTGCATGTGCATGCATGCATGCAGATGAAACCATGTGCCACCAGCACATTGCAAGGCTGCCCCCTACAGGCCATGCCACCCCACTGCAAGCTGGCCAGCTGGCTGGCTTTTTCTCTGTTCCATTCTGCCCTTCCTTCTTTCCTCCATTCTTTCACTTCTTTTCCACTCAGCCCTCCTGTCTTTCTTTCCTCCTGCCTGCCTTCTTTTTTCCCTTCTCTTATTTCTTCCTCCCTCTTTCTCTTTTTCTTTCTCTCTTTCTTTTCCCCATTCTTTCTCCTTTCCCTCCCTCCCTCCCTCCCTCCCTCCCTCCCTGGCTTTCCTTCTTTCTGATGTGGTTCTCCCTCCAAAGACCTCCATCCTCAGTGGCATGGTCTGGTGTCCCTTTACCCTGTTTCCTCATCCAAGAGCATGTACAGAGTGCTTTCCCCACAGCAGAGACTAACTGGTGCCTGTTTCCTGCACTCCTAGAATCAAGAACCAGGCCACACTTCCAGGGCAGGTGGGAAAGTCAATGCTTATTTCCCCCAGCAGACAGCCAACTTTTCCCCCAGTCCCCACTTATCTGCCTTTAACACTGAGCCAGCCACTGTGTCTGCATGCAGGGAAAAGAATCAAGCCATGGACAGAGGCACTAGAGCATGGGTCCTCAAACTATGGTCCACGGGATGGATCCGGCCTGCCATGCCCATTTATCCAGCCCACGCGCACACCACTGCCTCACCGCGCAGGTGGGAGGTGGTGGCTTGCTCACTTGGAGATGGTTTTGGACTCGTTGGGAGATCTCCGAGCGACGATGCCTCACCGGCCCACGCGCTCAGGCCTCCCCCTCCTCCTCACCACGCTGGGTTGCCACCACCTTTCAACTGGCCCCCTATTGTAAAAGTTTGAGGACCCCTGCACTAGAGAGTACAGGGATGGGATCTGGTCATTTGGCAACCCTCTCTCCCAAGATCATTTAGCATCACCCTCAGGACAGAGTTTAACCAGGAGAGAACAGACTTACACATGCCACTCTGGATACTGGATGTGGATTCAGACTTTAGAAGATTTAAAGGCACCTTGCACCAGACCGAGTGGCCATAGTACCCATCTTCAGTTGTGAATTTACACAGATGTCCTCAGCAATGCTGTTTCAGATGGGGAAACTCAGAAAACCAAATAGGAACAGGATGACTTACAGAGGTAGTAATTTGTCAGGATCTGTTTCCAGGGTATGTTCCATGATCCCTCCAGAATGTGTGTCATTTGATATCCTGCCTTTTTCTGTCTTTTAGGCTGGGGTCCCCCAGGTCAGAGGGGCTCCTTCTCTCTGAAGCTGGTGATTCTTTTCACTCCAAACTTCACAGGAGTGATCCAGGGAGACGAACCTATCCAGAAGATGGGGATCCACATTCACCCCCTTCCCACAGCCATTTTTCAGCAAAGGCAAACAAGGCATGGTTGCGGGTCACATGGCTTTTTATTCTGACAACACATGTTTGGGTTGGGCGGGGGGGGGGGCTGCCCACTGACATGAGTAGTAAGCAAAACCTGAAATGACCCCTTCCACTTTTCTCTCAAAGGCTCATCTTTCCATACCCGAAGAAGCACATAGTCGCCTGGAACGATTATATGAATGTCAACATCTAGTGGGACTGGCTGGGCTTCTGCAACATGCTGTCAGGATCTGAGGCAACTTCAGGGCTCCCTCTGCTGGCCAAAGGCCAGAATAACAGCCCTGGTAGTTGTAGGATTGTACTGCAGCTATCAGGGCCCTTAGGAGCAGCACCTGGGGGCCCTGGGGGAAAAGCTATATAAGCACTGGCTCTTCTCTCCAGAAACTACCTTAACAATGAAGGTTTCCTGACTTGTTGAGGTTTTCCCTGTTGCTATATGGCCCCTCGTCCTCCAGTTATCCTAGCCTTGCTCCAGTTCGGCTTCATTCTTGCTCCAGCCCTGCTCTTGTTCCTGTGCCTGGACCTTACTCTTATTTCTGCTCTTGGACCCTACCTGGCTTCCTGGCCCTTGCTTCCTCCTTCTCCTGCTCCAGCCCTCAAGGTACCTGCTCCCCTTGGCTTGTCTCCTCGTTTCCCTGACTCCCAGCTTGTTTGACCATGCTGACCTCTTGAATGGACTCTGTCTTATGCTTCAACTCTCAACTCAGACCTTGGACTGTTTGACTGTGCTCTCAGACTGACCCTTGTGCCCCAACTCAGTTGCCTGGGTCCTGGTGCCCCTGTCTGTTAGCTTGTTATGCTGATGCACGCCTGGAAAGAGAACGAAGGGCCATGCTCAAAAGACACCAAACAATTCAGAGTCCTCTCCTCTCCACCTGCCCATGTTAATTCTCCCTGTTCCATCAGGCCACTCACCAGCCAAGGGTGTCCAAATAGTACTCCAAAGGGACTTACTGCCAATTGTCCTTGAGGCAAGTGTGGAGGTGCCAATCCCATCCCGAAGCAGTGGCCAATTTGTCCAGAATGGTAGCAGAGAAGTTGTCCTCCATCCCAGCATGGGTGCTAGCATGTATTCCCTGCACAACTTTTTCCCACATCCTTCTCAGGCAGCAAAACCCTGCCTGTGCTTTTCGCCATTCTCTAATCCTCCCCCCTTCCTCCAACTTTAAATGTGAAGCTAAACCCAGACAAGCGTGGTCATTCAGCACTGAGGGCTGGCAGTAAGGGTGCTAAAACTAAGGAAGGGACAGCAGTTTCTCCAGCCTTCTTCTTCACTGCAGCATCAGCTCTCGCATTGCCTCGAGCAATTTCATCCTGTGACCCTGAATGAGCTTGACAATGAACTGCTGCTACCTCACGAGGAAGTTGAACTGCCTCCAGGAGCTGTAGAATCTGGGGGCCATTCTTGATCTGTCCCCTCTGGGCAGTGAACAACCCCCGATGGAAACATATACATATATTCATTCATTCATTCATTCATTCATTCATTCATTCATTTAAAACATTTTTATGCTGCCCCATCACAACAAAGCCTCGGGGCGGCTTACAACATATCAAAATACAAGAAATTTCATTTAATTGCCCCATGCACTTGAACTACTCCAAAAGCATACTTAGAGTCTGTATAAATGGTCACTCATTGTCCCTCAGCCAGCTGAAGAGGTCCTGGCAGTGCAATTAATTCGGCAAGCTGTGCTGAGGAGCGGGCGGGGGGGGGGGAGCCGAACCTTCCACCCACCCATTGAGGTCCATGGCTGCATAGCCTGCTTTCCAAACACCTTTCTCCATGAAGCTATTGCCGTCTGCGAACTCAAACACAAACTCTGGATTTTGGAGGGGCTGGTCCTTGAAGATCTGCAAGGGCTTGAGTAAACTATATCAACTGTCTGAAGGCAATCGTGAACCAAATCATCATCGGGAGTTGGGAGGAGTGATGCTGGATTTAATGGCCCACATGTGCGGAGGGTGACTTTTGGGTTTTCAAGGAGCATGGCTTGATAACAAGCAAGTCAGGTGGAGGGGAGCCAGCGCCTCCTGCCCCCCCCCCGTTCCAGGAGTGCAAGAACAGCATGAGGGGTGTTCATTTCTATGCTCCCCCCAAGCATTAGCTTCCCAGCCTACTTGAGCGGGAGAACTGTTCCAGCCAAGGCCATCGTGTCAAGCAGCCTCAAGAGAGATGCCGCGGGCCCGTCGCCAGGAGCCCAGAACTTGCGTAAGCACTCCCAAGGCCACCCCTCCTCTCCCATGCACAAGCAGTTTGAAAGGCCGCTGGGGATCAGGGAGACCCAGAGTCGGCACTCCCATGATTTCCTCTGCAACACCTGAACAGAATGCTCTGCCTCTCTGGTAAGGTGGAAGGGATCTGTGTCTTCTCCTTTCAAACATTCACAAAGAGGTTTAGCCCAAAGTCCATATTCAAATTCGACAGAACCCTGCCATTCCCAAAAAAGCTCGCAACTGGCTGGCTGGAGTGGGGGGTTGGCAGATCACCTCCTTTCTTTCTCTGGACAGACTTCTCTCCCCCTGGGAAAGGTGGAAACCCAGATACTGCACCCGATTTCTTCCCAGCCTCTACTGTTCCCGCCCCACCCTGCACCAGGGGGGCTCCTTTCTCCCTTTCCTGCTCCTTTCATTGCAACCACCATCAATTTAACTTGCTTTTTTTCCCTTTCTCCTCTCCTCTTTGACTGTACACCTTCTGCGCTATCTCCAAGAGTTGGGCAATCAGGATGCCTAGCATACCTTCCTGCTTTTGTAACTTATGTCTTATATCAGGCGCCTTGCTTGTGAAAATTCCTTTTATCAAAGCCTCCTGCCTATGGGTCATCTGGGTTGGCACAGGTGTATTTTCTGACTGAATCCTGGATGCATTGAAGAAAGTCTCCTGGAGACTCCTTCATGTCTTGTTTGAGTTCATAGGATTTTGCCCAATTATCAGTGTCGGACACAGCGTGGCAGAGGCCAAAAAGGAAATGTTCCCTAAATGTATTCAAAACTCCCTTCCTAGTGGTGTATTAGGGTCCTATGGAGGTTCTGTTCCCCAGGGAAAAGCCTAGTCTCCAGGCAGGTTGTTTGCTGGATTCACTTCGTGGGGATGGTCTGCCTCGCTCCTGGCTGGTTCAGCCACTTGATCCTCCTCAACCTCATTCAAAAGAGTCTTTGCCAAAGCCTTGATGTCTTCCCAGTTTGGACTGTGGGTCAACATAATACCCTCAAGTCAAGGAAACCTTTTGTTTTGTATCTTCCATCTTCCATGTAAGAACCCCCCTGGGTTTTGGAAGTGGCCAAAGGGCTTAAAGGCTGATGATTCCAAACGACTGCCATCCTGCTAGGATTCAGTCGTCCTTCTCCGCCCTCTTGCCAGGTAATTAGCGTTTCTGCCAGCAATGGGTAAAGGCCCATTACAGGAGGCAACATAGAAACAGCACTTTTGTATGGGGGAGGAACCCTTGAACAATTTAAGGGGGGAATCACCCAAAGTCGATGCTAGAGCTGATGGAAGCAGGCCCACAGCTGAGACATTTTCCTTACTCCCTTCAACAATTTTCTGTTGGTCCTGTTGGGACCAATCCATATTTTTGCAATAAATCTGGACTATCTCTTAAAACCCCAAATGCTTGCGCACGCATATGCTTGAGCCATTCTCCTCTTCTTTGGGGAAAAAAAATAGTTGCAGCTCCAGGAGGGTCTGAAAATCTACAGATCCCTCCAGTGACCACTGTGCCCCAGAATCTAGTTGGTATTGGGGCCAAACAAAACTGCAGTAACTTTCTAGTTTACTTTTTGACACACCATCCCCTTAAACCGACCCCAGTTGTCCAAAATACATTGAAGGGGGGAATAATTTTGCTTAGATTTACCCTGTCCCATGGCATTGCCATCAATGTGCCCCAGACCCCCCCATCATCCACCAGACGTCCCTGGACCCACAATCTCACATGTGGATGGGAACTGAAATCATTTCACCTTCCCCGAAAGGTCTGCTGCTCTCCTGGAAGCAAACACCGGTTCTTCAAACTGTAGCTTTCCCTTTCCACTGAGCCCACTTGAGCTAAATGCACCAGTCTCGTTTTAACTGCAGTCCTCTTTTCACCCCCATCCCAGGCAGCGAAGAAACCGTGCTCATTTTTATTTTATTTATTTATTTAAAGTTTTTTATATGCCGTCCCCTTGCTACATAGCCTCAGGACGGCTCACAAAAGTAACAAATAAAACAATTACAATTACAATTAAAACCTGGAAACACACTGGCTGCATAATTAAAATATATAAATATTAAACATGATTAAAATACTGTTTGAATAAAAAGGTCTTGACCTGGCGCCAAAAAACAAATAATGACGGCGCCAGGCAGACCTCTCTGGGGAGCGCATTCCACAGTCGGGGCGCCACCGCAGAGAAGGCCCTCCTCCGGGTACTTTGCCTCCTGATGTCTCTCAAGGAAGGCTCCCGGAGGAGGGCCTCTGCTGCCGATCTCAAGGGGCGGGAGGGCAAATATGGCTGCAGGCGTTCCTTTAGGTATCCGGGTCCCAAGCCGTTAAGGGCTTTATAGGTGATTACCAACACCTTGAATTGAGCCCGGACTTCAATGGGGAGCCAGTGAAGCAGGTAGAGGACTGAGGTTATATGAGAATAACGCCCAGTCCCCGTCAGCAACCTGGCTGCTCTATTTGGCACCATCTGAAGTATCCAGACTGTCTTCAAGGGCAGCCCCATGCAGAGCGTGTTACAGAAATCCAACCGGGAAGTAACCAAGGCATGTGTCACTGCCGCTAGGCAATTGTCCTCCAGGAAGGGATGCAGCTGATGGATCAGCTGAAGCTGATGGAAAGCGCTCCTCGCCACCGCCAACACTTGAGCTTCCAAAGTCAGTTCCGGGTCGAGGAGCACTCCCAGGCTGCGGACCCTGTCCTTTAGAGGGAGTGCAACCCCATCCAGGACAAGATCCAAGTCACCTACCCAGGAATTTGAACCACCCACCAGCAGGACCTCCATCTTGTCTAGATTGAGCTTCAGTTTCTTGGCCCTCATCCAGCCCATCACCTCGGCCAGGCACCGGTTCAGCACAGCAACTGCCTCACCTGGATTGGTTGAAAAAGAGAGGTAGAGCTGGGTATCATCAGCGTACTGATGATTCTTCAGCCCAAACCTCCTAATGACCTCTCCCAGCGGTTTCATGTAGAGGTTGAATAGCAAGGGGGACAAAATGGACCCCTGCAGGACTCCATGGCATAGCTGCCATGGCGCAGAGGTAAAGTCCCCCAGCACCACCTTCTGGAATCAGCCGTTGAGGTAGGAGTAGAACCACTGCAAAGCAGTGCCTCCAACCCCCAATCCCACGAGCCTATCCAGAAGGATACCATGGTCGATGGTATCGAAAGCCGCTGAGAGGTCCAGGAGAATCAACAGGGATGCACTCCCCTGTCTCTCTCCCTGCACAGGTCATCATACAGGGCGACCAAGGCAGATTCAGTACCGTACCTGGGTCTGAAGCTGGACTGAAATGGGTCCAGATAATCAGTCTCATCCAAGAGAGCTTGGAGTTGTCCCGCCACCACCCGCTCCAGCACCTTGCCCAAAAATGGGTTGTTGGCCACTGGTCTATAATTGGCGGCCCTCTCTGGATCCAGGGACGCCTTCTTTAGGATCAGCCTGACCACCGCCTCCTTTAAAGGAGCAGGCACCCGGCCATCCCTCAGAGAGGCGTTGATGGCCTCCAGGATCCAGGTCACAATCCCATGTTTGGCTTTGGTCAGCAGCCACGACGGGCAAGGGTCAAGTAAACAGGTGGTGGTACGTACTTGTCCAAGCACCTTGTCCACATCATCAGGCCGCAATAACTGAAACTCATCCAACAATATGTGACCAGACAGTAACATTGGCACCTCCCCTAAGGAATCTGAGTCACTAGTGGAGCCCAGCTCGTGATGAATCTGAGCGACTTTCTCCTTGAAGTGCTGGGCAAAGTTGTCACAACGGGTTATTTTTCAGCCTAAGGGGGCATTTGCTTGCCAAGAAGCAGGATTCTTAGAGGAAAAGACGCTTTAAATTTGCGTGCCCAAACAAACGCCTCTTTCCTTGAGCCTCACTTTGGGCACCAGAAATTGTTGCCCTCTATGGGAAGTGTAAAATCTGTATCTTTTAAAATGTGAATGAAGGTCTGTTCTTTCTCAAGAGGTGTAAATCTGTATCTTGTAGAATGTGAATGAAGGACTGTTCCTTCTCACAGGAATGTGATGGAGGAGGAAGGAGGTGACTAGGCCCAGCTGTGGTGACATTGTAAAAGTAGAAACAATATCTTCTTAAATGTAAATAGTATCTTTGTAAAATGTAAATTGCACAGAGCTTGTGGTGAAATGTAATCTGTCTGTCCTAGGAGATAAGGGAAAGAATGAGGCGCACAGATTCTTTCACAGGAACAGAAGAGATGAGCTAACAACTTTTGGGGGAACTTTAAACTGTTGATGGAAAGGGAAGAAGACCAATAAAAAAATGTACTTTCTAGAGTTCTACCATATGAGGCGCACCGGAAGATTGTACGCTCGAGAGTAGCCAGCCAATGGCAAAACGAGAGTAGAGTTGAGCGGCGGGAAAAAGAGGATGTATAAAATCTCTTGTAAACTGTAAAAGATCACTCTTTGTTTCTCAGGCCTCTGAGACATTGAGTCAGCCTTTGCAAACGTTTTTTGTATGGATTAAACGGCTTGTATCTACCTGAATCCTGTCTCAAGGAGTTTTAAATCTCACACCTCCAAGGGCTGAGGACCCTAGACTCAATAGGCCACTGAAGAGTCTAGAGACGAGACATGGTTTCCAGTCAGCTTTATTCATGTGCACAATGAGCAAAGCGGAGCATGAAGAAGATCTCAAATTGTACTCCCTGAACAAACCATTCACAGGTTGTTTTATGCCTTCCACAGTTCCCTAAAAGGCCCCTAGTTGTACCTCGGCTCACGTTCGGTTCACGACCAAATCAGGTCAGGAACAAAAATTTCATAAAACTCTGCATTGGGCCATGATAGTGGCCGAGTGGGGAAATGGCTGCAATTGTGCTGGGGGCGGGGGGAAGATGGTCGAGATCCCACCCATCTTTCCTGCAGGAGCGCAATCACGATCTCCCCCCCAGCACAATTGTGCCCGTCTCACTCCCCCTGAGCGCGCCCCGTTCCTGCCCATCGCTCTCTCACTTCCCCTGAAGGCGATGCGATCATGGTTGTGCTAGGGGGGTGGGCAGGGAGATGGCCACAATCTTTGTTGTTCTTTGTCACTTTGCTTCACATTTTTCTGATTAAAAAAATAGTTGCAGAACGGATTGACCTTATTCACACTGAACCTTATGGGGAAATTGGACTTGGCTCATGACCAGTTTGGGTCATGACCAGAGTCCTGGAACGGATCGAGTTCGTGAGCCGAGGTACCACTGTATTCCTTTCATCCTGCCATAATTCTTATCTTGGTCATAAACTGGGGGTTTTCTTCCCATGGTGTTCCTCCCGTGCAGTCTGGCTCCAGTGCCGTCATGCCCCAATGATCACCTCCGTGTTTAAATCTGCTCAAACTTATCTATGCCACAATTAGTTCAGCTATAATTCATCTAGCTAGGGTTCATCGCCAGTTTAGCAGGAAACCCACCCCGTCCCTCCTTCAGGGGCCTTCAGCCTCTCACCCCAAGTCAGGCCAACATGAGGGTCTTTCTGGTTGTTGTCTGCAGTGATGGTGTCAGGGAAGGCTGTACAAAAACCTGCTATTGTCATGATATCATTGTCTTTATTGGTACATCATTATTTTGGTTTTAGCCCTCTCAAGTGCTAGCCTGGGAGTTTGGAGGGTTTGGCATTTCTGTTTTAGGCCAAATGCATTTCCAAGTGCTTCAAGGACTGCACAAAATACAGCCTGTTCAGCATCCAGCCCATGAGGAGCTTTTGACTTTCTGGGTTGTGGGAGGGAAGGACAAGGAGAAATTAGTTCCCACCTGAAGACATCTAGCAACAATTCCCCAAGGTGTTTCCAGTGATCTTGGATGCACTGCTTGTTTTTCCAGCAACAATGCCTCCTGGTGCAAACCTGCGTGGAAGTGTATGAGCACTCAGATCACAGGAGAGGGCGAGGAAAAAAGCAAATGCTGCAGCAAACAAGGCCACATCTGCTCCTTCATCCGGCAGCCGAGCACTGTGAATCACTCACCAGCACAGCAGTTGCTTTGACAACCTGAAGGCCAGTTTGATTGACCTGCTGCAGATATTGCTAAAAAATGCTGTTTTGCTGGCATGCAGCTAATCAGGGTGACCTATATTTCCGCTGGGTGGAGTTGTTTTTCCAGCTTTGGTGGCTGCTTTCTTTCTGTTGATGGATTTTAATCAAGCTGTAAGCTTCGACCCACACATGGACTAGATGTTGTGATTCAAACAAATTTGCTGAAACAACATTCTTTTTTAATTCATTCTTTTAATAATGGTTCTTCTAAAAAGAGAAGGGTTGCTTTTTCTACATGCACCGCACTGTTGAATGATGGCTGAAATGGAAATGCAGTACCCTTTGCAGTACCCAGTTGCAGGGCTGGGTTCCTGGAGGGCACATTCCACTGGTCAGTGGGGCAACAGTAAAAGGGTGAAGCCAAATGCAAATAGAGCACAACCAAATTCGAAAACCCCACCAGATTTTAACCTAAAGCCTCCCCTGATTGCATGGAAAGGGGAGAATTTCAGCCTTTTGGCATCTCCCCCCCCCCCTTGTTCCATTTTTCTCCTAACAGTGTTCCATGAATCACCTGCCCACCACACTTACTAGGTCTTAGAAACTCGCCTGTCCTTGGATCAAGAAATGCCAAAGTTTGTTTTTCTTTTGTAGGAAGGCAAACTTAGTTTGGAAATTAGAAGTGTTGAATATATAGAAATGGCTCTCTTCTTTTTGGGGTGGTCCTGTTTCACTCCCAAAATGAACAGTGCACACCCTCCAGAAGGAATGACAGTTAGGGAATGTGGCTAACTCTTGAAATTCTGTACACCTGGGAGTAAAGCTCTACAGGAACTTTCTTATGAGCCAGAAGAACATATTCTGAGTTTAGCCTCACAAATTGACATGTCATCTTGGGAACCCTGGGTGGGTGTTTTGATTCTTGTCCCTAAGACAATTTTAATTTTCTTGCATTCATGTTAGATTTTACATCTTGCACAGCTCTCAGATGCTGATTTTGTGACTGGATGGTATGCACTGTTTTTTTTTATATTCCTTTGCACCAAGCCAAGATAATTTGATTGTATTTGGCCTTTCATTTCCTCAAAATTAAGCCCCACCTTTGCAAATAGGATTCACTTTTGAGCAGGTGGTTGCACTGGAGCTGCTGCTAAAGCAAATGAATGCTTGCTGAATGTGTGTTCCCTATGACTTCTTGCTCCCAAATCTTTGCCCCATGCATGTTTCCCAGGGTTGTCTGGTGTCTCTTGAATCTGGATGCTGCAGAAAGCTATGTGTGCTGATTATTCAGATGTGCGGGAGGTTTGGAGGGGTGGGGTTAGAGTTATGTATCTTTCCATGAAGGAGCTGGCAGGGGGTGTCAGAATCCCGGAATCTCAATTTGAGAAGAAGGACTAAAACTCGGGTTTGTGGGAAAGATCAAGCGTCCAGACCATCTGAGGCTTTATTGTATTACCCAGGTTCCCCGCGGGTCCATACTCATGATAATGCATTACTGGGCAGGCAGAGGTGAACTCTGCTGCCAAGCTTCAACACATTGCAGGGCATTTATAGGTACACAGGTACGGGGCAATTGATGACAGAATGCAGGGATTGCAATAAGGTTCTGAGGTCATCACATACAGAGCAGATAAAGGGAGGTCAGCCAATCACACAGAGACAATGAGATTACAATATTTCTAATTGCCTGTATTGACACTTTAGCTCAGTAGCTTGAGCCCATCTCCAGGTCTGCTCAGACATGCAAATTCGAGCTACTGAGAAACTATGCATGAGCTCAAGCCTCTTATCTACTCTAGACATTCTGAATTGGCTGGGGCACATGGAGCCTCTGGGCTATCAAAAGAGACTTCCTTGTAAACTGAATTCCAACAATGACTATTTACAATGTATATTTGGACTGAATGGCCTGTGTACTGTAGCCCACAGCTAAAGGTGAGAGAAAGGAGCGGGGAATGAAGGCCATTTGAAACAGTGACAGCTTGGTTTGAGAAGGAGTACAGGATTTGATCCCACAATGCAAAGGCACACAGAAGTAATGCTTTTCAGACAGGATTTATCCAAATTTTCCCAACAGGGGAAAGATAGGAGAGAACTCTGTGTGCTACCTAGAGCACCTGGGATTAAAGGTGGCATATCCATGCAAGGATGACACACATAAACCACAGTCTACACAGAGCAGCAGCGTCCCAATCACCTTTGGAAGGTCCTGTTGAGGTCCCTGCTAGCCAGGTGACTTACAGACCCACCAAACCAAGTGCCAATGAGGTTCAGCCAGGCGGAGATCCGTTCAGTTTCTCTAGTCAGCTGAGCAAAGCCACCGGGTGTCCACAGGCAGGCAGCGACACACCCACATCCCTCCTTTTCCTCTCTTTTTCCGCTTAATCCCGCCCCATTGTTCCCTCACCCAATCCCCTCGCGGGGTCTGCATGCCCGCTGCATGCCTGGCCTCGTGCCGGCGCTTATCTACGTCCAATCCCCTCACAGGGGGAGCGTGAGCACTGCGTGCCAGACCTTGCGGAGGGGTCTTCTTCACTCACTACTTCCTTGTCTCTCTTTATCACCATTCTTTTGCCTTCCCCTTTTTCCTCTCTAAGCAGTTCTACAAAAAAAGCAAATGGCCTTTGTTAGGCTAATCAAGTTCCTTCAGTCCCAGCTTTGGTCTTGGGTATCTCTAGTTTAAAATGGGATCCAGTAACAATCCTTTATGCCTGGGATTTTTCCAAGCTACTTTTTATATCTGGGACTCTCCCACTCTGTCCCTTAGACCTGGAACTGCTTTCCAAAAGATCTGGTAGATGTCATATACCCTATTCAGAGTCAGATTTCCAGCTGCCAGCACAATTTATCCCACTTGGCATACTGAATCCCTAAACCACCCCCCAGAGCTCAACTGTGTAGCTGGGCTGGTTGCCATCATAAACAAATTTTACAGGCTGAACACATGGATTAGAACTGACTTCTGTTCTCCATGCAGCCTGGCAAATGAAAAAGATCCAATGGGGTGGGTGGGAAGGAATATTGTGCACTTGTTTGTGTTGGGGAATTCAGAATAAATCCTGGTAGAAGAAGGTTGCCTTTGTGTTATAAAATCAAACTTGCGTCCCTTTTCTCAGAAAGTGGTAGAATTCTAGGCCAGGTTACTGATTAGCATTGCTGTTCCTTCAAGAGACTGGAACTCACAGTCTGAGAGTGGCCATTCTCTTGCTGATCAGCAACAGCTGATTAGGTGGCCAGAGAATAGTAGTAGTAGTAAATTATTATTATCATCATTATTATTACTATTATTATTGCTTCAATGACTCCATTGCATTCTTTGCCATCTCCTCCTTTTGCTGTCAATTGTTGCCAGCATTAGGCTCTTCTCCAGGGAGTCCTTCCTGCTCATTAGGTGGCCAAAGTATTTGAGTTTCATCTTCAGGATCTGGCCTTCTAAAGAGCAGTCAGGGCTGATCTCCTTTAGGACTGACCGGTTTGATCGGCTTTGGGTCCACAGGACTCGCAGGAGTCTCCTCCAGCAACACAATTCAAAGGCCTCAGTTCTTCGGTGCTCAGCCTTCCTTATGGTCCAACTTTCACAGGCATATATTGCAACTGGAAAAAACATGGCCTTGACTATACACACTTTTGTTGGCAGGGTGATGTCTCTGCTTTTTAGTATGCTGTCTAGATTTGCCATAGCTTTCCTCCCCAGGAGCAAGCAACTTTTAATTTCTTGGCTGCAGTCCCCATCTGCAGTGATCTTGGAGCCCAGGAAAATAAAATCTGTCACTACCTCCATTTCTTCCCCATCTATTTGCCAGGAAGTGAGAGGACCAGATGCCATGATCTTAGTTTTCTTGATACTGAGTTTCAAGCCAACTTTTGTGCTCTCCTCCTTCACCCGCATCAAGAGGCTCTTTAGTTCCTCTTCACTTTCTTCCATGAGAGTGGTATCATCTGCATATCTGAGGTTGTTGATATTTCTCCCAGCAATCTTGATTCCAACTGGTGATTCATCTAGCCCTGCCTTTCTCATGATGTGCTCTGCATATAAGTTAAATACGCAGGGCGACAGTATACAGCCTTGCCGAACTCCTTTCTCAATGTTGAACCAATCAGTGGTTCCGTGTCCAGTTCTCACTGTTGCTTCTTGACCTGCATATAGGTTTCTCAAGAGACAAATAAGATGGTCTGGTACTCCCATCTCTTTAAGAGTTTACCACAATTTTTTGTGATTAATCAAAGGCTTTAGCATAATCAATGAAGCAGAAGTGGATGTTTTTCTGGAACTCCCTAGCTTCCTTCGAGATCCAGTGTATGTTGGCAATTTGATCTTTAGCTCCTCTGCTTCTTCGAAACCCTGTCTGTACACAGGTAGCGCTCCATTTTCACAAAAGGCCTTGCCTTCTATTCCCTTTTCCTGGCTCACAGACCCTGCCTCTTTTCTCCCACTGGCTGGGTTACTAAGAGGTCACAATCTTCTCCGTCCACCTACATCATACTACTCCTCGATATGTTCCCCTTCCTGCTCATACGTCCCATGTTCATGCTAATGAGCCCATTACCTCTGAGAGGTGTGTCAGTTATTATTCATGAAACTATTAAGCCTGCACACTACTTCCTAAGAGTTCAGTAGGTCATATTGTCCTTGTAGCAGTCTCTCTTGATGACCACTTATCTCTCAAAACTTGTGAGAGGATGAGATAGGAAGAACAACTCTTCCTCCAAGCTCATTATGGCCAGTTGTAAAAGGCAATCAATTACCTACTATCTTCCACGAAGGGTGACGGTTTTACCACTACCCCCAACCTCACCCCTCTGGTGTTGTTCAGGACTTTGATGTAAGAAGCACTATTGTTTTTGTTCTCAACTCAACCATACTATTAACTTGCCCTTGTTTGTTTGCACCAGTAACCAGTTTGAACCTGACTACTTTCTTCTATTTCCTTTTTACAGCTCTTTACATGGCTCTGTCCTCGGGCCCTTTGGCCTTATAAAGGTTTCAATGTCCTTACCCCAGCTCTTTACTTTAAACAGTTCGTTCGGTCAGTTGGTCGGTCGGTCGTTCATTCAATTTGTATGCCATCCAATTACTAACGTCTCTGGACGGCTAACAACATAAATAAATTGATGACCACTCTGGCTGCAATTAATAAAATACAATAATACAATTCAATATTAAAACATATTAAAATATTGATTAAATAAAAAGGTCTTAACCTGGCGCCGAAAAACATATAATGATGGCACCAGGTGGACCTCTCTGTGGAGCGCATTCCATAGACGGGGTGCCACTGCAGAGAAGGCCCTCCTCTGGGTACTGTGTCTCCTAATATCTTTCACAGAGGGTTCCTGGAGAAGGGCCTCTGCTGCTGATCTCAGGGGGTGGGAGGGCAAATAGGGAAGAAGGCGTTCCTTTAGGTATCCTGGTCCCAAGCCGTTTAGGGCTTTATAGGTAATAACCAGCACCTTGAATTGAGCCCGGACATCGATGGGAAGCCAGTGGAGCTGATAGAGGACTGGGGTTAAATGAGAATAACGCCCAGTCCCCGACAGCATCCTGGCAGCACGCCAACACCGCCGCCACCCGCTGATGCCACCGCTGCCCCGAAGGATGGACGGCGGCCACCGTGGGACCGGGACACTGCTGGCCTGTGGGCCCTCCACCCTGCCAGTGAGTTCTCCGCGAGCCCTTGGCCCTCCCTCTCCTCCCCCGGCATCCAAGCACTTGTAGTGAGGGTGTTGTAAAAACACCCTCACGCTTAGAGGTGCTTTAGCTGCAATAAATTCTTCAAACAGGAGCGGAGGTTCTAAATTGGTTTATTGCTCATTATCTACAAGATTTACGGCGAAACAACTATCCTAACGGCAAGGCACGTGTATGAACGAACGATGTTCCCCTAGGAATGACCTCCTCCCTCCCCCTCCCCCTCCCCCTCCCCCTGTTTCTTTCTTCCCGAAGCTGATAAGAGCGCATCATTCGTCTTGGTTAGCGTCAATCAAGTCAATGCCTCCGAGCTGCCCGTCCCCTTCCGGCCCGCTGCTCTCCTCCTCCTCCAGCAAAGTAGCTCCCCCCCCCCTTTCTCCTTCACAGTCTGTCTGGTTTAAAGGGCCAGCCGCCTGTGAAGCAGCCGGGGAACTCTCACAAGTCTCAGGAGTCAACTGATTCGCTTCTCCTTCTGGAAGCGTCTGCTCTTTCCTGCTCCTAGTAATCACGGTTACCTCCTCCTCGCGAGGAGGAGCCACTGTCGTGCTCTCCTGCACAACAGCACTCTTGGATGAGACTGACTATCTGGACCCATTTCAGTCCGGCTTCAGACCCGGGTACAGCACTGAATCTGCCTTGGTCGCCCTGTACGATGACCTGTGCAGGGAGAGGGACAGGGGGAGTGCGTCCCTGTTGGTTCTCCTGGACCTCTCGGCGGCTTTCGATACCATCGACCATGGTATCCTTCTGGATAGGCTCGCGGGATTGGGGGTTGGAGGCACTGCTTTGCAGTGGTTCCACTCCTACCTCAACAGCCGATTCCAGAAGGTGGTGCTGGGGGACTATGGCTCTGCGCCATGGCAGCTCGGCCATGGGGTACCGCAGGGGTCCATTCTGTCCCCTCTGCTCTTTAACATCTACATGAAACCACTGGGAGAGGTCATCCGGAGGTGTGGGCTGCGGAGTCATCAGTACGCTGATGATACCCAGCTCTACCTCTCGTTCTCCACCGATCCAGGTGAGGCAGTGGCTGTGCTGAACCGGTGCCTGGCCAAGGTGATGGGCTGGATGAGGGCCAATAAACTGAAACTCAATCCAGACAAGATGGAGGTCCTATTGGTGGGTGGTTCGAGCTCCTGGGTAGGTGACTTGGACCTTGCCCTGAAAGGGGTTGCACTCTTTCTAAAGGACAGGGTCCGCAGCTTGGGAGTGCTCCTCGACCCAGAGCTCTCCCTGGAAGCTCAGGTGACTGCGGTGGCGAGGAGCGCTTTCCTTCAGCTTCAGTTAATCCATCAACTGTGTCCCTACCTGGAGGATGATTGCCTAGCAACAGTGACACATGCATTGGTTACTTCCCAGTTGGATTTCTGTAATGCGCTCTACGTGGGGCTGCCCTTGAAGACAGTCCAGATACTTCAGATGCCAAGCAGTGCCTCCTACTCCCAATCCCGCCAGCCTCTCCAGAAGGATACCATGGTCAATGGTATCGAAAGCCGCCGAGAGGTCCAGAAGAACCAACAGGGACGCACTCCCCCTGTCTCTCTCCCTGCACAGGTCATCATGCAGGGTGACCAAGGCAGATTCAGTGCCGTACCCGGGTCTGAAGCCGGACTGAACTGGGTCCAGATAATCAGTCTCATCCAAGAGTGCTTGGAGTTGTCCCGCCACCACCTGTTCCAACACATTGCCCAAAAACGGGATGTTGGCCACCAGTCTATAATTGGCAGCCATCCCTGGTCCTGGGACGCCTTCTTCAGGACAGGCCTGATCACCGCCTCCTTTAAAGGAGCAGGCACCCGGCCATCCCTCAGAGAGGCGTTAATAACCTCCAGGATCCAGGAACCAGTCCCATGTTTGGTTTTGGTCAACTGTGGAATCCAGCTCATGACAAATTTTATTTATTCATTATTTATTAACAGATTTATAGGCCGCCCCTTGCCACAAGCCTCGGGGCGGCTCACAACCTCAAAAACCTTGTAGGCTAAACGCTATACAAAAATTAAAAAGCCTACACAATATTAAAACCTTAAAACCGGCCCAAAACTGGCCCAAATCTGAGCGATTTTCTCCTTGAAGTGCTTTGTTGATGTATCCTTGCTTCAGATATCACCTTCCTGCTTAGTAACAGTAATTTTCCTTCTCTCACATTGGTCCACATACTGCTGGGGCCTAGCTTGTAGGATTTTGAGCATAACTTTGCTAGCATGTGAAATGAGTGCAATGGTGCGGTAGTTTGAGCATTCTTTGGCATTGCCCTTCTTGGGGATCGGAATGTAAACTGACCTTTTCCAATCCTGTGGCCACTGTTGAGTTTTCCAAATTTGCTGGCATATTGAGTGTAGCACTTTAACTGCATCGTCTTTCAGGATTTTGAATAGCTCAGCTGGAATACGGTTGCCTCCACTAGCTTTGTTGTTGCTCAGACTTCCTAAGGCCCATTTCACTTCACATACCAGGATGTCTGGCTCGAGGTCAGTGACCACCCCATCGTGGTCATCAGGGACGTTAAGTTCTTTCTTGTATAGTTCCTCTGTGTAATCTTGCCACCTCTTCTTACTCTCTTCTGCCTCTGTTAGGTCCCTGCCATTTTGGTCCTTTATCATGCCCATCTTTGCATGAAATGTTCCCTTCATATCTCCAATTTTCCTGAAAAGATCTCTGGTCCTCCCTATTCTATTGTTTTCTTCTATTTCTTTGCACGGTTCATTTAAGAAGGCATTCTTATCTCTTCTAGCTATTCTCTGGAATATTGGATTCAATTGTTTGTATCTTTCTCTTTCTCCCTTGCCTTTCGCTCCCCTTCTTTCCTCAACTATTTGTAAAGCTTCCTCAGACAGCCATTTTGCTTTCTTGCATTTCTTTTTCTTTGGGATGGTTTTAGTTGCTACCTCTTGTACAATGTTGCGAACCTCCGTCCATAGTTCTTCAGGCACTCTGTCTATCAGATCTAATTCCTTAAATCTATTTGTCACCTCTACTGTATATTCATCGGGAATATGATTTAGGTCATACCTAAGTGGCCTAGTGCTTTCCTCTACTCTCTTCAATTTAAGCCTAAATTTTGCAATGAGAAGCTCATGATCTGAGCCACAGTTGGCTCCTGGTCTAGTTTTTACTGACTGTATAGAGCTTCTCCATCTTTGGCTGCAGAGCACATAATCGATCTGATTTCTGTGTTGACCGTCTGGTGATGTCCATGTGTAGAGTCGTCTCTTGGGTTGTTGGAAAAGAGTGTTTGCCATGACCATCGTATTCTCTTGACAAAATTCTGCCAGCCTGTGCCCTGCTTCATTTTGTACTCCAAGGCCAAACTTGCCTGTTATTCCGGTTATCTTTTGGCTTCCTACTTTAGCATTCCAACCCCCCATGATGATAAGGACATCATTTTTCGGTGTTAAATCTAGAAGGTGTTGTAGGCCTTCATAGAACCAGTCAACTTCAGCCTGTTCAGCACCAGTGGTTGGGGCATGGACTTGGACTACTGTGATGTTGAATGGTTTGCCTTGGATTCGAACTGAGATCATTCTGTCATTTTGGAGATTGTATCCCAGGACTGCTTTTCCTGCTCTTTTATTGACTATGAAGGCTACTCCATTTCTTCTGAGGGATTCTTGCCCGCAGTAGTATACCTGATGGTCATCTGAACTAAATTCACCCATTCCTGTCCATTTTAGTTTGCTGATTCCCAAGATGTCGATGTTCAGTCTTGTCATCTCTTGTTTGACCATGTCCAGCTTGCCTTGATTCATGGATCTTACATTCCAGGTTCCTATGGCGTATAGATCTTTGCAGCATCGGACTCTCCTTTCACCACCAGATACATCGGCAACTGAGTGTCCTTTCGGCTTTGACCCAGTCGCTTCACTCTTTCTGGCGCTACTAGTACTAGCCCTCTGCTCTTCCCCAGTAGCACATTGGACACCTTCCGACCTGAGGGGCTCATCTTCCGGCGTCATATCTCTTTGCCTCTTGGTACTGTCCATGGGGTTTTCCTGGCAAAGATACTGGAGTGGGTTGCCATTTCCTTCTCCAGTGGATCACGTTTTGTCAGAGCTCTCTGCTATGACCTGTCCCGTCTTGGGTGCCCCTGCACGGCAGAGCTCATAGCTTCATTGAGCTACACAAGCCCCTTCACCACGACAAGGCAGCGATCCAGAACATGTACAGAGTGTTTTATAGGTTCTGAGTCACATAACACAGCAGCAGAGCAGATGATGACGAAAGAATGGGGACACAGTCAAAAGAATGTGAGAGATCTGCAGAGGGGACTTAATACAATGGCATTGATTACAAGGAGATTGATTTAAGATTCTGGAAGGCAAGGATTATTGTAACTCTTAGCTGAGAGTTTGATCATGCAAATAAGGGTGATTGCAATGCTGTTAAAAAACTTCTCTGGCTGCCTTATCAGTTTTGTTGCTGTGGACACAAGCTAGGAGTTCCAGCCTCTTAAGGGAAGAGCAGTGCTAAACAATAACCTGGCTTGGGATTCTGCTGCTTTCTGAGAAAGGGACATAGGTTTGATTTTATAACACAAAGGCACATATAAGCAACCTTTTTCTACCAGGATTTATCTGGATTTCCCAACACCTGCCAGATAACAAATGATGGTGAACAACCCACAGTTCATAACCCACCAACAGACCATGTGTTCTCTTAATTGGTTGTTCATGGCTGGGTTCAGATGAGAGAATAACCCACATTCAACCAATACTCACTTCTTGAGTTTGGGTTGTTCTGTGTCTGAACCCACTAATTATGTGGGATTTGAAAGTGCAAATGATTGCAGAGGACCAATTTGGATGGTCCAAAATAATACTGGAGAAACAAATGCTGTGTGTTTCTTCTCTCTGTCATGACAGCTGTATTGACAGCTGAGAAATGTGGAAATTAAAACATACGGTTTTAACATTTAATCTTTCTATAGTATTAGTCACTGTAATGAATATATGGTTTTAAGTGAATAACTGCACATCTTGCTGGGATGCAAAACAAACTTGCCTGAAGTGATTAGAAACTGTATATGCACACACTCCAGGTAATTAATTCCTTATACTTGTAACAATGCCCAATGTCACAGACAAATATAAATTTCTAAGCTAAACTGAGCTTTATAGTGTGAATTATGTTTTATATGGTATTTTATTCTGCATAGCTAGTTGACCCTGGCCTTTTTCGTTGTGGGTGCTTGTCATGGATTATGCATTGGGATTATTGTTGGGATTATATTTTAAATGTTGTGTTTGGCTCAAATGTCAGTTGTTTTGGTTGGGGTTGTGGGGGGTTTTTTTAGTCTTAATTTATTGTAAACCGTTTCAGAGAGCCACTGACAGAATCTCGGTTTTCAATTTGTGAGGAAATAAAAACTCAGGTCCGTGGGGAAGATCAAACGTTTGAACCTCTGCGGCTTTATTGACTGGTGGCCCCATACCTGCAGTCACTAACGATAATGCACTACCGGGCAGAGGTAAACTCAACTGCAAAATCTCAGCCCATGTACAGACGCTTTTATAACCTGTTAGTCACGTACACCAAGGCAGAGTGTTCCGTTTCCAGATAATCTTAGTACAAGTGCATCCTGGCGTCTTGGGGCATGACAATGTTCTAAATGATCAGAAATACTGGTAACAATAGCATGGAAACATTACCGATTGCTGTCTTGATAGGTCAGTCTGGCAAATTCTGGACAGTCCAGGTCAGCTGGTGTGTCTGCTTCAACATGCAAATGTGTGTGACGGAGGAAGCATTCAGGAAGTCTGGTTTGACAACGACACTGCCAGGCGCTTGCCTCTGTGGGACTAGATGATTAAATGGGTCCATTCAGAAACAAATGGACAGCATTATTACAGCTTTTCTACAGCTGATAAGAACACAGGTATTTCCTCACTAATAGTATTAGTGAGGCATCTCAGTCTAGCTAAGAATGCCATCTTCTTAAGGCAACAGCAACGCTAAACAGTGACCTGGCTTGGGATTCTGCTGCTTTCTGAGAAGGGGCACAGGTTTGATTTTATAACACAAAGGCACAGATAAGCAACGTTTTTCTGCCAGGATTTATCTGGATTTTCCCAACACCACTCACAACACATGAACAGTGTACAAATATTCTAAATAGATTAATAATATATAAGCACATTGAATATGTAGAATGTATTGACATATTAAAGGTAAAGGTTTCCCCTTGACGTTAGGGCCAGGCATGCCTGACTCCAGGGGGCGGTGCTCACCTCCGTTTCCTGGCCGAGGGAGCCGGCGCTTGTCCGCAGACGGTCTCCCTGGTCGTGTGGCCGGCATGGCTAAACACCGAGGTGCAGGGAACGCTGTGACCTGCCCACCGAAGTGGCGCCTTTCTATCTACCTGCATCTGCATGCTTTCGAACTGCAAGGCTGGCAGGAGCTGGGACGGCGCACGGGAGCTCACCCCGTGTGCAGATTCGAACCGGCGACCTCTCGATCTACCAGCCCAGCAGCACAGCGGTTTAAACCACTGCGCCACCTGCAGTCCCTTATGACATACTAAATGTGATGTTTTTGTGTAAATATGTATATGCATACATATATAAGCACACAGTGTCTCCGCTTCTATTGTAATCCTGTCAAACATCAGTATCCAGACACCTTTCTTTATTTCCCATAGCTGAATCTCTCTAGGCAGTTTACAACTATTCCCAAGAACAAAACGGTACATATCCAGGAGAGAGAGAGAGACTGAGAAAACCTTTATTTCGTCGCTTTTTAATCTGACGGTGTGCTGGTTTGGTTTTTTCGACATTATCTGTGAGGCGAAGCAACAGTTCCCCGGGATTGTGGGTGCGGAGAGAGAAACAAAATGGCGCCTCCTGCTCCCTCGGCGGAGCCCCTCCCACTTTGTTCACTGCGGCAAAACCCGCACGCCTCATTGCCGACAAGAGCGCGAAAATAGGTCAGCATCGCCACACCCACTTCCCCTCCCCCATCGGACTCCGCGGTTGACTGCGAGGGAGATTGGACCAATCAAGAACAGAGGCGAGGTTTGTTGCCTCTCTACCAAATATATCCCCCCCCCTTCCATTCATCCAATTACGTCTTCGCTTTCGTTGCTCTTTTGCACTCGGCCTCAAGTGGTGAGGTGAACGGAAAAGGAGTTTTCCCTCCCTCCACCACCAGCGCTCTCCCTCCTCGCCCTTGTTATGAATATTAATCAGTATCTAACTAATGGAAAATGACTGTGGTGGATTACCTCATGCCAGCGGGAAAGGGGCGGGGCAGAATAAGTGCTATTTTATGGAGCAGGGCTTGTCTGGTTTATTCATGAGGTAGGCGGTGCTCCAGAGGAGATATATAAGAGGAGGCGCAGCTAACGATCTGTGTTGTTCGCACTGGGACTTTCAAGATTTTTTGTCTGCTTGGTAGCTGTAAAATCCATACCGGTAAGGAGGAGGGGGGATTGGTAGTCCGCGCGCGCGAGGAGATTTTTTTTTTTGATTAGCGAAATGGGGATTTTGGTTTATGAATAATTGAAATGTCTTCTTTTAATAGCCGTATTGTATAGAGCGTTTTGAAGGGCTGGGGAAACAGAAAGGGAGCGAGCGAAAACAAACAAAAAAAAAAAGCATAAAATGGCTTCCGACCGGCTTTTTGAGGGAAGCCTCAAAATGGCGGCGGCAGTGGCAAGTGGAGAGCAGGCAAATTAGCAGTCGGGTGGCCTCGCTGCGCATGCGCTACACAGGGCGTGTGCTGAGATGAAGGAAAAGGTTCCTCCTTTCCTGGATCATCTGCGTCCTGTAGCGACTTATGTGGCGTGTTCTGCGCGCACATGCGCAGGAAGGGATTAGATTTCCACGTCTCGTTCTCAGGGGAATTGGGTCACCGGGGGGGGGGGGAAAGAGGATTTTAGGCAGGCAAGATGGTGGAATTTGACAAGTACATATGTTTACTAAAGCAAATACCCTAATAAGCTGAACAGTTATTAATGTTTACTCATGTACATGTGTTTTTGCTGCCTTTTATTACCATACTGCTAGAGCGGTTTTCATTTTTAAAAAATCCTAAAGAATTTATATGGCTTTAATATGTACAAGTGTATTTCTCATCTGCTTCGTTTTTTGTTTTCTGGGTGGGGAATGCTGGAAGTTGTACGGACTTTTATCTGTCTAAACATGCCTAGGATTGTGCCCTTAAGTGCACATTTATTTCATTTTTGATTTAGTCAAACGTTTTCCTCCTAGACAGAACACGAAGAAATAGTCTCCCAAAAGAGCAGATATGTTTTTTTAAAAATACTGGCATATTCAGGGTCATGTACTTTTATACAAACAAAATATGAGTTAAGTCTGGTTTTCTGGCTTAGAAATTTAAAAGAACTTGTGACAGATGATGGGACTGTCCTCCCCAGTCTGCCTGTGAGCCCTCATGGTGGTACCTTGGATCACAAACTTTAATCTGTTCCAGGACTCTGGTCGTGACCCAAATTGGTCATGAGCCAAGTCAATTTTCTCCATAAGGTTCAATGTAAATAAGCTTAACCCATTCTGTAACTTTTTTTAATCTTAAAAATTTGAAATAAAGTGACAAAGAACAAAGATCGCGGTCATCTCTTCCCTACACGAGCGCAACCGCAATTGCGCCCATAGACGGGCGCGCTCGTCTCCCCTGCCCCCCCCCCCCGTGCGCCCGCAATCGTCACCCGATGTGGAGTTCGCAACCTGAGGCAAAGTTTTTGTGCGATTTCTGTTTGCAACCCAATTTGGTCATGAACTGAGGTATTCGTGAGCCAAGGTACCACTGTATTTGGGATAATTTGTATTTGGAATGTAAGCTGTCCCGAGGCTCTTGCAATGGGATGGGATACAAAAATTCTAAATAAATTATAACAATAAATAAATAATTTGTTCTTAGGGGCAGTTGCATTTCTCCTTTTGGTTGTTTCTCAATTGACCAAGGCTTACCTTTTGCCTACAGGGGACAAAATGGCATCAGACGAAGGGAAACTCTTTGTTGGTGGACTCAGTTTTGACACCAATGAGCAGTCACTGGAGCAAGTCTTTTCCAAATATGGACAGATAGCTGAAGGTATAAATACATCAACATATGCAATTGGTTTTATTTACCACTTGGCTTTCTGAAAGCTTGGAGCAATTATGAGACATAAGGTATTAAACAAAACCTTAAATATGTTTTTCTTTTAGTTGTTGTTGTAAAAGACAGAGAAACTCAGCGATCAAGGGGGTTTGGCTTTGTCACTTTTGAGAACATTGATGATGCAAAAGATGCCATGATGGCCATGAATGGGAAGGTAAGAAGTTCTAGGTGTAATGTAGCTGAGTAATGCTATAATAGAAAAAAACATACTGTTTTGGATGTGGCTACACTTTATGATAAAGCATTGTTTAAGTGTGAACTATGTAGTGGCCATTGAATTGACAGCTTGGGAAATGAAACTTTGAATATTGCTTCACAAGTGTATCTTAGGTTTGGCTAAGATACCCGGGCAGCTGGGTAGCCTCTTAAGGGAGAAACAGCTTGCACATGTGTAAGTGTATAAGGATGGATTGTGTCTTGCTATGTTGACCCTGCAACTTTTATTTTTAAGTCTGTTGATGGCCGCCAGATCAGAGTGGATCAAGCTGGAAAATCATCTGAGAACAGATCCCGTGGATACAGAGGAGGCTCAGCTGGTGGCAGAGGCTTCTTTCGGGGAGGCCGAGGAAGGGGCCGGGGCTTTTCCAGAGGTGAGCTGCTCCTCTCAAGTGTCCTTTAGGACATGGCTTGTTGATGGCAGCCAGCCAGATGCACTGTAGCCCCTGTGGTGGTGGTCTCTGCAGGTGCTGGGGGAGACAAAGGCTATGGCAGTGGCAGTAGATTTGAATCCAGAAGTGGGGGAGGATACAGTGGATCCAGAGATTACTACAGCAGCAGGTGAGTGAAAACAAGAGGGCCTGTCAAGTGGGCTGAAAGCATGTCAGTTCACACTTTGGTGCCTGTGGAAACACGTAGTGATCAAACCTCTTTTGTACTGTTTCTCCACAGCAGGAGTCAAGGCAGTTATGGTGATAGGCCTTCTGGTGGGTCCTACAGAGACAGCTATGACAGTTATGGTAAGTCTTTGATCATGAGGGACAGGAGGCTATGCTGACATGGGCATGCGTGGACCACTTTTGATCTTGCAGTGATAACCTTGGAAGTGCTGTAAGGTTCGCTTGAAGCCTATTGCTGGCTGTCTCCTTGCCTATGAGACGCACCACTCCTTTGGCAGGCCTTAAGTCCTCGTGCCACAGAAAAGCAGGAAAGGAAAAATCCACCCTCATTAATGCATGTGTAGCTCTAGTTGGATCCAGAGGTAAAGCATACATAACTAGCATTTTCTGAAGCTGAAAATGACACACTAGAATTCCTCTTGAAAGTCCAGAAGTGAGAAGGGGGTGGGACATGAGGTAGTAAGGTAGCCTTTTTGGTACTTGGCAAACAAGTAGGGGAAGAAAAATGCTGGAACTTGTCTATGCTTCAGTGCCTTTACAACTGTGCCTGCTTCTTGTCCTCAGCTACACACAACGAGTAAAAAAAATCTTCCTGGCTCAAGATCGTCCTTCCAATGGCTGTATTTATAAAGATTTTTGGAGCTCCGCTGAAATTGTTCTTGTGTAGTCATCTCCTTTGTATTCTCACTTTTGTAGTAAACTTGCAGTTTCAACCTTGTCAAACACAGCCTGACAGCTTCTAGTATGTGATAGTCTGATCAGACTCAAAGAAAGCTCTGGGTTTTTTTCTTAAGTGTTTTAACATTTGTTTGTTTTTTTTAATGCACTTAAAATTTTAGTTCCTTTGTGAGCAGAGGTGTGTGTGTTCTAGGTTTTAGTTCTTATTTTTTTAAGAGAAAGACCGGAAGGTTTTGAGATGCCATTTTTATTTTCTGTTGAGCAAGAAAGGACCTTTAATTGTTCAGTAGAAGCTGGGCAAGCTGTGAATTTGTTTGTTTGTTTAGTGCTTTGATTTGTAACAACTTTAGCGTAGCAAGGCAGGTATTGTAGCCTGGGTATAAATTTTGAAAGGCATCCCACCTTGATATATCTAAAGAGATGCTTGATTGTATGTTCAACTTGCATTAAGGGACTTTACTTGTATACCATAACTTAACTCAGAGAGACTCTGCAATTCTTAACCATGCAAGAGGTTTATTGAAAAATGCTTGTTTCTATTGCCCTTTTTTACTGGAAGAAAGTATGCTTAATTCAATTGCTGTTGTAATCTTGAAGTGGTGAAAAGGATTTCTTGTACAGTTTTCCTTTGGCTTCACGAAGCCTATTAAAATTCCATCTGAAAAAAATTGCTCTTGAAATCTTACATCTTGCTGCACAACACAAGTCTTGGATGAAGGTGGAAAAAGCATACAGCTAGACGGGACAGGAGAGAGAGAGAGAGAGGCTGGTTGTAGGAGAGTTGGACAAGCTCCATGTTGACAGTGGGCACTCAGTATAAGTCCTGTTGCACTTTTAGGGCCTAGCAAGACTTCAAATAGCTTGAGGGTCATGGAAAAGTTTCAGAATGGACATAAGAAATTTCCTTGCCCTTCATGGGACTGCTTTAGGTTTGACTGGGATTGATCCAACCTTTGAAACGAATACTGTGGATTCCTCTGGTTCCCATAGTAACATGCCACTCATGGTGCAAAACAAATAGGTAATTGCAGTGATAGGCCCACACAAATGTAAGTGAGAAGTGGCCAACACCATGCTAGGGAAGAGCCAGCCAAACACAGCCTGCAATGAAGTTTCACTAATCGGGTCAGCTGCTGCTAGTCTGATAGTGTTCCAAGGCGGATAACTATGACCTAATTTAGCTAGCTTTGTCCTTGCCTTCTAAATTCTAAGAATTCTCTGCTAGTGTATGGAAAACAGCAGTGCCTTGGCGAAAAAGAAGTGTTATGCCTCCAACAGAGAACCTCAGACGAAAGCTGCTCTCTTGGCTAGTTCATTTGTGGGGATAGTCCTGTAATTCGAGGTAACTCTTTTCCTCATGTCCACATCCCTTCTTCCTGTTGAGAGCTCATATATATATATATATATATATAGTTTTTACTTTTTTTTTTTTTTTTAGAAAGATGGTTAACCTATGTGCACCAAATTTTCTTTGCCAAGTTTGGTCAGCTAAAAAAAGCTCTTTTTAAAAGTGCTTTCCTGTATGGTGTCTTTGATTTTTGTGGCATAAATTTGACATAGGTCACAAGTGGTGTGTTGCCAATAGGTTATGAGATGGGGAGCCAAGTTCTCTACCAAGCAATGATGCTCCCCTTGAGACTATTTCTTAAGACTTCACTTACATCACATAACTCTTAACGTTCTTTGCCATCTTGTTTGAATTTTAACTCTCCCCCCCCCCCCATAGCCCATACTATTTCTAAGCAACCATTAGTGACTAGCTGCTTTTTGTGGGATCAGGCGCTTACTGGCCAGGCCAAGGGATGCACTGGTTCAGTTTGGAGCATAGTTGGCCCACATGGCTTTGGAGATTTAGTGGGGTGGGGTCCACAAGTGGACTGTGAAAGCCCATTTGTGGGCTGTCTTGCCTGTTTTTGTTGAGGGGTGGGAAGGGTGGACACGAAAACCTTTCCTGTGTGACTGCTTTTGGTAATGCAGGTTTGTCTTGGCAGGTTGAGTAAGAAGAAGATGCCCAAGCAAGATAATTTTTGCAGCTGAGGACCAAAAGAGTAGTCTACAACCAGCTTCACAAGTAGGTATGGCTTTTGTTTCAGGTGTTCAACACCTGACTGTTAATTTACCTTTAACAAGTTACTTGAAAACAATGTTGAGCCCTCTCAACTGTCTAGAGCAGACTTCCCTCATCTTCCAGCAGTAGAAATATGGGAGCTGTGCATCAACAAACTAATTGGAAGGGCACCAGCTTGAAAAATACTTGTTTAAAACTTTGTTCTGGAAACTTAGATCTAATGCTGGTTGCACACTTGTAAGCTCTCTTTGGGTATTAAAACTTTATTTTTCAATCTTATTTCAGCTGCGTGCTTCTAGGAAGAGAACAGGATGAGGACAAGAGCAACATTGTGCAGGCAAAAAGGTCTCAGAATGGTTTTCTTCAGTGGATTAAGTGGCAGAATGGATATGTACAAAAGAAATTAAACATTGGGTGAGAAACACGGTTGACTTGATGCATGTGCCCTTGTGGTAGAAGTCATAGGGGTTTGAGAAATAAAAAGGCACTCTCCTGGGTCGGGGGCTCCCACCACCACCTGTCCCCCAGACAAGCCAAGTGCCCCTCCCCCCCACACATGAAAGGATTCAGATGCTGTGCTCAGGATTTTTAAAGCAGCAAAGTAAATGGGCTGCCAACCCTGGCTCCAGGTCACGTATGTTTCTCTGTTAGCCTACTCCTCTTAGGCCGGGGATCGGCAACCTTTAACACTCAAAGAGCCATTTGGACCCGTTTCAAACAGAAAAGAAAACACCGGGAGCCGCAAAACCCTTTTGACATCTAAAATGAAGATAACACTGCATATATCGTTTTTTACCTTTATGCTATGTATAAAAAAAACTATAGTGCATTGCATTTATGAAATCAATGAACTGCTACAGAGAAGAAAAAATTTTATTTCTGCATGCAACAAAAACATTTTGAACTCCGAAAAAAAGACGCTGGGTTGAAGGTTACTTTCAAATAAAATAGTCAATGTCTGAGTCCTCGTATTTATGAAATAAAAAGTCGAACTTAAATTATCTACCTGCAGCAAACCAAACATGCCGTCTGCTTCTGTGTGCCCTCATCCTTTTACCATGTGTACTGGAGGGTGCAGTCAGCTGTCAACCTGAATAAAAAGGGACTAATTGATACTGTCATACAGTAAGTAGAGTTTCTGCAGTACAACAAATATAAATAATAGTCTGGTGAAATATTGAACAAACATCCCTCTCCCAATGCAATGTTGCTGGAATTTTTATAAGAATCTTCTTAAAACAAGGAAGTAGATCTATATCTTCATTATGATTTAGCTGCAGCTCTTGTTCAGTCACTAAAAACTGTTATTTTTAATCTTACATTATAAACTAGTGGGACTCCTTTCAAATATTTTGAATAGAACAGCTTCTTGCAGAGTCAAAGTCAGTGCTGAAGGGCTGCATGCATTAACCAGCAAACCCCGTAAGTTCGTCAGCAGTCAAAGCAAATGAATCTACCCATGTACCATTAAGCGTTCAATTTTCTTCAGAAACTTTTCTTCGATTTATCCATGGTTGGCCTACCGGGGGAAAAAGCTCAGTAAATCAGCGTGTGTCGCAGATTGGCGGCTGTGACGCGTATTTTGAGCGACAGAGCCTCAGCAGAGGGGTTCAAGAGCCACATGCAGCTCCAGAGCTGCGGGTTGCTAACCCGTCTTAGGCCGTTGCTCATTTCTTTGTTTTGTTTATTAAGCCATTATTAAAGCCTTGTATTAAAGTTCTACCTAAAGTCCAAAATAAAGACTTCCTACAGAGCATGAGATTACTTTTATGGGAATGTCAGAAAATATCTGTGTATGTCTGAAAGCTAGGGGTGGGGGCTAGACCCTGCCTAGTTTGTTAATGGTGGGTGGGGGTTGTGACATTGAAGGCTTTTTCTGGACTTTGTACAGAAGAACAGTGCCTTCTGTGCTGGGATCGTGAGCAGCCAGTGCAGGGCCTTCACTACGGGTGTGATATTCCAGTGATAGGCTTCGCTTTACCAACCTGGCTGTGGCATTTTGCCCCACCTGTGGTCTTGGCACTCCACTGAAGTATGTTCTCCATGTGGCTTCCGGTCTCTTCGAGGCAAGTCAGAGTTGCAGTCTTCCCACTCAAAAATGGTCAGCTTTTTATTTGCAGAATTTGTTAAGAGGGTGCAGAAGCAGGTGGCATTCTGTGAGAAGGAAGGAAACAGGTCAAGAAGCCATTGGGTGTGGCTGCCTGAATAAGCTGGACAGAAAATGAAGAACGGTGGTTTTTAATTGCTTTCATGCTGTAGTCCTTGGCTACACACGTGAGGCTTGAAGCACCCTTTGTCACTAGCATAGGAGTATGTTGGTGGACAGTAGGAATAACTAAAGGCAGTGAAGGGTCTGCAGTTTTGATTGGGTAAAGATTGCACAGTGCATTGTGGGTAATGAGCAAGAGGTTGCCTATTTCCAGAAGGCTGCCTTGAGAACCTCTGTTTTCCTGTCTGAATTACCTGTCTCATTTTACATTCTTACTCGGGGGGGGGGGGGGGAAACGGAGGGAGGGTGCCTCTTTTCCCACTTTCCAAGCACCCAGACACTCAGCCATGGATGGAAAAGATAAGAGCAGTGGAACCCATGTGATGGTTGCTCCTGAGGATTGTGCTACAAAGGTGGAGAAGTCGCTTCCTTTTGTGAGAATTAAACTGCTTTGCTTTCTCTTAACAGCTGTCAAAAATAAACCTACTTGGGGTCTCTCTAGGTCAGTGTCAGGTTGATACTTGATGCAATTCCACAGCAGGTATTGCTTAGGTGGGCCTTGTTATTGGAACTGCAGGAGTCTGGGCCAACTGGGAAAAACGATCTACCTTTTGCAGTGTAGATCTTTAAAAAAAAACAGGGTAACCAAAGCCAACCAGTGACAGACCCACTCATCTTACCCCCCTTCTCCCCCCCCCCGGTGATCACAAAAGGTCTCAGGGCTTTGAGGCAGCCCTGCCCCATTTTACTGGGCTAGTTTTCTGAATCTGGCTGTCTATCAGCACCCTCCTCCCTGCCATTGCTCCCTGGTTCCTTCATGGGAAAGTGAGGTGACTGAAGCAACATGCAAATCCCAAAACAGCCCTGTTCTTGGAATGCAGGTTAGAAGAACATTCTAAAGGGTTGTGAAGAAGCTAATACAAAAAGCTAGGCTCATTTTGCTTGCAGAATAGATGGTAAGGTAAGCATGGCTCCCACTGAATCTTAAGTTCTCTTTCTATCCCCCTGCATGGAAAATGAGCCTTTCCATTCAAAGGTACTATGCTCTAGATGTGGCATTTCTGAGTACCTCAAAAGACCAATAGCATGTTATTTTGCCTTTTGCACAGTAACAGTCTGAGTTTGGAACAAATACTGAAGCTGCCAGCTACTCTCACAGGGTTGTTGTCAACTTTTCCTGTTCATTTAAAGGGTGCAAGTCCTGGGTGGTTCTGCACAAATAGGGCTACCTCTCAGTACTGGCTTTTTGTGTGGCTCAAGTCACTCAAGTGGAAAATGAGTCTAGCTGAAAGATCTCTATAGAATGGAGTCTAAGATGCCATCATGTTGTGGCCTGTTGGAAGCAAAGGGCCCCCTGATAACCAGGGGCAGTTGTAGGATAGACTAACTGGTAGGTTACATTTCTGCATTCCCTGATTAATCTAGAACTGATGAGTTGGGTGCTGTCCATCCTGTACAAACTGGGCAGAACAACTGGGCAACCAGTAAAAGGCCCTCCTACCGCCTTTCATTTGTGGCCTTGGGCATCCATATTTTTATGCTGCATTAGCACCACTCTGGCAGAAAGGTAAGATGGGTATGCTTGGGGGGGGGATGGGCGCAGGCGCGCTGGGGGGGAGGCTGGTGCAGGTGTGCTCGAGCAGGGAACATGGGTGCAAACACGGCCATCTCCCCCCCCCCAGCACGAAGGCGGCCATCTCTCTCCCCCCCCCCCCAGCATGATTGCGATCGTGCCTGTGCAGGGAAAGCAGGTGTGTTTGTGATCATCACCTGATGCAGCGTTTGCGACCTGCGGCAAAATTTCTATGAAATTTCTGTTCGCGACCCGATTTGGTTGTGAACTGAGGCCTTTGTGAGCCAAGGTACCACTGTACATATATATAGTACAGGTAGAGGTATAGAATACCCAGTCACCGACACCGAGTGGAGCCAGTGGGCGGGTTGTGTGAATGCATGGATAACCACTCGAAGAACAACAGTTACAGGTAAGCAACCTGCCTTTCTTCATCGTGGTCTCTGTGCATCACACATTATGGGTGATTAACAAGCTTACCACACCCAGAGGCGGGACGGTGTCACTGGAGAACTGTGGAGAGGACAGCGTGGCCAAAGGAGCAATCCTGTCTGGTCTTGACATCTTAGTGGTAGTGCTTCGTGAAAGTGCACGGAGTAGACCATGTGGCTGCTTTGCAGATATCTTGTAAGGGGATGCCTGCACAGAGGGCAGAAGAAGCGGCAACAGTTCTTGTGGAGTGTCCTTTCAGAGTAATGGGTAAGTCCAGTTTTGAAAGGTGATAAGCCAGTTCAATCGTCTCAATGATCCATTTTGAAAGTCTTTTAGTACTGACAGGAGCTCCCTTGTCATGTTCCGAGTACTTGATGAAAAGCCGTTTGGCTTTCTTGAATGACTCAGTTCGGGATCGATAAAAGGCCAAACAGCACTGGATGTCCAGGCTATGTAAGGAGCACTTGATCGGTGTTGACGGAGTAGGGAAATAAACCAGCAGCACAATGTCCTGGTTGAGGTGAAAAGGTGTCGCAACCTTGGGCAGGAAGGTTGGATCGGTACGCAGGACAATTTTCTCCTTGTGAAAGTTGAGGTATGGAGGGTCGACATGAAGAGCACACAGTTCACTGGCTCTTCTGGCTGAGGTAATTGCTACTAAAAAGGCTGTTTTCCAAGAAAGAAGACAAAGATCAGTTGTTGCTAATGGTTCAAATGGAGGCTTGGTGAGAGCCTGTAGGACCACGGAGAGGCTCTATGTCGGGACTACTGATCGGATCAGTGGTTGAAGGTTTTGTAGTCTGCATAGGAATTGACACACTAAGTAATGTGAGAATACAGATGAACCTCCAATGCATCCTCAATGATGTGAGATAGCTGCAATATACACCTTAATGGAGGAAGGTTTAAGACCCCCATGGTGTAATGAGAGTAGAAATTGTAAAATGTTCTCAATGGTAGTGAATTGAGGCAGAAATTGATTAGCAGCAGCAAAGGAGGTGAAACGCTTCCATTTGGCATTATAAGAGCATCGTGTGGTCGGTTGTAGTGCAGATTGAAGAATAAACTGTATATCAGGATGAAAGCTGGTTGGGTCCAAAGAAGACATAGGTACCGATGTCGACACTGATGGCAGTATTGGATTGGAGAGCTCTGATGCTGTAGATATAGTTGTAAAAGAAGCAGGTGTTGATCCCAAAAGGGGTGTATATATCGAATCTGAAGGAAGCGTCGGTTTCAATGTAGGAGAAAGAGTCAATGAACGAGCCAGGCAGTGAGATTCAGAGAATGCAGGTGTCATGCCTAACGACTCAGAAGTCATTAGCATGCGAAAGAGAGCCAGGAGCTCCCAGCAAGAGTCAGGCTTTAGAGCAGGAAGATTTCTACTTGGTGCCCATGGCACAAACACCCCCCCCCCCGCCACCTGACTGAAGTTTTTGTAGAAGTTTCTGATAACACTCATGGGGCGACCATGGGAATGTCTGTTGCCCTGGAGAATGCCCAGCTGAGAAGACTTCGGTGCTTGGACCAATTAGAAGAGAGGCAAAGTCAAAGAAGGAGGGAGAGGAGCCTATCTAGCCCCCGGGGGAAGGTTCGACTTTGCCAGGTTAAGAGTACATCGTAAATCTTAGGTCAGAAAGGAGGGGGCAACTGTGTTGCTTAGAACTATCATTAACAGCACCTGCACTCTTCGTCGCCTGTGTATCTTGAAGTTGTTTAGAATGAAAGGCTTTAAACCTTTATTGCCTGCGTCTGTGTGAGTAATTAGGAAGAGTGCTACGGCCTCACGACAGCAGGTCGAGATGTTGAATGGCACTGTGTTCCTGAGTTAGGAGGTAAGGAACTTGAGGAAGGTGAAGAAATTAGTTGAGTGAAAGCTGGAGAAGAGTGGGGAACCACGGCTGACGGGGCCACCAAGGGGTAATGAAGATTTCATAAGTGTCGTCTTGTCAAATTTTGGCTATAGTCCTCGTTATTAGCAGTATCAGTGGGAACGCGTAGAAGAATTTGTCCTTCCGCAAAAACATGAGTGCTTCCCCAATCGAATTCGGGCCAATGCCTGCTCGGGAGCAGTATGTCCTGCAGACAGAGTTGTTAGTCGTGAACAAGTCTATGTCCGGTGTTCCCCACAGTTGAAGCAGGTGTAGGCAGACTTGTCAATCTAGCTTCCACTCGTGCGTTGTTGACATGTGTCTGCTGAGGGAGTCGGCTTCCTCATTGTCAGTGCCTGCAAGATGGACAGCTAAAGGCGTGATCCTGTGGGCGATGCACCAGTTCCACATGCAAAGGGCAAGATGTGCCAGAGGTACCAACTTTGTACCACCTTGTTTGTTTATGTAGAACATGATCACAACATTGTCCAACACTATCTGGACCATGTGGTCTTGAAGGATGGTCCAGAAGGAACATAGTGCTTTGAAGACCGCCAGTAATTCCAGGTAGTTGATATGTCTGGTGGTCTCGTGTCCATGCCAGGTGCCTTGGGTCCAAAGAGATGTGCAGTGGGCATCCCATCCAGTCAGGGAAGCGTTGGTATAAAGAGTCACGGTTGGTTCCGGTGCACGGAATGGAACTCTGCAGGAGAGATTGGTATTGAAAGTCCACCAAGACAAGGACTGGAGGACCGAGTGCGGAGGTGGTTGTAGCCGGCTGGGTCAATCGTGGTCTGGATGGAAATTGCGATTGAACCAGAGTTTTAAAGGCTTCATTTGCAGTCTGGCATTCAGCACCACTGAAACCATGGACGCCATATGACCAAGCACCTGTTGAATTGAATGTGCAGAGACAGTCCGCTGGGCAGTAAACTGTCAAATAGAGGTGATCAGTCTTTCTTGTTGATCCCAAGGAAGGAAGGCTCATGTGTGAATAAGAGAATTTTGTATCTTGAAGGGCATGATTTACAAATGGGTTGGCACGCTTATATGTGGTATGAGAAGTGTAAGGCACATGGTTGCTTTTTAAACCATTATATTGGGAAATCTTTAATGTCGTTGTGGGAAAAGTTAAAGACAAAACTATATTTAATTACCAAGATGGCTTTCGCCTATGGAAGCTCTTGTATATCCAAATGCATTGAATTTTGATATGATTGTGAGATATGATGATATTTTGGATAATGATGGAGGATTGAAACCGAACCAAGAAATACAAGAGCAAGGAATTAATATCTCTTGGTGGCACAAGGTCCAAATGCAATCGAGATATGTTAAAGACTATAGAATGTGGGGTTTTTATAAGGAGTTAACAACATTTGACCACGTGATTCTAAAATCAGATGAGAAAATGATTAAAAGATTGTATAATTTTCTTTTGGATAGGAGAATGGAAGATGAACAAGTTAAGGAAACTATGATAACGTGGGCACAAAATTTTGGATACAATATTGAGCTACAGAAATGGCAAAAGCTGTGGGAAAGAAATATTAAAGTAACATTAGCAACCTCATATAAAGAAAATTTGTATAAAATGTTTTATAAAAGGTATCTATCACCAAATAGATTAGCTGTTTCCAAATATGTCAAATGGATGTTGGAAATGCAAACATAAACTAGGTACTTTTTATCATATGTGGTGGATGTGTGATGAGGCAAAAAAATATTGGGCTAAAATACACAAATGGCTTGAGGAAATGTTACAAAAGCCTCTAACATTTAAACCTGAAGTTTTCTTATTGGGCATTGTACCTGATGGTGTTGGTAATCAAGCAATGTATTTGATTCTGCATGTAACTACTGTGGCGAGGACTGCATTTGCCCAGCATTGGAGGAGTGAAGAGCCACTTACCGACGAACTGATTCTAAAAAAGATCTTGGACTGTGCCGAAATGGACAGATTGACTCTGTCTCTGAAGGAGAAAGAAGATACAGACTTCTATCAAACTTGGAATTCCTTTTATTATTGGCTAGAGAAACGGGACTATGCATAGATTTACATATGTTTACGGATTACCATAAAAAAAAAAGTATAGGGGGTTGACCCAGTAGGTCTGATGTTTCTGATGATTGATGGTTTTTAGTTTCTTTTTGTTAGGCTTGTTAATTAGTAGAAAATAATAAAACTTATTTTAAAAAAGGCATAGATAGGATTCCTTCAAAGGCTTTATAAAACTGCTGGTAGTCCAGCAGGGCCAGGAGTTTTATCATTCTTTTGTCTCTTGATCGCCTCAGTTACTTCTGTCATTGCTATTTCCTCGTTTAATATTTTTTGATATTTCTCCGACAACTTTGGTAGATCTCCCTGGTTTATTAGCATTTTCAAAGAAGTTCTGTTTAGTCAGTTTCATTTGTTTAGCAAGTTCGTTTGTATCTAGGAGGCTCAGTTTGTGTTTTAGAATATTCATTTGTGTCTTAAGGTCTTTTTTTGATGGATCTTCCTGAAGCTCCTGTTCAAGCTTTGACAATTCATCTGTTAGTTTTAGTCGTTCCTGCTTTCTCTTTTTATTTATTTTTGCTGAGTATGTTATAATCAGGCCTCTAACATATGCTTTAGCTGTGTCCCAAACATTTTGCAAAGAAGTTTCTTCAACTTTATTTTCTTGAAAGAAAAATTTTAGTTCCTTAGTTATTTCTTCTTTGAAAGTTTTGTCTTTTAATAAAGATTTATTGAGTGTCCATCTAGATGTTTTTATTGTTCCCTTCAAGGTCATGGTTGCAGGATTATGATTTGCCCAGACGTTTGTATCTATTTCAGCTTCTAACAAATCTGGAACTAAGTCTAGAGTTATCCAAATCATATCAATTCTAGACCATGACCTATGCCTGTTCGAATAAAAAGTATACTTAGCAGAGGTTGGATTTTTATGTCTCCAGGTATCTGTTAGTCTGAATTCCTCTAATATATTAAAGCAGGACTTTGGAAGTATCCTCCTACCTTTCTTCTCCTTAGTGTCACTCTTGTGGTCTATTTTTTTAATCCACAATTGCATTGAAATCTCCCATTAAACACAGAGTTCAGTAGTCCATTTGCAAAAGTAAAGTATGTAGTTTTTGATAGAACACTTCCTGGTGATCATTTGGAGCGTAGATCGCCACTAAGAGCACCTTTTTAAGTTTCATTGTCACTTCAACCAACAGCATTCTGCCGTCTTCATCTGCTAGAATATATTTGGATCCAATTTTTCTTTGATGTATAATGCCAAACCTCTTTTCTTTTGATGAGCAGAAGCTATAAATAACCAAGTTTTGGACATTCCAAAAGCTTACTGTGTTGTCTCTTAATGTGTGTTTCTTGTAAACAAATTACATCTAATTTCAATTTTTGAAGTTGAGAAAAAGTCCTTTTCTTCTTAGAGGGTGCGTTTAGTCCATTTACATTCAAAGAGAATAATTCGATTCTTCCTTCCATTTTAAAAGCCATATTTGTAAAATATAAAATATATATTTATCTATTTATATTTAGCCTTCACGCTTCTACCTTTTCTCTCTTCTTTTGGTTCCGATAGCTGTTCGTCTTCTTGTTGGTCTGTAATCACTATTTCTCCTCCTTCAGGTTGATAGGTTGTTACAGCCACTGCCTCACCATTTTTCCCTCTTTCTTTTTGTTCAGTCTGCTCTTCATCTTCAAATGAGCTTCTGAATTTTTCATAAAAATCTTGGGCCTTGAAGATTGAATCCAGTCTATGTCTTGTAGAATTCCAAGTAAGAAATATCCCTTCTGGTGTTGTCCATCTAAACATAATTCCTTTCTTTATCAACTCCATAGTGAGAAATAGGTATTTCTTTCATCCTTCTCTGATCCTCCATGGTATTTGTTTCAGAACAGTCACCTCATGTTGATCATCAAATCTTAATGATTTATCATGTACGGCCCTGAGGACGTTGTCTCTTACAGATCTTCTTGCAAATTCAACATGAACTTCCCTCGGTAGTTTGTGTCTTCTAACATAGCTTGAGTTAACTCTATAAACCAGGTCGATCTCTCTACCCATCTCTTCATTTTCCAAGTCAAGAGTGTCTGCTAGCATAGTGTTCTGTGGCGCGCCTCCGGGCCGGCCGGAGTCGCGGGAGAAGGCCTTGGGTTCGGGCGAAGAAAGACACAGGAGACCAGGGTCTTTGGGAGGTGTGCGCGAGCTCTCTCGTCTCCCCCACGCCACCGTTTATTTTATACCCCTTTCCGTCCTTTGTCCCATTTTCCCCAATCATTCACTTTCCCGCTCTCTTCTCCACGCCCCTTCAAGATACAAACTCTCCAATCAGTACGTACGGCATACATGCTTTCCTTATATGGTAACGTAACATACATGCTTTCCTTATATGGTAATGTAACATACACTTTCCTTATATGGTAAGGTAGCCTATACTTTCCTTATATGGTAATACTACTATATATGAGCTAAGCACATCCTTTGGCTATAGTGAATACATATCCGGGTTCATGAGATAAGTTATGCCTACAGTGTTCATTAATTCCCTTAGGTTTTCATTTTTTGCCTCTGGTATATTCTGAAATCTTAGATAGTTAGACACCTTCTCCATCTCCAGTATGGCAACTGAGTCCCGTAACTCATTTGTTTGTGTTAATTGTTGTATCTCTTTGATCCATCTTTTCAGTTTTCTTGTCAGTATCCCCTGTTTAAAAATTTTGAGGACCCCTGGTTTAAAGGTTACGTGAAGGAGAACGAGTAGACAAAGTGAAGCGAAAAAGCTCAAGGCACAGTGAACAGTGGTTGCAAGCAGACTGGGGAAAGGGTGTGCACTCTGCCCATTCATACTATGAGGGGGAGGGCACGGAGTTCCCATCAAAAACCATTAATGCTAATAAATCTTCCTGGCAACAGGCACTGTGCAGGCGCAGCACCCACCCATAATGTGTGATGCACGGATGACCGCTCAAAGAACGACAGTTACAGATAAGCAACCTTGCCTTTCTATACCAAAAATTAGGAAGATTCCTTCACACCCACCCCAAGGTGTTGACAATTGTTTTCTGGAGGAACATGGAGAACAATTCAACAATCCAGAAGTTTATGTGACCAAAGCAAGAAGATTCTGTGCATCACCCCTAGGACAGCAACTCCAGGATTGTCCTGAGTCATGCCTGGGATTGGGACAAGGAGCACATCAGAGTGTCGTGTGCGCCAACTCAGAGGAGTCTTTGGCACATGTAGGGGAAAAGGAGGCTTCCCATGGGAAACAGGATTTGGTGCAGGAAGATGTGTACCTGGTGCCCATTGTACAAACGCCCCCCCCCCCCCAATTCCCAGATGAAGCGTTTCAAAGAGAAGAAGACGCAGGGGAAAGCAGGATTCTAGCAGGAGCTGATAGTGAAATGGGGGGGGGGGGCAGTCAGGCGGTTGCCGGGGAAACAGCTGGCCCGTTCACAGATAGTAGCCATGGCAATGCTCCGATTGACGCTGTCCCAGGACAGAGGGTGTTTGAAGATGCTCATTCTCAGAGACCCACGTGCAGGTTAGGGCAATTGGAGTCAAGGGAATTAGAAAGGAGGAGGGAGAGAAGTTTGTCGGATCCACCCAAGGAGGGACATCCCAGACGGGTCAAAAGTGTTTTGTAATCTGAGCCCTCTCAGAAAGAGAAGACAACTTCACCACCATCATCATCGTCAAAAGCATCTCCGTCATTTCTTGTCAGTGTAGCCGCAACATTTTGCAGAATAAAGGATTTTAAGCTTCAACTGATTGATTTGTTGGCTTTGTTGAGAAGGAGTGCCTCAGCCCCATGACACAGGGTATGCCCAAAGTAGATTTTCCACCCCCCTCTAATACCTTTGGGCAGCTCATGATAAGCAATCCACTGGCAAGAGAGTCAGACCACTGAGCTAAAGCATTTTAATGGAACCTCCATGTTCAGGAGCAATTGACCACTTAAGGGTTAGGGTTGGTGCCCAATTTGCTGCATATCTTAAAAACAGGATGCTAGGATAAGATAACCTAAGCCAAGTTCTTAGATGGTGACCCTGATAAAGCCTACAAGGCCCTTGATCTGGCCTAGGACACTTGCCCAGGCCATGTGTTCACCCTGCCCTGATCTTCATGTTTCTTGCAGTAGGGCACTGGATGGAGAGAAAACTCTGTGTGGGGGAATGAATGTGGTGCTGGTGAGAGTGGCCACCAAGGGATTTCCCAGGTAGCAGTCCAGCTCTTGGGCCAAAAAAGGTGTTCCAGGCTGAGAGGAATCTGTTTGTCTGTGTCCATCCGTCCAGAGATGTAGGCTGAAGTTGGGAGTTCTGCAGGCAAAAAGGAACCTTATAGGCACAGTAAGAGTCCAAACCTCATGATTCTAAGCAAAGAACATTTAAAAATAGGACTTCCTCACAGATCTTGAGAAAGGAGCCTTTCCCATCCTCTGCACCCTTCTAATTGGAGATGCCAAAGAAAGACCAAAGACCTTCCTCACACAAGAGTGGAGCTCTATCACCAAGGAATGGTCCTTTCTGCTTGTTGCATGACTTTGGGATGCCAGAAAAGGTACTAACAGGGACAAGGGGGATTTTCACCCCAAGCCTTACTGGAAACTGCTCAGACATTAACTGAAGATGTTGCATTCATGTGAGCTTGCAGATCCCAGCCTCCATGTGGAATCAGTGCTAATGGGTGTCATAGGACTTTGCATGGTTTCCATAAATATTCTCCTGGGCTTTATAAATCAGCCCTTTTTTCCCCATTCAAAACACAGACCACTTCCACTCTCCTCTCCACCCCACACCCTGAAAACCCTGTCTGTGTTTCTTCTGACTCAAGGAGAGCTCCCAACTCTTGGATTCTCCACATTTCTTCCTTTCAAAGCAGCTGCCAGCACTTCCCTCTTCTCTCTCTCCTCAATCATCATGGTGCTATCCTGGTGTTTGGGACTACAAGAGCCATCATGCCCAGTCAGCCAGAGAAATAAAGTGTTTATATTGTATTTTTCTTGTTGTTTAACAGCAAGAAAAATACAAGCAAACAATACAGCAAACAAAAATAAACCAAATAACAAGAGAAGCAAGTCTGTTTCCTTCCAAGGGGTGGCCAAAGCAAGACTTCTATAACCTGATGTGCTGAAGACGTGTGAGACTTCAACTCCCGTCTTTTCTGCCATAGGCCAAGGTGACTGGGAGTGGTGGGAACTTGTACAAGGATGCCAAGCCAGGAAAGGTCACTACAGCTATTAAACAATTTTTCTGGCTTTTTAAAATTTGGTTGGTGGGTAGGTTGATTCTCCTTTTCCCACCTATTTTGCCTGCCAAATACTGATGTGAAGAAAACAAAAGCAACCCTCAGATTCAAGTGCTGCATTTGGGACATAGGGGTGCTTCATTGGCACACAGATTTTTGCCCCAAATATGGGCAAGGCTGAGAGCCCATCAGTGACAGCTGCAGCTGATTGTGTTAGCCCCTCGGAGGCCCAAGTCCGACATCTGCCATTCCCACACCTCCACATGCCTTGCTCTTGTCCAGTTGTCACAGCCACGGCTGTCCTGGGTCCTCTTTTTCCTTCCCACAACCATCCCAGTTAGCATCATCCAAGTGAAGGGCAGATCTCTTCACAGGCAGGCCCAAGACCTCCATCGCATGTCCTGGTGTCGTTTTCAAAGTCCTTTCAAAGCCTCATACAGAAAGGAACATTATCAGTGTTCCCTCTAATAAGAGAACCCGGGTGCTGGAGTGCCAACACAACTTGGAGCTAAAAGCAGGGTGACTGAGAAACAAGGAGGAGCTCTTAGCATGCACCAACCCAAGTTTTACAGAAATACAAAGCATTTTTAGTAAGAGGGCAGAGGGTGACTAAAAACAGCCCAGGCATTATTGAATGTGAACAGCGGCCTTGTGCTCCAAAGTAAAGCCTAGAAGCAGGGCCTGAGAGCAACTGGTGCACTCTCTGCCAAGAGTCACCACCATTGACTTTTTCCTGCATGATTTGCCCCATCCCCTTTAAAGCCGTCCAAGTGGGTGGCCAACACCTTGTGAAAGTGAATTCCATCATTTAACTATAAGACATGAGGCCCAGTGTTCCCAGCTGACACACCTGAAGGCCAATTCTATTAGAGGAGGCTGCTGGAACAGCAAAGGTGTTGCCAGGTAATGGCAAGCCCTGGATCTCTAACAGGCCCCTGCAGTCCAGGGCACCTGCTGAAAGAAAGGTGCGGGGCCTCTGAGGATCTTTGCTGTATCAGATCTCCCTGGATTAGCCGGCTTTGAGCCCACATGCATTTCCATGCCTGCTCCATACCAACCTTGAATCTTACCACCACCACCATCAAGCATATGATGAATTCATGACAAGAGAAAAAGCAAATATACACACACAAATATATATATAAATATATACAAGGAGAATCTTTCCATCCCCATTGATACAGAGCAGAGGCCCTCCTTCCAGTATCACATCTAATTCTATTCAATTTCATCCAGAGCAAGGGAGTTTACTACTACTACTACTACTACTACTACTACTTTGAAATGCTCTCTCCCATCACCATGCACCCATTTTGCAAATAGGGCCCCACTTAGGTGATGGGTTCTTTTAGAGCCCCACACACAGAGGCAGAAATTTTAGTGCTTGGGTCCATTCGCACATGCAAATCTGTGCGTTCCTCTCTTCCTGTGTACCTGCGCCCTGGGTCTTCTCTGTCCCCAGGGTCCAAGAGGGTTCTGTTTGGCTGCCTTGCTGAGCTCACGTCTCTGGGAGGAAGCCTGGTGAAAGTAGCCCGTGGGTACTTCCTTTGGGGCAAGGAATTCACTGAGAAGGCCTCACGTTTCCATGGGGAACCATCATTTACCGCTCGATGCACGGAGGTGTAACAGGGGGCTTTCATGGCGCATATGTACACCCCCCCCCATTCTGACATCTTCGCAAAATGGAGCCCGCTCTCTCGCAACGCTCCCCCCCCCCCGCGCACAGGCACGCGAAACAAATACCTGTGGGCAGGCAGCCCAGGCGCGCATCCTCCAGCGGGACACCTGGCCCGCGCATTTCTGCGCTTTACGTAACCTCCCCCCCCCCGCATTCAAGCCCCTCGCAGGGCCCCTCCCCTCCCGAACGGCTCTCCTCTAAATGACTCCGGCACTGCCCCCCCCCCTCCCCCGTCCTGTCGCCCCGTCCTACGGTTGTGTGAGATGCGTGGTCACGTTGGCCGCGCTCCGATGTGGGTGGGACCCTTCCCCATTCATAAATCCAGTGTCCTTTCTTGAAACAAAAAGCAAAATTAAAGGTGACAAGAAAGAAAGGGGGACTTCCTCGTTCCCCTAGCTCTTTCCATCTCCCCCTGAACGCCCATTCATCCACCTCTGAGCATTTTCTCCTCCACACGTCCTACTAGGTGAGTCGTTTTTCACTAGCATTATTTTACCTTCCCTCCCTTGCTTGTCAGATATTTCTTTCTGAAGAAAATTCAGATTTAAAAATAGAAGAGGCTGGGAATCGCCCCTCCCCCCATTTTAGGACGTGAAGCCCCTTGTTGGCCTGGTTGTTGTTGTTCGTTTCCCTTATTATTCTCGCTGGAATTAAAGACCCTTCCCCACACCCTGTGGTCGAACCGGAGCGGGCAGCGCTGAGGCTCCGGAGGGTGCCCGGCCAGCATGCTGATAACGCGGGAGAAGCCCCGCAGCGAGACCGAGGGGGGGTGCTCTCGTTTTGCACGAGAGGGGTGCATGGACGCGCGCCTGGGACGGACGGGGAACCGAGAGGGTTTGCTGAAGGGGTATCCTTGGGCGCTATCCTGTCCTGGGGCGGCGAGAAAGAAGGCGGCTGCTCTCTGCATGGAAGGGGAATCCTCTGCCGGAGCGCAGGACAATGCAATTCGGCAAACCGCATTTCCCTGGCCAAAAATGAGACGAAGCAGACTCATCGTTGCCTCTCTTTTTTAAGAAGTCGGGAACGGAATGTCTTCCGTGCCGAAGGAATGTGTTTCACCCGCGCATAGGGAGAAATACGAGGCATGACCCTCTTTTTTCTGGTTTCATTGCACGTCCCGAATGGCACCGCGACGGCGCAGCTCTCGTAACGAAACCTGCCCCTTGGGCGTGCTCCCAAGCGGCAGCAAATGGCCTTACGCGCGAGTAAACCCCATTAAAGCTGGCGGGAGGAAGCCTCCCTGCTCGGGTGCCGAGGACACGCTAAGACTGAGGCCTCTTTGCCAGGCCCCGCTTATGTACTCCCCCCAGCAGCACACTGGTGTCCTCAGCCAGAGGAAGAGCACTGGGCCGTGGGGATCTGGGCTTGGGAGCATTTGATCTCTGCCTCCTAGATTCTGATGCATTCCCACCGCCCTTCCTCCGGAGAGCTGCACGTGGCCCCCTGGGAGCAGAGGGGTCGGAATCCTGTTTTCTTGCAGTGAAACCGCCATCTCTTTGGTTCTCACTTGCACGTCTCCATAGAGATGAAAGCCCTGTCTTGTAATGGGAGGAAAGCAGACCTCCTGCTGCTCCTCACCCCCCTGGCTGTGCATCTATGGGCGGGGTGCTGAATTTCCTGCCTGCCCACTTTCCAAGTCGGACCAGGCACTTTTTGATCCCAAGAGGTTGGACACATTGGCAGTCAGCATCAGGTTTTTAAAGAAACCAGAGAGAAATCCATGCCTCTCAAGAGGGCACTGCAAATAGCCAAATTTAGTTGGGCTGCCTCTGTGGGTCACTGACAGTATCTCCCACCCAGGCCTGGACTGTATGAGCTGCAGATGATGGAACAGTTCAACCTTGACTGTCCCTCCACACACACCTGTGCTCTCATGTGGTACAGTATTTGCCTCATTCTGCTGAGGTGACAAAGCAGCTGGTCCTAAATCAGGCTATTGGAGGAGGAATGCATGGGGGCAGGCACACACAGTGGGTATTCAAGGTGGGAATCGTTCCACCAGGCCTTGCTTACCAGCTCCCTCCCCCCCCAGGAGCCATCCTGCTGTCCACTGGCCAGAAACAGTATGCTGGGCTTCCTGCAGAATGACGACAATGGCAGTTGCCACCCAGCACATCTGGAAGTCTGGGAAGGCTAGGGAACACTGCACCAGAATAACCCACCCCTGCATGCATGCAGCACCTTGCATGGGCTTGGTGCAGCCTCCCTAGGAGGCTGTAGCCCAGCCCACCAAGACCATGATCCCATCTGCTCTTCTGTGCAGCCTTGCAGCATCTGGCCACTCCCACCCCTGTGCTTGCTCATCAGCCTCTCCTGGTGGGTTGTCATGAGTCACAGCACCATGTGGGCTCCAGGTGGGTGGTTTTCAATCAGGCAGATGGTGCTCCTTGACAGTTCTGTCCTTTGCGGGGGGGGGGGGTGAGCAACAGCAGGCAAGCCAGTGGGAGGAGGTGAAGCGCGATGTACCTTTTTTGAGGGCCAGCGAAGAGGAAGCAATCCTTGAGCCTCTTCCCTGTGGCTGCCCAGTGGTCTGGTCAGAGCTTTTCTGCTTCGACAAGGCACTGTGCCTGATCTGACATTGGGGCCAAGCAGCAGGGGCCGGGCAACAAAGCTGAGCAAGAGGCGGGGAAGAAGAGATGACGATGCACAGCCAGCATCTCTGCCTGAGTTCTCTCCTCCTCTTCCTCACCTGCTGGCTCTCCATCCTCTTCTGAAGCAGGCTCAGACTCCAACTGTCCCCCTTTCTTTTTCTCCTTCCCAGTCCAATCTTTGTAGCCTGCCAAAGGAAACCCAGCAGGGAGGAAGGGAGCAAGCGCTGGTCCAGGCTCTGCACCGGAAGATGGAGTGAAGGATGCTGTGAGTGACACCAGCCAGAACCTTGTTGTGATTGTTATTTGGGCTGAACATGTGAGCTCAAAGGCAGAAAGGATGGCAGACTGGGGAGGGGAGGAGAGGGGAGGGGAATGACTGCCTGCCCGCACCTCCCATATTACCTCCTGTACCAGTTCTGAGCAATGTAAATATAATTTTCTCCCTGCTCTATTTTTTTAAAACCTCATTTTATATCATTGCTGTCCTCAGCGTGCCTGGCTTCTGGAAAGACAGTTCAATTTGGAGGCAAACAATGAATGATGAATTGAGTTTATGGGGGAACACCACGACCGAAGGCGTAACGGTGAGTGTTGTAGGGCAGAGGTGAAGTGGAGACTGCAAGGTTGAAGCACTGAGTGCTGTGGGACCTGAGCAGCCCTGCCCCCCACATCCCACACACCCCTCCCTCCCTCCTTCCCCTCCCTGTTTTTCTTCTGCCTCACTTTGTGGTCAGCTCTGGAGAGATGGAATAGAAATCAAGAAATAAACAGTCTTCTCCAACCAGGTACTCATGACTGGCTCAGGGGTTTATGGGAGTTGTGGTCTGACAGATTGGGAGGACAGTAGACATGGGAAGGCTGGGCTGGAGAATGATGAGGATGTGTGTGTGTTTATGTGTCTTTATGTTATGTGTCTATACTTTGATACAAAATAAAATGAAAACCAAAACTCCTGTGCTGAGGACTAGCCAATTGCCAAGCCCTTAAACAAATGTTGCTTACAGGGAGGGTCAAAGACTTTTCTGCTGGTCATTGATGGCTAGAAGTCTGTGACTCAGCTTCTACACTCCTGCTCGGAGGGGCTGGAATCCAACAAGTTCAGGTATTGATGTGTCTGTCCTGGAAAAAGTCTGGTCAGTTGAATTCCTGGATCTTGGGCTTCTCATTTAGGTCAGAGTGCCTCTGTTAGGAGATGAGCTCACCATCACCATCATCAAAGATGATCCTCTGGATTTGCATAATTGTAGATGCAGCACACACAGAATACCCAAGGCACCATCAAAGGGTGGGTCTCTGTCCCATGGAACTCACAGTCTAAAATTTGTCTCAGCTGAAATAATGGAGACATGGGAAGACTCTGCAGCTATTTAGGTTACACATATGTAGGTTTTGACAAAGCTTTCAGTTTGGGGACAGAGTGGGTGGGGCTGACCACACAAGGGGTGTGGCCAAAAAACCCAGCAGATTTTAACTTACAGCTTTCACAACATGGCATCAACCCTTAGGAGGGGAATTCCAACCTTTTAAAATAGCAGACCCATGGGTGCCTGCAAAGGGGTTTCCCACAAGCTCCCCAAATGTTCTTGATTTTTTAAAAAGTCTCAGACTTTTTAATATACATACATGGATTTGAATGATATTCATACCATTTTCTAGCAATTACCCACAGACTTCAACAGAAGTGGACTGAATGTCCAAATAACTTTGGCTAATGGGCAGTATAAAAATTAATTATAAAATAAAATTATAAAAGAAGGCATGAAAAGGGTCATCTGGAAGTGAGGAACTTGTGTCTGACTCCCCTGTCATGGTCAGACCACTTCCTCGTGAGGTTTGAGCTTGATGGCGGCCCTTCCCTCTGTGTGGGTCCACCCTTGGAGCCGGATGGATCCAGATGGATTCCTGAGGGCTCTGGGGGAGTTTCCGGTTGATAAAGCTGGCGCTCCTGTTGATGCTCTGGTCGAACTGTGGAATGGGGAAATTGCCAGAGCTATTCACACGATTGCTCCTAAGCGTCCTCTCCCGCCGGGCAGAGCCCGTTCATCCCCTTGGTACACTCCTGAATTACGGGCGATGAAGCGGGTTGGGAGACGGCTAGAGCGTAGGTGGAGGAGATCACGGGACGAATTTGACCGAACACACTTAAGAGCCCACTATCGGGCCTATGCTGTGGCGGTGAGGGCGACGAAGAAGAGATTCTTCTCCACTTCTGTTGCCTCCTCACAGTGCCGTCCAGAGGAGCTTTTTCAAGTAGTACATGGGCTAAGAAAGTTAGCCCTAACAAAGTTCCTGTACCACCATTGATGTCCTGCTGTGACAACTTTGCCCAGCACGTCAAGGAGAAAATCGCTCAGATTCGTCACGAGCTGGACTCCACAAGTGATTCAGATCCTCTAGGGGAGGTGCCAATGACTCCGTCTGGTCAGGTATTATTGGATGAGTTTCAGTTATTGCGGCCTGATGATGTGGACAAGGTGCTTGGACAAGTACGTACCACCACCTGTTTACTTGACCCTTGCCCGTCGTGGCTGCTGACCAAAGCCAAACATGGGATTGTGACCTGGATCCTGGAGGCCATCAACGCCTCTCTGAGGGATGGCCGGGTGCCTGCTCCTTTAAAGGAGGCGGTGATCAGGCCTGTCCTGAAGAAGGCGTCCCGGGACCAGGGATGGCTGCCAATTATAGACTGGTGGCCAACATCCCGTTTCTGGGCAAGGCGTTAGAACAGGTGGTGGAGGGACAACTCCAAGCTCTCTTGGATGAGACGGATTATCTGGACCCATTTCAGTCCGGCTTCAGACCTGGATGTGGTATTGAATCTGCCTTAGTTGCCCTGTACGATGATCTGTGCAAGGAGAAGGACAGGGGGAGTGTGTCCCTGTTGGTTCTCCTGGACCTCTCAGTGGCTTTCGATACCATCGACCATGGTGCCCTTCTGGATAGGCTGGCGGGATTGGGAGTTGGAGGCACCGTTTGGCGGTGGTTCCACTCCTATCTCAATGGCCGATTCCAGAAGGTGGTGCTGGGGGACTATGGCTCTGCGCTGTGGCAGCTATGCCATGGAGTTCCACAGGGGTCCATTTTGTCCCCCTTGCTATTTAACGTCTACATGAAACCACTGGGAGAGGTCATCAGGAGGTGTGGGCTGCGGAGTCATCAGTATGCTGATGACACCCAGCTCTACCTCTCGTTTTCTACCAATCCAGGTGAGGCAGTGGCTGTACTGTACCTTTTTGTTACAGGCTGTACCTTTTTATTCAAATGTTATTTTGATTGTTAATATTATTTATTTATTTATTTTATTCTTGGCCAGGTTGACTCAAATTATATTGTTTTTATATTGTGTTTATTTATTTATTATTGTGAGCTGCCCCGAAGCTTCGGCGAATGGGGCAGCATAGAAGCCTCCTAAATAAATAAATAAATAATAAAATAAATAAATACTGGACCGGTGCCTGGCCGAGGTAATGGGCTGGATGAGGGCCAATAAACTGAAGCTCAATCCAGACAAGACGGAGGTCCTATTGGTGGGTGGTTCAGGCCTTGGGATGGGGGACTTGGGCCTTGCCCTGGATGGGGTAGCGCTCCCTCTAAAGGACAGGGTCTGCAGCTTGGGAGTGCTCCTCGACCCGTAACTGTCCCTGGAAGCCCAGGTGACGGCGGTGGTGAGGAGCGCTTTCCTTCAGCTCCGGCTGAGCCATCAGCTGCGTCCCTTCCTGGAGGACAACTGCCTGGCAACAGTGACTCATGCTCTGGTTACCTCCCACTTGGACTACTGTAACGCGCTCTAGGTGGGGCTGCCCTTGAAGACAGTCCGGATACTTCAGATGGTGCAAAACAGAGCTGCCAGATTGCTGATGGGGGCTGGTCATTATTCTCACATAACTCCAGTCCTCTATCAGCTCCGCTGGCTCCCCATTCAAGTCCGGGCTCAATTCAAGGTGCTGGTTATTACCTATAAAGCCCTTAATGGCTTGGGACCTGGATACCTAAAGGAACACCTTCTTAGGCCTATTTGGCCTATTTGCCCTCCCACCCCCTGAGATGGGCAGCAGAAGCCCTCCTCCGGGAACCCTCTGTGAAAGACATCAGGAGACAGAGTACCCGGAGGAGGGCCTTCTCCGTGGTGGCGCCCCACCTATGGAATGCGCTCCCCAGAGGTGTCTGCCTGGCGCCGTCACTATATGCTTTTTGGCGCCAGGTCAAGACCTTTTTATTTCACCAATATTTTAAAGTTAATTAATTTTAATTGTATATTTTTTCATTTAATTCATTTTAACCATGTTATTTTATACTCAGTCGTGGTGTAGCCAATTTATTTGTTTAGGACTGGATATTGCATTTGGGGTTTTAATGTCTGTAAACCACCCAGAGAGCCCTCTGACCTATTGGGGTGGTATATAAATGCAAGCAAGCAAGCAATAAACAAATGTATTTACCACCCTTCCATGCATCGAGAGCATTGCAATGCCAAATCTATCCCATTATTGGAGCTGTGTATTAATCCTATTTATGTGATATCAGCCTTTTCACTGCCAAAAAGGTGCACAGAATCCATTGGTGCTGACCCTTGATTAATTTCCAAGAAGCAGGTAGATAATTTAAAAGACTGTGTACATCAGTGAATGTTCAAGACTGTTCCAGTGCAGTATTTATCTGTGTAATAATTTCCTCCCAAAAAGAGGCAACCACCGGATCTTGCCAAAACATATGTATTGAGGAAGTGTTAGTTGCCTTATGCTGCCAGCAATTCACCAAATTGAGGTGTTCAATAGACACAAAACAAACATTTTTTTTCCAAATAAGTTGCAGCCAAAGATGTGTAGATACCAAACATGGAGGCAAAAAGTGGTCCATGCCCTTGTCAGGCTTTTTCTGATGATGGTACAGTTTCTGCAATTTCCAAATGGACCCACAAGTCCTAAAAAGCTTGGGGACCCCGGTTTTGGAGTGTGTGTGGTGGTGAGGAAACTGCAAAAGCCTGAAAACTATCAATGGCAGAAGGAAGGGCTGTGTGGCCAGAGGACTGCAAGGTAATGAACACATGGGGGATGGTGTTGAAGACTTCACCACTGATCATGCTGCCTGGGGCTGTTGGGAGCTATAGTCCAAAGCACCTGGAGGGATCATCAAGGGCCAATCTAAATGGATCCTTGATCGGATGTTCTGCTTTGGCTATCAGACCTCAGTCCTAGAGTGGGATTGACTCTTTCTACCATGTGGTTCAGGACAGATGCTGTCAACTTCTTCATAAGGCTACTAGTCCTCATGACCTTGAGAATCGGGCACAGTCTGCCTCTGTATGCTAGTTGCTGGGAAACATGGGTGGGAAGTACTGCTGCCCAGAGTTGGTCTGTGGGAGTAATTACTTCAGTGTTGCATCTCTCCAATTGCTTTCCTCTGGAGACAGGTGTCTTTGGGAGAGGAAGGGTGCAGTTGGGTCATCTGATCCCGCCCACGGCAGGGCCCCCAGCTGAATTTGCTGCTCTCCCAGGAGGGTGCTTGTTGCTTCTGTTGTGTTGACATTTTAGTTGCCAGTTTTGCAACTGAGCCTGGTCCAGTGACTTGGGCAGGGACACATGGAGGGTGGCTCCTTTGGAGGGCAGGGAATTCCTCACACCATGCACTGCAAAAGAGGGTAGTCAAAGATCTTTCAGGCCAGTTCTAGAGATCCTCTCAGGGCCCATGTTCCAATAGTGAGTGGGGCTAACATGCCAAATACGAATATAGGTTCACTTATACTTTTCCTGCCAGCAGCCAAGCCAAGGTGGGTAACTCAATACTGGAGGCCAATTCTAGAGTCGCAGTCCATCCATCTGCAGCAGGTCCTCTGTGCTCCTTCCCTGCAACTTCTTCCTGGCTTTTGTGCAGGTTCTCTTGCTTCTAAAACTCAAATTCCTCCTGCAAAGCTCCATGAGCAGCAACAAGAACTTTAAGCAAAGACATTCTGGTACTTTTGGCCCCTTTCCTCTGGCCTCCTTTTCCTTTGGCTGTCTGGATAAGAGAGTGACCCCTGCAAGAGGGATTCAGCCCTTGTGTACGCTAAGTTTGGCCCGTGGACCTTCAATTTGGCACCTCAGGTTTAAGTAGTAAATGTTGGGGGTGTGGAAGCCTGGAGGTAGGTGGATGGCATCAGGCAACAAGGGAAAAACTTCTCCAGGCTTTTCTGCTGCCAAAAAAAAAAAAAAAAGAGGAAAATATATGGCCACAGAAAACAAAGTCTCTGTGTGCTTGGAGAGGAGCAGGTACAAGGTAAAGCAAAGTGAAATCCGTTCTTCAAAATAAGGGAGGCTCAGTCACATTTGCTTGAGCTAAGCAAGTCCAGTTTGCATTGGCACATGTGGAGTGCCATGTCTGTGTGTGCATGCTGAATTTGTCACTGCGAAGTGTGGGAGAGCACTTTCTCCTGCCCCAAGCGAGATCCAAAGCATCACTATTGAAAAGTTTAACCTCTTGTGCAGCTTTATTCTGACCAGGTTAGAATAATGCTTTGCAACCTCTGCCAGCTTGTGCATCAAAGACCAAAACAAGAGCCCCACAGAGCTGGAGCAAACTTCTCCATAATCACAGTGCTGCATTTCACACAGTCACGGAATGCTTGCAAGCATCCCAACTGAACAGTTATGTGTAACAGCTTGGTTTTCATGAAAATAATTTTTTTAAAAATCTGTGTTCGCTTCTCTTTCTCCTCTTCTCCTCTTCCCACTGCCCACTTTACCTTACAGACAGTGCCTGGTGAAGTTGGCACCCAGGATGGGTATATGCTCTTGCTGAGTCTTCTTTCCATTTTTATTGGAGGCATGCTGGTGCTTCTCTTCATCTGCCGGCGCTGTTGTGAGACGGACCGTTGGCACTCCAGGTAACAGAAGAAAGTGCAGAAATGAGAAGTGAGGTGCTGCAGAGGAAGCCCTGTGGTAGTTTCCCAGTTTTGGTGTGTGCTCGCTCCCCTGCTCTCAAAGGTCAAAATGCCCCTCCTAAGTCTTACATAACTGGCAGGCAGAGCATTCAATTAAAATCAGTTGGTATTTTGGCCCCATCCCTTTTGCCTTCAGACCTGCCCACTGCTGAAATGCAGCCCCCAAGAGCTTGTCCAAGAGGGACTATGGCCCTCAGGCTGAAAGAGGTCAAACACCTCTGCTTTTACTGCAGTGAGCACATGAGCCTTGTTTTCAGGGCCTCCATGTGAACACATCCACCTCTTGTGCTCAGGACAGCCTGGGACCATAACTAACACCTGATGGAGTGATCATTTATATTGGACTAGGACCAGAAAGACCCAGCTTAAAATTTGTATTCATCCATGACTCTCCCAGACAAATTTGAGCCAATCACAACCTCTGTGCCTTGGCCTGAGGGAGGAGAAGTCAAGCACTGAACAGGATGTGGCCGGGAACTCTGGTCTGGGAGTGGGTCACCCACTCTAGGCTGGTCTTCAGAGATGCTTGGCAATGGGGGAGGGGGTCTCTTATTTGCCCATCCAGCTGTTCCTTGATACCCATCAGTTTGGTGACTTTCTCTGTTTTGCTCATGCCTCCTTCAGAGCCAGTGATGACCCAGAAAAAACCAACACAACCTACTTGGATGATTCCCAGCTGGCCCAAGGTGAGGTGCTTGCTTCCTTTGAAAGGTAGCCCTCGGTTTGCTTTTGGTAGGCTTGGTGGTACAGGCTCAGTTGCTAGGGAAGGGTTGCCATGGAAACAGTCCCCTTCCCTCTGCATCCTGCTTTGCCTCGCCTACCTGCTGGCCTCCTCAACAATGCTGCGTGGCTGATTTCTCCTCCCCCCAAAGCACCCATTGCAGGCACAGAACAGTCGAGGGCTCCCTTGCATTGCACAACACAAAATGTGACACCAATGCCTGCAGGGGGCAGTTCTGGAGATCTGCTGCTCTTTGGCAGGTCAGTGTGGCAGGGTATCCACTCTGGGTTTTACTCTGAACTTTTAAAGAGCTATGTGTGGTGCTGGACTCCCAAAATAGGCTCACCACCATGGGCAGCTCTGTTGAAGTACAGAGTGGTTATACTGGCCCACTGACCTTGGAATCACCAGCCTTCCAGCCCTGAGAGACAGAGGCACGAAATGTTGCATGTCCTCCTCAGAGTGCCGGCTAGTTGGACATGCCCTCTTCCAAAATACTCCAGGCCATCAGCCAAGCTCATTTTGCATGACCAGCACCGACTTGCAGCAGCTGTTTTCTAGGGTTTCAGGCAGGAAGGTTCCCACACCCACCTGGCAGTGCTGCCAGATCTGGAATAAAGCAGCTGCTCCACACTTCCATGACGGTCCTGCTCTCATTGTCAAAGTCTGGACCCACTTGCTGAAGAGTGCACCCAGTTCATAACCTGCCCACCTGTTTCTTCGCCTGCCCTAGAGATCACCATCAAAGTGGATGACCCTGATGGGACGTCAAGCACCAGTTACCAAGACACAGAGAGTGAGTGCTTCCTGTCCTCCGGCAACACCACAGGGCGGCGGGTCTCCTTCAACGAGGCCACCCTCTTTGAGCAGAGCAAGAAGACCCAGGAAAAGGGCAGGAGGTGAGTCCTGGGTTCTAGCAAGGGGCAGTTGAAGATGGACAGGGAGTTTGTCTGTCCATCTGTCTGTTACTGTTAATTATTGTTAATTATCAATACATTATTAAATAAATTAATAATTATCTATCTATCTAAAACTTTTATATGTTGTCACTACCTTGGGGCAGCTTACAAATGTACAATTAAAACCAATAAAGCAATAACAATTCCATAAAATTATATAAAAGCAAAAACAAACAACAAAAAAGCGACTGTTAATGATAAAATTGATTTTTAAAATAGCCATTAAATAAAAAGGTTTTAACCTGGCCCCAAAAAGAATATAGACTTGGCGCCAGGCACACCTCTCCAGGGAGCACATTCCATAACCTGGCTGCCACCGCAGAGAAGACCCTGCTCCAGGTAGTTGTTCTTTTTATCTCCTTCAAGGAGGGTTCCCGGAGCAGAGCCTCTCCCGCAGATCTTAAGGGGCGTGAGGGCTTGTAGGGAAGGAGACGTTCCTTCAGGTATCCCAGTCCCAAGCCGTTCAGGGCTTTATAGGTCAAAACCAGCACCTTGGATTGGGCCCGGACTTCAACTGGGAGCCAGGGGAGCTGGTAGAGGACCGGCGTTATATGAGAGTTTTAGACTGTCCCTTCCCGTAGTCTCAGGATAATTTAACAGTAAGACAAAAATAAAATAAAGCACAGTATCCTAATCAAATTCTTAACCATTCAACAATAAAACCCATATTAAAATAACACTCAAACCTTAAAATATTGGGAAAATGAAAAGGTACAGTGGTACCTTGGCTCACGAATGCTTCGGCTCACAATGAAATTGGGTCGTGAACAAAAATTCCATAAAAATTTTAACTCCGGTTGTGAACTCCGCATTGGGTGGTGACCGTAATTATGGCCATCTACCCCCGCCCTCGGGTGGGGAGATGGCTGCAATTGTGCTGGGGGTGGGGGGGAGATGGCCGCGATCTTTGTTGTTCTTTGTCACTTTGCTTCACATTTTTCTGATTAAAAAAATAGTTACAGAATGGATTGACCTTATTTACATTGACCCTTATGGGGAAATTGGACTTGCCTCACAACCATTTTGGGTCACAACCAGAGTCCTGGAATGGATTAAATTCGTGAGCCAAGGCACCACTGTACTAGCCTTTTGCCAAAAAGAATAAAGTAACAGCGCCAGGTAAACCCCTCTGGGGAGCGCATTCCACAATCGGGGTGCCACCGCAGAGAAGGCCCTTCTCTAGGTAATCACCCTCCTAATCTCCTTCAAAGAGGGCTCGTGGAGAAGGGCCTCTGCCCCAGATCTTAAGGGGCAGGCAGGCACATACAGAAGGAGATGCTCCTTCAGGTAACCAGGCCCTAAGCCATTTAGGGCTTTGTAGGTCATCACCAGCACCTTAAATTGGGCTCAGACTTCAACTGGTATCCAGAGTTGGTGGTAAAGGACTGGTATTATATGCTCATACCTGCTGGTCCCTGTTAACAACCTGGCAGCTCTATTCTGAACCAATTGTAATATCTGGACCATCTTCAAGGGCAGCCCCACGTAGAACATGTTACAGTAGTCCGAGTCGAGGAGCACTCCCAAACTGCACACACTGTCCTTTAGGGGGACTGCAACCCTATCTAGGACAGGGTTGGAAACACCTACCTGGGAGGCTAAACAACCTACCAGCAGGACCTCCGTCTTGTCTGGATCAAGCTTCAATTTATTGGCCCTCATCCTGTCCATCACCCTGGCCAGGATCTCCACTGCGCTGCCCCACTCGGACTAGATGTGAAAGAGAGGTAGAGTTGGGTGTCATCAGCATACTGATGACTCCTCAGCCCAAACCTCCTGATGACCTCTCCCAGCGGTTTCATGTAGATGCTGAACAGCGTGGGGGATAAATTGGACCCCTGCGGCACTCCATGGCAGAGCTGCCATGGCACAGAGCTATAGTCCCCCAGCACCACCTTCTGGAATCGGCCAGACAGGTAGAAGGGGAGCCATCACAGAGCAGTGCCTCCAACTCCCAGTCCCACTAGCCTATCCAAAGGATATCATGGTTGATGGCATCGAAAGCCACTGAGAGGTCCAGGAGAGCCAACAGGGATGCACTCCCCCATCCCTCTCCCTGCACAGGGTGACCAAGGCAGTTTCGGTTCCATAGCCAGGTCTGAAGCCGGACTGAAATGGGTCCAGATGGTCAGTTTCATCCAAGAGAGCCTGGAGTTGCCCGGCCACCATCCACTCGAGCAGCTTGCCCAAGAACGGGATGTTGGCCACCGGCCTATAGTTTACGGCTCTCTCTGGGTCCAGGTTCGCCCTCTTCAGGACAGGCCTGATCACCACCCCCTTCAAAGGGGTGGGGAACCGGCCCTCCCTCAGAGAGGCGTTGATGACCTCCTGGACCCAGGTACATATCCCGTTTTTGGCTCTGATGAGCAGCCGTGAGGGGTGAGCACACAAGTGGTGGGTCGGACCCATCCAAGCACCTTGTCCACATCCTCAGGCCGCAACAATTGAAACTCATCCAATAAAGATGGGTCAGGCGGCGCTCTGGACTCTTCCCGATCTAAAAGCACATCGACTGTGGAGTCCAGCTCGTGGCGAATCTGAGCGATTTTATCCTTAAAGTGCTGGGCAAAGTTGTCACAGCGAGCTATGGATGGTACAATCAAGTCCTTTTTGGGCTCAGATTGTAAAAGGCCCTGTACCACTCAGAAAAGCTCCGCTGGACGGCACTGTGAGGAGGCAATGGAAGTGGAGAAGAACTGCCTCTTCGCCGCCCTCTCCGCCACAGCATAGGCCCGACAGTGAGCGCGTAAGCGTGTTCGGTCAGATGCGTCCCGGGATTTCCTCCACCTGCGCTCTAGTCGTCTCCCAGCCTGCCTCATCGCCCGCAACTGGGGCGTATACCAAGGCGCCACATGGGCTCTGCTTGGCAGGGGAGGACGCTTAGGAGTGATCATGTCAATTGCCCGGATCAAGTCTCCATTCCACAGCTCAACCAGAGTGTCAACAAGAGTGCCAGTCATATCAACTGGGAAATCCCCAGAGCTCTCAGGAATCCATCTGGAGTCATAAGACACTGGGGGGGCAGACCGTATTTATTTATTTATTTGTATGTATGTATGCCGCCCCTTGCAGCAGCCTCGGGGCGGCTCACAACAGCTAAAAATATATACAATATTAAAAACTGGCCCATCTCCAGGTCAAATTTAAAACATACAACATAAATAAATAATCCATTAAATAATAATCTTAAATTAGAAAAAATTAACATTTAAAATACTGCCTGAATAAAAAGGTCTTCGCCTGGCGCCGAAAAACAAATAACGACAGCGCCAGGCGAGCCTTTCTGGGGAGCGCATTCCACAGATGGGGCGCCACCGCAGAGAAAGCCCTCTTAATAGGTCTTAATAGGGTCTGCACCCTTACAGAGGGAGAGATCAGCCCTGAGTTCAAACTTCACGAGGAAGTGATCTGACCATGACAAAGGGGTTAGAGTCAAGTCCCTCACTTCCAGATCACCATCTCCCTGTCCCGTCAAGAAAACCAGGTCCAGAGTGTGTCCACGTTCCTGGGTCAGGCCCATGACATGCTGAGACAGCCCCATGGCCGTCATGGAGGCCATGAAGTCCTGAGCTGCCCCGGTCAGAACAGTCTCAGCATGGAGATTGAAGTCCCCCAGGACCAGCATCCTGGGGGTCCCCACCACCAGGTCCGAGATGATCGCTGTCAGCTCAGGCAGGGAGACTGTTGGGCAGGAGGGTGCGCGGTACACCAGCAGAGTCCCTAATCTGTCTCAGTCACCCCGTGCCAAGTGCAAACACTCCAGACCTGGTCTCAAAGGGACAGGAAGCCCCTCAAGGGAGATTAAATCTCAGTGAATTAAGTCCATGCCTCTTTCCCTTCCCTCAGTGGGGGGCTTGTGCTGCCCCTGATACCCGGGTGGGCACAGCTGAGTGAGCAACACCCCTTCCCTTCTCCCACCCAGGTCTCCATAATGCATGCCAGGTCAGCCCCCTCATCCATGGTTAAATCATGGATGAGGGATGCTTTGTTCTGGACTGACCTGGCATTCAGCAGCAGCAGCACCAGGCCTGAGGGCCAGCTGACATCACTGCCTGGGACCTTCTGGTTGGAGGAGAAACCAGAGGAGGGGACAGGTACTAACCATCTGCCCCCTCCCCCTCGTCTGCAATGGCCTATTAAACCCCCAGTGCCATACCTTCCCCTGCTCATAACCACCCCTATGGGGACACCCCATCGCTCCCCAGGAACTCCCATACCAAGTTAAAATACAATAAAATATAAAAATATGAAATAGGAAGCTGTGTAGTTAAAAAGGAGCCCTAATGCAAAAAAATAATAAAATAAAAATAAAAATGCTTCTGGCTCCACTTAAAGAGAAAAAGAATCCCACCGATAAATTCACTAAAGACAAAACAACTGCCCTGCCCAGCCTTCCCCCATCCCATACTACCATAATCCCTGGCCCAACCCAATCCTGACTGGCCCCCAAACAGCTTCACGTCCTTTGGCTGGTGCCCTTTGGCTGCTGGCAGTGGCCAGCAAGATAAGGGACATGGGCACCACCAGGCCCTGCCCCCTGTGAGGACAACCCCTCCGCCCCCCTGCCCCCCGACATCCTCTCTCACAGGCCTCAGGAGTGGTGAGTATGCAAATGGAGAAGCAAGGTGGAAAGCTGCAGCAGTGGGGGGAGGAGCAGGGTTCAGTCCTTTGTCCCTCATTGGCAGCGGCAGCAGCGTCCCTGGGGCCTTCTGCAGCACAGCCTGGCATTGAGCAGGAAAGTGGGCAATGAGTGGGCAGAAGGTGAAGCCCCGATGGGCTGAAGAATCCAGTGTGGGAGATGCGCTCCAGGAGCCAAAGGGAAGCAGGTTGAAGGGCCTGCTGTGCTTTGCCTGCAGAGAGTCTTGGCCACCACTGCTGCCATCTCCCATTGGGGTCCAGGATAGATCCCAGAGGCATCCACTACCTGGCTGCTTGCAAACACTTGCATAGCACTTTTAACTGCCAACAGACCAGACCTTCTTCTGCTCTTCTCTGACAGGTATACTCTGACGGAGGGAGATTTCCACCACCTGAAGAATGCCCGTCTCAGCCACCTGCCCTTGCCTCCTTCTGCCACCCTCAAAATTGTCACCATCCATGAGTGTGAATCCAATGACAACAGTGTGGTCACGACGGCCCAATGCCCTCCTGCTAAGCCCAGCCTCATCTTCTTCCAGGTGTGTCCAGAGCTACATAGTAGTGCACCTGAAATAATTTGCCATTTATTCTGATGACTATTTTGTTGCTGTTGCTCTGTGCTGTCAAGTTGTCTCTGACTTACAGTGACCCCATGCATGAAAGCCCTCTAAAAATCCTGCCCACAACAGCTGCACTCAGCTCTTCTAAATTCAGGGCCATGGCTTCCTTGATGGAGTCCATCCATCTCCTATTTGGTCTTCCTTTGCTTCTTTTGCCTTTGCCTTTCTCTTGCCTGATGGTCTTCTCCAGGGAGTTTTGCCTTCTTAGGATGTGCCCAAAGTACAACAGCTTCAGTTTTGTTATTTTTCACTTCTCTGGTTTGATTTGATCCTGGATTTCTATGTTTGTTCAAAATATTCTAGCATTCATTTTTGTCAGAGTGAAGAGTGTTCTTAAGCACAAAAGCTAGTTTATATTCTCAGCAGAGGATGCACAACTGCCTGCATTATTCACTATTATGGATAAAGTATGCTGCAGCTGGAATGGAAAGAACCACACCCGCTGCAAGGATGCAACAAATTTAGACCCCTAAGCTCTGCCCTTGAAGTATTTCTTTGAGGTTGGAGCTGGGGCTCTGAATTTACCTTTGGCCCTCCAGACAACATCTAGCAGCCATATGATTGTGCCCTTAGAAAGGGAAGAGCCATTTCAATAAAAATACTGCATGTGTTAAAAAGTGACTGGGCAGAAATGCCCTATCATACGCTATTCAATACCATACAATGCATGGAAGCACAGGGTGCTCTTCACAGTGAAAAAATGGCTTCAGCTCAGCCATTGTTCCATAATCTGGGAGCCACCCCTACAAAGGTGCTTGAGATTGTAGCTCCCCTACAAGCCTTCCTTGGCGGTGGCAAATGGAGAAATGTTGTGCATTGTGGATGAATTAATATTGTACAGTTTTCAGATTAGGATTTCATGGTGTTTGTATTATTGTGCTGACTGTAATGCATAATAATTGATTTGGGAAAGTTTCTTCCTGTTTTGTTGTTGTTAGTCGCGAAGTCGTGTCCAACCCATCGCGACCCCATGGATAACACTCCTCCAGGCCCTCCTGTCCCCCACCATCCCCCGGAGTCCCCTCACGCTCACACCAACTGCCCCAGTGACTCCATCTATCCACCTCATCCTCTGCTGTCCCCTTCTTCTTTTGCCGTCAATCATTCCCAGCATCAGGCTCTTCTCCAGGGAGTCCTTCCTTCTCATTAGGTGGCCAAAGTATTTGAGTTTCATCTTCACTATCTGGCCTTCTAAAGAGCAGTCAGGGTTGATCTCCTCTAGGACTGACCGGTTTGATCGCCTTGCAGTCCAAGGGACTCGCAGGAGTCTTCTCCAGCACCACAACTCAAAGGCCTCAATCCTTTTGCGCTCAGCCTTCCTTATTGTCCAGCTTTCACAGCCATACATTGCAACTGGGAAAACCATAGCCTTGACTATACGCACTTTTGTTGGCAGGGCGATGTCTCTGCTTTTCCTGTTTAGAGGAGTACATTTCAGCATTGGTGTGCTAGTTGCTTTGAGGGTGCTTTGTGCAACAGGAAAAGACCCATACACACCATAAGAATTTTGATCATAATGGTAATGTAGTACAGCAGCAAAATTCAGTTTTGGATTCAGTGACTGGGACAAGAGGCAGTGATCCAGCACAAAGGTCTCTGGCCTGTCTCTCTGCCTGGTTTGGACACCCTTTCTTGCTCTCCTTTCCACAGCCATTGGGAGACATGCTACCACAAACAGCACTGACCAGCCACACAATGTGCCCCAGCTCAGCCTTGCCTGGGGACACCTTCAACTCCACCATTGAGACCGGTTCCACCATCTCATTGGACTCCAACAAGGGCACCTCGGTAGGCCAGTCCAGCCAGAAGTGTTGTTTGCCAGGTGGATGTGTGGGCCCTCCCCAAAATGTGCAACTTTCTTGGTGGGTCTGTAGCCCCTGAGGGATCATTTGCAGCCATGCATTTGCTCCCTGTCCCCAAGAGTCCAAAAATTGTAGGTGCCTCTTTTGATCCATTTCAGTAAAGCAGTTATTGTCTCTGTTGGGAGTAGGTCTCTGGCATAGATGGTGGGTCCAGATTGCCCATTCAAGATCGAGCCACCCAAAAAACTCTGCAGAATAGCAGGCCCTGCTGTTGCGGAGAAAATGTGTGCACCTGCATGCACACAGCCCTTGTGCAGAGGGCAGCTAAGCTCAGAGGGAAGCAGAGGAAGTAGCAGCAGGCATCAGTGTCCCTGCTTGTGAAAAGTCCTGGTGCCTTGTCCCTGCGAGTCTCAGCACCATGACAGCCCTGAATAGGTGACTTTGAGCTTCCCCTTTATCACAAACAGGCTGTCCAAAATGTCCTCCAAGCCAGCAGTCCCTTATCTGGGAAGTTGCAGGTGCAGGGTCGCTTGTGTTTCCCTTGTCAAGGAGTTTGGTGGCCCACACTGGGATTTTCTGGCAGCTGGCTGACAGGTCTGCTCATGAGGGATCCATTAACCAGCAGCATGTTCCCCTGGTGTCTTACCCCCTTTCTTTCCTTCTTTCAGCTTGATGCTGCACCCAGGGGTCCCAAGGGGGCAGGAGTCAGCAGTGGGGCTGCCAGGGAGCCTGCCCCAGCCCCTTCTCCAGCCACTGTCACCCACTTCTTCACCCGCTTGCGTCGTTACACCAGTCTGGAAGGTGCCAGCCCCTATTTCAAGATCAAAAAGTGGAAGCTGGAGACAAGCCAGCGAACCTCTAGCCTGGACATGCGTGGTGGGTAACCCCACAGGGACCATAAAACACTGGAGGTTACAGAAGTGTGTCTTAGAACCAGAACAAATGGCTCTAACCATTCAGTCCAGTACTGGAATAGCGGGCCTCTGTGTTAGTGCTACTCATTGTTTTGCCTTCTGTGAAATGGGCATGTTTGTTATATGAAGGTTGTACAGACTTACACGACACAGGGATGTGGTTCTGCGCAAAAGCCTCTCTCATTCAAGGCAGCTCCTTTATTTTATACAGGGTGCTCAATAAGGAGTCAGGTTACTCAATAAGGAGGGGCCACAGTCAGGTTACTTAACAAACAGGAAAACAGGTCTTGCCTCGGGTCACTGATCTACGTGACATTTGCTCGGACAGGAAAACTGCACGTTTGTTTAGCCAGACCATTCTGACCTTGCTATCAGTTGCCGCCCATTTACACTGATGAAGCTGAGCTTGCAGGACGTGCAGGACCAAGGTTGGTGTGCCAGACCATTGACCCTGCGACCTCCTGTTGACCTCGCTACAGTTATACTGTGCAGGGTCAAACATATGGTTTGGCATTTGTGGCATGGTGTGCCTTGTGTCCTCCTTTTCTTGCCCAAATAACTTCTTTCCAAGCCGCCTCTGTTTATCTTTTCTGATATGAAATACGGAAAGCTCAAAAGCGCAGCTATCTCCTCCTTTGGCACCCTTTGCTGTATACTTTGTATTCATAGGTAAGCAAAGGGATTCCCCTGAATGTTGCAGGCTTGCTTATTGGTAAATGGCTGCTTTGTGACAGGCTGACACAAAAGACAAAATGCAGCAAACCCATTCCTGCAAGGCATCAGGTTACATGGACAGCTTTCTGGAGCTTACCTCCCCAACTTGCAGTGGTTATATACAACCCAGAAACTAGGCGGAGGCTATACAGCTCTTTGCTCTGGTCAAGAGAAAGTTCCAAGGGTCAAATTCACATGGAGTCAGACTCTGTCCAGAAATATATAGTCCCAGTCAGAGTCTTTGGAACTAGGTCCTCAGGTTGAAAGAGGCCTCCATGTGATCGAACAGGATTTCTGCTATCAGACATTTACCCAGTGAGCCACACTCTGTGACTGTAGGGCTCATTTGACTTTTGGAAGGGTGTGCAGTGGGTAACAGCAGTTGTGCAAGGTGTTCTTTTTTTTAAAGAATGGCATGTGAGATAACATCTGCCAAACACGTCACAGAATATTATGCTCCCATGATTTACAGTGGCAAATTGGCCCCATCATACCTTGCTTGAATTACAGGGGGAAAGACCCCCCCCCCATTTAAGCTAAACTGTGCCCTCTTCCATAACCTTTTAAAAATGTTATCAGAAAGAATGATCTCAGCCTCCCTTCCCCTGACACCCCCCGCAACTGAAGCACCAAACCAAGCACAGCAGAGAATGCATTCTTCTTCCCTTTTGGTCTAAATTCTTTTACTTATTTTCTGAAAGTGAGTGGGGAATTTGCAGCCTCTCTTTCCCCATCAGATGTATGAATCTCAGGTCAGGAAGGTCTGATTTCTTTACTCTTAGGGTCTCCAAAGCGGCACCAATTCCAGAGGCAGCAGGCTGCGAGTGAAAGTATGGACCAAGATCATCAGGATGCCCACCAGACTGACGTCATTCAGTACATTGCGCGGACAGACAGCATGGTCTTCCGACCTGTGGCAGGGCCATTCCTGTCCACCCCTGCGAATCCCTCACTATCTATCGGCAGGTATTTTTCAGTAGATAAGTGGGAACGGAAGGGGGTGGGGGAGAGGAAGACATGTGCATGCATGTTTCAGGCAAGTACAGAGAGTTTTTACCGATGAGCCCATGGAACTGCAGAATGATGACATGGGGGTCTTGGCTCTGCCACATTGCATGCACCTGGAGAAATATTTCCCAGAAGAGGGATAGTCTATTGACATCTGCTTGTGCCAGTTGGGCAGCAAATTGGTGCACTAACAGTGCTTGGGTTTGTCCTTCCTCAAGCCACTCTTCCACTGACAAGTTTGGGGGTTGAACTCATGGCAACAACAGGTGTATAGTGCAGGGAACCAGAATGTAAAAAAAGAAATAAAGGGGAAAAATCTGGTGAGGTGTCACAGCCAAGAGATGGAGCCAAGAACTGAAGCTTGCCTCTTCTGTGAACTCACAATGTTGTCTTAGATGACCTTCTAAGATTGAGCTTCCTTCACCACAATTTGCAATACAGGGGATTATAATGTGTGTGACCCACAGCAGAGGATACCTGTAAAGATTTCGTCGAGATAAGGCACTCCAGATGCTTTGATTTGAACACCACCCAATAGTAATAATGAAGAAGAATCATGTTTTCTATAATAATTTCTTATATGGATTCATAATAGATTTTAATGGGTCCTGGGATTTATTGCTGAGTGCATAAAAGGGTCACACTTCTATATGTTAGTTTTATATTACATTTTAGTGTTTTTTTCTTTGGAAACTGGCCAGGGCAGTGGGATGGCATAGAAATGCAATACATGGAATGAAAGAAAAAGTGTTCAAATTACAGCAGTGGGACCTTAGGAAATAAAACTTTGGCTAAGGCAAAAACCTCCTTCATGGCTCACTGCCTTGTCGTGGTGAAGGGGCTTGTGTAGCTCAATGAAGCAATGAGCGATGCCATGCAGGGCCACCCAAGATGGACAGGGCATAGCAGGGAGCTCTGACAAAACGTGATCCACTGGAGAAGGAAATGGCAACCCACTCCAGTATCTTTGCCATGAAAACCCCATGGACAGTACCAAAAGGCAAAACGATATGACGCCGGAAGATGAGCCCCTCAGGTCGGAAGGTGTCCAATATGCTACTGGGGAAGAGTGGAGGGCTAGTACTAGTAGCGCCAGAAAGAGTGAAGCGACTGGGTCAAAGCCGAAAGGACACTCAGTTGCAGATGTATCTGGTAGTGAAAGGAAAGTCCGATGCTGCAAAGATCTGTACTCCATAGGAACCTGGAATGTAAGATCCATGAATCAAGGCAAGCTGGACATGGTCAAACAAGAGATGACAAGACTGAACATCAACGTCTTAGGAATCAGTGAACTAAAATGGACAGGAATGGGTGAATTTAATCCAGATGACCATCAGGTATACTACTGCGGGCAAGAATCCCTCAGAAGAAATGGAGTAGCCTTCATAGTCAATAAAAGAGCAGGAAAAGCAGTCCTGGGATACAATCTCCAAAATGACAGAATGATCTCAGTTCGAATCCAAGGAAAACCATTCAACATCACAGTAGTCCAAGTCCATGCCCCAACCACTGGTGCTGAACAGGCTGAAGTTGACCGGTTCTATGAAGGCCTACAACACCTTCTAGATTTAACACCGAAAAATGATGTCCTTATCATCATGGGGGATTGGAATGCTAAAGGAGGAAGCCAAAAGATAACCGGAATAACAGGCAAGTTTGGCCTTGGAGTACAAAATGAAGCAGGGCACAGGCTGGCAGAATTTTGTCAAGAGAATACGATGGTCATGGCAAACACTCTTTTCCAACAACCCAAGAGACGACTCTACACATGGACATCACCAGACGGTCAACACAGAAATCAGATCGATTATGTGCTCTGCAGCCAAAGATGGAGAAGCTCTATACAGTCAGTAAAAACTAGACCAGGAGCCAACTGTGGCTCAGATCATGAGCTTGTCATTGCAAAATTTAGGCTTAAATTGAAGAGAGTAGAGGAAAGCACTAGGCCACTTAGGTATGACCTAAATCATATTCCCGATGAATATACAGTAGAGGTGACAAATAGATTTAAGGAATTAGATCTGATAGAGTGCCTGAAGAACTATGGACGGAGGTTCGCAACATTGTACAAGAGGCAGCAACTAAAACCATCCCAAAGAAAAAGAAATGCAAGAAAGCAAAATGGCTGTCTGAGGAAGCTTTACAAATAGCTGAGGAAAGAAGGGAAGCGAAAGGCAAGGGAGAAAGACAAAGATACACCCAAGTGAATGCAGAATTCCAGAGAACAGCTAGAAGATATAAGCATGCCTTCTTAAATGAACAGTGCAAAGAAATAGAAGAAAACAATAGACTAGGGAGGACCAGAGATCTTTTCAGGAAAATTGGAGATATGAAGGGAACATTTCATGCAAAGATGGGCATGATAAAGGACCAAAATGGCAGGGACCTAACAGAGGCAGAAGAGAGTAAGAAGAGGTGGCAAGATTACACAGAGGAACTATACAAGAAAGAACTTAACGTCCCTGATGACCACGATGGGGTGGTCACTGACCTCGAGCCAGACATCCTGGAATGTGAAGTGAAATGGGCCTTAGGAAGTCTGAGCAACAACAAAGCTAGTGGAGGCGACAGCATTCCAGCTGAGCTATTCAAAATCCTGAAAGACGATGCAGTTAAAGTGCTACACTCACTATGCCAGCAAATTTGGAAAACTCAACAGTGGCCACAGGATTGGAAAAGGTCAGTTTACATTCCGATCCCCAAGAAGGGCAATGCCAAAGAATGCTCAAACTACCGCACCATTGCACTCATTTCACATGCTAGCAAAGTGATGCTCAAAATCCTACAAGCTAGGCTCCAGCAGTATGTGGACCAAGAACTACCAGAAGTACAGGCAGGATTTCGAAGAGGGAGAGGAACTAGAGATCAAATTGCCAACATACGCTGGATCATGGAGAAAGCCAGGGAGTTCCAGAAAAACATCTACTTCTGCTTCATTGACTACGCTAAAGCCTTTGATTGTGTGGATCACAACAAATTATGGCAAGTTCTTAAAGAGATGGGAGTACCAGACCATCTTATTTGTCTCTTGAGAAACCTATATGCAGGTCAAGAAGCAACAGTGAGAACTGGACACGGAACCACTGATTGGTTCAAAATTGAGAAAGGAGTTTGGCAAGGCTGTATACTGTCTCCCTGCCTATTTAACTTATATGCAGAGCACATCATGAGAAAGGCAGGGCTAGATGAATCGCCAGTTGGAATCAAGATTGCTGGGAGAAATATCAACAACCTCAGATATGCAGATGATACCACTCTCATGGCAGAAAGTGAAGAGGAACTAAAGAGCCTCTTGATGCGGGTGAAGGAGGAGAGCGCAAAAGTTGGCTTGAAACTCAACATTAAGAAAACTAAGATCATGGCATCTGGTCCTCTCACTTCCTGGCAAATAGATGGGGAAGAAATGGAGGTAGCGACAGATTTTATTTTCCTGGGCTTCAAGATCACCGCAGACGGGGACTGCAGCCAAGAAATTAAAAGACGCTTGCTCTGGGGAGGAGAGCTATGGCAAATCTAGACAGCATACTAAAAAGCAGAGACATCACCCTGCCGACAAAAGTGCGTATAGTCAAGGCTATGGTTTTCCCAGTTGCAATGCATGGCTGTGAAAGTGGGATCATAAGGAAGGCTGAGCGCAAAAGGATTGAGGCCTTTGAGTTGTGGTGCTGGAGGAGACGCCTGCGAGTCCCTTGGACTGCAAGGCGATCAAACCGGTCAGTCCTAGAGGAGATCAACCCTGACTGCTCTTTAGAAGGCCAGATAGTGAAGATGAAACTCAAATACTTTGGCCACCTAATGAGAAGGAAGGACTCCCTGGAGAAGAGCTGATGCTGGGAACAATAGATGGCAGAAGAAGGAGGGGCGGCAGAGGATGAGGTGGCTGGATGGAGTCACTGAGGCGGTTGGTGTGAGCTTGAGTGGACTCTGGGGGATGGTGGGGGACAGGAGGGCCTGGAGGAATGTTGTCCATGGGGTCGCGATGGGTCGGACACGACTTCGCGACTAACAACAACAACAAGGCAAAAACCTGCCTTCCTAGTCCTGACCCCTTTTAATCTGGGAAGCTGTGAATGGAACCTGGGATCCGCAGAGAGGAGAGTGGGGCCGGCTCACCACATTCTGGTCTTCCCCTCCGAAGCCATCAGGTTAAGGTTCTGTTTCTGATTTGGGAATGAGCTGTGTGTCTCGCCATCTCTCGGACCAGATGCTTCTGGGTGCAAAGGCATATTAAAAGCATGTCATTTGCAATCACCACATTTCGGGGGAGAGAAGGGCTAACTGCTCACCTGCCCCTCTTCTGGGAAGTCCTTGCATTTTCTTCTGTGCAAGCCCAAAGGGGCTTACCCCGAGGCGGGATGAGTTGGGGCCTTTGTCAGGGCTGACTTCCCACCACATCTGTGACCAAAGGGGTCTTGGGACATCATGGAGCTCCCATCCTGGTTTCTGAGACTTGGGGATGGTTAAGCTTCTGCTGTGGAGGAGCCAAGGGGACCACGCAAATTGTCCACATCTCTTGCCTACAGGTTAGACCCCTCCGAGCCACCTGCCCTGACTGAGCCCCCCCCCCTGGACCAGCAGCCCACCCCCATCTGCCATGACATCTGGAGCCTGCGGGCTTCCCTCGAGCTATGTGCTGAGCAGGGCAATGACTGGGACTCCATCCACAGCGAAGGCGAGGACAGCGCCTCCTTGAGTGGCGGCCTGCACAGCGTCCCCTCCTGGCTGGTGGATGAGGCCGAGGGGGGAGGTGACCTGCTGTGGGAGAAGCCCAAGCCAGAGGGTGTGGAGGTGGAGGTGGGGTCGCGCAAGCTCCTGCAGATGGATAGCGGCTATGCCTCCATCGAGGGCCCCAGCGGGCATGCGGGCGAAGGCCAGACAGCCTCTGAGAAGCGCTTCTGCTTCACCAGCGCTGGGCGCAGAGCCATCGTCTTCGAGAGTTTCGACCCAGCCAAGGAGGAGGAGGTGGCGGCAGTGGGCAGGACCATGGGGGGGTCGCTCCCACACAGCCTGCTCACCTGGGCACTGCATGGGCAGCTTTTCCCTGCTTGGGAGGGCCTCCCGCACCGTGACTACAGTATTGACAAGAAGACGGATGCACTCTTCCATGCCTTCATCCGCCACGACCCACAGTTTGATGAGTTGCCGCTGCAGGCCAAGCTTCGCTCCCGCATCCACCTGCGCAAGCAGTGGCAGCGCACCAAACAGCACAGTGACCCAGGTGCACGCTACCCCATGGCGCTGGACCGGCACCGCACCCCGCTGCAGCTCGACAACAGCATCAACTACCCGCCAGAGGGTCGCTGCCCAGGCGCCCTGCTGCACATCACCAGCACTGGGAACAAGGAGGCACCTCTGCGAGCCACTGATGCAGATGAGACGATCCAGGCAATTGCAGAGGAGCAGGCAGAGGAGGCTAAGGGGTGTGATGACCCTGTCGGTGGGAGCTGCCCTGAAGGTGGTCAGTGTCCGGTGCTGGGCCCGCTTAGGGCTGAACTGATGGACAAGATTGCCATGGGGCTGGAGGACGGGCTCCACCTGCCCTGGAGGAGGCCACGGGAAAGCCTCGGGTGTGTCATGGCTGTGGCAGACACCTCCCCTGGCCACAGCCCCAAGTAGGGCGGTTGGACTGGCAGTCGACACAGAGTGAGGCAGCCATGGACCTCTCTCTCTCTCACTGCGGTGCTGGTGTTCATGCTTGGGGATGTAGTGGCCAACCAGGATGGCAAGCAATGCCAGGGCCATGAGGTGCAAGGGCTGCCTATGTGAGGGGCCTGGGTGGAGCACAACGGTTTCTGGGGAATGTGGACAGGCCCTTGCGGCAGTGTCCCCTCAAGTCTCTCTGGCCTGGCTCAGGGAGGCAGCACAGCGTGCTGTAAGGGCCCCTTCCCATGTACAGGGGGGCCAAGGCAGAAAGGGTCTCAACCCCCTGGGGGGGGGGGCTCTGCTCCCTCTGGGTAGCAGCACAGCGGTTCCTCTCATCGCCCTTCAAAGTGGGTGTGACAAAGCAGGTCTGCCTCTTGCACAGCCAGGAAGCCGAGGGTCTGGGGGGGTGCCCCTTCTGCCTCAGAGCAAAGACCCTGAGAGAGGGCAGAGGCTGGGTTTTACCTCACACCGTCCAGAGCTGGTCATAGTCGCCATAGCTCCTTCGCCCTCCCACTTGCTCTGGTTTTTCACAAGCTATAACCGTGCCCTGTCCTCCAGCTTGTGCCCCCTTGGATGTCCTCATGGCGGAGGGTGGGGGGGACGCCTCGCTTTCCAGATGTGACAGACCCCTCCCTCCCCCAGCTTGGTTGCTTAGCCCAGCCCTGGGCGGGTGCTTTCTTGTTCTGTCCCCTTTTTGGAATGGGGAAGGTGTTGGGGGGGAGGTGCACTGCAGCGTGGCACATGTCTCGAAACGGGAGCAGAACCTGTTGTCTGTTGCTTACGGCTCACCCTACATCTCTCCTCCACTCACACCTCCGTTTTTCTGGGATTCACATTTCCGTACTCCTCCTCTATGTGTGGTCTCATTTCACATCTTAATGGAGCTCCAAAGAGGGCCTGAAGAAAAGTACCAAGTTGCATCCTGGGAGAGAGGAGTTAAGTTGCCAAATGCATCAGGTTTCTAGTCCTTAGGTGTTCTGGATCATAGGAGGGCAGAGGATTCTTGTTCTAGCATTCCTTGTTTAGCCCTGGTGACACGTGAGCAATTGTCAGCCTTGGGGGAAAATGTTCAAGCAACAGAGTCTGGCAGAACCTGCACTGACCCCATACCATTCCAAAAGCACTTTCTTATTCTTCCCAAATTGGTGACCTCCAGTTGCACACTACCTTTCCCATCATAGGGGTGATAGGAGAGGAATCAGCAGGAAGCCACCAAGTTGGAAAAGGGTTAGAGTACTTTTAAATCTTATTCCACAATGTGTGTGTGTAAACCTATTGTTTTTGTTGAATAGGTTGTTTTAATTACAGAGAAAGATTGTTTACTACATGTATTTATACAGAGCTGCTGTTCCCCAAACCTAGTCCCCATCATGTCTATCAGACTACACCACCCAGCATGGAGATGCCCAGAATTCTTGTACAGCAGAGCTGCGGCATGCTGGGGGTAGTTGTCTGGGAGGACCAAAGGACTTCAGTTTGGGAGAAGGCTGTCTCAGAAGGGGATGGAGTGCAATGTTACTTTTTAAATTGTGCCAGTACAGAGGAGGGCAAAATGGAAAAAAGGGAGCATGCACCAACCTTTTCCCATTTGATGCTTTAAAATATTTGCATGCAAGCACATAGGCTGGGGGGGGGGGGTGTTCAGTTGTTCTTGTGTGTTGGGGGGAGGTCTCTTTTCTCCCATTTTGGATCATTTAAGCCTCCAAAGCACTTGTTCCAGAGCACGTGATGGGAGGGAAAGAGACGTGTGTCTTGCAGATTCAATCAACAGAAAAGAGGAGCAGATGGGGTGTGAGAACAAAATGCAATCCTAGATAAATATGTTTCCCCTGTGTTGTAGATTATTGCACCCAATGGCTCTTCTCCTTTTTTGTTCTGGCCAGCAGCTCAGCTGGGGCAGACTATGACATACACACAAGCCAAACTTTTTTTCAAAACAGACTTTATTAAAACCATGTGCCAACAACTGGTGTGCTTTCTTTGTGCAGCAGAGTAAGGGTGGTGGTGTGGTGGAGGCGGCTCCCAAAGGATGTACAAAGGCCCCAGCTCATCCGTGTACGTGTCTACATGAGGGTGCAAGGCCTCTGTTGCAGCACTTTTGCATGGAATGGCAACAGTGGCCTGTGTAGGGGTTGGAGAAGGACCCCTCCACTGCAGACATGATGCAGAACCTTTGGAACTCTCAGCACTGTAGTTTGGCCCTCTGAGTCTGCCATGGCCCCTCCAATCAGCCCCACCCTCTTTTCCCCAACAGCCAATCAATTGCTGACTTTCTGACTAAAAGGTTGAAAAGTTCCTAAAGGTTCAGGGTCTTGCAGGACAATAAAATAAGATGGTGGTTTTGGCCCTGCCCCTTTGATTTCAGGTCTCGCCCTCCACTGGAAAGAAGGCCCCTAAGTGCTTTTCGGAAGTGGAGTTTGGCCCACAGGGGGAAGCAGTTCAACACTCCTGAGTCAAAGCAGTTATCTTCCCCAGTACACAGCTGTAGCAGGCACAGACTCAAAGAGGTTTTGTCCTGTGGATTCCCCCCACAAGCTGAAAGGGGGCAACATCAGAGCCAAAGCTTGCTTTTGTGGCTGTTCCTTTCAGTCTGTACATAGCTTCTGAACATGTGGAAAGTGTGCTGCCTTTATTACAGAGCAGCAGCTGGCCTTTGAGAGGCAGTGGAGGATGCCTTTCCAAGTTCTTCCCTGGGGATATTTTCCAAATTTGTCAAATTTTTAACAGGCTGAGACAGCTCCTCACTCCATTAAGAGAAGACATGAATGTCAGCCCCTGTAACTTCCACAGGAACCTTCTCTTCTTTGAGACATATCAACCACAACTCTCATCAAGTGGCTGGAGATAAGGGGTGGCACAATCCAACACAGGTGCTCTAAGGCAGATGGGGACAGAAGTAGCTCTGCAAGACATCAAGCAAACATCCCCAGTACAACTTTTTCACAGCAGCTAAAGTTGAATGTCAAGCATGACCAGGCGAGCCAAGCCCTCATATTCAGGGAGCAAACAGGATGCTTCCTGAAGACCGCCACCCTACACCCACTTGCCTGGGAGTGCCCTCCAAGGAACCAGAAGGGGCTCTGTCCTGTGCAGACCTGCAGAGATGGCACTGGGTCAGACCACTGGTCCATCTCACTGAGTCACCCAGGAGCTTTCCATCAGCTGCTACCAGTGCATTTTAAACTAGAGTCCTCCAGGGACTGAGCCGTGAGGTCAGGAGTGTGGCTGACAGAGCAGAACTGGGTGCCCCTGCTCTGTAATTGCAGCACTGTAGGATTGCCCCCCCCCCACCTCCCTCCCCAAAAGTCATAGGAGCACCAAGGACTCAATGCTCTGCTTCTGCTCTTGGATGGGAGACCACCTCATTCCTCCCGAACATTCCCTCCTCTGAACATCCACAACTCTGCACAAAGCTCTCTTGCCTGGGGATCCAGGCAGCACCCAGTAGTCACCATGTGGTTCTGCCCACACCTGCACACACCCAGCACCAAGGCCAAGGTTTGGAGACCCCTTGGACTCCATGGGCCTTCTCCTGCTGAGTCAACTGTTTCATCGCCATGACCACCCACTGGTGCAGGTCCTCCCTCTTTGTCTTGACAGGCTAAGCTCCACAGTGCAAGGAGGCTGCACCTCTCCAGCTGCTTGTTCTCTCTACCACTGTTGCACTGGTGGAGAGAAGGAGCACATCCAGAGAACTCTTAGCAGTGGGACCTGCAGGCACATGGGTCCCAGATAACTGCTTGATCGTGTTGGCTCTTTGTGCTGGCCAAGTGCAGTTGGATCAGTGTGGGAGAAACAGTCAGCAAGACCAGGTGGTTTTCCAGACACCCCCCACCCTCAGTCTGTTACCACCACACAGACAGACTCCAAAACCTTGCTTCTCCATTTTAACTTTCTTTTTTTAAAAAAAAGAAATAAACCACTCATTTTCCCCTTTGCTCCAGCTGTTAGAGACAGCATGCAGATTTGTTTTAATAGAGCATGGTGGTTGTTGGTTGGTTTTAAATACCGGTTTGAATTTCCCCCTTTCCCTTTGAACCCTTCTTAAAGTCCCATACCCTCCCCTCATTTCTCTCAAAAACATCACTATGTGTAAGGTTAAGTCTCTAGAGATATCGCAAGTATGAATCAAAGCAAAAAAAGGGAGGGAGGAACAGGACAAGGAGGGAAGATATATATAACAGTAGTCTACTACATAAAGTGCGTTTTGATGGCTTGCAAAAATTCTAAACACACCTGGGAAGGCAACACGAGAGAATGCCTCCAAGCCTACCTTCCTATCTTGTCCCTCCACCTCACTGAAGCCCCATGACAGTCCCAGCAACAATCCCCAGGAAAGGACAGCTGACAAACATAGCCAAACTTCTTTGGCAAGAGGAAGGCCTTGCCAATGGTGACTGACAGAGTGTGGGAGTCCGTGGCAGCTTTTTCATCCCTTGGATTTGTACCACTCTTTTAAAAGTTTCTTCTTGTCTTCTTTGTCTTGTTTTTGATTGCAAGCTGGTTCTATGGATCATCTGCTCTGGGACAGAAAGGGAGAGAAGGGGACAGGAGAGATGGTGATAAGGATGAGGCCGCCTGGGACCACACATGATTGGGGGTTGTGGCTGTGAACAGTAAAAGAGCAGTGAGAGCACAGCACAGCCAGTTCAGCTCCTTCCGTCTGAATTTCATAGGAGTACTTCCATCCCTTTGAAGAAGGGTGGTGGGAGGAAAAACACATAGCCTCAGGTGCCTGAGATTAGCCCTGGGCTGGGGTCCCCCCACTCCTGTCCCATAAGGAAAGGTTAAGGAACCAGGCATGCTTAGCCTGAAGAACAGAAGACAGACAACATTTTATTGAGTTGATTTGAACTATGTCTTTCAACCAAAATTCCACTCGAGGCTTCAAAAAGCTCCTTCCAAAACCCTGACAGAATGTTATATAGGATGGGATGAAAAATCACGGGATGAATCTGACTGAACACACTTAAGAGCCCACTATCGGGCCTATGCTGTGGCAGTGAGGGCGGTGAAAAAGAAATTCTTCTCCACTTCCATTGCCACCTCACAATGCCGTCTGGCGGAGCTTTTTCGGGTGGTACAAGGGCTGGTTCATCCTGGCCCCAAGAAAGACCCTTGACGGCCCACTGTGACAACTTTGCCAAGCATTTTAAGGAGAAAATCACTCAGATTATTCACAAACTGGACTCCACTAGTAATTCAGAGCCTTCAGGGGAGGAACCAATGTTGCCGTCTGGTCCTAATTTGTTGGATGAGTTTCAGTTATTGCGGCCTGATGACGTGGACAAGGTGCTTGGACAAGTACATCCCACCACCTGCCTATTGGACTCTTACCCACCTTGGCTACTTAACAATGCCAAGCATGGAACAGGGACCTGGATCCTGGAGGTTGTCAACGCCTCTCTGAGGGACAGCCGGGTGCCTGCCCCTTTAAAGGAGGCGGTAGTCCGACCAGTCCTAAAGAAGGCATCCCTGGATCCAGAGGTGGCCGCCAATTATAGACCGGTGGCCAACATCCCATTTTTGGGCAAGGTGTTGCAGCGGGTGGCGGAGGGACAACTCCAAGCACTCTTGGATGAGACGGATTATCTGGACTCATTTCAGTTTGGCTTCAGACCCGGTAGGGTACTGCATCTGCCTTGGTCGCCCTGTACGATGACCTGTGCAGGGAGAGGGACAGGGGGAGTGCGTCCCTCTTGGTCCTCCTGGACCTCTCGGCGGCTTTCGATACCATCAACCATGATGTCCTTCTGGATAGGCTGGCAGGATTGGAAGTTGGAGGCACCGCCTGGCAGTGGTTCCGCTCCTATCTCAACGGCCGATTCCAGAAGGTGGTGCTGGGGGACTATGGCTCTGCGCCATGGCAGCTCTGCCATGGGGTACCGCAGGGGTCCATTTTGTCCCCTCTGCTCTTTAACATCTACATGAAACCGCTGGGGGAGGTCATCCGGAGGTGTGGGCTGCGGAATCATCAGTACGCTGATGATACCCAGCTCTACCTCTCGTTCTCCACCGATCCAGGTGAGGCAGTGGCTGTGCTGAACCGGTGCCTGGCCGAGGTAATGGGCTGGATGAGGGCCAATAAACTGAGGCTCAATCCAGACAAGACGGAGGTCCTGTTGGTGGGCGGTTCGGGCTTCGGGGAAGGGGACCTTGACCTTGTCCTGAATGGGGTTGCACTCCCTCTTAGGGACAGGGTCTGCAGCCTGGGAGTGCTCCTCGATCCAGAGCTTTTGCTAGAAGCTCAAGTAACAGCGGTGGCGAGGAGCACTTTCTTTCAGCTTCAGCTGATTTACCAGCTGCGGCCCTACCTGGAGAATGACTGCCTGGTGACAGTGACACATGCATTGGTGACTTCCCGACTAGACTTCTGTAACGTGCTCTACGTGGGGCTGCCCTTGAAGACGGTCCGGATACTTCAATTGGTGCAGAATAGAGCTGCCAGGCTGCTGATGGGGACTGGGCATGGTTCTCATATCACCCTAGTTCTCCGTCAGCTTCACTGGCTCCCCATTGAAGTCCGGGCCCAATTCAAGGTGTTGGTTCTTACCTATAAAGCCCTAAACGGCTTGGGTCCTGGTTACCTAAAGGAGCGCTTGCGCCCATATCTGCCCTCCCGCCCCCTGAGATCGGCGGCAGAGGCCCTCCTCCGGGAGCCCTCCGTGAAAGATATTAGGAGGGTGAGTACCCGGAGGAGGGCCTTCTCTGCGGTGGCGCCCCATTTATGGAATGTGCTCCCCAGAGAGGTCCGCCTGGCGCCATCATTATTTGTTTTTCGGTACCAGGCCAAGACCTTTTTGTTTAAACGTCATTTTAATTGTTGATTTTATTTATTGATTTTAACAACTTTGGCCAGGATGTCTCCAACTGTATTTTATTGTACTAATGATATTTATTTATTTGTAAGCCACCCCGAGGCTTAGGCGAATGGGGCAGCATATAAGTCTGCTTGCTAGCTAAATAAATAAATAGCATAAAGTGCTGAGGCCAAGCCCTTAGACGGGGGGCAGGGGGGCAGAATTGGATTTACCTTTAGGAAAAACATCTTCAGTGGTAAGAGTAGTTTATTGATTTTGTTTCTTATGTACCCTACCTTTTTTCCTGCAACAAACCCAAGGTGGCTTTGCAAGGGTCTCCATTTAATCCTCACAACAACCACCCTGTTAGGTGCGCCATGTTGAGAGGCAGGGGTTGGCTCAAAGTCACCCAAGAAGTGTCATGGCATGGTGAATACCAGACAAGCACTCACAGCTACACCATACCAGCTCCCAGTTACCTGGAGGGATGGAGGTCTTTGAACAGGTTACTGTAGATTTAGATTTTCTGTCTAAACATTTCTAGGAATTTTCTACCTAAGGGTTGAATGAGATGCCACCTTCCAACAAGCCTCCAACTTCTCCCACCAAATATATTTTCTGATCTTACAGAATCATTTGTGAATAATTTTTTGGGATGAGCTTATCAATCAGGAGAGCCGCACAAAAGCAGCCAAGAAGATTTGGTTATAGCTGAGCTAGTGGGGCCAGGAATGACAGAGGATGAGAGATCTGCCACTGCAGGGATGAAAAAGAGAAAGGGGGGGGGGGGAGAGGCAGTAGCAGATACCATCCGGATGCAGCACATGGCACTGGCACCCCTAGAAGAATCCATGCTCAGCTCAGCTCTCCCCACAATGCACATCCAGGCCTTTGAGTAGGTTCCAAAACAAGTTATCATGAGCCTCCCTTTTCATGTTTTTTTTTTTTAAACCAGGATTCAAACAAGCAGTCCCTAGGAGAACCAAGAAAACACAACAGGCTGGCAACCATGAACCATGGAAAAGAGGGCTCCAGTTTTCTGCCCCCCCCCCCCGATTGCCACAATGGGTCAGAGGAAGTCCTTTGCAGGGCACACTGTTACACGATGAACCTTGCTAGTGTAGATTACCAGTGACAGCTTAAAAAGGGATCTGGGAAGGAACGAAGGGGCAGACTCTCTGTTGGTTCAAGAAATGACACGTGGCAGCCTCCTCAATGATTGGACTGTCTATCACTGAGCTATGCCTGGTCCCACTGAAATGAAAAATCTAGTGCAAATTAAGAAGGCCAAAGTACCTTTTGGGTAACTGATGGAATTTTCACTGCTCAGAAAGACCCTGCCAGCCCCCTTAAAGCAGATGCTGCCCCTTGCCATGTCTCCTCCTCCAAACCACAGACTGCCTATACCAAAGACCCCCACTGCTTGGCTGGATTTGGGTTCAGGAACCAAACCAGGGAGAAGTGATCAGGAGGCTGTTTTGCTTGGCCAGCTGCCCCGGCTAAGCCTCGAAGAAAACCTACTGGCAGGTTTGCTACCTCTCAGCTTAGAAAGGAAAGGCTACGCACCTGTGGTGGGCCATGGCCCCCAAATCACTGCTGCTTACAGGTAGAAAGCTTGCGGATTTTGCTGCCAGCAGAGGCGGCCTTGCGGGAAGGGTTGGATGAAGCGTTTGCCCACCGCTCGTCTTTCATCTTGCTGCTCAGTTGGCCCGACTCTGTCCCGTTCATGCAGACTGGTTTGGGCAGCCCTGGGCTGCGGCTCTGCCCATTTTGCTGAGCTTCCGCATCAGGAACCTGTCCTGGAAGGTCCAAAAACAACCACTGCAGAAAGAATCCATTGCTGCATCTGCCCTTCTGCAGTTGGGTTCACCCACAAACACCCAACCCTGTCACTGCCTTCAATGCCAAGCTCGTGTTTGGTGGTTTAACACAGGGTGCAGAAATTCTCTCAGCCAAGTCACCCTTGGGGGCCACATTCCAGGGGTGGGTGGGGCTAAAGGCCAAAGGGGCAGGGTCAAGTGGAAAAAACCCATCCCTAACTTGATGCCTTTTCAGAGGTGTTAAACTACAAGCCCCATTTTGCTAGCTTGATTTGGTTAACAACAAGAGCATGTAGATTTTCTTAAGGACATCCTCCCTCTATGCAATAACTGAAACATTACTGTACAGCAGTGGTTTTCAACCACCAGTCCACAGGAGATCTCCTGCCAGTCCATGGGGAGGGCCGCATACCACTCGCCATGGACCAGCACAGGGGCTGGCTGTACTCCATCACCTCTTCCTTCATCGGCATTGCGTTCATGGGGGGGGTGTGCTGGTGCTGCTGGGGAGGGAAGAGACGGCTCAGGGGGAGCCAGCTGGGAGCCACTCCATGCTAATGTTGGTATTTTGCTTTTTTGTTGACTTTTTTGTTGCTTGGTTTCTGGTTGTTTTAGAGAATTTATTCTTTTGGTATTGTGTTTGGAAACTAATACACAGAATACTGTATTGTATGTAGTGCTTTTTGTTTCTGCCACAGTGGTCCCTGCAGTAGTTTTCCTGTTTTCACCCGTCCCCAGCTGTGGAAAGTTTGAAAACCACTGGTCTACAAGACAACACACATGCTGACTTGAAAAGGCCTTGGCTGCAGGCCAAGCCAGGCTAGGGTCCAAGCTTGTGAGATCTCCTCTACCCAGCTCCCAAGTAAACAGTATTCTTTTTGCTCAACAGAATGCTGAAGACTGAACACACACACACATTTTGCAGGAAAAATTACACAAAATTGGTACTCAGGTGCCAACAACTGGAATGTTAGGACAAATGCCAATGCCCTACACTGGTGTCAAAAAATGCTCTGAGCCCTCTGTGCTAAGCTGCCAGTTTTGTGAGCCTCCTTTTTACATTTCCCCATGATGCCCACAGTAAAGTTATGCTGGTAGCTCTGAGGAATGGCTGAAGTTAGAAAGGCAGCACCCTGCCAGCCTTGAGAGGTTTGCACATGATATAGGGGGACAACTTGGAACTGGCCTTGTTGGCATTCCTGGAAACCATGCTTCAGAATCCATGCACCAGCTGCTTTGGCTAGGAGAGGAACATCAATTAAAATCACCCCCTCAAATGGGGGTGCATTTGTCATAGAAACACAAACTTCCCCTAGGCTGAAATAGCACCATTTTGGGATCACCTTGCCCACTCTGAACACCATCTCACACCTTGACCTGGCCTCCATTTCTTTCTGTCCAGCTTTGATTTGGCAAAGCCTCCCCCCCCCCCCATAATTACACCCTGATTACTGTAATGGCTTTGTTTGAGAAGGGCCTTTGGTCAGCTGTAGGAAGATTTTCAAGTTTTAAATAGCACACATGAAAAGCTTTCACAAAATCACGCTCATCATGCCTCCTGGCAGAGCAGCGGAGCAACAGAGGCAGAGGCTGGGAGAGAGTGCTGAGGGTGGCCAGCGGACTGGCAAAGTCAAGCTAGGGGCTGGGCAGAGGAGAGGAAGGGGGTGGAGCCAGAGGGGTCAGGAGGAAGCGGAGAGGCAGGGCCAGTGGCCTGGAAGGCCTATAAGGCCGCGCTCCGCCACTGCAAGCCCTTTTGGCTCTGGCCCCTTGGCAGAGGCAGAGGCTCAGAGAGAGGTCCCAGAAAAAATGCTTCGGGTTCCTCCACCACGGCACCCGGTTTCTTGCCGGAGGGCTTCGGGCAAGGGGCGGGTTGCACCTCGCGAGGATGGGGAAAAGGTCCTTCGGAGATGCTCTAGCGAGCTTCGTCCGGAAGGCTTTAAACCGAGCCGGGGGGGCGGGGGTCAGGCCCCCCGGAAACGTGTCTGCACTGGACCAGTGTGGGGGGAGGATCAGGGCTCTGGGAGCAGGAATTTAGAGGCACTGCAGGGACTGACAGGACTCCTACAGAGAGGGGCCAGGTAACAGGGAGGATGGGGGGAAGGAGGCGGCTGGGAGCTCCAAGGAAAGGAAGCGGTGGGAAGGAGTTGAGGCGCCTGTGCACCAATGCTAGGAGCATGGGAAACCAGCGGGAAGAGCTTGAGGCTCTCCTGGGAATGGGAGGGTATGACCTGGTGGGAATCACAGAAACTTGGTGGGATGAAAGGCAAGTCTGGAATGTGGACATAGAAGGGTATCACCTTTTTAGAAAGGACAGGAAGGGAAAGAGAGGTGGGGGCGTTGCTTTATACGTCAGGGAAGGTATAGGATGCAGTGAGATAGAATGCAGCACAGATGGGGATTCGGTAGAGGCAGTCTGGGTGAAACTTGGGGGTTTTGACAGGGGGAGGGACCTGACACTTGAGACCCTGGACGATGTCCTGACAGACCAGATTCGTAGGATCTCTCGGGGGAGGGACACAGTAATTATGGGAGGTTTCACTCTCCCGGATATTAGTTGGGAGACTCACTCAGCGGTGACAGCCAGGTCATGTCGCTTCCTAGAAGCTATAGAGGGAGGGTTTCTCACGCAGAGGGTCCGAGAGGCGACGAGGGGGGGAAACTTCCTTGACTTGGTCTTGACCAACAGGGAGGAGCTGATAGATGGGGTGCAGATTAGGGGTGCTCTGGATGCGAGTGATCACTCCATCCTTTGCTTTGAGGTCAGGGGAATAGGGACGTGCAGCAGGTTGAACACTAGAAGCTGGGACTTCAAGAGGGCCAACTTTGGCCAACTGAAGATCAGACTGGGGAAAGTCTCCTGGGATAGGTTACTGGAAGGTAAGCGAGTTGAGGAGGGGTGGATGGCACTCAAAAGGGAGGTTTTGCAGGCGCAAGCCCTGACGATACCTCTAGTCAGTAAGGTGGGGAGGCGGAGGAGAGTGCCGCCATGGATGCGAAAGGAGGTGGTTAGGGGGATTAGACGAAAGAGGAGCCTCCATAGGAAATGGGTACTGGGGGAAATGGACAAAAGGGTATACCGGGAGGAGGAGGCCCGTTGCAGAAGGATTCTTCGCAAGGCTAAGGCTGATTATGAGGGGAGACTTGCCAAGAATATCAAGAGCAACAAAAGGGGCTTCTTTCAGCATGTAAATAGGAAAAGGAAGGGGAGACAAGTGGTGGGACCACTAAATAAGGAGGAAGGAGATCCAGTGACTGATATGAGGGAACAAGCACAGATGCTAAATGACTATTTTGCCTCTGTGTTCTCCCCAAAGCAGGACGGGGGATATCCGTATAGGACATTGGATGAGGCTGGGGACTTAGGGGCAGAGATTAGAGTCACCCCCCTTGAAGTCGAGGGGCTCCTCAGGGCACTGGATGTTACAAAGGCGCCAGGCCCTGACGGGTTACACCTGAGAGTACTAAGAGAGTTGGCAGGGGTTCTCTCACGCCCGCTGGCCTCCATTTCTGAGGCCTCGTGGAGAACGGGTGAAGTTCCAGAGGACTGGAGGGTGGCATCGGTGGTCCCAATTTTCAAAAAGGGTAATAGAAGGGACATGGGGAATTACAGACCGGTTAGCCTTACGTCCATTGTAGGAAAAACAATGGAAAGGCTCATAATATCAAGAGACCTAGTGATGCTAGATAGGGAAGGGAGGCTGACAGCCACACAACACGACTTTCGCAAAAACAGGTCCTGCCAGACAAACCTTGTGGAATTCTATGACAAGGTTTCGAGATGGCTAGACGGAGGTGATGCAGTGGATGTGGTATACCTGGATGTCAGCAAGGCCTTTGACAGAGTGTCCCATGATATACTGGTTGAGGGACTGAGGAGTTTTGGGATACACCAAAGCACTGTCCGGTGGATTAGGGCATGGCTGACTGACCGAAAGCAGAAGGTAACCATTAGTGGGGAATCGTGGGGATGGCGGCCAGTGACAAGCGGGGTCCCCCAGGGCTCTGTCCTGGGGCCGATCCTGCTTAATCTTTTCATCAATGACATGGAAGAAGGGGTGACCAGTCTGCTGATCAAATTCACAGATGATACTAAAACGGGGGCAGTGGCCACAACTGAGGAGCAGGCACTCCAGATCCAGAAGGATCTGTACAGAATATGGACGTGGGCAGGAGACAACAGGATGGCGTTCAATGTGGAGAAGTGCAAGGTCTTGCACTTGGGCCATAGGAATAGGTGTCAGAAGTACAGCTAGGGGACAAGTGGCTGGAGAGCAGCACTTGTGAAAGGAACCTCGGGGTGCTGGTCGGCTGCAGGCTGAACATGAGCCAGCAGTGTGATGCGGTGGTCAAGAGGGCGAACGCCACCCTTGGTTGCATAGCCAGAAGTGTGGCTTCTAGATCGAGAGGGGTATTACTACCACTCTATATGACTCTAGTGCACCCACAACTGGAGTATTGTGCTCAGTTCTGGGCCCCTCATTACAGGAAGGATATAGCCAGGTTGGAGTCAGTGCAGCGTAGGGCCACAAGGTTGGTGGCCGGTCTGCAGGGGATGCCGTATGAGGCGAGACTGAGGGAACTGGGTCTCTTCAGCCTGGAGAAGAGGAGACTCCAAGGGGATCTGTTGGCAACTTATAGGTATGTGAGGGGGTGTCACATGGAAATGGGTAGAGACCTGTTCTCCCCTGCAGAGGAAGGCAGGATGTGCTCCAACAGAGCCAAGCTCGAGGAACCAAGGCTCAATTTGGATGCCAGGAAGCACTTCCTGACAGTTAGGACCCCGAGGGCGTGGAATGGGCTTCCACGGGAGGTGGTTGAGGCCCCATCGGTGAGGGTGTTCAAAGACAGGCTGGACATGCACATGGTGGGCATGTCGTGAGCAGAGCCCGCTGGAGCCAGGGGTCAGACTAGATGGCCCGGGAGGTCCCTTCTGACTTGCTCTGTTTATCTTCTGATGCCCTCTTCGGATGTGGCTCACGTATCCCCACACCACAAGCAGATTCTGCCAAACTAATTTTCACACAGAAAGGAACACATGACACGATGGGGCTTTTTGAGCCTGTTGATTCAGAGGCAACAGCAGGAAAAAAATGAGGTAAAATAAAAAGGACGGACATGATGCTTAGATGATTATGTCTAATTTTGCCAGAGGATGCAGAGTGCTCCCTCTGCCACAGCATGCCAAGTGCCGACCTTCACAGCCATTCCTGGCTCGTGGCTGCAGTCATCACTACCCATTTGGGATGCATGTGGAAGGAGGACCAAAAAATAAAAGGACATGTGATGGGAAGCAAAGAACGGGAAAAAATAAAATGGAATATGACACAGCAATGCCACAGGATGGGGCTTGTTCCCTCTGGGAGGCTGGGATAAAATGGAAATCTGTCACCTCCAAAGAGGCTTTGTTCAATGCACATGCAACCCAACATATGTGCCTTGACTTCCCAAATGTGCAGAGCCCCTGGATTTTAGCAGTTTGCAGGCACTGAACCTGGACCTCTGCTTCCTCCTTGACTTGATGGTCTTCAGATTTTGAGATGGCCCTTTGGTGCGGGGCTCATATGTTGGAAGGCTTGGGGGCAAGACACCTTCCCCCCATGCCACTGGCTCCTCTTCCTCAGGGCTGCCATTTGCTGCCCAGTTGGGAGGCTGTCAGCCACAGAGCCTCATGTACCTCCTCACCTGCACTGCTGCCTGAGCCAAAGAAGGTCTAGCTGAAGAAGCAGGCTGCACCTACTCCAGGGGGCCTTGTCAATGGCAAATGCTGGAGGTGGGCCCAATCATGCTGCCCCTGGAGTGGAGACCTAGGAAATCTAGGCTGTGGTCCCCCCAGTCACAAAGCCCCCTGGGTGACTTTGGGCCAGTCACTCCCTATTGCAGCCGATCATACCACACAGGGTAGTTGTTGCAAGGAGAAAACGGAGGTCTGCAACCCAACTTGGGTTCCTCACAAGGGGAAAAATGGTGGGATAGAAAAGCAATGCTGCAATAACACCATGAACTGCTGTGAGGCAATGTCGATCTTTCTGCCTAACCTACCTGGCAAGGCTATTGTGAGGATACAACTGTGGAGGGGAGGGCACACCCAACAGAACCTGAGCTTCTTGATGGTAGGGAGGAAGAGGCGCTAAGCATATAGGGGTGAGGAATAACATCAGGTATCCCTCCCACCCCACTGATTCTGCCCTACAACCATTTAACTTGGATCCATGTTAGGATCCTTTTGGATCTGGCTGAATCATGCCCTGTTTGGCTCAGGAGCTCCCCCGCCCCCCCATGCAATCTGGAATCCACATATTCACTCCCATCTCCAAGCCTGCAGCCAGAGGTGGGCAAGAGGGAACCTGCCCCCTACATTTTTCTCTGCCCTCATTTTTTTTTCCACATAAACACTTCAGAATGCTGTGTTTAAAAGGATTGCAAACCATTTGAACTGCCCCCTTTCTTTTAGTGCCCCCCCCCCGAACTTTTAGGCTGGGTGCAGACAGATTGCCAGCCCCAATTTGTGTGCCTTTTAATCAGAGAAAGAGGTGCAGGAAGGATATTTTTTTGAAATGGCCCCGGCTGCAGGGCTTTGAGGACTGCACCTAAGGGGGGTTATTTGGGGGTGAGTGAGGCAGCTTTCTTCAACTTCCTGTCCTCTAGGTGCACTAGATGGCAATTTCAGTGGATGGGGATGATAGAAATTGCTGTCCAGTGCACCCAGAGTGCACCAGGTTGCCAAGGGATGCTCAAGTCCTTCCAACATCTGCTCCTCCCATTCACCTGCTGGAGGAGGCGGCGGCACTTCTAATATCCAGGCAAGCAACACTCATTTTTAGCAATGGTTTTGGAGGAAGAAAGCATGCTGGGTGGGGGGGCAGCAGCCAGGCACTTCATTCTAGTCATCTTCTTCCTCTGATCTTAAGCTTAATGATTCTACCCTGTCTGGTAACCCAGCGTCCACCCCCACCAGTGACTAACTGAGACTTTTTTCCTCTGAGGATGCATGCGTGTGCACTGCAGGGGAATTGATCATGCATGCCTATTTTGTTTTGTTGAGAAGGAAGCAGAGGAATAGCAGAGCAGGTGTTGGGGTGGCGCACTGGAGCCAGACCCACAATACTTTTGTTGGGAGCCCCTAGGATGCTGCATGACCCACCCCCCAAGTCCAGACATGAGGATAAAAGCCTGAAGACCTCTGTTGCATTGGATCCCCTGGAGTTGCTGGCTTTGGTTCCCCTCTTGCTGCTCGCCCCCCCAATGAATCTTTCTAACCTCTTATGGCCAAAACCCTTTTCTTGATGCTCACACAAAATCCTGCCTTCCAGCATATGTGACTTCAGTCCAGGCCTTCTCTATGGGGCACAGACAAACTGGCTCTGCCCCCTCCTTGCAAACAGACCTTTGGGGATTCCAAGAAAGCAACTGTCCCTCCATCCTGCACTACCCTCCCTTCCCCAGGTGAAACAGACTGGGCTCTGCACCCATTCCCCAGAGGACTTCCTTGTACTGCTTGCCAACTGCATCACCCTTCTCTTCCCTATCAGGGGTGGAAGCCCTCCAAGCCCAGGCACCCAACCCAGGAAGTCCCCTGATTCGATGCACTCCCTCAAAGGCTGAAATGGCTTTGCCAAGACTTTAGTTCACAAGAATTTTAAGCTGGGGCGGAGCCAGCTCGGAATGGATTCAGGACGCTAAAATCTGCACTCCTCTGATCATCGACAAAAACATGATTAAAATATACTCAAATTAAGATAAACACTGGATAAATGCATAAAACGTAAGTCAATTCCTTTGTTTATCTCCTGGGAAGATTTGAAACACAGACGTGGACTAAGAGTCGTTTTCGTGATTCGGAACTGCTGGGCCTAGCCCAGGGTAAACCGTATTTCGACCATCTACGGATTGAGAAACAGCGTTTATGTTATAAATACTCCGATCGCTTATTAAAATAAGCTTAAAAACAGCTAGGGAAGTGGAGATAAAGAGAAGGTTACTTCCTTGAAGGAATTTTTTTTTTTTTTTTGGATAAGAAGTGACTCTTCTCTCTCCCCCCAGGCAGCTGGAAGGCCGAGAGAGTGCCCCTACTGAAAACAGTCAGACAGAGCTGTAAGGAATGCAGATTAAAGCTAATTAACATCCCAGGACTAACTTTTCTGCTAAGTTGTTTATATTATAAGAAAATAACGAGCAATTTAAAAAAGCAAAAAACCTAACCAAAACAAAACAAAACAAAACAAAACAAACTACGTAATGGAATTGCATCTGAATGTGAACTGCATCTGAATTTGAGCTCCCTCTGCTGGCTAACTGGTAAATTGCAGCTGCTAATTCATTTATTGATTGAAAGAGTAATTCAATGGTGGACTGCAAATAAGATCATTAAATTTATTTATTTATTTATTTATAAGACTATGCCGCCCCATTCGCTGAAGCCTCGGGGTGGCTCACAAATTCAAGAGCTCTCTCTCCACTTAGTTGGAAGTAATAGTCATAGACTGTATGTCCAAGTGCAGTAAAAGTGCAGAAAATGTGAGATCTCAATCTCGAGAACCGAAGACTGTTTGGCAAAGATCCAGGGTGAAAAAAGATTCTTCTCACAAACCTCATCCATCAGATTTGTGACTAAAAAGAGTACAGATGAGTGGAAAAAAGAAAATATCACCGGAAAAAGCAACGACTTCATCAATACAATTGGATAATTCTGTTATACTTCTACAAGAAATAAGAGAAATAAAGACAAAAATGGATGCAGGATTTGATGGTGTGAAAGAAGAGATGAAGAGTGATCTGAAGAAGCTGGATATTAAAATAGATAATATGTATGGAGGAATAAAAGAATTAGCTAAATGAAATCAAGAGAATCTCCATATAATTACAGAAGTGAAAGCTCAGGTGAGAGAACAGGTAAAGAGTTAAAAAAACAGATGACTATGATAGACCAGATCTCTAAAAGTGTGACCGAGATCTGAGATAGACAACGAAGACCAATGTAGATCGAATATACGCCTTAAAGGATATCCAGAGGATGCAAAAGAGAATGAAGATAAATTCATCCAATCAATATTGGATTGGGCTAAAACTATCCTTCCAGATGTTTCCTTTATAAGATATGATATTGATGCAATACATAGAGTTGGCCCAAGCAGACCAGGAAGAAAAATAGAGACATTATGGTTAGATTTTGGTCATATGCAAAAAAAAAGAACAACTGATGTGGAAATTATGGAATATGACACCAATTATGCTGGAAGGTCATCAGATTTAAGTCTTTCCTGATCTATGTAATGAGACTTTGCAATGGAGAAGGGATATGTCTCAAGTCTGTCAAATACTACAAAAGAATTCCATAACATATAGTTGGGGGTTCCCAATTTTTATGAGGTTTGCATATAATGGAAAATATTATAGAGTGGATACAAAGGAAGAAGCACTGGACTTACTGAAGACTCTCAGAATTATCCTGGATGATGAATACGTAGCACAAATGCAAAAGTTAAAGGACATATCTTCATTTTCAAGAAGGAAGACAGAGAAGGAGAAATAGTGAGAAGGAGCAGTTGAGCATAGCAGCAGGAGGCTCATCCTCTCCATAGAGGCAGGAAGAAGAGGAAAGCCAGAAGAAGAGGAGATTTAGAAGAAGGATGAAAAGATGATTTATATGTAATAGATATAGAATATATTGTATTTGTTAGTGTCGAAATTATTACTGAAATATAAAAGAATTTTGAGTATAGAATAAATGGGCATAGATGATTAGGGAGGGTGGAATGGGTGTCTGGGGTCTACAAAGGGAAGGCTCCTCTCCCCCCCCCCCCCCCTTGGAAGCCCAAAGCGGAGGGGAGGAGAGAATCTCCTGAAGATGGGCAAGGGGGCCTCCATACACATTTCAGGTGGGGAATATGGTGGGGGTGGGGTTAAATTGATTTGGGTGGTTGTTACTGTCTTATTGGAGTGTTTATTTTATCACATTTGGGGACCAAAGAGAACATTGCATGTATTGAAAGAGTGGGAAAAACACTGAAGATTGTGTCTTGGAATGTAAATGGCTTGGGAGAAAAACATAAATGAGCCAGAATTGAAAAATCTTTATATAAAGAAAAAGCAGATATTATATTTTTACAAGAAACGCATCAAAAGAAAGATGGGGTAAATGAACTAAAATCATATGGTAGTTCAAAAGCTAGAGGTGTTGCAATTATTCTTGCCAAAAGATGTGAATTTAGAATAAAAGCTATTAAAAAAGGACCATCTGGGGAGATTTCTAATAATACAAGGTCTAATGTATGGACAAGAGGTGACGTTAGCTAATATATATGCACCTAATATACATCAAAGGGAGTTCTACGACAAGGTAGATAAAGAAATAGAAGAATTAAAAAAAGATGTGATAGTGGCGGGTGATTATAATATGGTTATGGATAAAGAAAAAGATAAATCTAACCCATCAAAGTCAGATATAAAATATAAGAATACAAATTTAAGTAGATATGGGGTACAATGAAAGCAGTGGTAAGAGGGCTAGGAATAAAATATTCATATAATTTAAAAAAACAAAAAGAGCAACATATAATGAGACTAGAAGAAGAAATTAAAGAACTAGAGAAAGAATATATTAAAAGTAGAGAAGACAAAATTATGTTAGAATTAACAGCAAAAAGAAAAGAAATACAAAATATTGAATTAGAACAAGTTCAAAGAAATCTAATTTACTTGAAAAGGGAATTTTATGAAAATAGTAATAAAAATTCAAAAATGCTGGCCAGAGCCACACAAGTCAAAAAAGCAAAAAACTTAATTGGAGTAATAAAGAACGAAAAAGGGGAAAGATGTAACAAGATGAAAGAAAAACTTTTAATTTTCCAAAGGTTTTTTGACAAATTATATAAGGGAAATGAAAAAGATTTGAAAGAAAGCCAAAAATATATAGAAAGGATTTAAAGTGTAAAATTTGAGAAGAGGATAAAGAAATTATGGAAACTCAAATAGAAGAAGAAGAGATATTGGAAGTTATTAGTAAACTAAAAATAGGTAATGCACCAGGATCTGATGGATTAGGTGCTGATATTATAAAAATTTTAAAAAATTATTAGTCCCCAAAATGAAAATGATGTTGAATAAAATAATGGGAGGGGAAAAACAATTCCAAGCACTTGGAGACAATCCATGATAGTATTGATAGCAAAACCTAATAAAGACCTTACAAACCCTGGATCTTATAGACCAATATCTCTCATTAATCAAGATGCCAAGATCTTTACAGCGATATTGGTAAATAGATTGAATAAATTTATACATAAATATATAAGGAATGATCAATGTGGGTTTATAAGAGGTTGAGAAATGTCAGATGTAGTAAGGAGAGTATTAAATACTATTATACTGAGAAGCAAAATATAAAGGCAAGTATACTAGCATCAGATATATTTAAAGCCTTTGACTGTGTGGAATGACCAACAATGAAGCTCTTAATAGAGAAGATGGGATTTGGAGTACGGCAAATATAATTGTAAATGATGGTATTACAGAAACAATAACATTAAGCCGAGGAACGAGACAGGGTTGTCCTTTATCTCCAATATTATTTGCTTTAATGATGGAAGTATTGGCAAATGCAATTAGGAACGATACACAGATAGAAGGAATTGGAGTACGTCAGAAAATTAAAATTAATTTGTTCGCACATGACACACTGCTAACATTTCAAGACCCAATAAATACTATAGAGAGAATACATTTACATTTAAAGGAATTTGGGAAATATAGTGGGTTGCAAGTTAATTGGGAAAAATCCAAAATGATGTTATATAATCATAATAGTAAAGAAGTGGATATATTAAAAGAAAAATATAAATTAAAAATAGTAGAAAATATTAGATACTTAGGAATCGATATTCCAAAAGATAGTGAAGAATTAAAGAAGAAAAATTATGAGACGTTAAAGAAGAATACAAAAGATAAAATAGGAAAATATGAAAAGGTAAAATTATCATGGTTTGGAAGAACAGCAGTAACAAAAATGAAAATTCTGCCAAAGATTAATTTTTTGTTTTGGATGATCCCAATCAGGTTTTATGATCAAGAATTGAAGGAAATGCAAACATTATTGGAGGTTTATTGTAATGGAGGGAAGAGAGCAAGAATAAGTAAAGCACTGTGGTATGAATCACAAAAAAAGGAGGGCTGGGCATTCCAGATGTTAAAAGGTATTGGGTTGCAAACCAATTAAAGACAGTTCCAGATATTATAGCCCAAAAATTAAAGGAAATAGGTGCTCATTTAGAAATGTATTGGTTTAAAAAGGATATTAAAAAGATTAAGAGAATTCAAAATCCCTTTTCAAAAAATACGATGGAAGTATGGGAAAAACGGAGACAAGAGTTAATCCCGGGAACTTCTCTGTTAACACCAGTGGTTGAAATGGAGATTTCCAAAAATAGAATTAAAGGATTGGAAAACTAAATTAAAAAATAACCATATATATAGATGGGAAGACTGGAAAAATACGATAAAAATTATCACAATTAAGGAGTATATTGCCAGAGGTTCAATTAAATTGGTTAAATCTAATTCATTGAAATCTGGGAAGATTTTGTAAAAGCAGTACTGATAGAAGGCAAAGGCTGCAAACCCAGTCTTATATGAACTTCTGGAGGGGATATGGAAATAATTGAAGTATATTATATACTATCAATTGTTATAGCATGTGAATGGTGGTAGCATTGGTCTCCGGGGTGGTGGGGGGCACTTTATTATTTACTTTTTATTATTGTGCTTTTGTTATATTATTATTGTTGTGTATTGTATTTATGTTTTTTGTCAAAAAAATGGGGGGGTTTAAAAAATAAAAGCAAGAATTTTAAGCTGAAGCAGGGGAGTGGGAGTTGTTAAACTCGCCCCTTTGGCTCTGGCTTCTTAGAAGGCAGCCCCCAAGAACTTCTCTAAAATCAAGTCTGGATATCAGAGATGAAGAGGTTCACCACCCCACCCTGTATCTTCCTGAACATGCAGCACCCACGGCAAGGTATGGGGGCTGCAGCCGCAAGGTGTGGATGCTCCCTGGGAGCCAAGGGAGCCACAGTACAAGGGAGGGCTCCTCCCACACCACTGTCCTGCTGGCAGAGGTTCCTTTAGGGGCATTTTGTTCTCCAGCTGGATGTCAAACTGGGCATTTTAAGCCTTTTGCAACCTGATCGAAGCCATTGGGAAGGCGGGAGTCATGATTACCCGATTTAAAATTCCACAGCTGGGGCTTTCTGAGAATGTCGTGCCTAACGACTCAGGGGAGGTGTTCGCATGCGAAAGAGGGCCAAAAGCCCCCAGCGAGGATCAGGCTTTAGAGCAGGGAGATTTATACTTGATGCCCACGGCACAAACAGCCCCCCCGCCGCCTGACTCTCAAGTTTTTGAGGGAGTTCCCGGAAATCAGGAAGGGGAGTCAGTTGTCATGGAATGTGCCCAACTCAGGCGGAGACTTCGACGCTTAGACCAATTATAGCAGAGTAGGAGACAAAGAAGTTTGTCCAATCCCCGTGGAGAGGGACGTGTGAGGAGATTGAGGTCCACGTGACGAATCTCAAAGACATCAGAAAGGAGGGGGCAACTGTGTTGCTTGGAGCTCTCTGCGGTAGCTCCTACACTATCCGTCGTAAACATAAATCTTGTAGTCGTTTGGAATAAAGGACTTTAGTTTTTATTGCCTGCGTCTGTGCGAGTAATCGGGGATGCAAGTTACGACCTCACGACAGAGAACGAACCAGGCTGTAGAGCCTCCCGACTGAGAGCAGCACTTTGAAAACAAGCAAGCAGGGAAAACTTTATTTCACTTACTACTTGTTATGGTTTTCCCAGTTGCAATGTATGGCTGTGAAAGCTGGACCATAAGGAAGGCTGAGCGCTGAAGGATTGAGGCCTTTGAGTTGTGGTGCTGGAGGAGACTCCTGTGAGTCCCTTGGACTGCAAGGCGATCAAATCGGTCAGTCCTGGAGAAGATCAACCCTGACTGCTCTTTAGAAGGCCAGATCCTGAAGATGAAACTCAAATACTTTGGCCACCTAATGAGAAGGAAGGACTCCCTGGAGAAGAGCCTGATGCTGGGAACAATAGATGGCAAAAGAAGAAGGGGAGGGCAGAGGATGGGGTGGCTGGATGGAGTCACTGGGGCAGTTGGTGTGAGCGTGAGGGGACTCCGGGGGATGGTGGGGGACAGGAGGGCCTGGAGGAATGTTGTCCATGGAGTCGCAATGGGTTGGACACGACTTCGCAACTAACAACAACAAACTTACTTGGGAAATGAAAGGTTGCAAAGACAGACAGGTTTTCTTACCTGTAATTGTCATTCTACGTGTGGTTGTCTGCATTCACACATATGGGCTCTTCACTCATGTGTGCAGCAGTTTTCTGGGAAGATTCTAAAGCTAATTAGTATTCGGTGGGAGCCTGCCCCTTACACAGCTAGTGTGGGGGCAGGGCTCTGGCCAAGACCTCAGTTCAAAGCTGAGACCATCATTACTGCATGAATAATACAGAATAAACCCATGTGTCCAAGAGAGACACCAGAGGGGATGGTGGGTGGATATGTGTGAATGCACAGATGACCACTTGAAGAACGAGGTAAGGAAACCTATCTTTCTTCTTTGTGGTCTCTGTGCATCACACATATGGGTGACTGGGCAGCTTACCTCAAGGAGGAGGGTGGTGTCAGTGCAGCAGAGCAGAGAGGATGGATCTGCTGAAGGCACAGTCCTCTCTTGACCTGACATCAAGGCAGTAGTGTTTAACGAAGGTCGACGGATTAGACCATGTGGCTGCCTTACAGTGGAGGTGGACGTGGCTCTAGTCGAGTGAGCCCTGACAGGTCCAGAAAGTCGAAGGCCTGAGGTCATAGGCCAAACGTAAAGTATGGACGATCCACCTAGAGAGCCTCTGAGGAGATATCAGGTGTCCTCTGTGTGGCTCGCCATAAAGGATGAACAGCCTTTGAGTCTGTCTGAGAGGTTGCATTCTTGATCTATAAAAGGCGAGAGCCCTTCTGACAGCGAGGGAATGTAATGCAGTCTCTATAGGAGTAGACGGATTTTGGAAGAACGAGGGCAGGATTATTGGTTCGTTCACGTGAAAATATGATACTACCTTAGGCAGGAAGGTAGGATCAGGCTAGAGGATGATTTTGTCTTTATGAGAGACCGTATATGGAGCATCAATCCAGAGGGCTGCCAGTTCAGCTGCTCAATGGGCAGAAGTGATGGCCACAAGAAAGGCCATTTTCCACTACAGGAGGCGAAGATTGCAGGAGTGCATAGGCTCGAAGGGAGACTTGGTAAGTGTATGAAGGATGACAGACAAGCTCCATGATGGGGGTGGATGTCTGAGGGGAGGAGTTAAATTAAGGATCCCCTTCAGAAACTTGCATATCAGGGGATGAGAGAATGCTGTTTGCCCCTGAATTGGGTCGTGGAAAGCAGATATGGCAGCCATGTTTGTTTGTTTGTTTATTTATTAGCTGTCCTTTTGCGAAGGCCTCAGGACGACTTACATAAATAAATAAAAATAATATAAAACATAATACAAATGAATTTCAGATCTACCCTGGCTGCAGATTAAAACATATATAAGCCAATATTAAAAGTTATTAAAATTTTGTTGGAATAAAAAGGTCTTAACCTGGCACCGAAAAGCAAATGATGACAGCGCCAGGCAGACCTCTCTGGGGAGCGCATTCCACAGTCGGGGTGCCACCGCAGAGAAGGCCCTCCTCCGGGGACTTTGCCTCCTGATGTCTCTCACGGAAGGCTCCCGGAGGAGGGCCTCTGCTGCCGATCTCAGGGGCAGGAGGGCAAATATGGAAGAAGGCGTTCCTTTAGGTATCCAGGTCCCAAGCCATTAAGGGCTTTATAGGTGATAACCAGCACCTTGAATTGGGCCTAGACTTCGATGGGAAGCCAGTGAAGCTGGTAAAGGACTGGGGTTATATGAGAATAACGCCCAGTCCCTGTCAGCAACCTGGCTGCTCTACTTTGCACCATCTGAAGTATCTGGACTTTCTTCAAGGGCAGCCCCACATAGCACGCGTTACAGAAATCCAACCGGGAAGTAACCAAGGCATGTGTCACTGCCGCTAGGCAATTGTCCTCCAGGTAGGGATGCAGCTGATGGATCAGCTGAAGCTGATGGAAAGCGCTCCTCGCCACCGCCAACACTTGAGCTTCCAAAGTCAGTTCCGGGTCGAGGAGCACTCCCAGGCTGCGGACCCTGTCCTTTAGAGGGAGTGCAACCCCATCCAGGACAAGATCCAAGTCACCTACCCAGGAATTTGAACCACCCACCAGCAGGACCTCCATCTTGTCTAGATTGAGCTTCAGTTTCTTGGCCCTCATCCAGCCCATCACCTCGGCCAGGCACCGGTTCAGTACATCCACTGCCTCACTTGGATCGGTTGAAAAAGAGAGGTAGAGCTGGGTGTCATCAGCATACTGATGATTCTTCAGCCCAAACCTCCTAATGACCTCTCCCAGCGGTTTCATGTAGATGTTAAATAGCAAGGGGGACAAAATGGACCCCTGCCATGGTGCAGAGGTAAAGTCCCCCAGCACCACGTTCTGGAATTGGCCATCAAGGTAGGAGCGGAACCACTGCCAAGCAGTGCCTCCTACTCCTAATCCCGCTAGCCTATCCGGAAGGATACCATGGTCGATGGTATCGAAAGCTGCTGAGAGCACTCCCCCTGTCTCTCTCCCTGCACAGGTCATCATACAGGGCAACCAAGGCAGATTCAGTACCATACCCGGGTCTGAAGCCGGACTGAAATAGGTCCAGATAGTCAGTTTCATCCAAGAGTGCCTGGAGTTGTCCCGCCACCACCCGCTCCAGCACCTTGCCCAGAAACGGGATGTTGGCCACCGGTCTATAATTGGCGACCATCTCTGGATCCAGGGATGCCTTCTTTCGGACTGGCCGGACTACCGCCTCCTTTAAAGGGGCAGGCACCTGGCCGTCTCTCAAGGAGGCGTTTACCACCTCCAGGATCCAGGTCACAATCCCGTCCTTGGCGTTCTTAAGTAGCCAAGATGGGCATGGGTCCAGTAAACAGGTGGTAGGACGTACCTGCCCAAGCAACTTGTCCACATCATCAGGCCGCAATAACTGAAATTCATCCAATAATACCTGACCAGACGGAGTCATTGGCACCTCCCCTAGAGGATCTGAATCACTTGTGGAGTCCAGCTCATGACGAATCTGAGTGATTTTCTCCTTAAAGTGCTGGGCAAAGTCGTCACAGCAGGCCATTGAAGGTGGTATGGGATCTTTCTTAGGGCCAGGATGTATCAGCCCATGTACCACTCGAAAAAGCTCCGCTGGACGGCACTGTGAGGAGGCAATGGTAGTGGAGACGAATTTCTTCTTCGCCGCCCTCATGTAGACCTTAATCGATGAATATGAGAGGCCTCTTTTGAATAAGGCAGGGGTCCTCAAACTTCTTCAAAAGGGGGCCAGTTGACAGGTGCCAGTGGGGGGCGGGGCTGGTGAGGGGGTGGGGCACGCGTGCACACGCATGCAAGGCGAGGCAGGGATGGGGGACGTGCAGGGCGAGGTGCTGGCTTGCTCACAAGGAGATCAAGTCCAAAACTATCTCCCTGCAAGCAAGCTGCCACTGGGCATACCTGGCAAGGCGCCAGCTTGCTCACGAGGAGATCATTTTCTCTGAGCTAGTCCAAAATGACCTCCTTATGAGCTAGCCACATGTGCACAAAACCTGTGGGGCAGACCAGTTAAATGGGCATGGCGGGCCACATTCGGCCCGCGGGCCTTAGTTTTAGGACTCATGATATAAGGAGTTCAAAAATGAAAGGATTTGAGCTGGAGAGGCTGCTGCTGGAGCAAAGTTATTCTGGTCTGTAAATGCCTGAAAGGTTGCCCATTTTGCATTGTAAGATTTGCGAGTGGACGGTTTAAGCGATGTGTCTAGAACAAACTGGAGGTCAGGAGGAACTAGGTCTGGCAAATCCACCATGCCGTGAGACAAAGCGCTTTTTGAGCTTCCCTTCTCTTTAATAAGGGTAAGCGACTTTGGAGGCTTTGCTTTCTTTTCCGCCTTCTTTTGTTTTGCCACCTTGGGCATTTTCGCTGGTGGGGGAGGTGGCGAGTTGTCTGGGTTTTGAGCCAAATCCACAGAAGTGGACGGCTGAGGGTCTTTGGTGTGTAAAGCGCAGCTCCAAAGTTCCGCTTTTGAATGGTCAGCCCGGTGTTTCCTTGCCTGCTTTGTAAAAGCTTGGCAATGTTAACAATAGGTGGGGATGGAGAGTTCTGCTATGATCTTGGGAGAGCAGGTTGTCCCTGTGGGGTAGAGATGGCAGAATGTCTGTTTGGATGGGTTGAGGAGGAAAGGGAACCAGTGTTGCCTGGGCCACCAAGGAGCAATGAGGATCACATTCATATGATCTCACAAGATCTTCGCGAAGACCTTCGAAATCAGCGGGAAGGGAGGAAATAGGTAAAACAGTTTCCCACTACAGGATAGGGGAAAGACATCTCCCAGATGATGTGAGACTCTCCCAGGCAAAACAAACAAAGGGAGTGGCTGTCGATTGGTGGGAGCTTGCTACCGCATGAGGTGCAGTTGCAGAAAGCAGTCTTGAGCGCCATTGCCTGGCCAGCGAGGCACAACGGAAACCTCTGGCGGTAACTGCCGAAGGATACGAATAACTTTTTTGTTTGTTTTGTTTTTGCTTTGAGCAATAGAGAGAAGATGGAGAGGAAACACCTGACCAGCGGGAGCTTTTACGTACAGCTCGCAAGGTAAGTTGGAGAAGAACTTCCTGATGCACTCACGATGGCAGTCAAAGAAGAACTGAGGTCTCGGTCGGCGCACCGCCCCGACGCTAGCTGTGTAAGGGGCTGGGCTCCCACCGAATACTAATGAATCAGCATTAGAATCTTCCTGAAAAACCACTCCACACATGCGCAAAGAGCCCATATGTGTGATGGACAGAGACCATGAAGAATAAAGGCAGGTTGCTTTCCTGTAACTGTTGTTCTTCAAGTGGCCATCTGTGCATTCACACATTATGGCTGTTGCACCTGCGCAGTGCCTGTTGCCGGGAAGATTAAACAGGTTTAACGGTATTGGCAGGAACTCTGCACCGCCCCCCCCCCATAGTATAAAAGACTGGAGTGCCCACCATTTCCCCAGTCTACTGTAGACCGTCCATTCACCCCCAGGTGGATTTAGGTAAATCAAATTCGACAGTAAGAAACAAGTAAGAATCAACTGTCAAAAAACAATAAGGTAGATATGCTCATAAGTGAGCATGTATATATAGTAAGCAGGATATATCTGTGTATAAAAAACCAGGAAAGTTCTGTCAACCCAGTCACCGACACCAAGTGGGGCCAGTGGGTGGGTTGTGTGAATGCACAGATGGCCACTCGAAGAATGACAGTTACAGGTAAGCAACCTGCCTTTCTTCAGCGTGGCCTCTGTGCATCACACATTATGGGTGCTTAGTAAGCTCACCACACCCAGAGGCGGGACGGTGTCATCACTGAAGAACGGAGGAGAGGACTGCACGGCCAAAAGAACAGTCCTGTCTGGCCCTAACGTCCAGGCGGTAGTGCCTCGTGAAAGTACATGGGGTAGACCAAGTAGCTGCCCTGCAGATGTCGTGCATGGGAATGCTAGCAGAAAGGGAAGAGGAGGCCGCGACAGCCCTTGTAGAGTGTCCTTTAAGCGTGACCGGTAAGTCCAATTTGGATAGACGGTAAGACAATTCAATTGTTTCAACAATCCATTTGGAAAGTCTCTGGGTAGTAATCGGGGACCCTTTGTCATGCTCTGAGTATTTGACAAAAAGGCGCTTAGTTTTCCTAAAGGACTCAGTCCGGGATCGATAAAAAGTTAAGCATCGTTGAACGTCCAGTGTATGTAAGGAGCATTCATTTGGCGTTGAGGGCGTAGGAAAGAAGGCCAGCAAGACGATATCTTAATTGATATGGAAAGGCAAAGCAATCTTAGGAAGGAAGGTTGGGTCGGTACAGAGAATGACTTTTTCTTTGTGAAAGTTCAGGTAAGGAGGATTGACCCGTAGAGCAGAGTTCACTAGCCCTCCTGGCTGAAGTAATTGCTATTAGGAAAGCCGTTTTCCAGGAGAGAAGGTGTAAATCTGTCGTGGCTAACGGTTCAAAGGGAGGCTTGGTGAGAGCCTGGAGAACAGATAGGCTCCACGTTGGTACTATCAATTGGATCGGTGGTTGGAGATTTTGTAATCCTCTCAAGAAGTGATGGACGAGGAAATGTGAGAATACCGAGGAGCTGGAGATAGAGCCATGATGATGTGACATGGCTGTGATGTACACCTTAATAGAGGATCTTGGTGGAGAAAAAGAAGTTATTGTAGGATATTTTCGATAGTGGCTGATTGAGGAGCAAAGTCATTGGCCAAAGCGAAAGTAAAACCCTTCCACTTAGCATTATAGGAACAGTGCGTAGCTGGTCTTAGTGCAGATTGGAGAATAAATTGCATGTCAGGATGAAGGGCACTCGGATTCAATTATGGTGTCGGTACTGATGTCGATACAGATGGTACAGCTTTGTTGGAAGGCTGAGTCGTAGGCAAACATAGTGTCAAAAGGGTCAGATGTGTCGGATTCAGTGAATTCTTCGGTACCAAGGAGGAAGCATCCGTCATTGAATGAGCCAAGCCGTAAGGTTGAGAGAAAGTAGATCTGGATGTTGAATGGTGCTGAGTCAGTAGATGTGGAACTCGAGAAAGGCAAAGAAAGTTGTTTTTGGAAAGATGAAGAATGGTGGGGAACCACGGCTGTCGGGGCCACCAAGGAGTTATGAGGATCCGGCGAGCATCGTCCTGATTGATTTTGGCCAGAGTTCTTGTTATCAGCGGTAACGGAGGAAAAGCGTAGAAGAATCTGTTTGTCCAGGGGATCATCAACACATCCCCGATAGAATTCGAACCAATGACTGCTCGGGAGCAGTATGTACATCATGCAGACAGAGTTGCCGTGAGTGGCAAACAAGTCTATGTCCGGTGGTTCCTAGAGTTGAAAGAGGTGTTGGCAGACTTGACGATCAAACTCCCACTTGTGAGTTGTCGACATATGTCTGCTGAGGGAGTCAGCTTCCTCGTTGTCAGTCCCTGAGAGATGAACAGCTAGAGGAACAATCCTGCAGGCAATGCACCAGTCCCACAGGTGGAGAGCAAGATAAGCCAAGGGGGCTGACCTCGTACCTGTTTGTTTATGTAAAACACAGTCACAATATTGTCCAATGCAATCTGTACGGTTCTGTCCCAAAGGAGATTCTCGAAGGACCGAAGAGCTTTGAAGACCACCAGCATCTCCAAATAATTGATGTGTCTGGTGGTCTCATGCCCTTGCCAGGTACCCTGAGTCCGCAGAGTCAAGCAGTGGGCTCCCCAACCCGTCAGGTAGGCGTCGGTGCAAAGAGTTAGAGTTGGTTGTGGTGGGCGAAATGGAACCCCAGCAGAAAGGTTGGCCTCCATGGTCCACTAGGACAGGGTGTGAAGAATCGAGGCAGGTGGTTGAAGCAGATGGTGCGGTAGATCGCATCACGGGTAGAAGAGACAGCTGAACCAGAGTTGTAAAGGTCTCATCCGCAATCTGGCGTTTGGTACCACCGATGCCATATGACCGAGAAGCTTCTGTATGGAAAGTGCCAGAACAACCCACTGAGCAGTAATCCGTTGAATGGACGAAAGCAGTCTGTCCTTTCAGTCACGAGGAAGAAAAGCTTGGGCGTGAAGTGAATCGAGGCGAGCTCCGATGAAGTTGATGACCTGAGAAGGAATGAGGCAGGATTTTTCAACATTAATACATAGTCCGAGTCTGTCAAGGAGAGAACAGGTTGTGTCGATGGCTGTTAGAAGGCCCTCCCTAAAAGAGGAGATAAGCCAGTCATTGAGGTAAGGGTAGATATGGATGCCCTGAAGCCTCAGATGGGCGCATATGGGAGCCATACACATGGTGAAGACTCTTGGAGCAAATAGTGAGGCCGAAAGGAAGTACATTATATTCAAAAATGACAGTAATGACAGTGAACCGGAGGAGATGCCTGTGAGTGGAATGAATGCTTATATGAAAATAAGCATCCTTGAAGTCCAGGGATGCGAACCAATCCTCTTTCCTGAGCAACGGAAGGATATTCTGAAGCGTGGTCATTTGAAATTTTTTAGTTTTGATTAATTTGTTCATGCCACGTAAGTCCAATACCTGGCGTAGACCACCATCCCTCTTGGGGACCATAAAGTATCTCGAGTAGAAACCATGCAGCCCTTCAGAGCGGTGCAGCTGTTGAATCGCTCCTTTACGAGAACTGTAGAAGAAGGCATATACCGGATCGGTCCTGGTGGGGGCATGGTGTCAAATTCGATTTTATATCCGTGCTCCATGATGGACAGCACCCACTTTTCAGATGTGATGGACTCCCAAATGGGGAGTCAGCTTTGCAGCCGATCCCCAAAAGGAAGAGGGGAGGGTGGGTTAGAGGATCGAGGAGAGGTCCGCGCATCCCGTCAATGCTGGTGTTTGTCGGTGTCAGGACGATGACAGGCTTGCTGGTATCTAGGTGCGTTCTGCCTGCGGTTCCTTTGTTGGTGTGCTTGGAATGGCTGACGGCCAGCATACTGAGGATAAGGCTGGTAACGATATTGAGAGCAAGGCCAAGGCCTTGAGTTACGTTGAGTCTGGGAAGGTGTTTCCATATGACGAGCTGTCAGGCGAGCCTTCTGTATGTTCTCCAACTTGTCATCTGTTTTGGAGTGGAAAAGCCCGGAGCTGTTGAAAGGCATGTTCTCTACATGCCTCTTGGTTTCATCAGGAAGGCTACCCAAGCGTAACCAGGCGTGGTGACAAAGGGCGATGGCACCAACAAGAGCCCTGGAGTTGCAATCAACATGATGTCTCGCCGTATTAATTTGCTGGATAGACAGCTGCATAGCTTCACGAGTGAACATCCGAGCAAGATCCCTCTGCTGCTCTGGGAGAGCAGAGGTGAGGGACTCAAGCTTTTGCATGAGGAAGTATTGATACCTCACCATGGTAGCTTCATAGTTAGAGATGCGCAGCCCGAGTCCCATAGCAGCACAGATACGGCGAGACAGCATGTCGATCTTTCTGCCCTCTTTGTCCTTAGGCGTCGCGTGTTCCTTGTTTTCCCAACCCTGGGAAGACTCAATAACGATAGAGGTGGGCTTGGGATGTTTGAGGAGGAACAGGATGTCTTGTTCCTCAACCTTATACATCGATTCAAGCCTCCTGGACATCGGGTGGGGCTGATTCGGCAGCTGCCAGGTATCTGTCATAGCTTGCCGAAGAGTTGTAATAAACGGCAAAGCAATAGAGGATGAATCCTCTTTCCTGACAATGTCATAGATATTGTCTTGGTTGGGATCGATGCGATGTTGGACATCAATCTCCATCAACTTCATCATTCTCGCCAGCAGTTCTCCAAAACTGGCGTGAGAATCTCCAGGGGAACCGGGACCCTGAGTGAAGATCACGGCATCTGGAGATGTGGACGCCTGTTTGGAGTTGTCCAAATCCAAGTCAGAATGGTAAGGGGGACTTGATGACGACCCAGCAGGAGAGAGTGGAGGTCAAGAGAGAGCAGCTGCAGAAGTCGAAGGGGCATCCTTCGGTGCCAAATGAGGAGTGGAATGACAAGGGTGGATCGAAGGCCTCGAATAGTAGCCATAGGGCAGGTAATAATCCCATGGACAGGACCGAGATAGATCAAAGTCCCCAGATGGCAGAGGAACCCAGTATTTAGATGGTTGAACTGGGGCCTGCTGTTGTTGTAGAGAAGTTGGGCATGGAGGAGCCCTTGGAGATGCCTCTGGAGAAGTAGGCATTGGTGTCGGTGAACATGCCAGTGGCAGGCCAGTCTGAGACCGTGGCGGAGAATCCTGGATCTCACTGTCAGACATGGAACCTCTGACCACAGGGTCTGAACAGTCAGGAGTAGATGGAGCCGAAATAACGATCCATGGAGGAGACCCCCGGTGGAATCACCTGCATGACCGATTGAATGTTCGGTTCAGTCGGCATAGGGATTGAAACAACGATCAGTACCGAAGGTGGGATCAATACCGATTCTGCGCAAGGCACTTTAGCATGCTTCTTGTGCCTGCACTCCATCTTATCGGCCTTGTCCTTTTTGGGTCTCTTCGGTGCCGAGGACTCATCGGACCCAAGATGCTTCCTCTTCTCCTGCTTACAATGAGGAGAATGAGAGGAGCGTTTAGCCTCCTTGGAAATCGTACCACCATCTGATGGATGAGGAAAAGCGGCCTTAGATGACTCTGCCACAGTGGTCTCCACTGAGACCTTCTTCATAGCGACCAAAGCCTGGTCCCACAGCATTTTCTGCAGACAGTTCTCCCGGTTCTTGCAGGCCTGTCTGGTGAAGGACTGGCAATGGCCACACCTGTCAGTCCTGTGGCCTTCTCCCAAGCACAGAAGGCACAGTCATGAGGATCAGTGGGGGACATTTTAGCCCCAAACTGGGAACACGTGTGAAAAGCCACCCGCTGAGCCATCGAAGAAAGAAATAGAAAGACAGCGAGCGAAGAATCTTAAGAGAATAACAATAGAAGGGTTTTTAAAAAAATATTTTGATATGGAGAAGGGGAAAAGGGGAAAGAACTTTTCAACTGGGGGGGGATTAGGTAGGTATAACTTGGATAAGATAAGAGTGTAAAGAGAAAAAGCTAAGAATCAAAAGAGTAATGGTAAACTTTGAATATAGCTATGAGAGACAAGCGAAAGGCTCGAGGCACAGCGACCGGTGGTCGCAAGAAGACTGGGGAAATGGAGGGCACTTCACCCATTTATATTATGGGGGGGAGGGTGCGGAGTTCCCACCAAAACCATTAACACTGTTTAATCTTCCTGGCAACAGGCACTGCACAGGTGCAGCACCCATAATGTGTGATGCACAGAGGGCACGGTGAAGAACCACTTTTCTCAAAAACCTTAATGCAATGAAAATGAGGACACAACAAAAGGACAAACACAGCCACATGGGCAGGGCTGAGGGGTGCCCAAGAGCTCATGCTACTTGGGAGAGATTGCGAATGGTGCCTCAAACCCTCTGACTGACAGTTCTGAATGGGCCCCAAAACTGCAGCTGTTGGATAAGCAGAAGATAATGGGAGCTGTTAAAAGCTGCAGCTGCACCCTTCCATCTCCTTCAGCACACACCCCATGCTACATGAGGGATGTGCAGTGCACACACACAGCATGCCACTGTGGCAGCTCTGATGCCCCACAGGGCTATGACTCTCACTCCCTGGCCAGCAATGCAGACAGTTGCAGCGCACTGAGTAGGCACATTCCCGTCGCTTCTGGAGCAGACCCACCCTGTCCCCTTGGCCATGACCTGGGGTGCTCATGCAGCATCTCTTTCAGAACTCAGAGCCATTTGGAGCAAGGCATAGCCAAGCGGGATGCAGATTGTTGTGGGCAAAAAGCCACCCCCTTCCCATGCTCCCTCTTCAAGTCCTCCCCTCTCTGGGACCCATGGCTGGGAGAGGAAAGGGGAGTCAGAAAATAACTTCCAAGCAACCAGACAGGGTGGTGGCAAAAAAAAGTGAAGTAATGGAGTAGTGGCTCTCTTTCAGGGAAGGGCTGTTTAACTGCAGAGCCATTTTGCTGCTCTTTAGATGCAGGTAAGGCGAAAACAAACCGCACCAGCTTTCCACCACAAATAGCCTTCCAAATCTGAAAAAGGGTTCAACTTAGCCTGTCTGCAAGCTACAGATGCCATTTTCACATTTTTTTTCCTCTGGGCCCGGCAGAAGGGATGGAGGGGGGTGCCCTCCCCCCCATAGCTGCTTGCTGCTGCCTTATGATTTAAGACAGGGCAGGCAGGCTGGGCATCTGGATTTGGCTGGACTCTGCCTCCCAGCAGCCAATGGCCAGGGTAGATGGGAGTTATAGTCCAAGTTCATCAGGGAGAATCGCAAGTTCCCTGGCTGAAAATGCCATGCAATGGGACAGATATTCTGCTTTGTGACAAACACAAACCAAGCACAGTCTGGCACCAACAAAGCCAAAACTGTTCTAGGTGGAAGGGAAATGGGAGCCTCTCTTTTCTTCCTCTGACTCTCTCTGACCACCTAAGCTAAGCTTGCTGTTCCTTCCTTCCTCGGTGCTGGTTGTCATGCCTCCTCCAAACAGGTATGCCAGCATTCCTTCCTGATCTGTGCTCTCCTCCTCTCTAAGCCCTACCCTTCCCTTTCACCTGAGAAGACACAGCAGGGAGCAAATCAGGAGGAGGGGGGACATGGGGCAAGTAGACAGCATATACGAAGTGCACGGACAGCAAGGGCACTTAAGCCACCACTGGGAGCCAGTCCCCAACACCCTAATCACCTGCCCCCCCACACCACGTGGAAAGATGCCACTTGGGGTGCTCAACAGATGAGGCCTGAGCCAGTGTTTCCAGAGATCTTGGACGACTCCCATCATTTCCAACCTGTTTCATGGTGTAAGCCACCCTAAGAATGCTTTGTCAGAGGATGGCATAGAAAGCAAGCAAGCAAATACGCAATTTTGAGGGGTTTGAGAGGGTTTGGCGTGCTGTTGATGCCTTCCTTGCACTCCTGCAATTAGCAAAACTGGCATTATATGAAATGGCAAATGTGGCGCCTTCCAATGGCATCACTACTTAGATTTTTAAAAATGGACTGAAGATGTCAAAGGCACCCAAAATACGGCAGAGGGGGAATGAGACAGAAATGGACATTTGCCCAATTGTTGTGCAGAAGTGGCTCTCCCTGAGTGGGGCTCTTTCTTTAAACCGATGAAGATCCAAAGGCCCTGGAAGGCTCTTTAGGTAGGCCTGCCTGCATCTTGCATCACCTCCAGGCAGGGCATGGGACAGGTTCAGTTTTGCCTATCTCTTGCCACCTCCTCGCATGCCCTGCCCTCGCTCCCTTGGGAGGCACAGACCCCCTTAAACTGCCCCTTAGGCTTGCTCTGAGAGTTACAAGCTAGCTAGCCTGCCTGCTGCCCCTTCATGTATATGCACACACCCTCCCCCCAACCTGGTGCAAAGATGTTCCAAGGCTCTTGTGGGGGGCAGCAGGGAAGGACGTTCGACAGGACAAGAAAGTGGCCCGGCAGGAAGGAATGTGACATCTCCTGGGTCTAGCACAGCGGATGCTTAGTTGTGAAGACACAGAGGCAGATAGGTCTATCAGATGGAGTTGAGGTTGCAGCTGGCAACTGTCCACCCTCTGCCTAAACAGCCCCAGCAAGGGGAAGCCCACCCAGCCACCCCTCTGGGCAACCATTTCCCTTACCAAGCTGCTTCTACAGTCAGTATACAGTGGTACCTCGGCTCACAAACACCTCAGTTCATGACCAAATCAGGTCACGAGCAAAAATTTGATACAAATTTTGATGCAGGTTATGAACTCCACATTGGGTGGCGACCACAATTGTGGCCATCTCCCTCCCCCCCCCCCAAATGGGGAGATGGCCACGATCACAGTCGTGCTCATGCAGGGAAGACAGGCACGATCGCAGTTGTGCTGGGGGGGGGGGGATGGCCGAGATCGTGCCCATCTTTCCTGCATGAGTGCAACCGCGATCTCGGCCATCTCTCCCCCCCCCCCACACCATCACAATCGTGCCCATCCCCCCCCCCCACCGAGCGTGCCTGCAATCGCGCCCATGCAGGGATGAGTGGCGTGATTGCGGTCGTGCTGGGGGGGGGGGCGGGGAGATGGCTGCTATCGTGCTCAGGATGGGGCCCCCAATGGGGAGATGGCTGCGATCTATGTTGTTTTTTGTCACTTTGCTTCAAATTTTTCTGATTAAAAAAATAGTTGCAGAATGGATTGACCTTATTTACATTGACCCTTATGGGGAAATTGGGACTTGACTCACAACCAGTTTGGGTCATGACCAGAGTCCTGGAACGGATCAAGTTCGTGAGCCGAGGTACCACTGTACCTCCCCCCGATTCCCTGGCAGACCCTCTGCCTTCCTGCCATGCAACCCTCAGTGCTGGACTCCACAGTTGATGTGCTTTTAGATCAGGAAGCATCCAGAGTACCATCTAACCCATCTTTATTGGATGAGTTTCAATTGTTGTGGCCTGAGGATGTGGACAAGGTGCTTGGACTGGTCTGACCCACCACCTGTCTTGCTCGACCCTTGTCCCTCGTGGCTGCTCACCAAAGCCAAAAACAGGATATGTATCTGGGTCCAGGAGGTCATCAATGCCTCTCTGAGGGAGGGCTGGTTCCTCACCCCTTTGAAGGAGGGGGTGATCAGGCCTGTCCTGAAGAAGGCAACTCTGGACTCAGAGTTAGCCGCCAACTATAGGCTGGTGACTGACATCCCTTTCTTGGGCAAGGTGCTTGAGCGGGTGGTGGCCGGGCAACTTCAGGCACTCTTGAAGAAAACTGACCCATTTCAATCTGGCTTCAGCCCAGGCTATGGAACCGAAACTGCCTTGGTCGCCCTGTATGATGGCCTGGACAGGGGGAGTGCGTCGCTCTTGCTTCTCCTGGACCTTTCAATGGCTTTTGATACCATTGACCATGGTATCCTTCTGGATAGGCTGGCTGAGTTGGCAGTTGGAGGCACTGCTTTGAGGTGGTTCCCTGCCTATCTGTCTGGCTGATTCCAGAAGGTGGTGCTGGGGGATTGTGGCTCTACGTCATGACAGCTCTGCCATGGAGTTCTGCAGGGTTCCATTTTACCCCCCATGCTGTTCAACATCTACATGAAACCACTGGGAGAGGTCATCCAAGGGTTTGGGCTGTGGAGTCATCAGTACACTGATGACACCTAGCTCTACCTCTCTTTTACATCTAGTCCAGGTGAGGCAGTGGCTGTCCTTAACCGGTGCCTGGCCAAGGTGATGGGCTGGATGAGGGCCAATAAATTGAGACTTAATCCAGATAAGACGAAGGTCCTGTTGGTGGGGTGTTCAGCCTTCTGGGTTAGTGACTTTAGCCCTGTCCTGGATGGAGTTGCACTCACCCTAAAGGACAGGGTGTGCAGTTTGGGAGTGCTCCTCGACCCAGAGCTGTCCCTGGAGTCTCAGGTGGCAGCAGTAGTGAGGAGCACTTTCCTTCAGCTTATCCACCAACTGCGCCCTTACCTGGATGAGCACTGCCTAGCAACGGTGACCCACACTCTGGTAACTTCCCCGTTGGATTACTGCAATGCGCTTTACATGGGGCTGCCCTTGAAGACAGATCAGATACCTCGGTTGGTTCAGAATAGAGCTACCAGGATGTTAACAGGGACCGGCGGGTATTCACACATAATGCTTACACTGGCTGCCAATTGAAGTCCAGGCCCAATTTAAGGTGCTGGTGATGACCTATAAAGCCCTAAACGGTTTGGGTCCAGGATACCTTATTCCCTATGCGCCCTCCAGCCCCTTGAGATCTGAGGTGGTGGTCCTGCTCCAGGAGCCCTCCTAGGAGGAGATCAGGAGGGTGGCTACATGGAGGAGGGCCTTCTCTGCAAGCAAGCAAGCAAACTAGCTGTGGGAGTTTTGGACTCAAAAGATTCGGGTTCTATGTTCTGCTCAGCCACGAGGCTCCCTGGGTGACTTTGGCCAGCCATGCGCTTCCAGCCTGAACTATTGCACAGGGCTTCTGCAAGGACACAATGGAGAGGAGCAGAGGCTTGCAAGCCAGTGTGAGGCCCTTGCAAGAGGAAAAGAGGGATCTACAGGCAATGCTGTGGTGCTACCGCTATTCTGGACCATCCAGCTTCAACTCCAGCCAAGGAAGAAAAAGCCCCATGCCCCATAAAGCCTCTGAAGACCAGCCATACCCACGAGCCAGCTTTCAATGCGTCACCGAGGCACTTTCTCCCCTCCCTGCTTGCTGCTCCAGTGCCCTCACCTGGTACTGTGAAGTCCTGAATGTAGATGACCTTGTCCTCCAGGTCATCACCCTTCAGGTTCTCCTCCTCCTCATTGTATCCATGCAGGTCCTCCAGGTATGGCACCACCGTCATGCTCCTCCACCGATCCTTTGTCTCTGGACTGGGTGGGATGGGGACCATGGGCTCAGACTGGGGGTGCTTCTTCTGAAACCAGCTGAGAAGCACAAGAGGAAGCATCAGTGGGATGGTACATCCACCCAGTGGGGAGGCACAGCACAAAAGGAAAATGGATTAGGAGGGAGGAGGAAAAAACCAACACCCAAGGGCAGCTCTCAGTTTCAACATTCAAGTGTTCTCCCCCTGCCAGAAAGGGCAGAACAGACTCCCCACAGCTGCTCCATGCATGGGATTCAGTTGGTTATGCTATTCTTCTTGGGAGGCACAGAGTACAGCTTCCCAGCAGCCCCGTGGCTCACCTCCCCTACCCCCTTAAGGCCCTCCAATTTCCCACAGGGACAGGGATTCTGCCTCAGCCCTCTGTGCTCAGCTGTCTCTCTGCAGGGCCTTGGACAGGATCTGGCAGTGGGCCACATGTAGGGGCTTTGGGGCAGCAGCTGCCTCAGTGCTGCTTCTTGCATGGAGTGTGTCACAGTCTACATTTTGCCCCATGCATTCCTCGCCTTGGGCTGCATCAAACCAGAGGTCTGTCCATGCAACACCCACTGCTGAAGGTGCGCCTCAGGTTTGGATAAGAGGAAGCCAGCTGCTGCTCAAGAACTGGTAGACCTATAGCATCCAACTCTCAGCTCAGAGATCCAATCCAGTGGTGGCTGGCCACTGATTTTCACTTACTCCTTTCCCCCCATGCACCCCCTTCTTCCCCTGATGGTAGCTACATTCCAGCCCCTGAAACCTAGTTTCCTCCAGTCCTCCATGGGACTACAACCCCCACCACCTGCGTGCTGGCAGGGACATCCCACATGTCAGGAAAACTCCAGGTTGGGAAAGCCTGCACCAGTCCCTCGCTTTATAAACAAGGAATTATTGTTCGGCAGAGACACACACTCACACATGCACAAACACACACAACAGCTTCAGCCCTCTCTTCTTCAGGCAAAACCACTCTTCTTAGGGGTACAGAGGGAAAGGTGTGCCATGCACCCACCCAGGGCTCCTCACCTCAGTAAATCTGGAGGCCATCCTAACACCTTCCTCCACCCACCTTTGGCTATCTAGCCATCTGCCACACAGGAAACAGTGAAGCCCTCAAGCATGTCTACTTCCCAGCAGCTCAGGCTAGGCTGGGGTGGGCTTTTGGGCTTTCAGGGAAGCTGGAAGTGGGAGAGGTGGCCACCGAGAGCTGCAAAACCCAGTTTCCAACACCGCTCCGGCTGTGGGTGCCAGCCTGGGAAAGCAATGGATTTCCTAGAAATAGTTGTCATTACCATACAGGTCTTGAGCCGCCGACCTGTTTACTACAATTCTTTGAGCTTTTTCTCCCAGCTCCCTCACAGTCCCTGCCCATCCCTAGCTGGGATTATTTTGCAGCTCTGTTTTGAATTTTGGTGCCACTTGAGCTTGCTGCCCACATCAGCCCTTCCCGAACTTGCTGCTGGGGTAGGGAGGGAGCCCAACACACCCGGCAGGTGTCAGGCAGGAAAAAGACTGCCTTACAACTTGAACTACCAGGAGCCACAAAATTCACCGCAGCTCAGCCGTCAAGTGCATCCTTTACACACAGAAGGTCCCCAGGCCAATCCCCAGGCGCATCTGCAGGTAGGGCTGGGAAGGAGCCCTGCTTGAGTCTCTGGAGAGCTGCCACTGCCAGTCCATGCAGAGGATACAGGGAAGATGGATCAAGGACCCAATTCTGTGAAAGGCGGATGCTTGGGTCCTAATCTGAGACCCAACTCAACCAAACAAAGCTGGGCAACTGGTGTTCTTGCCTTTCCCAAGAGCAACAAGGGCAGAACTTTGCTAGACACCCCTTTCTGTGGCACAAAGAGACAAGCGAGAGATCCCGCCTTGCTTGGCTTTCAGGCCAAGTTCATTCCCCCAAGAAAGCCAGTCCTTCCTTCGGGAGAGATGCCTGCAAAACTGGACCAGCACCAACACTTCTCTGGGGAGTCGGGGGAGGGGGGTCCTCCCAGCCTGACCTGCAGACCCTGGGGATTGAGCCTGGGATTGTCTGTGTGCAAAGCAGGGGCTTTTGCTGCCCCGCCATGAGGTTGCCCTCCAAAAGCACTCTTGCTTATGCATCTCCTTACAGCAAATAATTTCTTTTTAAACTTGAGCAATCCAATTTTTAAATGATCCTGTTTTGTGGGGGGAGGTGAATATTTTTTTTAAATGTTGATGGTTGCTATTCTCAGAATTTACACAAAATGAAAAGCTGTAACAACAGAACATGTCCCCCCACAAAAGGAGTGGAGCGAACCATGCAGGTGCATGAAATGCAAGAGTTCTGCTTGATTTTAAATTTCACCTCCCTCTCCTCACCCAGCTTATCAAAGGAGGAAAAATATGTTTAGATAACAGCAGAAATCTGCAGAGCAGTATTGATTCAAGACCTCTGAGAGATCATATTCCAACATCTGCATTCGTGCTGGCTAGGATGAGAAAGAAAAGGGGGGGAGGGGCAGGAATTCAGAGTGAGTGAGCAAAGTCAAGCAGAGATGGCTTCACTCCTGTACTTGGAGACCCTTTCCCAGCCTGGCATCCTATGGCTGCATTAGTGGAACTCCTGAACCCTGGAAACAGATTTTCAGAAAGACACCCCCCTCCCCCTGGATCTGGCTGCAGGTAGGGCCAAGCCAAAGCTGCAGGGCCCTCCAAGCTGATCTCTACCACCAGCACTTCCCGTGGGGAAGGGGTTAAAAAAAAAGGAAGAGTGGAAAAGCACCCTCTGGCCATTTGAGGTCAATTCCTGGCCTGGGTGCTTCCGGAGCCTCCTAATGGAAGCACTGGACTCAGAAGCCTCAAAGCTGGAGTGATGCCTCACCTTTTGAAGGTGCCCTTTCCTCCCTGCCCTGATGTCTGCACATGCAGTGCCTTTGCTGCCCTGACAACAGCCCTACAGGGCGGGTCACTATGAATCCTACATGCCTGGGGGGATGCAGCTGAGCAACCAAAATGACCCAGCAGCAGAGTTCTCAGAAAGCTGCCTTTTATGGCCAGCTCCTTTGTCCATCTAGCCCAATATGGTGGGAAAATGTCAGCAGGTGTGGCTTTGTGAGGATTCAGGTGGGGGTCTTTCCAGCCCTGCCTGGGGAAGGCTTGAAACTGGGGCCTTCTGCATGCAGGGTGGGGGTGCCACCCCCAAAATGCAGACCCACCTAGTTCAGGTTGAAAGCAAACCTGACCTGCAGCATTCATGTCTGCATGTAACTCTTATTTCCCAAAGAGAACAATGGCAGGTACCGCAGCAGCCCAACCGGTCCATCTTGGTTCATGGCTCATGCTCCTTGAGACCAGACCCATGCAGCTAATTCCTGGGCTCAAGTGCCCCATGACCTTGTCCTCCCAGCTCTGCTCTGCTGCATGGCATCCAGGTCTCTGGAGGTGCATGACTGAACACATTTAAATGCTGAGCCCTCTGCAGGAGGCAGGCCAGGTGAGGTCCCCTGGACATGTGGGAAGGCTGCATCCACTGCTACACCTACCCCATGGAAGGGTCTGAACACAGCCACCTGCCCACCTCTCTAAGCCCAGCCTGCATGGGTGGGTCCTGCTTTGTGCAGCTCATTCCTGTTTTATTGGAGCCCAGAGGAGCACCCGGCCTTTACCACTGCAGCAGGCCATGGCTGCCCACGGCTTTGATGGTGATTGTGCAATTTCGTGTGCTTTTAAAATGCAAATATCAGGTCAATCAATCATCTATCTTCTCTACTGAGCAGGAACTGGAAACAACCTCAAAGGCTTTCAGACACAAACAGCACCGGATACACATTTTTAAAATAAAAATAGACTTAACTCATCTGCCTGTACACTTTGCCCCCTCCCAGAAGTAAGAAAGGAGAGGTTATCATGTGCACACACTCACCAAGTCAAGTCATAAACACAAAGAAAATAAAGCAAGAAACACACTCACTTGTGATGTCGTATCTGCTGTATCGAAAACCTCTTGGCTGGATCATATTCAAGCATTCCTGGAAGGAAGGAAGGCGGGAAAGCAGGAAAGAGGGCGGGTGGGCAGGCAGAAAGGGCGGCAGGCAGGCAGGAGGAAAAGCAGGAGGGAAAGCAGGCGGGCAGGTGGAAAGGGCAGAAAGGGCAGCAGAAAGGGCGGCAGGCAGGCAGGTGCAAACAAAGGGGCAGGGGGGACATATAAGTTAGGGACTAAGCCATGATCAGTTGGTTAAGAAAGGGTACAGACATCCCCCCCCCCCACACACATATGCATAAAACACAGGATGTAAGAGAAAGTGGGGTGGTGACTCTTCTCCACAGTAGGGTAACTTCGGCCATGATCCTATGCATGCTTAGGCAGGGGAAAAAAAGCAGTACAACTCCCAGCATGCCCCAGCCAGGACTTTTTGCCCTGTTTAAACATGCACAGGAATAATTAGACATTAAGAGATGTTCAATGCCTTTAAATGCACAAAGTGCTGAACACAATTCTACAAAGCATGAATTCAAAGTTTGGAAAGGATCCCATGTATGGATGGGGGGGAGGGGGCAGAAGGGGTTGATTTAAGAGGCTCTCAATTTCTGCTTTAAACTAAAGCCACTCCTTATGGATATGTTTCTGGAAATGGGGGAGCTTGGGGAGACAAGAGAGCAGGAAGTCCCAAGGGTTCCCTCTTCCTGCTTAACTGACCCTTCAGGCTCGCACCCAAAATCTAAGCAAACACGAGCTATCCCCCAGCTCAAAAGCTTGCAACATTGCAACTCATCTCTGGGTGACAAAAGCCCACTTGTACTCAGCCCTTTTGCCTCTGGCTCTTGCCATCACTAGATCTCCTCATGTTTCTAACTTGAAATGCAATTCAACAGCATGCTGTTAACAGCTTTTATTCTCACTTTCAATTGGTAGAGTTTTAACACTTGTTATGGATTATTAAATTTCTCGGTGTGCATTACTACATTTATACTCCCTTGCTTTCCTTCTGCAGGGGATTCAAGGTGGATCACAGGGTGATCCTGAAAGGACAGGGTGCTCTGTGGCCAAGTGGAGACCAGAAACTGCACTTCCTGAGTCCTGGTCCAACACTGCAGCTGCTAGGGAGTACAGGGAGGCCAAGGGGCAGAGTTCTGAGTCTGCCTTTTCTTTTCTCTTGCTATGGGGCAGCCCCTCAGGTAGATGCAGTGGGTAGACCCATCTCATAGGAATTATGGGGTGCCCGCTCCACTCAGATGGGGAAGACACAGCAGGCTCAGAGCCCGAGTGAGTGAGTGTGAGTGAGTGGGCAGATTTCTATGCCACCCCTTGCCAACTAGCCTCGGGGCGGCTAACAACATATAGAAACAAAATAAACCAACCAACAGTCAAACAATAACCATCACAATCTAAAATTGGCCCATCTCATAGTCATGAATTAAAACTATAAATAATCCATAAACCTTAAAATTTACAAATAAATTAATAAATTAACAATTAAAATAATAAATAAAAAGGTCTTTGCCTGGCGCCGAAAAGCAAATAAAGACGGCGCCAGGCGAGCCTCTCTGGGGAGCGCATTCCATAGGTGGGGCGCCACCGCAGAGAAGGCATGCGGCTGCACTCTCACCAGCCCAAAGGAGTCAGCTTCATATCAGCCTCCCTCTTACCCCCCACGCTTCATGCAGACATGAGCACAGCTTTCCCTGAGCCTCTCCGTCCAGCGACAGAGGCAGTGGCAATAGATGGCCCAGTAGGGCCAGAGCTCCAAATATCTGGGTGGCCACCTGCCCTGCTGCCCAGCCATCCAGGATCACTTGCCAAAATCCCAGTCCAGGGGCCCTGAGTATCCCACTGATGAGCTTGCTCCTGGTCCACCAGTGCCCCCTCTTGAATCTTTCTGCCTGAGGCTCTTTCCAAAATCAAATGCCTCCTTGCTCCATCTACACAGCCCTTTTTACACAGAGAGGTATCCTTAGCAAACAAGGTCTTTTTCACACTCCATCATTTATGTAAACTTGCATCTGCCTTTTCTTTTTTGGGTCCTGCGAACCTGAGCTCTGGATCTTTGCAATGCCCGGCATGGCCCCAGTCAAGGATTCACAAGAATCTCTGAGAAGACACACAGGGGAGGGACCTCTGTGATTTGAAAGGAGAGCTTGAAGAAAAGAATGCAACTGTCTGGGTTGCAATGCCTGGAGCCAAGGCAGTTCCATCCACCACACCCTGACCAGAGCCCATTCTGCACTCCTTCCAGAAGGAGCTGGACCCTTGTGGTGTGTGATGAGCTGGTGCAGCCCTTTTAGAATATGCATGATTCTCCTGTCATTTTCTGAGGACCTAAGGGCTTCAGCAAAGGCCAATGTCAAGATTCAGCCATAATTTGGCTAGCCAACCAAACCAGGACAGGAAAAAATGGCTCACACATGTGTGGCATCAGTAGCTTCCCACACAAAATTTGGCCAGGGAAAGCACTTTGATCTCTCAAGATTTGTTTCTGGTTGATGCACCTTTCATTACTGCAGCTTGTGCTGCCTGAGGGTCAGGGGGATGTGGGGGAGGGAAAGAGTGTGCAAAACCCTCCCCAAGCCCAACTGCAGCTTCTTTGTTCTCTTGAAGGCCAGTCAAGTGAGGGAGGGCTGTGGACAGGGTGAAGCTGGTGCTCAGCAGCAGGGGTGTTAAGTGGAACGGGAGTGAGCAAAGGACCAGAGCTGTGCCAGGCGGGTTAGGGGTGCACAGAAACCTACTGGCCGCAGCTCTGAATTCTAAAAAGCCTAGACAGGCATAAAAGGAGAAACATGCTCCAAGAGGAAATGAAACTGCTCTTTCCCACACCTTCCTCCACTCCTCACAAGGCTGACAGAGAACCTGCAGTCTTGTCAGCAAGACACATGTGCCAGTGGATACCTGGCACAGCCCTGGGGCACCTGCTGAAGCCCCAGAATGCTGCCAAGGTTCCGTGTGGGTTGGTGCATGTGTGTGGGGGTGTACACACATCCATCACCAGCCCCCCCTTCCCTGTACATGTCAATACAAGTCACAGATGGGGGCAGGAGCAGGTCTCAGGACTTGATGGAGGCACAGCCATCTGGCATTATGACTTCCGCAGAGGGAACACAACAGACAGGCTCACACCAGGGGAAGTGATTAAGGAACAAGCGAACGATCCCAGCATTGCTACAACTGCACACGTCTCCCACAACCATCCATCTCATCCACCAGCTCACCTGGGTGGACAAACAGCTCATGTTTGAAATAGAAGCATTAAATCCTCCTTTCCTTTTTGTTGTTAAGGGTATTGAGAATGGCTACTCTAGATGGCCATGTTTTATAATGTGTTCTTTCTGCTTTTTCTCTTTTTGCACCACCCACATTTTTGCCTATTTGCAAATAAAAAACAAAATAGAAACACTAGGGCTGGGGAGACCCAAAACATGGCAGTAGCCCATCTAGAGAAGACTTGCAAGTGCTGCCAGCTGTCAGCCAGCCTGAAGACACCTCCAAAACAAAGGAAGCAGCGTCAGGGCAGAATGAAGGCTGCCCTGCAGCTGTACCTAATGGGAGAAGGTGCTTGTTGTCATGCACACAGGAGAGCAGTGGGGAGGTGGGCAGACAAAACAGCTCCTAGCAACGTCTGCTTGAAGCCTGCCAGATGTGGAGTCCGGTGTCTGAACAGTGCAAATACCTCATACCTGCAGTGCCACCTGCGGCAGACATAGAGCAGGTGCACCCACCATGTGCTTGACAGGTCATGCCCAAGAGGGCCTTTAAACATAGAAATAGAGCGAGTCAGAAGGGGCCTCCTGGGCCATCTAGTCTGAGCCCCGGCTCCAGCCGGCTCCACTCATTACATGCCCACCATGTGCATGTCCAGCCTGTCTTTGAACACCCTCACCGATGGGGCCTCAACGACCTCCCGTGGAAGCCCATTCCACGCCCTCGGGGTCCCAACTGTCAGGAAGTGCTTCCTGGCATCCAAATTGAACCTTGGCTCCCTGAGCTTTGCTCCATTGGAGCGTGTCCTGCTTTCCTCTGCAGGGGAGAACAGGCCTCTCCCCATCTCCATGTGACACCCCCTCACATACCTGTATGTTGCCAACATATCCCCTCTGAGTCTCCTCTTCTCCAGGCTGAAGAGACCCAGTTCCCTCAGTCTCGCCTCATACCCCATCCCCTGCAAACCAGCCACCATCCTTGTGGCCCTACGCTGCACTGACTCCAACCTGGCTATATCCTTTCTGTAATGAGGGGCCCAAAACTGAACACAATACTCCAGTTGCGGGCGCACCAGAGTCGTGTAGAGTGGTAGTAATACCTCTCTTGATCTAGAAGCCACACTTCTGGCTATGCAACCAAGGGTGGCATTCGCCCTCTTGACCACCGCATCTCACTGCTGGCTCATGTTTCGCCTGCGGTCAACCAGTACCCCGAGGTCCCTTTCACAAGTGCTGCTCTCCAGCCACTTGTCACCTAACCTGTACTTATGACAGCTATTCTTATGCCCCAAGTGCAAGACCTTGCACTTATCCACATCGAACGCCATCCTGTTGTCTCCTGCCCACTTCCATAGTCTGTCCAGATCCTTTTGGTTCTGGAGTACCTGCTCCTCAGTTGTGGCCACTGCTCCAGTTTTAGCGTCGTCTGCGAATTTGATCAGCAGACTGTTCATCCCTTCTTCCATGTCGTTAATGAAAAGATTAAACAGGATCGGCCCCAGGACAGAGCCCTGGGGGACCCCGCTTGTCACTGGCTGCCATCCCCACGATTCCCCGCTAATGGTTACGTTCTGCTTTCGGTCAGTCAACCATGCCCTAATCCACCGGACAGTGCTTTGGTGTATCCCAAAACTCCTCAGTTTCTCCACCAGGATATCATGGGGCACTTTGTCAAAGGCCTTGCTGAAATCCAGGTATACCACATCCACTGCATCCCCTCCATCTAGCCATCTTGAAACCTTGTCATAGAATTCCACAAGGTTTGTCTGGCAGAACCTGTTTCTGCGGAAGCCATGTTGTGTGGCTGTCAGCCTCCCTTCCCTATCTAGCATCACTAGATCTCTCTCTATTATGAGCCTTTCCATCATTTTTCCTACAATGGACGTAAGGCTAATCGGTCTATAATTCCCCATGTCCTTCCTACTACCCTTTTTGAAAATTGGGACCACCGATGCCACCCTCCAGTCCTCTGGAACTTCACCCGTTCTCCACGAGGCCTCAAAAATGGAGGCCAGCGGGCGTGAGAGAACCCCCACCAACACCCCAAGTACTCTCAAGTGCAACCCATCAGGGGCCCAGCACCTTTGTAACATTCAGTGCCCTGAGGAGCTCCTCAAATTCTGGGGGGGGGGGGTGACACTAATCTGTGCTCCTAAGTCCCCGGTCTCATCTGATCCCCCATGCGGATCTCCCCTGTCCTCCTTTGGGGAGAACACAGAGGCAAAATAGTCATTTAGCATCTGTGCCTGTTCCCTCGTATCAGTCACTGAATCCCTTTCCTCCTTATTTAGTGGTCCCACCACTTGTCTCCCCTTCCTCTTGCTATTTACATGCTGAAAGAAGCCCCTTTTGCTGCTCTTGATATTCTTGGCAAGTCTCAGCTTGTAATCAGCCTTAGCCTTGCGAAGAATCCTTCTGCAACGGGCCTTCTCCCCCCGGTATACCCTTTTGTCTACTTGCCCCAGTGCCCATTTCCTAGGGAGGTTTCTCTGGCGTCTAATCCCTCTAACCACCTCCTTTTGCATCCATGGCGGCGCTCTCCTTCGCCTCCCCACCTTGCTAGCTAGAGGTATCGTCAAGGCTTGTGCCTCCAAAACCTCCCTTTTGAGTGCCATCCACCCCTCCTCAACTTGCTTGCCTTCCAGTAACCTATCCCAGGAGACTTTCCCCAGTCTGGCCTTCAATTGGCCAAAGTTGGCCGTCTTGAAGTCCGTGGTATTGTCTGTGTATCTGAGGTTGTTGATATTTCTTAATTCCAACTGGTGATTCATCCAGCCCCGCCTTTCTCGTGATATGCTCTGCATATAAGTTAAATAGGCAGGGCGACAGTATACAGCCTTGCCGAACTCCTTTCCCAATTTTGAACCAATCAGTGGTTCCGTGTTCAGTTCTCACTGTTGCTTCTTGACCCGCATACAGGCTTCTCAAGAGTTTCTCAAAAGTTGGCCCTCTTGAAGTCCCAGCTTCTAGTGCTCGCCCTGCTGCACGGCCCCAGTCCCCTGACCTCAAAGCAAAGGATGGAGTGATCACTCGCATCCAGAGCACCCCTAATCTGCACCCCATCTATCAGCTCCTCCCTGTTGGTCAAGACCAAGTCAAGGAAGTTTCCCCCCCTCGTCGTCTCTTGGACCCTCTGCGTGAGAAACCCTCCCTCTATAGCTTCTAGGAAGCGACATGACCTGGCTGTCACCGCTGAGTGAGTCTCCCAACTAATATCCGGGAGAGTGAAACCTCCCATAATTACTGTGTCCCTCCCCCGAGAGATCCTACGAATCTGGTCTGTCAGGACATCGTCCAGGGTCTCAAGTGTCAGGTCCCTCCCCCTGTCAAAACCCCCAAGTTTCACCCAGACTGCCTCTACCGAATCCCCATCTGTGCTGCATTCTATCTCACTGCATCCTATACCTTCCCTGACGTATAAAGCAACGCCCCCACCTCTCTTTCCCTTCCTGTCCTTTCTAAAAAGGTGATACCCTTCTATGTTCACATTCCAGACTTTCCTTTCATCCCACCAAGTTTCTGTGATTCCCACCAGGTCATACCTTCCTATTCCCAGGAGAGCTTCAAGCTCTTCCTGCTTATTACCCATGCTCCTAGCATTGGTGCACAGGCGCCTCAACTCCTTCCCACCGCTTCCTTTCCTTGGAGTCCCCAGCCTCCTCCTTCCTCCCATCCTCCCTGATACCTGGCCCCTCTCTGTATGAGTCCTGTCAGTCCCTGCAGTACCTCTAAAGCCCTGCTCCCAGAGCCCCGATCCTCCCCCCACACTTGTCCAGTGCAGACATGTTACTGGGGGGCCTGAACCCCCCCCCCCGGCTCAGTTTAAAGCCTTCCGGACGAAGCTCGCTAGAGCATCTCCGAAGGACCTTTTCCCCATCCTTGTGAGGTGCAACCCGCCCCTTGCCAGAAGCCCATTGGCAAGAAACCGGGTGCTGTGGTCGAGGAACCCAAGCATTCCTTCTGGGACCACACCCTAAGCCAGTCGTTCACCTTGGCAACCCTCCTTTCCCTGCCTGGCCCAATCCCCGGACCAGTAAGATAAAGGAAAAGGCCACTTGGGCCTTTAGGTCCCTTAGTTTCTTGCCCAGAGCTTCTCTTTGGCAGCCTTCCCCCATCAGGGGTCCTCCACATGTGCTGGAGTACAACTCCTAACAGCTGCTGCTGCCTGCAGATGATGGGAGGTGGAGTGCAGCACACCTGCCATGCCACAGGCTGGGGGCGGCTGTTCTTTGATCCCAAGGCACAGGGACAGTGATTCTTGGTTTCCAAGACCCAGAGGGTGACAGAGGGACTGGAAAGACCCCCAGCTGTCACCAAAAATTTATGCCTCCCCCACCACTTCCACAATATCTGTTGTCCTCCTTTTCCTTTCTCAGCTAGGGTGCAGAACCCCTTGCAGCACAAGGGCTGAATTCCCTTTCAGAGAAGCTCTCAGGGGCCACATTGTGCTGGTGGGCGGGACTCAAGAGCAAGGGGGTGGGGCCAGTGCACACGAAGACGTCATCTGTTTTAGCTCTAAGCACTTCCTGCCAGTGACTGAGGCTGATGGGACCAGTTTTGACCTTGCAGAAAGAAAGGAGGAGACGAAGCAGGTAAGCCAGGAACTCGTCACAAAATCTGTAGTCATGAGAAAGGGGATGGGGCGGGGGAGATGGGATGAGAGCTCCTGTTCAAAGACAGCCTGGGCCTCCTCATGCTGGCTCAGGCCCTTGGTCTGCCAAGGTATCACAGTCGACACAGACTGGCAGCAGCTCTCTGGGAATTCCAGTAGGGTTCTTTCCCAGGCTTGGGGGGGATGGTGCTGCTGGAGCCTCAACCAAGGACCTCCTGTGTCCCTTCTCATTTTCCCCACCTACCTCCCGCTGCACCAAAGATGCTCCTCAGTAGGCAAGATTAGGCAAGACTCTTCCCCAATAGGGCAGGACCCCAAACACCCCAACTCTTGTACCTGCTTTGCAGTTGCCTCTCTCACTTTTTCCGCTCAGAGAGCACCTTGTGATGTGACACTTGAAAAGTGCTGTTTTTGCAAAATCTCCCTGAAATTAGCCCTAAAGATAACCCTGGCTGGTTCTCCAGAGCAGATTTATTTTAATGCCAATTGAAACATTTCCAGTACTGCAGAAGACATACTGCTCGCAGGCCAGCTTGCACTCTGAGTGACAGGCATTCCAAGCGGAGTCCAGCAAAAGGTACCTACAGCCTCAGAGCGCTGTTTCTGGCTGGCATCTTCTCCCTTTATGTAAAAGGCTCCCATTGGGATCTCAGATTCAAAACACCCTTGCTTATTAAAAACCACATGCATACCTTGCTCTTGGATTTTGATGGTTTTTAGCGATTCCCTTTGCAGTCTCCTTACTTAAAAGGAGAACCCGCCTCCCTAAAAACACTGATTAGTGTAATATTTATAGCAGGAAAAGTTAGAGAAGCGGCCTTATCTCCAGGTTGTACAGGAAGGGACTCAACTGTCCAAGACTCACCTGGCTAGCTCAGACAGAGGTCCAACTAGTCTGAGATGGTGGTGTTAAAAACAGCCAGCCAGATACCTCTTGAAGACTCCCACCCAGGCCACAGATGCAACAGCTCACCCATTAAGCATACCTAGCAGCTAGTCCTCAAGGTGCTTCAAGATCATTCGTTTGCCCTAAACACTGCCAGTTGCCCTGAAACTAGCATGCTGAAGGAAAGGTTGTACTGTGTGCAAGAGTGAGCACATGTGTGACATGAATGCAAATACTGCATGCACCCATATTCCACTGGATGGTACTTCTGATATTAGACATGTGGTGGTGGGGGTGGGCAGCTGCCCCTGTCAAGCAAGCAACAGCCCCCTGCTTCACTGCCCTTCGGCAGAGGGACACTCACCTCTAAGCAGATCTGAAAGAGGTGGACCACAGTCCTCAGGAATCGTGTAGTCCCCTTTCCCGATGTTTTCGAATAACTTATAAATATTATCACCTTCAAAGGGATAGAGCCCAGTTGTGATGTTGTATCTGCAAAAAGGGGAAGGGCATGGAGCTGAATATGCCCCCGAGGGGGCTGAGCCAGCAGCAAACCCACTACCATTATGAGGAGCTGGTCTGGTTTGGCACATTTCCCATGAACTTACAGCGTGACACCTGCTGACCAAATATCCACTTTGAAGCCTGAGAAGGTGTCGAGGCCATTTGCAATCTCTGGCGGCTGGAAAGCAGGTGACCCCTGACTCGTCCGGCACACATCATCCTCTGCAAACGGGTGCAAAGCCTACAAGGAGAGAGAAAACGAGGAGGGGTCAGCACAGTGGCTTCCCCCATCAGGTGCTGTGCAGGTGGGTCTCAGGACATTGAGTAAGGAAAAGCTGGCCTGCACTACATGGACTGCAAAATCCTGGCTTCTACCCTACCCAACAGCCAAGATTTCAGACGAAATCCCCCCTAATTGGCTTAGAGCAGCCAGCACATGCTATCTGGAGGGCCACTCAAGAAGAAGCAGAGAGGCTGCCCTGCCCAGTTCTGGCTCCGGAAGCCAATGGAAAGGCCCAAATGCCTATCAAAGGGAACACAGCCAGCTTCCCTCTCTTTCATGGAAAGCAATTTCTGGAATTCTCTCACTGACAACCCAGTTAGGTCCATCAGCCAGCTTGAATGAAAGAAAAGCAGCATTAATGAATGAGAAGGGCCCCCATGCAATGACCCCACAGTCACCTGGGAACAGGGGTTTTGCAACAACTCTGTGCCCATGTTTCTGAGTGCTGAATTGGACTGCTGGGTGTCTCTGTGGCTCTGGGGGAGCTTCCCTCCCAAACAAGCCATGATCTGCTAGGAAGGTGGGCAGCTTGCTAGAACTCCAGCACAACAGGATCCACCAGGCACTGTGACTGCAAGCCTCCCTAGTGCAGCCTTCTGCTCCTAAGATGTCCAGTCACATGCCACTGGAAAGCCCAGTCAGTTACGCACACAACTGTGCCCTCCGGCTCATGTTCTGCTGTGACTGCTGCACAGAAGTGGATGGCTTTGGGCCCTAGACAAAAGCCGTAAGGGCTAGCAGCCACCAAGGACCTTCCTCCTCTGTGAAGGTGGCTGAAGGGAGTTGTCTCTTACAGAGGCAACAAAGGACACAAAGCACATGGGAGCAGCTTGTGCATGTGCAGACCCAAATTTGCAACATACCTCTGCCACCCCCAGATCTGATATCTTTAGGGTTCCATTGGTTGTTAGCAGGAGGTTCCCCGGTTTGATATCTTTGTGGACAATCCCTTGGCTGTGTAGGTATTCCAAGCCATCCACAAGTTGGCAAAAGTACCTGAATTGAAGGGGAGGGAAAACACCAGAATTAAAAGGATGAAAATACAAATACACTGAGATCTTGTGCAACTGAAGTATTGGTGTAATGGGGTGCTGAAGAAACAGACCTACACATCAGAGCACACCCCCTTCTGCCCCACCTCACCTGAATCTCACCTCTTATCATGAGCTTCTAGGAGTCAATGTGTGATTTGAAAACACCGAACCTGGCCAACTTGGCTGAAGCACAGCTCCTTGGCTTTCAATGCCAATTGCAGTCCAACGCATCTGCTGTGCACCAGGTCTGGGAAAGTTGGAAGTTTAAGTTCTTTACTTACTTACCCATGTGCTTGAAAGACCGGAAACTTTTTATCAGGGACACTGTCCAACATCTCTTGCATACCACACACACAATACTCCATCACCATATACGTGAGAGACAGAGTCAAGAAAGCACCTGGGGGAAAAGTTGGAATACAGAAGCTACCTTGTTCTGGACCAGGCTATGAGTCCAGCAAGCCTAGCAATATCTGCTCCTAGCCTAGCCAGCAGCAGCATCCCAGCCTCATGGACACAGGAAGGTCTTCCTAATTACCACTCCCCAGTGATTCTACCTGGTGTCCAGGGATCAAAACGAGGCACTTTCCAAGCTAGGCCTGTCCCAGGACACTTGCCTCATCACCCTTGCAGTGTGCAGCTTCCCACCTTGTTCAAAACTGGCAAGATGCATGTTGGGGGATGCTTCAAAACCGCCCCAGAAACTGGCAACAAATCATGGGTTCTGGGGTGACTTTGAAGCCACTGCCTCTGCATATCTTGCTGGGTCTGCACAACACAGGTAGCTGCGTGCTGTGGGAGCAACTAGGTAAATCACACTGGAAACAGCTGGCTGAGGTGCAGAAAGAAACTGCCATGGCTTCTTTTCCCACTGATCATCCAAACATGGCCACCAAGATGTGCAAGCCCAACTGCAGGACCATCTCCTGTCCAAATGCACTGCCTGAAAAAGGAGAAGGAAGAGGTATTAGTGGCAAAGGAGGCACACAGGCCACCTGAAAGTCCTGATGGGCTGCCAAAAGGGTGAGAGGGCAATTCACCTGGTTCCCTGGCCTTTCACAGAGACAAAACTGCAAACAGATTTTAATTATCTGTTTGTAAAAAAACAAAACAAGCAAAACCCCCCAAACAAACAAAAAACCTGAATGGAAGGGGGAGGGGAGGCAAACAAACTAGGCAACAGGGCCACCACCAGCCCGTTGCTGGCTACAGGCCTGAGAAGATGACTTGGTAAAAGGCTTCTTCTGTTCATATGGTGAAGATCCTTAGAACCAGAAAGGGTCACGTACTATCAGAGCGAGAGAAAAACAACAGAACAGCCCCATGTGAAAAATTCAGCAGAGGAATGCAAAGAAGGATATATCTTCTGTTTCTCCTCGTTATACAACACGTCAACTAGCTGGATGACATTTTTGTGCCGTAACTGCTGTAGGAGCTGTATTTCCCTAGAAGGACAAAGAGAGAGAGAGGAAAATAGAGAGACAGCATCTCAGGTAACTGAAATGCCCCTCTGCTACCAGCAACAACAAAAATACAAATAAGTTCGATTTGTTTGTTTTTGGGCACACACAGAGTTTATTGCAGTTTTACTGCTGGAGTTACCACAAGGCTTTCCCTCCATTCCAAAACAGTTTGTATAACTCCAAAGTCAAGCAAATATACTATGCCATCTCCAACTCATTCATCTTTCATCACAATACGGCTAGCAAATCATCTATCATTTGACAACAGTTCAATATTAAAGGAATATCTGAATTAGGCAAGTGACAGGAAACAGCTAAAGTACAATCCAAGAAAAGGCAGGTTGCTCACCTGTAACTGATGTTCTTCGAGTGGCCATCTGTGCAGTCACACAACCCACCAACCGGCCCCGCTCGGTGTCGGTGAGTGGAATTTGTTCTTCGGTACCGGTCAGTGAATTTTTCCTGTTCTGTACCGTGTATTATGAATGGTTTGTTTTTCTTGGTACTGTGGTTCAAGGTTTTTTCCTTGGTACCATGTTACTATCTAGTTTTTTCCGTAGTATTTTCCTGTCACACTCTATCTTCACTAGGGGACGAATGTTCGGTCTTTGAGACTGAACAAAATGGCGGGCGCTCTGCTCTATATAGGCTACAGGGGGGAGGGGGGAGCGGAGCGCTTCCCGCCAAAAGGCGTTAGCTTTCAATCATTCCGGCCAAAGGCACTGCACAGGCGCAGTACCCATATGTGTGACTGCACAGATGGCCACTCGAAGAACATCAGTTACAGGTGAGCAACCTGCCTTTCTTCTTCGTGGCCTCTGTGCATCACACATATGGGTAGACTAACAAGCTCCAATGGAGAAAAGCTCAGGGAGCCAAGGTTCAATTTGGACACCAGGAAGCACTTCCTAACAGTTAGGACCCCGAGGGTGTGGAATGGGCTTCCACGGGAGGTCATTGAGGCCCCATCGGTGAGGGTGTTCAAAGACAGGCTGGACATGCACATGGTGGGCATGTCGTGAGCGGAGCCGGCTGGTGCCGGAGGTCAGACTAGATGGCCTGGGAGGCCCCTTCTGACTCGCTCTGTTTCTATGTTTCTAAGCTTACCCTGAAGGACAGCTGGGAAGGTGTTGCTACTGAAGAACGGAAGAGAGCACTGCTCTACCGAAAGATGCGTCTCGTCTCGCACGAACATCCAGTCGGTAATGCTTGGCAAACGTGCTTGGTGTTGCCCAAATCGCTGCTTTACATATCTCATCTAACGGAACCCCCGAGGCAAAAGCAGACGAAGTTGCTACAGCCCTTGTGGAATGGGCTGTGGGAGTCAATGGCAAATCGATGTGCGATAGCTGATAGGCTAAAGTGATAGTCTGCACAATCCATTTAGAAAGTCGTTGGGGGGTTATGGGGGACCCCTGCTCATGCTCTGAGTATTTGACAAATAGTCTTTGGGAATGACGTATAGACTCAGTTCGAGATCTGTAGAAAGCGAGACATCTGCGCACATCCAAAGCATGAAGAGAACATTCAATCGGATTCGACGGTGGCGAGAAGAACGCTGGCAACGTAATATCTTGATGGAGATGAAATTGAGTGGAGACCTTTGGGAGGAACGACAGATCCATCCTCAAAACGACCTTGTCTCTATGGAAATTCAGGTATGGAGGGTCCACACGAAGGGCGCAAAGTTCACTAGCTCTTCGAGCTGAAGTTACAGCCACAAGGAAAGCAGTCTTCCATGACACGAGACATAAGTCCGATGTAGCCATGGGTTCGAATGGAGGTTTCGTAAGAGCTTGCAAAACAACGGATAAGCTCCACGTCGGAACCGTAGGTTTAATGGTCGGATTAATGTTGCAAAGTCCCTTCAGAAATCTTTTTATAAGCGGCTGCGAAAACAGCGACAGTCCTTGAGGAGCACCGCAAAAATGGGTGATTGCCGCCATGTAGACCTTGATGGACGAGGGTTTCAGTCCGGAGCGGTGCAAAGACATAAGGAATTGTAAGATTTCCGAGATAGACGCCAAGAGTGGTCGAAATCCTTGAGATTGTGCAAATGCGGAGAAACGTTGCCACTTAGCCATATATGATCTTTGTGTAGAAGGCTTCAGAGCTGAGTCAATAATAAGTTGGATCTCTGGGGGGAGAGACGTCGGATCCGATGAGCCATATGACGAGACAGGAGCGGTAGACGATGGTATCGACAAAGGGTGGTCCCGGAAGGCGTGCGTCGGATGCAAAGTAGGATCCGAATCCGAAGTGGTCGGGACCGATGTAGTCGGATTCGATGTGGCAGTAACAGTCATGTGATGTACCACGCCGTCAGTTTGAGTAAGTCCAGATCTGGATGATGGAGAGTCTCGTCCTGCTGGGTGATGAGATCCGGGGTTTTTGGAAGGTGTAGAAAATGTCCTTGAGAGAGCCGGAGTAGGGTTGGGAACCAAGGCTGTCAAGGCCACCACGGTGCGATGATTATCCCCGTCAATTTCTTGTATAGGATTTTCGATACTACCCTCATTAATAAAGGTGTGGGAGGGTAGGCATAAAATTTGAGAGCAGTCCAGTCCAGCATGAACGCATCTCCGAGGAAGTTCCGTCCGATCCCTGCCCTCGAGCAATAATGGTCACACACTCTGTTCTTGTTGGTTGCGAACAGGTCTATGACTGGGAACCCCCATCAACGAAAAATGTCCTCGCGTATCTGGGGCTTCAGTTCCCATTCGTGGAAAAGTGTTAGATGTCTGCTCAGCATGTCCGCCTCCACGTTGTCGGTACCGCTACCAGATGAATTCTCCTGTGGATGCACCAATCCCAGATCTTGATGGATAAGTTGGCTAGCTTCTGGGATTTTGTTCCGCCCTGCTTGTTTATGTAAAACACTGTGGCAGTATTGTCCGAAGTGATCTGAACTGTATGGTCGTAGAGGACATCCTCGAACGTACAAATTGCCTTGAAGACGGCCAGCAGCTCCAAGAGATTGATATGGTTGCTCGCTTCCTGAGCGCTCCATCGAGCTTGCGTTGTCATGTTTCTGCATGTGGCGCCCCATCCTTGTAGGGACGCGTGCATACCGACCGAAATCGTCGGACGCTGCTGCTGGAAGGGGGTTCCGACAGTCAGATTGGACGGTACCGTCCACCAATGAAGTGAGTGAAGGACCGAGGATGGAATCTGAAGAATCATTGATGGACTGTCTCGATGTGGATGAAACTTCCTTATGAAGAACAGCTGAAGGGGCCGGAGGCGTAACTTTGCGTATGGTACAACCGAAACAGCTGCAGCCATATGGCTCAACAGTCTCTGGATAGACTTGGCGGATGTAGTCCTGGTACGAAGAATCACGCGAACATGATGAATAAGGGTCTGCATGCAATCCGACAGTAGAAATGCCTGGGTTTGTATCGAGTCCAATTGAGCTCCGATAAAGGTTATGACCTGTGCGGGAATAAGAGTAGACTTCTCAATGTTGATGCATAATCCAAGGCTGTCCAGTAAGGAACAGGTTACATGGATGGAATGTAGAAGCTGTTGTTCTGACTGAGAGACCAACAGCCAGTCGTCTAAGTAGGGATATATTTGTATTCCTTGAAGACGTAGAAAAGCACAAACTGGCGCCATACACTTGGTGAAGACCCGAGGTGCAGTCGCCAGGCCAAACGGGAGTGCTAAGAATTCGTAGATGTTGGATCTGACAGCAAAGCGGAGGAAACGTCTATGAGAAGGATGGATCAAGACGTGAAAATAAGCGTCTTTCAAATCCAATGCGGCGAACCAATCCCCTCTCCTCAGCAGCGGCAGGATGTTCTGCAAGGTGGTCATCCGAAACTTACGTGGGGTTATAAATCTGTTTAAGCCCCGCAAATCAAGGATAGGTTGGAGTCCACCATCCCGCTTCGGAACCATGAAGTATCTTGAGTAAAAACCGTACATTCCCTCGCTTTGAGAAACTTGGTGGATCGCACCCTTCGCCAATAATTGATGAACCTCATCCAGAAGAGTTGGTGAGGGTAGTCCGAATCGGAGTCGAAGGAGGAATGGCATCGAATTCAATACGGTATCCGTGCTGAATAATGGATAACACCCGCCTGTCAGATGTAATGGATTCCCAAACGGGGAGTCGGCTTCTCAGCCGGCCCGCAGATGAGAGAGGGGTGGGTGGGATGGAGGAGGGAGGAGAGGTTCGCCCGTCCCGTCAACGGCGCCGTCTGTCGGATTCAAAACGGCGGCGGGCCTGCTGGTAACGCTGAGGTGATTGTTGCCTCCGGCGCTGTTGTTGCTGTTGATGGTATGGTGGTTGTCTCTGGGCTTGGTAGGTGGAACGGTACGGCGGCCGGGTCCACGACCACTTACGTCAAGTCGGTGGCTGGAGCTCCATCCGGCGGGCAGTCATTCGGGATTCATGCAGGTGCTTGAGTTTGCGGTCCGTCGCTGCATGAAAGAGGCCAGTTCCATCGAAGGGCATGTCTTCTATTCTTCGTTTTGTGTCCTCCGGGAAATTGGAGCTGCGTAGCCACACATGCCGACGAAGGGAGACCACATCCATGAGGGCCCTCGAGTTGGTTGAAAGCTGTTGTATAGCGACATGCATTGCCTCTTTGATTAACAGCTTGGCGACATCAGCCTGGTCATGCGGGAGGGCGTCGACTACGTTGTTCAGCCAGTCCATCAGAAAATATTGGTCAGGGTAGCCTCATAATTTGAGATACGGATACCCAGGCCCGATGCAACATAAACTTTCCTTGCTGCAGAGTTGATTTTTCAGCCCTCCTTATCTTTAGGTGCTGTATGCCCGCGAGATTCCCGGCCCTGGGACAACTCCACCATGACGGAGTTGGGACGAGGGTGGCGGAGGAGAAATGGAATGTCCTCCTCTCTGACCCGGTACATTCCCTCGAAGCGCCGCACCGTCGGTTGAGGCTGGTTAGGGAGGTCCCAGGGCTGGGTCATTACCTGCTTCAAGGTGGTTATCAGTGGAAGCACTATGTTGGCTGACTGCTTGCCTCTGACGATGTCGTATATCTTATCTGTACTAGGTCCCGGGCGTTGAATAGCATCAATGTCCAAAGCATGGACCAGACGAGACATCAATTCACCGACCGCATCCGGGGAAGTAGAATCCAGGTCGGACCCATCGGAGTTGGTGGCATAGAGCGGTGGTCCCGAGGATGAGGAACCAGCAGGTGATCTGGAAACCGTGCTCTCTCTGGATGGATACGCCGCCGAGCGCCTCGGACCCAATGGTAGGGATCTATCCTTGGATCGAGGGGCCTCCTGAGCTGGGTACCAACCTTCGGAGTGGTAGTCGAACCAAATTGGTCTTGAGTACCACTCAGGGGAGCTACGATCAGGGGACCTGCTCCTTTGGCGGCGTGGAGAGATTTGAGTCTCTGCATCACGACCCGGTGGAGGCATGGGTGTTGGAGACCTCGGTCTCGGTGGGGAATCCAAGATCTCCCCATCTGAGCTGGGCTCCCTCCTCGGTATGGTCGTCGGTTCCGGGGCAGGCTGAACCCAACGAGGCGATCCAGGAGGGGTCACCCTCATTGCCTCCTGCAAGGCCGGTCCCGGTGGTGTTGGTACCGCTAGAGCTGACGGTACCGATGGGACCAAAGAGCCTGAGTCTCGGTGCCTGGGCTTGTCTTGGCTCTTAGCCTTCTTCGGCTTCTCTACTTTGTCCCGTTTGGACTTCTTATGGCCCTTCTCAGGCTCGGCGTGCTTGCGTTTCTCCGATTTTTTTGCTGGAGCCGCCAGAGCCATGGTGGTGGTGGCTTTGTCAGAAGCACGCACTGGAGCGACTTTAGTAGACTGGGCCGCAGAAGTCGAAGCAGGAGCTGGCCGCGGGGCCGCAGTTGCAGCGTAACTGGGCGGGAAATCAGCGGGTCAGATTGGAGGAGGGTGTGGTCCCAGAGCAGCCTCCTTAACCGATTTCCCCTATTCTTTCTAGCCTGCTTAGAGAAGGCTAGGCAATGGGAACACTTATCGGTCCTATGCCCCTCTCCCAGGCAGAGGAGGCATAGGTCGTGTGGATCGGCAGGTGACATTTTCGATCCGCAATCAATACACTTTCTGAACGCTGCTCGTTGAGCCATCGTACCAGAAAGAGAAGATGAAAAAGAAGAGACAGAATAGAGCGTAAGTATATATTTTTGGTGGTTTTTTTTTTTTAGGGAGGAGTGATAAGTGAAGGGAAAAAACGTGAAAAAGTATAAAGTAGGAACAAGTGCAGAACAATGTGAACAATACGAACAATGTGAACAAGGTAAGTGAGGGAATAAAAACTTGGAGAAAATACGGAGAAGGCAATAGTCAGAGCGATAGCGTAGACGGCACTAAGACACGACGAACGGCGGTCGCAGAGACTGAACAAAATGGCGGGCGCTCCGCTCTATATAGGCTACAGGGGGGAGGGAGGAGCGGAGCGCTTCCCACCAAAAGACGTTAGCTGTCAATCTTTTCCGGCCAAAGGCACTGCGCAGGCGCAGTACCCATATGTGTGATGCACAGAGGCCACGAAGAAGAATTCATCTTGGCTTGGATAAGGACAAAGGGGCTTTAAAAAAAATCATACTACTTATGTTAATCAGCTTACTACTCCTTTGATGCATCTGTTTTCACCCAACTATACTTTTGGCATGGCAACTGTTAAGGAAATTGGTGATCTTTTGCAGAACTGGACACAAAAAGCATTCTACAGTGAACAGCATTCCTTAGAATGCTGGGAAATAGTTTTTTCCCTATCTAAAGTTGCATTGGACTGCACCCTAAACATGTTAGCCATTAAAATGCCCCAGGACTCCTGGCTGTTTTTGTTGCAATGGACAAGCATGGCAGCTCTGACCTAACTTGGAGAAGCAGTTTCAAGGCAATTCTCTCTGTTGCTCTTTCTAACTTTGGGAGGTTTCGCATGGTTCCCAAAAATTATACTAGCATTCGGGACACTGGGAAAGTTCAACACGTTGCCTGCTGGACCTTAATAACCCCCTTGCCATTCTTCAGAGGCCAAACAATATAATAGGTCATGCCAGGGCTGATGGAAGTCCCACAGTATCTTGAAGGCCACTGTTTCTTCATCCCTAATTTAGCAGAAAATGGGGAAAGATGAAACACCACCTCCCTCCCTGGAGGAAACCCCTGTGAGGAGGAGAAACCACTGACAGCCTTAAACACCACAAATTTGCCTGTTCTCCCTTTAAAGCCACAACATCTGGCTCTGGAGCACCAGGCCAGAAGATACAGGGGCCATTTCTCCCTTGCCTCCCAAGCTTCATCGAACTCATTATCAGATGGCGAGATGGTCTCCCAACACAGAACACCCCAGGTTTAAAGTCTGGCCTCCAGCAAGTCCTTCACATGGCTGAGCTGCTCTGCTGATATGAAGGGCGATACACAGACTGGACTCTGTGTGCTGGGGGCCAAGGGAGGAGGGTGAGGGGTCACATAAGGCCAAACCCCCAAGACAAAGTGGCCTTGATTTCAGAAAGGCCCCGATGTCTGCAAGCACCTACCAAGCCCCCTATGACTTGTGCTGCCAGCTCTTATCTACACCCTCCTTCCATTTCCATCCCGCAAGCTCAAAAACAGGAAGAACCACTCTGTGCTCTGTCAGCTAGGAAGAGAGAACATCCTACCAGAGGACTACAGAGCCACAGAGAGAGACAGCTGCCAAAAGCAAGCAAGCCACACAGCATGAGGGGACAGATTGTTCCTTTGGACAGCTTGCTGTCTCTTCCAGATATGCAACTCCCCACCTCCTCCAAGCCCCCACCACGCCTCCCAGTAGGAGGCTGTGTCCACATCTAGGCTCTCTTCCAGGCAAGAGCTGTGCAGTGAGGGACACAGTTTTGCTGCTGGGAAGGCAAACACCAGCGAAGCAGGAGGCAGGCTTGCAGGCCTTGATCCTTGCAGACAGACTCTGAACCCAACCAAGACAGAGCCCCATGTTCATATGGGCCTTGCAGGGGGGCTGGTGAAGCACCACAGGTGTGTGTGTGTGGGGGGGGGGCGCTGAACTGTGGAAGGACACTCCAGAAGCAAACAGACTGCAATGACACCTGCAAGCCAGCGAAGCCACATGCTTCGGGGGGAAGTAGGAATGGGGAAAGGAAAAAAGGATGCACAAGTTGCTGTCTGATCTGGGAAATCTGTGCAGTCAGTAAACAGAAAAGGTGGTGTATGTCTGTCCATCAATCGATTCATCTGTTCATCAGTGCTGCAGCACCAAAAGTATGAAGCCTAGATGCCTGAAACTTGGCATGCATCCTTAAGGGACCTATGGGATAGGCACCTGAAGGTTGAGTTTAAAATGAACAGATTAGTTTAAATGTGCCCATGTGGTTGAATGTCCTTAGGGAGTAACTTCCTTAACAGCACAGTCCTGCAGTCCATACAGTTTGATGCCAGGAGGAGATGACAAGGCAGAGGGGGGAGAGTTACAGTCCTGCCACTTGTGCCACTCACCTATGGCAAATAAGACCTTGCTCACCTCTGCAGTCCAAAAGAAACTCATAGAAAATACATGCTTTCATCCACAGGTGAGCAGATGCGGCAAACAGACAGGTTAGGATAGCCTTTGTGTCTAATACAACGAAGCCTTCAAGCAAATTGGCACATCTGTCCAAGCTGGACACAGTATGCCCTCCTGGCTGAGCATACCATGCTTCCTTGCACCCCTAGGTATGGCACGTGCTCGCTCTCACCTCGCACTCTTCCTCCCTCCCTCCAGCCTGAGCTGAAATTAAGCAATATCCTTGCAATGTTAGTCTAATGTTAACATCCACTCAAGAAGGGAAGGCCTTCTAGAGAGGTTGCGTAAGCTTCTAGGATTGCTACAAACCAAAGGCAGCGATTTTGTTTGCTTGGCATAGAGTCATCAGGACTATCTGCCAGGAATGAGCCACTGTTAAAGCCACTCAAATTAGCCACCATCACTACATCCAATTCCACTGTTTAGCTTTGTGCTGTGTGAAGATGCCCTCCTTTTTATCTGCCTGAATCTCCCTCATGGAATGACCCCATTTGCGTTCCAGGATTAAGGGGAGGGACTATCAGAATTTGATGAGTATCTGTCAGGATTTTAGCTGAAATGAACCAACTTGTTGACCAACCTCCCAACAACTGGCCGCTGCACCTGTGCTGTGGTCTGCCCTACTGACTGGACTATTCACCCTTCAGGGTGCAAATTCAAATTGGGGATTAAATCACCAAATTAAAAGGAATTGACAGGATTAGGGGAAGTAAGGCCCAGGTTCAAATTCCCACTTGACACTAAAATGCAGCAGGTGACCTTCAGATGCCCACTTGTTGACAGCTGCTGCTGCTGTGAGGTTGTTGGAAGGAGAAAATGAGAAGCAGAGGACAGGGAATGTTTCCGTGGGCTCGTTATATTACACATTCCCAGGGCAAAGGAGGGCTTTTATGGGGGGTGGGGGAAGACTCCCAGCCCTTCCTGAGGTAGCGGCCTTTCCCCCAACCTCTCTACACCCTCATCTCATGAATATTTCTTCTTTGGGTGAAGTGAGGGTACAGCCACCATGGCCCAGCAAAGAGTGCCATTTTGGAGAAGACGCCATGCTCCACCATGCCTGTGACCGCTGGTAAGTTCACACAAGTTCTCACTTCTGTTTACCATCACCATGGCAAAGCAGGATGTAGGAACCTGGACAGTGGCCAAGCACAGCTAGATAGCCAAATCAGCAAGACATAAAAGGGGCGGAGGGGAAAAGAAAAATAAACCTTCCCTTGAGTGACTAAAAGTTTCTGCTAACCAGCTGGAAAGCTACTGCAGCCCCAGCTGACCCTGGCTGCTCATTCAGATACACTACTCTGAGTTTAGTCTTTTTATAGCCTCCTTTTTCCCACAACAGAAATGAAGGTGGCACTGAGGGAACCCTTAGTGATCTCAGCGGGCCCTCTGCCTGAGTAGACAAGCATTGTTTCAACACTTTTGGGGGCATTTAAAAGACAGCTACAATAGAGAAGAAATCTTCTTGAGAGAAGTCCTTGGCAGGGCTACACATCCTAGATGACTTCAGATCAACCTATGTCAGGGATTGCCACATGTATTCTTAGGATCTCCAAGGCCCATGGAAGACAACTGCATTATTATTTCATAAATAGTAAGATTCCAATCAACTTAAAGTATCCCATAACACTCAAACCCAAAGGGGTTATCCCATGAAGCTGACTGGTGGAAGGCTTACGACAGAGAAGAGGAAGGACTTCTTCACACAACATATAGTTAAAACTATGGAATTTGCTGTCACGGGAAGTGGTGATGGCTGCCAATTAATTAATTAATTAATTGAAGTTTTTATATGCCGTCCCATCGCTTAACGCCTCGGGACGGCTTACATAAACAAACATAAATAGACAACATAGTGCCCAATACAAATACAAAAAATACAAATTACACAAATTAAAAACCCCGATTCATTCTGGCTGGAAGTTAAAACCTATAGATAATATTAAACGTTGTTAAAATATTGTTTAAATAAAAAGGTCTTAGCCTGGCGCTGAAAAACAAATAGCGACGGCGCCAGGCAGACCTCTCTGGGGAGCGCATTTCACAGTCAGGGCACCACCGCAGAGAAAGCCCTCCTCCGGGTACTTTGCCTTCTGATGTCTCTCAAGGAAGGCTCCCAGAGGAGGGCCTCTGCTGCCGATCTCAAGGGGCGGGAGGGCAAATAAGGAAGCTGTTGAGGTGCAACTCAACATGTAAACAACTCACACGTTCACGAGCAATAAAACTAAAGTCCTTTATTGCTACTTGTCTACAAGATTTACAACTCAATACATGAGCTCTTCTGTTGAGGCCTTTGGAATGCAGATGTTACTCCTCTAGTGGTGTCTCTCCCCGAGCCCACGTGGGACTAGCCCTCCTGGCCCCGCCTTCTTCCCTCTGGCATAACAAGGCCTGCCTTTGCTCGTACCTCCTCAGAATTCTACTCCTCAGATTGGTCGCTAGGGAAAAGTCCATTACGCCCCCTGCGTCTCCTGTGTCATATTCAGAGGTCAGACTAGATGGCCCGGGAGGCCCCTTCTGACTCGCTCTGTTTCTATGTTTCTATGTTCAGGAAGTTCAGCGTCAGTGGGAGGAGGGGCAACCTGCTCTGACCCTTCCTGAGTGGAACTGGAGGCGTCTTTTCCCTCGGGGCTCTCTTGCTTTGATGTGGGCTCGGGTGTTTCCTCAATGAGCAGGGAGTCAGGGGGAGGTGCGGCTACCTGCTCAGCCACCCCTAAGCTAGGTTGTGGGGTTGGCATTTGGGTACAGGGTCCCAAGCACAAGACATCCTCGTGAGGTGCTGCCTCTGTTGGGGCTTCAGGCATGGCAGAAGCAGGCATTCCTTTAGGTATCCAGGAACCTTAATTAATTAATTTGTATGACCTTAATTTGTATGCCGCCCCTTGCAACAAGCCTCAAGGCGGCTCACAACCACAAATAAAACATCCAAAGTACAATATTCAAAACATTAAAAACATTAAAAACTGGCCCATCTCGAGGTAAAGATAAAAATACAATAAATAAAATAAGTAAACAAATATAAATTAACAATTAAAATAACTTTTAAATAAAAAGGTCTTCGCCTAGCGCCGTCGTCGTTTTTCGGCACCAGGCGAACCTCTCTGGGGAGCGCGTTCCATAGGTGGGGCGCCACTGCAGAAAAGGCCCTCCTCCGGGTGCTTACCCTCCTTATTTCCCTCACGGAGGGCTCCCGGAGAAGGGCATCTGCTGCTGATCGTAGGGGGCAGGAGGGCAGATATGGTTGCAGACGCTCCTTTAGGTAGCCAGGACCCAAGCCGTTGAGGGCTTTATAGGTAATAACCAACATGTTGAATTGGGCCCGGACTTCAATCGGAAGCTAGTGTAGCTGACGGAGAACTGGGGTGATATAAGAACCACGCCCAGTCCCTGTCAGCACCCTGGCAGCTCTATTTTGGACCAATTGAAGTATCCGGACAGTCTTCAAGGGTAGCCCCACGTAGAGCGCATTAGAGAAATCCAATCGGGAAGTCACCAGCGTGTGGGTCACTGTCGCCAGGCAGTCGTACTCCAGGAAGGGACGCAGCTGATGGATCAGCCGAAGCTGATGGAAAGCGCTCCTCACCACTGCAGACACTTGAGCTTCCAAAGTCAGCTCCGGGTCAAGGAGCACTCCCAGGCTGCGGACCCTGTATCTCAGAGGGAGTGCAACCGCATTTAAGACTAGGGTCAGGTCCCCTATTCCGAAGCCCGACCCACCCACCAACAGGACCTCCGTCTTGTCAGGATTGAGCCTCAGTTTATTGGCCCTCATCCAGCCCATTACCTCGGCCAGGCACTGGTTCAGCACAGCCACTGCCTCACCTGGATCGGTGGAGAACGAGAGGTAGAGCTGGGTATCATCAGCGTACTGGTGATTCTGCAGTCCACACCTCCTGATGACCTCTCCCAGCGGTTTCATGTAGATGTTAAAGAGCAGAGGGGACAAAATGGACTCCTGCGGAACTCCATGGCATAGCTGCCATGGCGCAGAGCCATAGTCCCCCAGCACCACCTTCTGGAATCGGCTGTTGAGGTAGGAGTGGAACCACTGCAAAGCAGTGTCGCCAACTCCCAATCCCACGAGCCTATCCAGGAGGATACCATGGTCGATGGTATCGAAAGCCGCTGAGAGGTCCAGGAGAACCAACAGGGACGCACTCCCCCTGTCCCTCTCCCTGCACAGGTCATCATGCAGGGCGACCAAGGCAGATTCAGTACCGTACCCGGGTCTGAAGCCGGACTGAAATGGGTCCAGATAATCAGTTTCATCCAAGAGTGCTTGGAGTTGTCCTGCCACCACCCGCTCCAGCACCTTGCCCAGAAACGGAATGTTGGCCACCGGTCTATAATTGGCGACCACCTCTGGATCCAGGGAAGCCTTCTTTAGGACTGGCTGGACTACCGCCTCCTTTAGGGGTGTAGGCACCTGGCCGTTTCTTAAAGAGGCATTGACCACCTCCAGGATCCAGGGCACAATCCCGTCCTTGGCACTCTTTAGTAGCCAAGATGGGCACGGGTCCAGTAAACAGGTGGTTGAGCATACCAATCCAAGCACCTTGTCCACATCATCAGGCCGCAAAAACTGAAATTCATCCATCAATGGCGGACAAGACGGCGTCGTTGGCCCCTCCCTCTGTATTAATAGCAGAGTCCAGCTCGTGACGAATCTGAGCGACTTTCTCCCCAAAATGCGTGGCAAAGTCATCACAGCAGGTCTTCGAAGGTGGCACCAGATCTTTTTCGGGGCCAGAACTTATTAGCCCCTGCACCACCCAAAAGAGCTCCGCTGGACGGCGTTGTGAGGAGGCAATGGACGCGGAGAAGAATCTTTTTTTCGCCGCCCTCACCACCACAGCATAGGCTCGATAATGAGCACATAAGTGTGTTTGGTCAGATTCATCCCGTGATTTCCTCCACCTACGCTCTAGCCATCTACCAACCTGCTTCATCGCCCGTAATTCAGGTGTATACCATGGGGATGAACGGGCTCTGCCTGGTTGGAGAGGGCGCTTAGAAGCGATCGTGTCGATAGCCCTAGTCATCTCCCCATTCCACATATCAACCAGGGCCTCAACAGGAGCACCAGCCTTGTCAGCCGGAAAATCCCCCAGAGCCTTCAGGGATCCATCCGACTCCGGAGGCGGACCAAGATAATCGGGTCCGCACCCTTACAGAGGGAGAAGCTGCTCTCGAGCTCAAACCTCACGAGGAAGTGATCTGACCATGACAAGGGCATCAAACATATGTTCTTCACCCTCAGATCACCCTCTCCCCGCCCCGTCGAGAAAACCAGGTCCAGAGTGTGTCCACGTTCATGGGTCGGGCCGCTGACATGTTGAGACAGCCCCATGGCCGTCATGGAGGCCATGAAGTCCTGAGCCGCCCCGGATAGATCCGTCTCGGCATGGAGATTGAAGTCCCCCGGGACCAACATTCTGGGAGTCATCAACACCAGGTCTGAGAAGACCTCCATCAGCTCAGGCAGGGAGTCTGTTGGGCAGAAGGGTGCACGGTACACCAACAGAATCCCCAATCTGTCTCGGTCGCCCAACACCAAGTGGAGACACTCCAGCCCCGGTCTCGAGGGGACAGGAAGCCCCGTGAGGGAAAAGGAAGCTCGATAAACTAGAGCGACCCCCCCTCCCCTCCGGGCGTGGATGGTGCTGGACTAGGTACCCGGGCGGGCACAGTTCTGAGAGGGCAACATCTTCCCCCTCCCCCACCCAGGTCTCGGTGATACAAGCCAGGTCGGCCCTCTCATCCACAATCAGGTCGTGGATGAGAGTAGCTTTATTGTGGACCGACCTGGCGTTGAGCAACAGCACCGTCAGGCCCGTGGGGCAGTTGACAAGGCTACCTGGCACCCGCCGGTTGGGGGAATAACCAGAAGGAGGGACAGGTGTTAACTATCTGTCCCGCCTTCTCCTAGGCGGGACAGTTAAACCCCCACTGCGACCATAGCGACCATTGCCCATCACCACCCCGATGGTGGCCCCCACGCGCTCCCCAGGTAACATATCTAAACTAAACTTGAGATGGGCCCCTAAAAACTAGATAAAAATTTAAAACAGTTAAAACCTACCCAAAAACCAGCATCTCACCTCCAAAACCTCAACCAGACTCCCTGGCCAGCCCAGCCCCCGAACGGCCCAGAACGGCCCTAACGGCAATCCACCAATTTGGATGGCTTTAAAAGGGGATTGGACAGATTCATGCAGGAGGAGGCTATCCATGATTACTAGCCTTGCTGGCCATGGGCTGCCTTCTTTATCAGAAGTGGCAGGCCTGCATACCTCAGTTGCTGAAGAGCTTGGGTAGGAGGAGGTCTTGCACCCATCCTGCTTGAGCAATCCTGTGGAGTGCTGGACTGGATGGGATTTGAGCCTGATCTGGCATTCTTATGTTCTTAAGGTGCTGTATGCCCTGTTGAGGCATGCTTTATGGGCAGGGATCTCTTCCTCATGAGTAGTACCATGACAGGATTAAATCCCACACTTCTGTTGGCCAGAAGGAGTTGTTCTCTGCTAGAAAAGCTGCAACAGATGTTGCATACCTCATGTTCCATCACCAATCCCACCCACACATGCACAGCAGTATTTAAAGCTCTCCTGTCACCTTGTTCTAAAAGCAGCTTGTCTTGTATACATTAGAAGACGTGACACCAGGTGTCTTCAAGTGGTGACGTGCTATGAATGGAAGAAACCTATAAGGAGCATTTGGTTTCATTAAATATCACTCACTGGTCTCTTGGCACTTGAAAAAGTGCTCACTTCATTCTGAATGTCTCCCTTTCTACTTTCTCCACACCAGACATTATTTTAAACACATCCATCATGTCTCCCCTTTCACATTTTTTCTAAGCTGAACAGTCTCAGTTGTTGGAGCTGTTCCTCACAGGGGAGCTGCTCCAGCTCCCTGATTGTTTTTGTTGCCCTTCGCTGTACTTTTTCCAACTCAGTAATGTCCTTTTTCAGGTAAGATGACCAGACCTGCTCCCATGCAATCCCTAAAAGAATTAACAACACTTCAGGTTAATGTGAAAAGAGCCCTCTGTAGTTAGAGAGGGAAGTATTCCCAGGATTTGAGGAGTAGAACTACAGGGCAGGACTGTGGCCCCATCTCAACTGAGGAAGCTCCAACTATACAGTTCAGCCTTCCCCTTCCTGGGACCCTCCAGATGTATTGGATCACAACCCTCAAAGACCTCCCAAGAGAGCTACACTGACATAACCAGTTACTTGCACAAAGGTGAAGAGGGAACTGGGGAGGCAGGCGCCCAGGGTGTCAAGCAACTAGATGCCCAGAAATTCAGCATTTCTCTCTTAGGTTCAAGAAGATTCTCTCAGTCCCATGTAGAGCTAGAAGAGATGAAGGGTTCTTCTGAATCAGGCCCAGGGTCCATTTAAGCCAGCATTCTGTTCACACCAAGGCCACCCAGCTGCCTGTGATCAGCCCATAAGTAGGAGGCAACTGGACCCTCCTGTCCATGCTCCCCAGCAACTATGCACTATGGATGTGTTGGACTGCAACTCCCAGCATACACCCCAACCAGCTGTGTTTAGTCAGTCCACTGCCACCAATCAATACCCCAGTCATACAAACACAGAAAACGGTGCCTGTGTTCTGTTTATGGGCATGGAGGTCAGGATCCTTTGCTGAGCAAAGAAAACAACATTATGCTGGTTCACATCTCTTCCTTGCATGCGGGAAGTAATCCATAGGTCATGAAACCATTTTATTACAAGGTAGAAGAACCCATCAGACACAGAGAGGAACAGAACACAGGAAGCTGCAGCAGTTATTGCTTTAGAATCACAAACTGTGAAGGAGTCAGAAAGAAAGCCCTGACAGGGAACAGGGAGAGGGGGCAAGCAGCCCTTTGGAAGAATGCTGGGTGGTTGCCTAGCAAGACACAGGACTAGAACCTTGTACAGAAGGATGCAGTCAGCAGGTAGAGAGGAATTAGTCAAACCAGCAGCACCACCACCTTTAATTATGCTTCAAGAAACTGACAGCATATTTGGGTTTTTCTCCCAGATTTGAGGACAGCCAGCCAATTCATGTATTAAAATATTTCTATCTTGCTTAACCTGCACTTTGAAGCCACTCAACCACAAGGAAGGTTTTTGTGAGCCATCTTTCAGCTAAACTCAAAAAAATTGAATTTCACACTACCTCTTTGATGTATCTAGGCTACCGCATTTCCCCAAATGGATTACAAATGGACCCAGAAAAGATACAAGCAGCTCTTTTGTGGCAACCCCCACGCACGAAGAAGGAACTACAGAGGTTTCTCGGGTTTGCGAACTTCTACTGCCGATTTATCCCGAACTTTTCTCGTATCACCACTCCTTTGACTGATCTCTTGAAAGACAAAGAACGAGCTCTGAAATGGCCTCCAAGTGCAGCAGCGGCGTTTATCTCGTTGAAACGTCAGTTTACTTCTGAACACCATTTGTTGCACCCCGATACATCAGCACCGTTCACACTCCAAACTGATGCCTCCGACAAAGCCATAGGAGCCGTCCTTTTACAATCGTCGCAACACCCCTCTAGGAATCTTAAACCAATTGCATTTTATTCTTGCAAACTAACCAGCTCTGAACGGAACTACACGATCTGGGAGAAGGAACTGCTGGCTATCAAAGCTGCTCTGGAAGAATGGCATCATTTACTAGAAGGATCTCCCCACAAAATACTCATACAAACTGATCACAAGGCACGGCTGGGGGGAGAGGATATGACATAACAGAGAGATGAGATCGCCATTCAGAAGCGAACATCTCTGAGAATAAGACATTTCAGGAGCAGCTCTACAGTACAGTCGTAAATCTTGTAGATAACTAGCAATAAATAGATTCAGTTTTATTGCCTTGTAAGTGTGGTTAATTACAACCAGAGTGCCTGGGCCGGCGGGCCCCCAACCACAACACCCCCTTCTTCCCTCCCCATTCCTTTCACCTCATGTGCTGCATCTTTTTCAGATTATACATAAACCTTTCTAAGAGCCTTTGTAGCTGATGAGCAGGATCAGAGACTTCAGCTAAGGGAACAAACACATGCTGAACACTTGGCGGTCCAGTAGTGCCAAAGAGCCAGGATGAACTTTACCCTCTGTAAATAGATTTCTGGAGAGAAGCAGGTTGCTTACCTGTAACTGATGTTCTTTGAGTGGCCTCTGTGCATTCACACATATGGGTGTTGCGCCTGCGCAGTGCCTAGGCCGGAAGATTACAAAGCTAACGGTTTTTGGCGGGAAAACGCTCCGCTCCCCTCTCCCCATAGTATAAATAGAGTGGAGCGTCCGCCATTTTATTCAGTCTTGAAGACTGACATTCGCCCCCTTGAAGTTAAAGACGGCATTACAATAAGCATCATCGGTACCATAAGATCAGTGTGGAACTGATGAAAAAACAGTTCCAGGGGATTCAAGATGGCGTCGGAACGAAACGGACGTGATTAATAGGGGCTCCTATCATCACGCTGGTAATGCTCGATAGTGAGTCGTGGGAGACTTAACTAAGCCCTGTCGGGGCAAAGACAGATTGCCTGGCATTATCTCTTCTGGTTGATGTAGGACGGCAATCCTATATCTTACTGGAAAAGGCTCAGGCATCTCTCAATCGGGCTACACAGGGGGTTTTCTAGCCCCTGCCAGTTCTCGGTATCGGATGGATTAATTAGCTTACTTTAGCCAGATATGCATTGGATGGCTGGTAAGCATTCTTATTTCTTATTTCTCTTTGCAATATTACCTGTGGGAAAGCTGCTGTCTATAATTTGATCCAAAGAAGATAAAAGGGCTCCGAGCGGGCTTTCTCTAAGTGGCGAATGACATACAAGAGACTGTGAAGACTTCTATCTGGATTGAAGCCGAGGAAAAAGATTTTTCTTCTAATCTCTCTATGGGCAAAGGCAAAGATTAATTACTATGAAATAATTAGAGGACAGTGAAACTAGAAGTTAAAGCGAACACTTGGATATCTGTTTGGACTTCTGCCAAGACTAAGTGGATTCTTGCCAGGGGAATTTTTACTATTACTACGTGGTGTTTCCTCTCTACTGTGATGTTTTGCTGGTAAGCACTTTTGTTTTCTTTATTTACCCCTTTTTTGCAATATTATTTGTGAAAAGACTATATTTTGTTGTTAATTGGCATATAGAAGAAGAAAAAGCCCTTAATTTGCCGGTGTTATTTTTTTTTTTTTCCGTTCTTTGTTCTTCTTGGCTGGCTTCCATTTTTCCTGGCTTGCTGCCAAAGACTGGTTTACTTTCCATTTTGTTTTTTAAACAGAATTTTGTTGCCACCTGGTTGTGACTGAAATTATTGCAAGTTACTCTTTTTTTTTCTTTCTTTTTTCTTTTTTCTCTTTTCTCTTTTTTTCTCTCCTTTCTCTTCTCTTTTTTCTTTAATACCTTATTCAACTTATATTTTTCTCTCCGACTTTTTGTTGTTGATATACTGAAATTTCTTCGGTGAACAACCTTCATTATGAGGAAAACTCAGCCATCCTCAGCACCCTCCTCTGTGGGTCAAAGTCCAATCCATCACCCCAAGACAGAAGATGTTGCAAAAACCTTAATGGCGATACAGGCGACTTTGACAACCTTGCAAGCATCTCAAGAGGCAATGGCAATACGGCTGGAAAGTCTATCAAATGAACAGAAGGAGCGACTTGATAAACTGGATAACTTGTTTAAAAAAAATGACAACTCAACTATCGGAAGTACGACTTAAAGCGAAACAGAACACACAAAAAATACAACAAGTATCTGAAAAATTGGAGATAGTAGATAAATCAACATGGGATTCAATGGCCGTGTTAGAGATGGAAAAGGCATCGTATTATCTAAGATTCCAGAACATAATGGAAAAAAAAGATGAAGACCTGCGAGAAGTTATAACTGATATGTTGGCGGAGCTTTTGGAAATAGAGAATGAAGCCATGGCCATGGGAATCGATCTCGTTTATAGGGTCAATTCCTCTTATACCAGAAAAAATAAACTCCCGGGAGAAGTTCATGTCAAATTTGCTTAAGATCTATAAGAGACAACCTCTTGAAGGCAGTACGGGAGAAGCCATTAAAGAGAGATGATCATCAGGAGGTGACGGTCCTGAAACAAATTCCATGGAGGATTAGAGAGGGAAGAAAGAAATATCAATTCCTTACAACAAAATTGATCAAGAAAAAGATTATCTTTAAATGGCTAACACCAGAAGGAATATTTCTTACATGAAATTCTGTAAGATATAAATTGGATTCAATTCTTAAAGCACAAGAGTTCTATGAAAAATTTAGAGCTGAGTTGGAAGAGGAAGACCCTGTCGTATCTGAGGAAGGAGAAAAAGGTGCTGAGGCAATGGAATTAATAGTGTACCAATCTGAACAAGGAGAATTGCTGAAGGTTGATTCACAACTAGAAGTACAGAATTTGGATTCAAAGGAGAAGAAAAAAGGTAGAATTGTAAAGGCAAAGAAGGACAGGTTGCTTACCTGTAACCATTGTTCTTCGAGTGGCCATCTGTGCAGTCACACACATGGGGGTTCTGCGCCTGCGCAGTGCCTTAGGCCGGAAGATTAACAGCTAACGGATTTTGGCGGTAACACTCCTCTCCCCCCTCCCCCCTACTTAGTATAAAAGGGAGTGGAGTGTCCGCCATTTTCCAGTCTTAAGACGACCGGACGTTCGCTTCCTAAAAATATATATATATATATATATATATATATATCCCTCTTGCTTATTGAGGAAAAAAATGCGGAAGGCCAAAAAAGGGCCTGACCACCCCTGACACCGCGTGGGGTCGGTGGGTGGGTTGTGTGACTGCACAGATGGCCACTCGAAGAACAATGGTTACAGGTAAGCAACCTGTCCTTCTTCTTCATGGCCTCTGTGCATCACACACATGGGTAGATTGACCAGCTTACCAAAGTAGGAGGAGGGAGGTGTCATCACCGGAGAATAGATGATAAGACGGCTCTGCCAAAGGAACAGTCTCGTCTGGCCCGGACATCCAGTCTATAGTGCTTGGCAAAAGTGCACGGTGTGGCCCAGGTGGCAGCTCTACAAATGTCTTGGGTTGGAACCCCCGACGCAAAAGCTGAGGAAGTAGCAACAGCTCTAGTGGAATGGCCTCTCGGATTTGAGGGTAAATCTAATTTGGAAAGTTGATAAGACAGTTGAATCGTGTTAACAATCCACTTGGATAAACGTTGGGGGGTGACCGGATAACCACGATCGTGTTCTGAATACTTCACAAAAAGTCTATTAGAATGTTGGGTCGACTCCGTTCTGGAACGATAAAAGGCGAGGCAGCGTCGGGCATCGAGCATATGGAGGGACCGTTCTATCGGATTCGACGGAGTCGGAAAAAAGGATGGGAGAACAATCTCCTGGTCCATATGGAAAGAGGTAGCCACCTTTGGAAGGAAAGACGGGTCAAGCTGCAAACGACCTTCTCTTTATGAAAGTTGAGGAAGGGAGGGTCCACTCGTAAAGCACAAAGTTCTGACGCTCTGCGGGCCGAAGTGACAGCAACAAGGAATGCAGTCTTCCATGCAACAAGGCGGAGGTCCACTGTCGCCATGGGTTCGAAAGGTGGTCGAGTAAGTGCCTGCAAGACCACCGAAAGGCTCCATGTCGGCATGAAAGGTTTAACCGTAGGATGAAGATTAGAAAGTCCCTTTAAAAACTTTTTAACTAGAGGCTGAGAAAAAACGGAAAGTCCCTGTATTGATCCACGGTAGGAAGAAATCGCCGCCATATAAACTTTAATGCAGGAAAGTTTAAGTCCAGAGCGGTGCAATTCGAGTAAGAACTGAAGGATCTGCTCGATCGAAGCCGAGGATGGAGCGAAGGATCGTGCTTCAGCAAAACTGGAGAATCTACGCCATTTAGCAGCATATGATTTCCTGGTGGAGGGCCGTAGAGCAGAATCGATAATATACTGGAGATCCGGACTCATTGGCTGTGAGGCAGAGACTATGGGAGCAGGCTCGGACGGATTCGATAGATGTACCGATGCCGGCGGTTCGGACTCTGTTACTGAATCCGCCAGGCAGTAAGTTTCATCGATTGTATATCTGGGTGTCGGACTGTACCTCCCTCCTGAGTGATGAGGGAGGGGAGAAGGGGAAGTTGGAGAAACTCCCCCTGAGACACTCGTAGGAGTGTGGGAAACCAAGGTTGGCGAGGCCACCAAAGGGTAATTAACAGTCCCGTGGCCCCTTCGTGTATAATCTTCGCCAGTACCCTCATAATCAGGGGAATCGGAGGGAACGCATAGAAGTTCATGCCCGTCCACGGAATCATGAAGGCGTCCCCGGAAGATCCCTGCCCCATGCCTGCCCTGGAGCAATAAGTGACGCATACCCTGTTCGAATGGGTGGCGAAAAGATCTATGTCCGGGGGACCCCAGCGGTGGAAAAGTCTGTCTCGAATCCGACTGTCCAACTCCCATTCATGTGAATGAGACATCTGTCTGCTTAAGAGGTCTGCTTCCACATTGTCCGTTCCTGCTAAGTGGACCGCTACTAGCGTAATATCTCGAGGGATGCACCAATCCCAGATCCGAATGGCCAACCGAGCTAGCTTGATGGATCTGGTGCCTCCCTGCTTGTTGAGATAAAATACCGTCGCCACGTTGTCCGTGGTAATCTGGACAACTTGGTGTAAAATAAGGTCCTCGAACGTCTGGAGGGCCTTGAAGACAGCCAGCAACTCGAGAAAATTGATGTGGTTCCTGGATTCGCTCCGGTTCCAAAGTCCTTGGGTGCGTATCGTAGAGCATACTGCTCCCCATCCCAACAGAGGTGCGTCGGTACCGATGGTCATTGTAGGGTACCGAGGTCGAAACGGGACACCGGTATTGAGGTGGTCCGGATTTATCCACCACAGCAGGGATTGCAGTACGGATCCCGGAAGTTCGATCCTCATAGTAGGCAGGTCCCTTTGGGGACGAAAAACTCTGTTGAAGAAAAGTTGTAGAGGGCGCATCCAGAGCTTGGCGTGAGGAACTACAGCTATGGCGGCTGCCATGTGTCCCAGGAGGGTTTGAATAGTTCGTGCTGGGACGCTGGACTTTCGTCGAATCCGCTCGATATGACGAAATATGGTCTGTTGTCTGGTGGCAGGTAGGAAGGCTCTTTCTTTCATGGAGTCGAGGCGTGCACCGATGAAATCGATCGTCTGTGTAGGAATAAGAGAAGATTTCCGTTGATTAATACATAGTCCAAGGTCCTGCAGCAGAGTACATGAGGTACGAATGTCCTCCAAAAGTCCCTCTTTTGACTCGGAAACCAACAGCCAATCGTCGAGGTATGGGTAAACTTGGATACCCCGCAGGCGAAGGTGCGCGCAGACGGGGGCCATGCATTTTGTAAAGACCCTCGGTGCTGTTGCCAGTCCAAACGGTAGCACATTGAATTCGTAGATCTCTGGTGCTACTGCAAATCTAAGGAAACGCCTATGCCGTGGGTGAATTGAAATATGAAAATAGGCGTCCTTCAAATCAAGCGACGCGAACCAGTCTCCTCTCCGGAGCAACGGGAGAATACTTTGAAGTGTGGTCATCCGAAATTTTCTTGGTGTTATGAACTTGTTTAAGGCTCTCAAGTCCAAAATTGGTCGGAGACCTCCGTCCCTCTTCGGAACGGTAAAGTATTTGGAATAGAATCCGTGGAGCCCTTCCGAAGGTGATAAACAACGAATCGCTCCCTTTTCAAGGAGTTGATGGATCTCGTCGATCAACACCGGTGATCCTGTTGTGAACCGGACAGGGCTCGATGATGGAACAACGTCGAATTCGATTCCATATCCGTGCTCTATGATAGCTAACACCCATTTGTCAGATGTAATGGTCTCCCAAACGGGGAACCGACCTTTCAATCGGTCCCCAAATGAGAGGGGAAAGGGTGTAGGTGGGAGTAGGAGAGAGGTCCGCTCGTCCCATCAGCGTTGCCGACGATCTGCATCGAAGCGCCGGCGTCCCTGTTGGAAACGTTGGGACGTTTGTTGTCGACGGCGCTGCTGGCGTTGGATTGGCTGTTGCTGCCGAGGTTGGTATTGTCGGTATGGAGGACGAGACCATGACCACTTACGTCGTGGTTGAGATGGGAGCTCCATTCGACGGGCCGTCATCCGGGATTCATGGAGCTTCTTGAGTTTGCTGTCAGTTCTGGAGTGGAAGAGGCCGGACCTGTCGAACGGCATCTCTTCAATTCTCCTCTTGGTCTCGTCCGGGAAGTTACAATTCCTCAGCCACGCATGCCTCCGGAGGGAGATGGCACCCAGGAGCGAGCGGGAGTCGGTATCGACATGGTGGCGGGCAGTGGAAAGTTGCTGCACCGCCACCTGCATGGCCTCTTTAATGAATGTGCGCGCCAGATCACCTTGGTGGTTGGGAAAAGTGGCTATGATACCATCAAGTCTTTGCATCAAAAAATATTGGTATCTCGCCAGGGTTGCTTCATAGTTGGAAATGCGCAACCCGAGGCCAGCTGCCGTATACACCCTGCGCGCAAGCGAATCCACCTTCCTGCCTTCCTTGTCTCGGGGCGATGTATGGCCGCGAGCTTCCCTCCCCTGGGAGGATTCCACAACCATCGAATTCGGTCTGGGGTGTCGGAGCAAGAATGGGATATCTCCTTCACGAACCCTATACATTGACTCGTATTTACGAGAAGTAGGTTGTGGTTGTGCTGGAAAGTCCCAGGGTTGGGTCATCGCCTGCTTCAGGGTTGTAATAAGCGGCAGCGCGATGAAGGTGGATTGTTCGCCTCTGACCACATCGTATATTCGGTCGGTGCTAGGACCAGGTTGTTGGTGGGCCTCGATTTCGAGAGACTTCACCAACCTGGCCATCAGTTCCCCGAAGGAAACATGCGGTTCATCGGGTGACGCCGGCCCCTGGGAGGTGACTGCTGCATCCGGGGAGGTCGAATCGGCTTCGGAATCATCTGAATCCATCCAATAAGGTGGTATACTGGAGGACAAATCCTCTGGTGATTCCGACCTGTCTTGTTGTCTGGTTGGAGCCCGCGGGGCATCTACAGGAGTAGAATGAAGATGGCCCCCGGCTGTCGGTGGTGAAAGATGGCTCCTCGGAGCAGGGTAATATGCCATGGATTGGCTTTCTCTGTGCTGAGGAGCAGAGGAGTATCGGACATGGTACCAGTCGTCCGATCTCGGTTCCAATGATTGGCTCCTGCGGCTTCTCGGAGAAGGGGCCATCTCCACATGCGGCGCGGGTGGCATTGGAGTCGGGGATCGAACCCTCTGGGGGGAATCCCTTATCTCCCCATCCGAAATCGAGCCACGCTGGGGATCCTGAGGAGGTTTGGGAGCCGCCCAGCGCGGTGAGCCTGGTGGAGTGACCCACATGGCTGCCTGAATGGTCGGTACCGAGGGGGTCGGTACCGTAACTGAGGTCGGTACCGAGGATGCCGCCGAACCCGAGTGGCGATGTTTTCCGTGCTCGGGGTTCTTTGATTTTTTCTCCACTCTGCCAGTTTTATCCTTCCTCGCCTTCTTGTGCAGCGGTTCTTTGCCAGAATCGCTGTGTTTACGTTTTTCCTTATGCTTTTTTGGCATAGGATCTGGCTGGTCGGCCATGTTTGAAGCCGCTGCGCTGGAGGGGCGCGAAGGCGGGGCGGCAGAGGAAGAGGCGGTACGCTGCGGAGGATCAGCGATAGTTGAATGGCCTTCGGGAGGAGCCAAAGGTATGGGCTTTGCCACTAGCCGATCGGATTGGAGAAGGGCCTGATCCCACAGTAGCTTGCGGAGGCGGTTCTCCCTGTTCTTTCGCGCTTGCTTGGAGAAGGCCAAGCAATGGCGGCACTTATCGGTTCTGTGCCCCTCCCCCAGACACAGAAGGCACAGATCATGCGGGTCTGCAGTGGACATTTTAGAGCCACACTGCCCGCATTTTCGGAACGCCGCCCGCTGCGCCATCGTAGAAATAAGAAGAAAAGAAGATAGTGAAGCGGGAAAGTAATATTTTTGGTTTTGTTTTGTTTTTTTTTTTTAGAAACTAGAGAAAAGTGATAATAACGAGGAAGAACAATACGTGAATAAACAGCGTGAGAGGAAAAACAGGGAAATAGAACTTGGAAAGGAACGAGAATTATACAACGAACAAGGTAAGTAGAATCTAAGCGAGAGCGAAGCGGCACGAGGCACAGCGAACGGCGGTCGCGAAGACTGGAAAATGGCGGACACTCCACTCCCTTTTATACTAAGCAGGGGGGAGGGGGGAGAGGAGTGTTACCGCCAAAATCCGTTAGCTGTTAATCTTCCGGCCTAAGGCACTGCGCAGGCGCAGAACCCCCATGTGTGTGATGCACAGAGGCCACGAAGAAGAATAAGTAAATAACCTTACTAAATATGGCTAGCAAAAAGGAAGGAAAAATTGAACTTCTCTCCCTAAATGTTAATGGATTAAATGGACAGTCTAAGAGAAGAAGGATTTTTGCTCAGCTTCAAAAACGAAACTTAGAGATAATCTGTCTACAAGAAACACATATTAAGAAACAACATGATAAATTTTTGGAATGTTCAAAACTGGGGAAATTGTTTGTGTCTTCTGCATCGCAAAAGAAAAAAGGTTTAGCACTGTATGTTAAAGATAAACTGGACCCTAAGTATATTCTTGCTGATGAGGATGGTAGGATCTTGATGGTTGAAATCACAATTAAACTTAAAAAGGTGCTCTTAGTGGCAATATATGCACTGAATGAGCATCAGGAAACTTTTTATCAAAAGCTACATAGATTACTCTTACAAGTGGACTATCAGACTGTGTGTGTAATGGACGATTTTAATGCAATTGTGAACAAGGAAACCTACTACAAGACTGAAAGTAAGGGAAAAAAGGGTAGGAAGAGTCTTCCAAAATCTTGCTCCAATTTGATTGAGGAATTCAGTTTGATAGATGCCTGGAGACACAAAAACCCATCTTTGGCCAATTATTCTTTCTATTCAAGCAGACATAGGTCATGGTCTAGAATTGATATGGTTTGGGTAACTCCAGACCTAATCTCAGACTTGATAGAAGCTGAAATGGAGACAAATGTCTGGGCTGATCACAATCCTGTATTTATATCACTGAAAGGAGTTGCAAGGATGCCCAGATGGAGTCTAGATAAAGCATTATTGAAAGATAAAAAGTTTCTAGAAAAGATAAGCAAAGAGATGCAAGTATTCTTTCAAATAAATAAAGCCGAAGAAACTTCTTTGCAGAATGTCTGGGATACAGCTAAAGCCTATGTCAGGGGATTGATAATAACTTACTCAGCAAGAATAAATGAAAAAAAAAAGCAAGAGCGAGCAACATTAATAGAAGAACTGAGGAAACGGGAACAAGAATTGCAGGCGGATCCAACAAAGAGTAATCTTAGGGTCCAAACGAACACTTTGAAGCACAAATTAAATCTCTTGGATACAAGTGAACTCGCCAAGCAAATGAAACTGACTCAACAGAACTTTTTTGAAAATGCTAATAAGCCGGGGAGATGGCTAGCATATACAGTTAAAAAAGAAAGAGAGAAGAGAGTGATTTCAAAACTGAGAGACGGAGAAGGACGACTGCAGGTACAAAATACACAAATTAAGAAAACAGCTGAAGACTTCTTTGCAAGATTATACCGGAAGGAGGAGTTCTCGATTGGGAAGGTGACAGAATATATACAAAAGGGAGATTTGCCAAAACTACCAGAAAAGTTTCAAAAAATACTGAATCAGGAAGTAGCAACTATGGAAATAACAGAGGCAATTACACGACAGAACGATAAAACCCCTGGTCCGGATGGATTACCACCTGAATTTTACAAATCATTTGAGGGAGTTTTTGCTACATTTTTTAAAGACATATGTAACGAAGCATTATTAAATGCTAAAGTACCAGATACTTGGATGGAGGCAAATATAACATTAATACCTAAAGAAGACATGGATTTAACTGAGATTCAAAACTATAGACCTATATCATTATTAAATGTGGATTATAAAATTTTTGCCTCAATATTGGCAGAAAGGTTGAAGAAGTTCTTAATAGACTTTATCCAGACCAAAATGGTTTCCTGCCTAAAAGACAAATGAAGAGTAATCTGAGGACTATCTTGGATATTCTAAAATACTACGAGACACATACAGAAAAACCAATGGCTTTATTGTTTTTAGACGCTCAGAAAGCTTTTGATAATGTCAATTGGCAATTTATGATGTATCAGATGGAGCAAATGAAGGCCACATGCCTGCTGGTCCCTCGTTATTGGATGACTTTCAGTTTTTGCGGCCCGATGATGTGGACAAGGTGCTTGGATCGGTACACTCAACCACCTGTTTACTGGACCCGTGCCCATCTTGGCTATTAAAGACCGCCAAGGACGGGATTGAACCCTGGATCTTGGAGGTGGTCAACGCCTCTTTGAGAGACGGCCGGGTGCCGGCCCCTTTAAAGGAGGCGGTAGTCCGGCCAGTCCTAAAGAAGGCTTCCCTGGATCCAGAGGTGGTTACCAATTATAGACCGGTGGCCAACATCCCGTTTTTGGGTAAGGTGCTGGAGCGGGTGGTGGCGGGACAACTCCAGGCACTCTTGGAGGAAACTGATTATCTGGACCCATTTCAGTCCGGCTTCAGACCCGGCTTTGGCACTGAATCCGCCTTGGTCGCCCTGTACGATGACCTATGCAGGGAGAGGGACAGGGGGAGTGCGTCCCTGTTAGTCCTTCTTGACATCTCAGTGGCTTTCGATACCATCGACCATGGTATCCTTCTGGAGAGGCTGGCGGGATTGGGGGTTGGAGGCACTGCTCTGCAGTGGTTCCACTCCTATCTCAATGGCCGATACCAGAAGGTGGTGCTGGGGGACTATGGCTCTGCGCCATGGCAGCTATGCCGTGGGGTTCTGCAGGGCTCCATTTTGTCCCCCTTGCTTTTTAACATCTACATGAAACCGCTGGGGGAGGTCATCAGGAGGTGTGGGCTGCGGAATCATCAGTACGCGGATGATACCCAGCTCTACCTCTCGTTTTCCACCAATCCAGGTGAGGCGGTGGCTGTGCTGAACCGGTGCCTGGCCGAGGTAATGGGCTGGATGAGGGCCAATAAACTGAGGCTCAATCCAGACAAGACGGAGGTCCTGTTGGTAGGTGGGTCGGGCTACAGTGTAGGGGACCTGACCCTAGTCTTGAATGGGGTTGCACTCCCTATGAAGACAGGGTCCGCAGCTTGGGAGTGCTCCTCGACCCGGAGCTGACCTTGACTGTTCAAGTGTCAGCAGTGGCGAGGAGCGCCTTCCAACAGCTTCGGCTGATACATCAGCTGTGTCCCTTCCTGGAGCTCGATTGCCTGACAACAGTGACACATGCGTTGGTGACTTCCCGGTTGGATTATTGTAACGCGCTCTACGTGGGGCTTCCCTTGAAGACGGTCCGGATACTTCAACTGGTGCAAAATAGAGCTGCCAGGGTACTGACGGGGACTGGGCGTGGTTCTCACATCACCCCAGTTCTCCGTCAGCTCCACTGGCTTCCCATTGAAGTCCGGGCCCAATTCAAGGTGTTGGTTCTTACCTATAAGGCCCTAAACGGCTTGGGCCCTGGCTACCTAAAGGAGCGCCTGCGACCATATATGCCCTCCCGCCCCTTACAATCAGCGGCAGAGGCTCTCCTCCGGGAACCTTCCGTGCGTGATAGTAGGAGGGTGAGTACCCGGAGGAGGGCTTTCTCGGCGGTGGCGCCCCATCTATGGAATGCGCTCCCCAGAGAGGCTCGCCTGGCGCCGTCGTTATCTGCTTTTCGGCGCCAGGCAAAGACCTTTTTATTTAGACAATATTTTAATTAATATTATTGTTAATTTATGTTTATGTTTAGGTTTATAATTTATGTTTAACTTAAGTTTAATTTAAACTTGTTATTTATTTTTGTTGTATGTTTTTATATTTAACCTGAGATGGGCCAGTTTTTAAATATTGGATATGTTTTTGTATTGTGAGCCGCCCCGAGGCTGCTGCAAGGGGCGGCATATAAATATTTAAATAAAATAAATAAAAATAAAATAAATAAATGGAGTTCGGGGAAAAATTTATGAACGCAATATCAAGCATCTATCAAAGACAGTCGGCCAGGATCCTAATTAATGGAGAATGTACAAAGGCTATAGAGATACAAAAGGGTACAAGGCAGGGATGCCCATTGTCACCCCTATTGTTTATTTTGACTTTAGAGATTTTGAATAGAAACATTCGGGATGACGAAGACATCAAAGGCACTAAAATTAGGGATGAAAAATATAAATTGCAAGCATTTGCAGATGATTTGGTCTTTATAATAGAGGAACCATTTGTAACTATCCCTAAACTTTTACAAAGGATCGAAGCATATGGTGAGGTCACGGGGATGAAAATAAATAAAGAAAAGATGAAGCTTTTAGTTAAAAATCTTACACAAAAGCAGAAAAAAGAACTCCAAGAGCAAGTGGACTTACAGATTGTTAAAAGGGTAAAATACCTGGGAATTTTCTTACAGCTAAATGTACAACTTTGAAAGAAGATAACTATGATAAATTACTGAAAGACATTAAAAATGATCTGGAGAGATGGGCCAATTTACAATTGTCTTTGATGGGAAGAATAGCACTGGTTAAAATGAACATTCTACCAACATTTTTGTTTTTATTCCAAATGATCCCTGTAAAAATTGATAAAAAGTTTTTGAGGACTTAAACCTTCAAATTTCGAGATTTATTTGGAAAAAAAAGAAAGCAAGGATTAAACTAAAAATGCTTCAGAAAACCAAAAAGAATGGGCGTTTTGGTCTACCGGATTGGAAGTTGTATTATCAAGCATCTAGTTTTACTTGGCTAAAAGAATGGATAATCTTGCGAAATAAGAATTTTGTACCTTGAAGGTCATGATTTGCAAATGGGTTGGCATGCTTATATGTGGTATGAGAAGGTTAAGTCACAGGGGACTTTTCTAAGTCACTTTATTAGAAGATCACTAATGTCAGTATGCGAAAAGTTAAAGCTAAAACTGTATAATAAGTTACCAAAATGGCTTTCACCTATGGAAGCCTTTGTGTATCCAAATGTATTGAATTTTGAAGGGATTATAAGATATGATGATATTTTGGATAAGGATGGAGGCCTAAAACTGGAGCAAGAAATACAAGAGCAGAGACTTAATATATCGTGGTGGTATAAGGTGCAGATGCAATCAAGATATGCCAAAGACTGCAAAATATGGGGTTTTTATAAAGATCTAACAGCCTTTGATCAAGTGATGTTAAACAGATGAGAAAATGATTAAAAGAATCTATGAGTTTTTGCTTGACAGGAAAATGGAAGGGGAACAGGTCAAGGACACTATGATAACATGGGCACAAAACTTTGGATATAATATTGAATTAGAAAAGTGGCAAAAGCTGTGGGAGAGAAATATTAAGGTAACCTTAGCAACCTCGTATAAAGAAAATTTATATAAAATGTTCTATAGATTTTTATTTATTTTATTTATTTTTCAATTTATATCCTGCCTTTTTCCTACAAAGGACTCAAGGCAGCTTACACCATTCTCCTCCTCCATCTTATCCCCACAACAACCCTGTGAGGTAGGTTGGGCTGAGAGTCTGTGACTGGCCCAAAGTCACCCAGTTGGCTCCATGGCCAAGTGGAGACTCAAACCCAGGTCATCTGAGTCCCAGTCCCACGCTCTTAACCACTACACCACACTGGCTCACTAGATGGTATTTGTCGCCAAATCGATTAGCGAAGATGTTTCCAAATATGTCAAACAGATGTTGGAAATGTAAACACGGTGTGAGTACAATTTATCATATGTGGTGGACCTGTGAATATGTGAAAAAGTATTGGATTAAAATACATAAATGGCTTGAGGAAATGCTACAAAAATCTTTAGCTTTTAAACCTGAAATTTTCTTGTTCGGCATTGTACCGGAAAATATTAGTAAACAAGAAATGTATTTGATATTACAATTAATCACAGCGGTGAGGATCGTGCTTGCTCAATACTGGAAGAGTGAGGAACTACCCACTGAGGAACTGATTTTGAAAAAGATTCTGGATTGTGCAGAAATGGATAGACTGACTCTATCACTGAAGGAGAAGGAAGACACTGACTTTTACCAAACTTGGGACTTTTTTTACGACTGGCTAGAGAAACAGGACTTGGCTTAGATAAAGATGTCTTTAAACTTTTATAAATTGATTTGAATATGATCATAGAATGTTAAAAGATATGTTATAGGGGGCTGACCCAGCTTGTCCGATGTATTTGATGATTGATGTTTTTAATTTGTAGTTCAAAAATCTTAATAAAATCTTATAGAAAAAACAGTTCCACTCATCAACACCGAGCGGGGCTGGCAGGTGGGTTGTGTGAATGCACAGATGGCCACTCGAAGAACATCAGTTACAGGTAAGCAACCTGCTTTTCTTCGTCGTGGCCTCTGTGCATCACACATATGGGTGATTAGCAAGCTTACCAGACTCAGAGGAGGGAGGTGTCGTCAGTGAAGAATGGCGGAGAGGACTGCTCTACCAAAGGAACAATCCTGTCTTGCATGTACATCAAGCCGATAATGCTTGGCGAAAGTACATGGAGCAGCCCAGGTTGCGGCTCTGCAAATATCCTGGATTGGAACCCCTGCCGCAAAAGCCGACGAACTTGCAACTGCTCGCGTAGAATGGCCTCTTGGGAGCATAGGTAAGTCCATCCTTGCTAGCTGATATGCCAGAAGTATGGTCTGGACAATCCATTTAGACAGTCTTTGAGATGTGACTGGAGAACCCTTGTCATGATCAGCGTATTTAACAAAGAGTCTATTAGAATTCCTGAAGGATTCTGTGCAAGACCTATAGAAAGCCAGGCAGCGTCGAACATTGAGAGTGTGAAGAGAGCGTTCAATCGGAGTTGATGGGGATGGAAAGAACGCGGGCAAGACAATGTCCTGATTCAAATGAAACGATGTAGCCACTTTAGGAAGAAACACTGAATCCATCCAAAGGACGATCTTTTCCTTAAGAAAATTCAAAAACGGTGGATCTATGCGAAGAGCACAAAGCTCACTAGCCCTTCTGGCTGAAGTGACCGCAACAAGAAAGGCAGTCTTCCATGATACTAAACATAGATCCCCCGTCGCCAAAGGTTCAAATGGGGGCTTTGTAAGCGCTTGGAGTACAACAGAAAGACTCCAAGTTGGCATAACAGGACGGACTGATGGGTGTAGGTTCCGTAGTCCTTTCAGAAAACGGTGAATCATAGGTTGAGAAAAAACCAATGAGCCCTGTATGTTGCCCCAGTAATGTGAAATGGCAGCAGCATAAACTTTTATAGATGACGGTTTAAGTCCCGAATGGTGTAATTCAAACAGAAATTGTAAAATGTTCTCAATAGAGGCCGATCCCGGAGAAAAAGAATGGCAGTCGGCAAGGGATGAGAATCTTCTCCATTTCGCTGTGTAAGATCGACGCGTAGACGGTCTTAGTGCAGATTCGAGAAGCGCTTGGATATCAGGATGTAAGACCGTTGGTCCCGAAACGGTTCTTGACAGTCCTGAAGGAAGAGTCAGTCACGTACTCTGTTGAACTGAGTATTCATCTTGTCGAGATGCCATCGGGATTGATGGAGCAGCTAAGTCCAGAGGATGTTCCATGCTGTCAACTTCAGAGAAGCCAAGTCCGGGTGTCGGATCGCTCTGTTGTGCTGTGTCAACAAGGAACCATTGAAAGCCGATGAAAAACACCTTTGGACTGAATGAGGAGAGTGGTGAACCAAGGTTGTCTCGGCCACCATGGGGTTATTAATATTCCCATAGCGTTGTCTTGAACAATCTTCGATACCACCCTCATCAAAAGGGGGATCGGGGGAAATGCGTAGAAAGTCACGTTGCTCCAAGTGATCATGAGGGCATCTCCCCTCGAGTCCTGTCTGATACCCGCTCTGGAGCAAAACAGTTTGCATACCCTGTTCTCTTGGGTAGTGAACAAGTCTATGTCCGGGTATCCCTACATACAGAACAGTTCGTCGCAAATCAGCCAATCCAATTCCCACTCGTGGGTCGTTGACATCTGTCTGCTTAGTGTATCTGCTTCCACGTTGTCGGTTCATGCAAGGTGGACCGCCAGTAGCATTATGTCCCTTGAGATACACCAATCCCAAATTTGCATCGACAATCGAGCCAAGAGAGGTGACTTCATTCCGCTCTGCTTGTTGATGTAAAAAACAGCAGCGATGTTGTTGGATGCAATCTGGACAACTTCACGGTGTATGATGGTCTCGAAGGATTTGAGAGCGTTGAAAATCGCCAGAAGCTCAAGGAAGATGATGTGCTTCCTCGTTTCTTGTCGGTTCCAAGTCCCTTGGACCCGAAGTCCCACACATGCCGCACCCCATCCGATGAGGGACGCATCGGTGTATAATGTCACTGTCGGTTGCGGTGATCGAAATGGAACGCTGATAAATTGTCTACAGTAGTCCACCATGTCAAGGTACGAAGGATCGGAAACAATCTGAATAAACTTGCTTTGTGGGTCCCGCTGCGGTGAAATGATCTGTTGAGGAACAATTGCAGCGGTCAAAGTCTGAGTCTTGTGTGGGGCACGATGGCAACTGAGGCAGCTATGTGTTCCAAAAGCCTCTGTATAGTGACAGCCTGTACTGTCCTGTGTTGTCAAATTCGCTGAATATGAGCACAAAGAGTGGCTCAACAGGATGGAGGAAGACATGCCCTCTGTAGGATGGAGTCGATCCGTGCCCCGATGAAATCGATGACCTACATAGGGATAAGTGACGATTTCTTACGGTTAATGCAGAGTCCAAGGTCGTCAAGTAAAGTACAAATCCTATGTACAGCCGAAAGGAGGTTGTCTCTAGTCTGAAACACAATTAACCAATCATCTAAGTACAGGTAGACTTGTATACCCTGAAGTCGCAGGTGTGCACACACCAGGGCCATACATTTTGTGAAAACTCTCGGTGCCGTGGCGAGACCAAATGGCAGGACATTGAATTCAAATATGTCGGGTCCTAGAGTAAAACGCAGGAAACGTCTATGGAAAGGAAGGATGCTTATTTTCATATATCCATCAAGTCCAGTGAGGTGAATTAATCCTCTCTCCTCAGCAACGGAAGGATATTTTGTAGGGTGGTCATCCGAAACTTTTTAGGCTTTATGTATTTAACAACATCTCTTAGGTCCAGGATGGGACGAAGACCACCATCCCATTTGGGGACTGTAAAATATCTAGAATAGAATCCATGTAGCCCATCAGAGTGAGAGAGTTGTCAAATTGCTCCTTTACGAAGTAGCTGGTAGACCTCATCGCATAAAATTGAAGAGGGCGGCATAAAATGGATAGGGCTTGACGGTGGAACGATGTCGAATTCTATTCTGTATCCGAAGTGAATGATGGACAACACCCACCTATCAGATGTAACGGACTCCCAAATGGGGAGTCGGCTTTGAAGCCGGCTCCCAAAAGGGATAGGGGAAGGTGGGAGGTGGAGAAATGGAGTGGCTCACCGGGACCGTCAACGAAAACGCTTTTCGGTATCGAAGCGTCGACGGCCCTGAGAGAAACGTTGTTGAGACTGTTGTCTTCTACGCTGCAGCCTTTGCTGATATTGCTGGTGGGGTTGGTATTGTTGACATCCGTAAGGCCTAGGCCATGGCCACTTACGTTTGTGTTGCGGGAGCTCCATGCGACGCGCTGTAATACATGACTTGTGGATTGCCTTGAGCTTATCATCAGTCTTCGCATGAAAAAGCCCGGTACCATCGAACGGCATTTCTTCTATCCTCCTCTTCATTTCTTCAGGGAAATTACAATTCCTCAGCCACGCATGCTGTTGAAGGGAAATCGCACTGACCATGGCCCGAGAGTCAGTGTCCACATGATGTCTTGCGGTGGACAATTGCTGTATGGCCACTTGCATGGCCATTTACATTGCCTCTTTTAAGACCCTGGCTAGGTCTGCCTGGTGGTCCGGAAGGGAGGAAGCGACGTTATCCAGCTTCTGCATTATGAAGTAATGGTAACGTGCCAGCATAGCTTCATAATTTGATATGCGTAGTCCGAGTCCTGCAGCCGCATAGACCCAACGTGCAAGCATGTCTATCTTCCTCCCTTCCCTATCGCAGGGTGTTGTATGACCGCGAGCCTCTCTGCCCTGGGACGACTCAACCACCACCGAATTCGGCTTGGAGTGGCATAGCAGAAACGGTATATCTTCCTCTCTAACCTGGTACATAGACTCGTACCGGCGAGACGTCGCTTGTGGTTGAGCCGGCTGTTCCCAGGGCTGGACCATCGCCTGGCGGAGCATAGTAATAAGAGGTAATGCTATGGTTGTGGATTGTTCTCCCCGGACAATGTCATAAAATCTATCGGTGCTGGGACCAGGGCAATGATGGGCCTTGATCTCCAGCGACCGAACCAGATGGGAAATGAGCTCCGAGAAGGTGACATGGGGCTCATCCGGGGAGCCAGGGTCCTAGGAAGTGATGGCCACATCAGGGGATGTGGAGTCTACTTCCGACTCGTCGAGAGTCCTGGTGGTAGCGGTATTGTTCGCTGGAAGAGGTCGTCTCTGGGGATAGTGGAGGTCTCCTCTCTGCATGCCCAGAAGTGGATGGCACCTTCCTCGGGATCGATGCTGAATTACGGTCCCGTGGATAATAAGGATAGGGTTAGTATCCATTCCAGCCAGGGAAGCCACCATAGCCCGGCATAGGCCAGTCATCCAATCAGCGTTCAGCTGAATGGCTTCTGCGCCTAGGTGGCGATACAGGTTCCTCAGGTGGCCCAGTGGTAGGCATCGGGGTTGGAGAACGTTCCCTCGGTGGGGAGTCTCTGATCTCTCCATCTGAGATCGATTCCCTAAGCGGCAGCTCCGGATGTAGAGATGACGCGCTCTCAGGCCGGACAATTTGCCTGGGGGAACCTGGCAGACTCACCTGCATCGCCGATCGCAGGGCCGGTCCCGAGGGAGTCGGTACCGTAGTGGCAGTCGGTACCAAAAACCCCGACGAACCTGAGCCCTGGTGTTTGGGGCGATCGAGCTTCTTGCCCTTGTGGGCCACCTTGGCCGCTTTATTGTTGCTGTTTTTTGTGCCTGGAGGATTTATCAGATTCAGAGTGCTTACGCTTCTCCTTTTGCTTAGTTGAGGGAGAAGGTAGCTGTTGCGCTTCCATCGAGGCAACGCCTTCATCCGAAGGATGCTGTGGCGGTGCGGCCAATGTTGAGGCGGAGCGCTGAGAAGGCACAGTTGAGGAAGAAGTAGGCCTTGAGACCAATTGCTCTGATTGTAGCAAGGCCTCGTCCCACAGCAACTTGCGGAGACAATTCTCCCTATTCTTCCTGGCCTGTTTGGTAAAGGCCAGGCAATGCCCACACTTGTTGGTCCTATGCTCCTCGCCAAGGCAGAGGAGGCATAGGTCGTGCGGGTCGGCGGGAGACATTTTGGAGCCGCACTCGCTACATTTGCGAAATGCCGCCTGCTGCGCCATCGCGAAAAGGAAAGAGAAGATGATAGTGCAGAGGGTAAATAATAATATTTTTGGGTTTTTTTGTTTTGTTTTTTTTGAAAGAAGAAGAAAAACTACAATATGGATAAGAGAAAAAACTGGGAGTATAACAAGGTAAGTATAACCGTAAACGAGCACAAGGCAAGAATCGTAAGCGAGACACGAACAGGCACGAGGCACAGCGAACAGCGGTCGCAAAGACTGAATAAAATGGCGGACGCTCTGCTATATTTATACTATGGGGGGAGGGGAGCGGAGCCTTTTCCCGCCAAAAACCGTTATCTTTCTAATCTTCCGGCCTAGGCACTGTGCAGGCGCAGCACCCATATATGTGATGCACAGAGGCCACGACGAAGAACAGCCTGTTCACAGTCTCCCTGCTCAGTCTCTGTGCTGTCTCACAAACCAAGATAGCCCCCTTACACGCAACATTTAGATTTGAATTTGACTGAGTGTGCTTATCTCAGGTGTACTTCTGAGTTTACCGTTAGAAATAGCCTAAACTGACTCAAGGAGCAACAGATATAAACCTCAGCCTTAGAAGGGTATTTAACAGAAGGGCTTATTCTTTCAGACCATAGCTAGACTTCCTTCATTCTTGTTTTGTTGCCACATTTATTTTAGGGTGCAAAAAATGTTTTTAGATCCTGTCATCATGGAGGAAACTGTTTGGTCTGATTTATAAAAAATGCTGCTCCGGTTTATACCTCACAATAAGGCAACAGCATTGACACTGATGGATTTTGCTCTTCTAAGCTATAAATGTTTAATGTTTATAAACATTTCTCCTCTCTATTAGGAATGATAAATAAGCTTTATTGATCATGAAGTGTTTTTCCTGTGTTTCTTTTTTGTTGTTTTGAATTTTTCTGCAGTTGTCATAACCCATGACTGCAACAATAAATTCGACCTACATTGGTCCCTCATACTTCAAATTTAATTTGCTTCAGGGGGCTGTTCAAACTCTGAATAGTTTGAAGTCTGAATCAAACTTTCCCCATTAGAAATACTGGAAAGTGAATTAATCCATTCCCAGACCCTCAACAATATCCATTTTGATAAACTAAAACAGCAAATATGCATAATTTAGGGTAAAAAACAATAACATGCCAAAATTAATTAAAACTTTAAAGCAATAAAATATGTAAATGTGTTGTTGTTAGTTGTGAAGTCAAGTCCGACCCATTGTGACCCCACGGACAACATTCCTCCAGGCCTTCCTGTCCTCCACCATCCCCCCTGGAGTCCACTCAAGCTCACACCAACTGCTTCAGTGACTCCATCCAGCCACCTCATCCTCTGCTGTCCCCTTCTTTTGCTATCAATTGTTCCCAGCATTATGCTCTTCTCCAGGGAGTTCCTCTTTCTCATTAAGTGGCCAAAGTATTTGATTTTCATATGCAGTATCTGGCCTTCTAAAGAGCAGTCAGGGTTGATCTCCTCTAGGACTGACCGGTTTGATTGCCTTGCGGTTCAAGGGACTCGCAGGAGTCTCCTCCAGCACCACAACTCAAAGGCCTCAATTCTTCGGTGCTCAGCCTTCCTTATGGTCCAGCTTTCACAGCCATACATTGCAACTGGGAAAACCATAGCCTTGACTATACGCACTTTTGTTGGCAGGGTGATGTCTCTGCTTTTTAGTATGCTATCTAGATTTGCCATAGCTTTCCTCCCCAGGAGCAAGCGTCTTTTAATTTCTTGGCTGCAGTCCCCGTCTGTGGTGATCTTGGAGCCCAGGAAAATAAAATCTGTCACTACCTCAATTTCTTCCCCGTCTATTTGCCAGGAAGTGATAGGACCAGATGTCATTATCTTAGTTTTCTTAATGTTGAGTTTCAAGCCAACTTTTGCCCTCTCCTCCTTCACCCGCATCAAGAAGCTCCTTAGTTCCTCTTCACTTTCTGCCATGAGAGTGGTATCATCTGCATATCTGAGGTTGATGGAATTAAGATTGCTGGGAGAAATATCAATTTGTGATTACTCTAGCCCCGCCTTTCTCATGATGTGCTCTGCATATAAGTTAAATAGGCAGGGCGACAGTATACAGCCTTGCCAAACTCCTTTCTCAATTTTGAACCAATCAGTGGTTCCGTGCCCAGTTCTCACTGTTGTTTCTTGACCTGCATATGGGTTTCTCAAGAGACAAATAAGATGGTCTGGTACTCCAATCTCTTTAGGAACTTGCCACAGTTTGTTGTGATCCACACAATCAAAGGCTTTAGCATAGTCAATGAAGCAGAAGTAGATGTTTTTCTGGAACTCCCTAGCTTTCTGCATGATCCAGCGTATGTTGGCAATTTGATCTCTAGTTCTTCTCCCTCTTCGAAGTCCTGCCTGTACTTCTGGTAGTTCTTGGTCCACATACTGCTGGAGCCTAGCTTGTAGGATTTTGAGCATAACTTTGCTAACATGTGAAATGAGTGCAATGGTGCGGTCGTTCGAATATTCTTTGGCATTGCCCTTCTTTGGGATTGGAATGTAAACTGGCTTTTTCCAGTCCTGTGGCCACTGTTGAGTTTTCCAAATTTGCTGTCATATTGAGTGTAGCACTTTTACTGCATCGTCTTTTAAGATTTTGAATAGCTCAGCTGGAATACTGTCACCTCCACTAGCTTTGTTGTTGCTCAGACTTCCTAAGGCCCATTTGACTTCACATTCCAGGATGTCTGGCTCGAGGTCAGCGACCACCCCATCGTGGTTATCAGGGACGTTAAGCTCGCTCTTGTATAGTTCTTCTGTGTAATCTTGCCACCTCTTCTTAATCTCCTCTGCCTCTGTTAGGTCCCTGCCATTTTGGTCTTCTATTATGCCCATCTTTGCATGAAACGTTCCCTTCATATCTCCAATTTTCTTGAAGAGATCTCTGGTTCTCCCTATTCTATTGTTTTCTTCTATTTATTTGCACTGTTCATTTAAGAAGGCATGCTTATATCTTCTAGCTGTTCTCTGGAATTCTGCATTCAATTGGGTGTATCTTTCCCTTTCTCCCTTGCCTTTCGCTTCCCTTCTTTCCTCAGCTATTTGTAAAGCTTCCTCAGACAGCCATTTTGCTTTCTTGCATTTCTTTTTCTTTGGGATGGTTTTAGTTGCTACCTCTTGTACAATGTTGCGAACCTCCGTCCATAGTTCTTCAGGCACTCTGTCTATCAGATTTAATTCCTTAAATCTATTTGTCACCTCCACTGTATATTCATCAGGGCTATGATTTAGGTCATACCTGAGTGGCCTAGTGCTTTCCCCTACTCTCTTCAGTTTAAGCCTAAATTTTGCAACAAGAAGCTCATGATCTGAGCCACCATCCGCTCCTGGTCATGTTTTTACTGACTGTATCGAGCTTCTCCATCTTTGGCTGCAGAGCACATAGTCAATCGGATTTCTGTGTTGACTGTCTGGTGATGTCCATGTGTAGAGTCGTCTCTTGGGTTGTTGGAAAAGAGTGTTTGCTGTGACCAGTGTGTTCTCTTGACAAAATTCTACCAGCCTGTGCCCTGTTTCATTTTGTACTCCGAGGACAACCTTGCCTGTTATTCTGGTTATCTTGTATGTAAATATTAAATATGTACTGTATAGTAAAATAAAAATTGCTTTTACTGTACTGCACGAGCATTATGCAAGAGATGTTTCACAGCGAGAGATGACATGGACACGCAACAGATGGTGTTTAATACAGCAACCACATTATTTCACTGAGCATGCAGTTTGAACATAGAAGCATCATTCAAAATTCGGAGTGATTTAATTTCAATTGTAGTATTTGATCTCTGGATCGTTTGAAGTTATAGCCATTTGAACTATGAGGCACCACTGAATACTTATTCACAGAGAATGGCTGAGTGAAACACACTCTGGATTGATCAGCCATAGATAGGGTGCTTCATAGGTCAGGAAAGGAGCAAACATAGAGGCCCAAACTCAGTGTCATGCATGCAGAAGGCCCCCAGACAGGTGAGGAAAACCCATTCCTGAAGCCCTGAAAAGCTCAATGCCAGTCATACTAGGCTAGCTGGATCCAGGGCTGACGCAGCCTAAGGCAGCAACAGTCCTGAAAGAGGAACCTCCGTAGGAAATGGGCACTGGGGCAAGTAGACAAAAGGGTCTACTGGGAGGAGGAGGCCTGTTGCAGAAGGATTCTTCGCAAGGGTAAGGCTGATTACGAGCTGAGACTTGCCAAGAATATCAAGAGCAACAAAAAGGGCTTCTTTCAGCATGTAAATAGGAAAAGGAAGGGGAGACAAGTGGTGGGACCACTAAATAAGGAGGAAGGAGATCCAGTGACTGATGTGAGGGAACAGGCACAGATGCTAAATGACTATTTTGCCTCTGTGTTCTCCCCAAAGCAGGACGGGGAAGATCTGCATGGGGGATTGGATGAGGCTGGGGACTTAGGGGCACAGATTAGAGTCACCCCCCTAGAAGTCGAGGGGCTCCTCAGCGCATTGGACATTACAAAGGCACCAGGAGAGTTGGCAGGGGTTCTCTCACGCCTGCTGGCCTCCATTTTTGAGGCCTCGTGGAGAACGGGTGATGTTCCAGAGGCCTGGAGGGCGGCATCAGTGGTCCCAATTTTCAAAAAGGGTAATAGAAGGGACATGGGGAATTACAAACCTGTTAGCCTTACGTCCATTGTAGGAAAAACAATGGAAAGACTCACAATAGAGGGCGATCTAATGATACTAGATAGGGAAGGGAGGCTGGCGGCCACGCAACACGACTTCCGCAAGAACAGGTCCTGCCAGACAAACCTTGTGGAATTCTATGACAAGGTTTCAAGATGGCTAGATGGAGGGAATGCAGTGGATGTGGTATACCTGGATTTCACCAAGTCCTTTGACAAAGTGCCCCAGAATATCCTGGTTGAGAAACTGAGGAGTTTTGGGATACACCAAAGCACTGTCCGGTGGATTAGGGCATGGTTGACTGACCGAAAGCAGAGGGTAACCATTAGTGGGGAACCATCAGGATGGCAGCCAGTGTCAAGCGGGATCCCCCAGGGCTCTGTCCTGGGGCCGATCCTTTTTAATATTTTCATAAATGACATGGAAGAAGGGACCTCGGGGTGCTGGTTGACTGCAGGGTAAACATGAGCCAGCAGTGTGATGCGGTGGTCAAGAGGGTGAATGCCACCCTTGGTTGCATAGCCAGAAGTGCGGCTTCTAGAGCGAGAGAGGTATTACTACCACTCTATATGACTCTGGTGCACCCACAACTGGAGTATTGTGTTCCATTTTGGGCCCCTCATTACAGGAAGGATATAGCCAGGTTAGAGTCAGTGCAGCGTAGGGCCACAAGGTTGGTGACAGGCCTGCAGGGGATGCCATATGAGGCAAAACTGAGGGAACTGGGCCTCTTCAGCCTGGAGGAGACTCAAGAGGGGATTTGTTGGCAACATACATGTATGTGAGAGGATGTCACACGGAGGTGGGTAGAGACCTGTTCTCCCCTGCAGAGGAGGGCAGGATGCGCTCCAATGGAGCAAAGCTCAGGGAACCCAGGTTCCATTTAGATGCCAGGAAGCACTTCCTGACAGTTAGGACCCCGAGGGTATGAACTGGGCTTCCACAGGAGGTGGTTGAGGCCCCATTGGTGCGGGTGTTCAAGGATAGGCTGGCCATGCACATGGTGGGCATGTCGTGAGTGGAGCCAGCTGGAGCCGGGGGTCAGACTAGATGGCCCGGGAGGCCCCTTCTGACTCGCTATTTCTATCTTTTTATGGCTTCCTTTAAAGAGAATTTGATGAACTGGCCAACCTCCCTCTCATATGGCTTATGCCATGGAGGAAGCACTTATCATTGGCACTTGCTTAGGCATTTCAAGGTGGGGCAGTCGACTAGGAGTGCCCATACACCGGGGCAAGTTGAGTTCCCCTTCATTAGGAGCCCTTGAAACCTGCTGTGAGCTCATTTCCCAGAGAGTAATGGGAAGTCGGAACAGAACACTGGAGGACCTTCATCCAGGGAAAGGAGATAATGCAAGGACAGAGAATTCCAGGCTTTTAGAAGAATCACAGAATAGTGGAGTTGGAAAGGGCCAAGGCGGCCAACAGGTCCAGTCCTCAGAAAAGTTATTCCAGGAAGGTCCAAAGCACTGATGACTGCAAGGTGCTACCAGAGCAGCCCCCCACTCACTTGGGCAAAGCCGACCTCGGCAACAGCTCCCCTCAATCACCTTCCAGCCAATGTCCTCCTTGAACTGCTTTCCCCCACTTGAAAAGAAGTCTTTACACTAGGCCAACAATGAACTTTAATTGGGCAGAGACACCAACACTATGAGTCTATCTCATACACTATCTGGGAGCTGTACCAGTAAGGCTGTGCGCCCCCTTTGCCTACCTGCAGAGACAAGCCACCCCACACCAGCAAGAGCTTATCACACATGTGAGTTATCCATTCCTAGTGTGTGCTTGCCTGTCCCAGTTAGTATTTTGCACCTAGGTCAAGTTAACCTCTTGACACTACTAGGAGAACATAAATGAAATCCCAGAAGCCTAATGTCACCCTGCCAGAAAAAGTGCTTGGCTCTAAACAGCTGTTGCCCTAGGACAGGAGAACGAAGAGGAAAAAATGCTCCAGTAGCCAAAGGGACAAGCACCAATTGCTATTCAAGCAGCAACACCACCAAGGGAAGCCCAGCCAGGCTCTCACTCTTAACTCACTACTTGTTCAGGCATTAAATAACTGATCCCCCTTCTTTCTTTTCCTTCCCTTCAGCATCTTATCATTGCAGTTTAGAACTCTGAAGGCAGCCCCACCTCCCATTCATTTTTTGATCTGAGACACACATCAAAAGTGAGATTAAAATGTAGTAAATATAAATATGTCTACCCACATCTACTCAACAGCACTGTGGCATTTTCCCAAGGCTGGGAAGAACAGTTGTGGCTTATCTCCCAAATATGAAAGGCTCAGATGTCATGAGGGCCAGACTGCAGCCACTGACAACTATGCCCAAACTCCCACAACCTGGGAGACTGATGTAGGCCAGTTGTTGCAGCTGGGAACTCATATGGGAGAATCAAGTGTGCCACAGGCAGAAGTGTGATCAGACAAGGGCAGAAGGACGTGCTTCTGATGTTTATACCACACCTGACCAATCAAGAGGCTTCGTACTGTCTGGCCAATTACAGGAGTGAGTGTTGCACTAAAGGACTCTGGTGCCTAAGCATACACCAGACTTCCACAGCCTGATGCCCTCCAGATATTTCAGTCTTCCATGCCCTTCAGCCTCAGTCAGCATGGCCAAAAGTCAGAAATGTGAGAAGCTGTAGTCCAAACTGTCTGGAAAGCACCATACACACCACAATGGGGGAGGAGGAAAGATGACATACACCAGTGATTTTCAACCACCAGTCTGTGAGAACTTTCCTGCCAGTCCATGGAGGGGGGCACGTCCTGCTTGCCGCAGACCAGAATGGGGGCCGAGGGCTGTGCTCCACCGCCTCTTCCTAGGTTGGCATCGTGTTTGCAGGGAGTGTGCCGGTGCTGCCAGGGGGGCCAAGGAGGAGAAAGACAACTCAGTGGAAGACAGCTGGGAGTCACACTGCATCAATTTCAGTATTTTGTTCTTTTATTGGCATTTTTTGTTGCTTGGTTTCTGGCTGTTTTGAATAATTTTCATTTTTTGGTATCATGTTTGGAAACTAATACACAGAATACTGTATTATGTGTATGGTGCTTTTTGTTTCTGCCTCAGCAGTCCCCGAGGTGGGTTTTCCTGTTTTCCCTGGTCCCCAGCTGTGGAAAGGTTGAAAACCACTGGCAAGGCCACTGGTCAGGAATTCTGGGAGTTGAAGTACAGGGCATCTGGAGGGTGCCATGTGGCCTAAACCTTGCCTCTACCTCCTGAACTCATAGTGACAGTCCAGGAATCCCCTGTACTGCAGGAATTGTACCACTGCTGGAGATCCTTTCACAATATGCACCACAAAACCAGTGTAAACACCACAGCAGCCAGTCAAAAACCACACTTTTTAAAAGGGAATATCTACTATCTGCCAATCCATCATGTTCATCAATTCCGTGCCTTCATCTCCTGTGCCATTTCAGATTATTCCCTGGAAGGAAGGACTGCCATTTCTTTTGCCTTTGATGGCAAAGGCTTTTCTCTCCATCCACCCCAAACATAAAGCACCAGAAAGTCAACCTGGAAAAGGACACTGGGAGGGAGGTCATTGTCTGCATACGCCCCAGTCCCTGATCACAGGACTAGATTTTCCCAGCCCAGATGAAAGCACAAAACATGACCTCACAGAAGCAGGGGTGGAAAACCTGTTTCCCTTTAGCAGCAGCCAGTTGGACACAACAATGTGTTTTTGGTAATTTTTTTCCAAATTTAAACATTTGACAATGAAATAAACAGGTACCGGGGCATTTCCAGGTCAGAACTGCATGTGGGAAATGCATGTGGGCACTATGGGAGAGGCTCTGCCAAACTCAGGCAGTCCTGTGTGGGAATGGATCATATTCTTAATTTCCAGACTTAGGGAGTGAGGCCAAGGCACCCAAGCAAATTTGTGTCTGAAAGATTTGAATCCACTACTTCCTTTAACTGTCACCTCTAATTCTAGAATGGGTAACCCAGTGCCCACCAGTTCTCATAATCCCCTACTGTTAGCTAGGCTGGCTGGAGCTCAGGGGAACTGTCCTCCACAATGCCTGAGAGCATGAGCATGTTTCTCACTGCTAAAAGGATCATTCTACTGGAGCTGCATCCAACCTGGCATTCAGCCCCTTATGATAGTCTACCCTGACCTGTGGACCACCTGTCTGGCTGGGGGATTCTGGGAGTTGTAATCTGACAAACCTGGGAGGCACTAAGTGAGGTGCCTGGCCAGCCTCTGTGCCCAGATCTGAGAAGACTCCTTTAAGATACGAGTTCTTCCAACAAGCAGTTATATTTCCTTCATTTCTCCTTTTACAATGTACACTTTACTTAATAAAGCACAAAGCAGCCCAAGCTCAATTTCTGCAGATGCAGGCCCCAGCCCCTGCCACCACACCCCGCAAACACTCACTTTTTCACATTTGCTTCCCCATTGGGGATCCGGCGCAGCTTCTTCTTCTTCAAGATTTTAACAGCCCTCCTACAGAGAGTTTCAGAGTCCAGCATCTCCTTGACCTTGCCGTATGACCCTTCCCCAAGCAAGTCCCCCATCAGATATTTCCCAATGAGCTTGGCCCGCTTCCGGCGGGGTTGGTAGATCACTTCTGTGGAGTCAATGCGGTGAATGAATGTGTCCATGCCCACAGACATCAGTTCACTTTCCACAAACATGTCCAGCGGCTGAGGTTCATCTGGTTCCATCTTGAATCAAAGCCGCCCAATCCTGTTGGTCCCCCAAAATGCCAATCAGTTGGTGTGGTAAAGATTTATAAATCCAGTCCCCAGTACAGATGTTCCCTTTGACTCCCTGCTTCCTCCCCCTCCCCCTTTTTTTTTTTTTTGGTGGTGAGGGGAAGAGAAGTTCAGTAGAGGCAAGTAAAGATTTTTTTTAGAAGATTGTACACACAGTTTTAGCTTAAAATAAAAAAACCCTTTGAGAGCTTTCCTGTGGACCCAGAAGGGTCTGGCTCCTCATTCCAATACTATAGGACTATAGTGTGCATGAAGGGGAAGAGGAAATCAGCCTCTTACACTTTTTGATCTCTCTCTCTTGCTCCCTGGTTTTCGGGCCAGCTTGTCCTTCTATATAGCCCAAGCCTTCCCTTTCTTTGAGACCCAAGTCATCTTTACAAGACTTAAGAGGTCTGAAATCAAAACAGCAAGCAAGTCTCTTTAGGGATGATCCATTGCTGGCAGGGAAGGGTGGTTCTTGTAGTCAAACTAGGATGTGAAGGATCAAGGCTCCTGCCATCTGCCACTCTCACCACCCAGGTGCAATCCCTGTTGCAGGTTCTCTCAGCCGTTTGGAAGCTGTAACCAAGTCTCTTTAAAGGAAATTCCAATACTGATTTTAACTGCTTCTTTTTTGTCCTTGATAAAGGTTCGAGGCCTTCCGTGTCTGGCAAGTACTTCCAAGGGCATCCTTCAACCACCTGGGGTCTACCTGACACATGATGTGTCACCCCACTGCTCCAGATATCAAGACAGGCAGGCAATGCAAACCCTATTCAAGTCTCCCAGAGCTGGGTACTCACCATAAATGGGAGCAGGCTTTGAGACAAGTTTATACAATTTAGACTTCCTCGAATTAAGCAACTATCCTGAAAAATGGAAAGAGCCCCAAAGAACCTTGATCTTGGGGAAACCTTCTACTGTCAAATTATCAATTCAGCACCCTGATTTTTCCAAGCGCCACTCCACAGAGATTGATTCTGTTAACAACCAGCTCCTAAATCACCCTCCATTGAAAAAAAAAAAATACCATTGAGCTTGCATGTGCATGCACTCACACGTTTATACTGTCTTCCAACCTTAAGAATGAAGAACAATACAGCAAGCAAAAATCCAGAACCTGAAGAGAATGCTACCCCTAGCACATGCATGGGAAACAGTGAAAGGAACCTGGACCTGCTTTGACAGATAACTTGTGGGATTATTGAACTTTCCTCAATAATGAATCATTTCTCCTATCCTTGCAGAGCCCAAAAACCTGAAACCAAAGGTCTTAACAAGATCAGTAACCACACAAGTTGTCCTTAATCTGGGTTTCCTCTCCCTGGGATTAAAACAGGGAAATAATTCCACCCCAGTGCAAAACATTCACACACCAATGTTCAGTAAGAGGTGTCACTGCCACCCCATGGCAATGCTCAATGAAGGAAGTGCACCTCTTTTACACTATGGGATAAGTGTGGTGAAAATGTTTGCTCTTCACAAATTGTCCTTAATTGTCACTCCCTCCCCGAGGAGATCTATATTTGAAAAGTGCAGAAGGCTCTTTCTACAAGAAGGGTCACTCATCCACTCAACCCTTGCTCCCTCCCCCAAAACCAGAAAAGTGGAGGGTCAACTGAAGAACTCTTCACCCCCAGAATACATCTTAGGAGCAGAGCAAGTGGTGTCACTGGTTGGCAGGAGCCATGAACAAGAAAAGTTGGGATCAATTAATACTCTCTCCAGTATTACAGACAGAAAGAACCTTAAAAAATGGGGGAAGCTCAGAACCTTTGGTTTTTAGAAAGCGATGTTAGTTACCCCTCCAAAATCCCTAAACAGGAGACAATAAAGGAGAATCACTGAGTCCCTCAACTGTATATACTTTTAAAAACCCCAATTAATGGACTAAATATATTAGATTTAGATAGCTACTCTACCCCAAAGTAAACACACGGTCACCCTCCAAACCGAAGTAGGGCCGAAGTCATGCACACACACCCTCCTTAAAAAATAAATATATGCCCAACTTACTCTACCTCTTACTCCAAGCCCCCCTCCTTTAAAAAAGCCACAGAAAAGACCGCCCACTTTTCACCTAGCGCCTCCGCACCCTAAAATAAATACTGGTTCCTACTGTATACAAGCAGGGAGCTCCCCCTCCCCCTCCCGGGCGCAAGACCCCCCAAACTGAAGGAAAAGCAGGTCCAGGCCCTTCGCTAAGGAACAGGGAAGGAGGGCAGGGCAGGGTGAGGGTTCCACCGACTGCGGACGAAGTTGCGGGGTTGCCCTTCCTCCCGGGGGCGGCTGCGGGGCCTGCGGACTTCCCTGCCTCACAACGCCGAGCCGAATCGCCTGACCATCCGCTCGCTTTCCCACTGCTGCCACCGCTAGCACGCCGCCGCCATTTTGTTTACCGCACGCGTACCGCTGGCAGCCATTGGCGACGCAGCCAAACCCCTTTGCCCCACTCTCTCTCGCTCCCTTTCTTGCCTCCGCCTTCTCCTTTTTAATCCCGCCTCCCTTCCTTCCGATTGGCTAACCGGACTCTCCTTCCTGCTTCTCCTCCGGCCGCTCCGCTCGTCGGGCGGTTTGGCTCAGCTAACGGATGGCCGAGAGGGGACGGGCTGACAGGGAGAGAGGGCGAAGCGGATAGGCAAAGGCGTCACGGGGTGGGGAAGGAGGCGGTGGCTCGTTCGCGCGCGAGCCAGAGAGGGAGAGATTTGTACATATTAACCAGACTTCCTCAACCCGTCGCCTCTCTGGATGTATTTGACTACAACTCCCATCATCCCCCATCCTGGAAAGAGTTGTAGCTCAACACATCTCAAAGCTGCTGGGCAGATGCTTTTGGTAAATTGCTCCAGAAACGTCTATATGAGCCTTCCCCAACCAGGTGCCCTACAAATGCTTTGGACTACATTTCCCATCATGCCTAGTGGACATGCTGGCTGGGGTTGATGAGGTAGCAATGTAGTACAAGATGTTTGGAGGACTCAGGTTGAGTAAGGGTGGCCCTATTTATGTATTTATGTCCCACACCTATACTGTATTCTGCTTTTCCTCCTCCAAGGACCCCATGTGATCTTCCTCCCCCTCTTTGTTGTATCTTCACAACAACCCTGCAAAGTAGGTTAGCCTGACAGTCAGTGGGGAGTGGTGCAGATGGCCTCCCAGAGCTTTGGAGCTCTAACAAAAACTCATGGGTTCAACCCTAGCACGCCCTTCTATAACACCATCTCTGTCCATTTCTTCTGTAGAGCTGCCTGCATAATGCAAGGAACTGTTCAACTTTTTCAGTCCACTAAGCCTAGGACTGGGCCCTTCTAGCTTTGCCCATCTGTTTTCCCAAGAGCACTAAATTTAGCAGGTGCAAAGCCTCAGTAATGCATGCTGGACAGATCTGGTTGTGCCAGTTTGGCCTAGTAGCACAGCAAGCTTTCATTATATTTATTTGCTTTCATTAACCCTCTTTTAATTTTTATTTCTGTTGTCAGTTTATCATTAATTACCATGTTCCATATTTCATTATACCATTCATGGAATCCATACTTTTGTCACTGCTTTTAACAGTGCCAGTGCCAGTCAACTATGCCCATGACCACTTGGGATAACAATCAGCACAAAAGGAGCAAGTTTTTGTTGGAAAAATCCAGCTAAATCCTGGCAGAAAAGGGATGCTTCTGTGCCTTTGTGCTATAAAATGCCTGCACCCCTTTTCTCAGGAAGGGCCCAAAAAGAGATTCCAAGCCAGGTTACTGTGTGGCACTTGCGGTTGCTTTAGGAAGTGGGACCTGATGGCTTCCCCAAGGCGCTGCCAGGGCTGCTGTTCTGCTGATCAGTAAGAGCTGGTCAGGCTGCCAGGTAGACAGCATTGCAGTCACCCTCATTTGCATGCCAAGACTCACAATAATCCCAGGATCGTTATGCTAATCTCCTGCAATCAAATGCCTTTGTATTGAGCCCCCTCTGCAGAGCTCTCACCTTCTTCTGACCATGTTCATCCACTGCCCAGCTGCTGGGCCCATATGACTCCAAATCTATCAAACACTCTGTGCATGTTCTAAAAGCTTGTAGTTGGCGGTGCAGAGCGCTACCCGGGAGCATGCGGCCGTAAGTGACTGCAGGGGGCCTGGGTGATCTCGCCAATACAAACGCCGGGGTTCAAGGCGATTCAGTCTTCCCTAAGGGGCCTGGTGATTCTTTCTCGCCATTGGTAAAGAGGCCCTGACAAAATGGCGATGAGGGCGGGGCAGGATTCCACAAGTTCTTTCTTCCTTTATCCTTGTAAGGAATGAAATCCAAACAGTGACGATACGGGAGGCAAAGTACCAAGCAGTAATAGTTTAATACATTCTTGCAAGAACGGGCGCCCCTGTTGGGAAAATTTGGATAAATCCTGTCTGAAAAGCATTACTTCTGTGTGCCTTTGCATTGTGGGATCAAATCCTGCCTTCCTTCTCAAAACCAAGCTGTCACTGTTTCAAATGGCCTTCATTCCCCGCTCCTTTCTCTCACCTTTAGCTGTGGGCTACAGAAGGCAGAGCCATTCAGTCCAAATACACATTGTAAATAGTCATTGTTGGAATTCAGTTTACAAGGAAGTCTCTTTTGATAGCCCAGAGGCTCCATGTGCCCCAGCCAATTCAGAATGTCTAGAGTAGATAAGAGGCTTGAGCTCATGCATAGTTTCTCAGTAGCTCGAATTTGCATGTCTGAGCAGACCTGGAGATGGGCTCAAGCTACTGAGCTAAAGTGTCAATACAGGCAATTAGAAATATTGTAATCTCATTGTCTCTGTGTGATTGGCTGACCTCCCTTTATCTGCTCTGTATGTGATGACCTCAGAACCTTATTGCAATCCCTGCATTCTGTCATCAATTGCCCCGTACCTGTGTACCTATAAATGCCCTGCAATGTGTTGAAGCTTGGCAGCAGAGTTCACCTCTGCCTGCCCAGTAATGCATTATCATGAGTATGGACCCGCGGGGAACCTGGGTAATACAATAAAGCCTCAGATGGTCTGGACGCTTGATCTTTCCCACAAACCCGAGTTTTAGTCCCTCTTCTCAAATTGAGATTCCAGGATTCTGACACCCACCACACAGGCAGCGCACTGTTTCCACACATGGCCTTGCCTTCTATTCCCTTTCCCCGGCTCGCAGGCCCTTCCTCTTTTCTCCCACTGGCTGGGTTACTGGGAGGTCACAATCTCCTCCGTCCGCCTCCATCATACCACCCCTCGACATGCTCCCCCTCCCGCTCATGGGTCCCATGTTCATGCTGATGAGCCCATTACCTATGAGAGGGGTGTCCGTTACTATTCATGAACCTATTAAGCCTGCGCACTACCTTCTAAGAGTTCGACAGGTCGTCTTGGCCTTGTAGCCTCTCACTTGATGCCCACTCATTTCCTAAATCTTGTGGGAGGCTGAGATAGGATGAACAGGCCTTCCTCCAGGCTCATTACGGCCAGTTGTAAAAGGCAATCAATTTCCTACTCCCTCCCACAAAAGGTGACAGTTTTACCACTGCCCACAACCTCCCCCCTCCCTTGTGTTCTTCAGGACTTTGACATAAGAAGTACTATTACTTTTATTACAACTACTTACATGGTTCTATCCTCAGGCCCTTTGGCCTTAAGAGGTTTCAATGATCCTACCCTAGCCCTTTATCCCACCCTTTCTTCAGTTTTCACCTTACCACTTAGTAACAGTAATTTTTCATTTCTCACATCCTGGGCGAGAAGGGCAGAAGGATTGGCCGACTCACCTCTAAATTTGGGGGGAACAGATACTGGCCGTCCTGATAGTTTTGCAGGCGGTCAAATGGTAATAGATTGGGCCTCGGAACCCCCTTGCACGCGAGTTTATTGCAGACACCCAGAGGCATGGGGCTTCAGGGCCTCGGGTTCCCCCATGCTCACTGCGGTGAGGTGAGGTGGCAGGGGAGAGTGGACGTCCAGGGGCGATGCATAGCGTTGTGTCGCGGAAGCGCTTGTTATGTGAGTTATACTGCTTGGCCCAGATTAGCTGCAGCAGGACCCGATCTTAGGCAGCCTTGAAAGGCCCCTTTGATCAGGACATGACTGCTCCTCTTGTGTAGGAGGCTGGTGGACAGCGTTCCTGGGCATTTCGGTACTTATTCTTCTGGGCTGACCAGGGGGAAATGGAATAGCAACAAAGCTAGCAAACAAGTTGGACGTCTGCCTGCAAGATCGTGTAACTGGTGCACCAGGAGCAATGCACGCGCGAGTGCAGGACATGTTTGCACTGGGGTTTGCGTAAAGTCTTGTGTTCCTTGTTTGGGGAAGTCTTGAGTTCATTGTTGTCTCTCTCTGTGTGTTCTGTCTTGTCTGTTTATGTTTTAAAGTGTTCCCCTTCCTGGGAGGTAGGCATAGCTCAGAGTGGGTTTTGGGGTGTTACACCAAGTCCGCAATTTAAGGCTCAGAGATCAGTTTCTTGCAAGGGCAATTAGGTTTATTTACATATGAATACACAGACATCCCTGGGTTGCCCGAGGGAACAGACAGTGTATATTCTGCAAGCCTTTTATAGAATACACAAGGAAGGGGAGTGTTCTAGCGCTAGAATAGGAGGGATTGCAGTACAGTGAGGCGTCTCTCAGGACAGTGTACTGATATTTATTGCCAGGCAGTGGGGCGGGATGGCAAAATTTATTTTCCGGAGTACAGGGGGGGTTCCTCAGGAAATAGAAGCTCCCCGCGCAGCCGCCCCAGTCTGTCCTGTTAGATCAGGGCAAGGTTGAAAGCAAGGGCGTGGCTGGGTGTTCTTGCCCGAGGTGAGAGTGTGTGGAGCCTGGCCTGGGTTGAGAAGCAGGTGCATGCGGCCATTTGCCTGAGCCCAAGCATGGCTGAGTCCGGCTGGGGGAAAGGGGGTGATCAGGGCATGTGTGTGAGATTCGTCCCTCCCCGCGAAAATGAGCCAGAGCTGGGAAGTGAGGAGGCGTGTGGCCCTTGGAACTGGGCTTGCAGACACGGGTCCTACCCGGTGCTCTGGACATCCTCAATAAGCCCACCCTGTGTGAGCGCCCTGTGGGCGAGAGGGGTTATATAGGAAACACCGTTACGCAGGGCCCTCCCTTGTCAGAAAGCGGGAACACTGCTTAATGTCTTGCCAGTTTTGAGCCACCTCCATCCGCCTAACTGCCCTCCAAGGCGGGAAGATTTCCTTCTTGTCAGACTCAAGGATTGCATTTGCAATCCCAGGAGGGCAGGCAGAGGGGCAGGTGGGTAGTAGACGGAAAAAGAGAAAAAATGCAGCAGCCCCCCCCCCCCTGCGTTTCTCAGACGGTTTCTCAGAGTCGGAACCCTGTAAGGATTCCCAGAGGGAAATAAAGAAAAGGAAAGGGGAAAAGGCAAAGATACAGAGGGAAGGGTTTGCTTTTATATTTTGGGGAAATTGGTTGGTAAACTCCTGGGGGTGCGGAGGGGGTGCGGGGCCTGTGGACAGAGTAGCTCTGGGCGCAGGCCTTGCACTTTCCTCGCCACACGAGGCTGCTGCTGGAAATCCACCTCGTTGCGCAGGAAATAGATACATTCTGTCTCCCCTGGCCGGCTTGTTTCTCCCCTGCTGAACGTGCAACGGTTTGGGATGTGGGGCTGGGCTGAAAGGCAACAGGGACGTTCTGGTGGATGCTGTGTGTGCCACGTGGGAGCGAGAGGGTGTGAGGTGATGCGCTTGGCAGGAATTCCTTGGTTCAAGGGGTGCTTGGTGCCTGGTGTGTGAGGGAATGTTTTTAAGGGGTTTGGTGAATGCTGATTGGGTGCTTCTGTGCAGAATGGGAAGAAATGGGTAAAGGATGCAGCCGCAGAAGCTTTTGGGTGAAGAAAAGGAAAACAAACAAACGAACAAACAGAGAGAGGGTTGGTCTACCTTGCTTACTAAGAGCGCCCTGTTACTTAGAGACAGCAACTGCAGCCTCTTCCCTGGGTTTGGTCTGGCCAACTGGAGTCAGGGAAGCGTGTGCTGGAAACTATGGATCTCTTGACTCTGTGGGCATTGGCCGTCCCATAGAGCCAAGAAAAAGAGGGGTGCTCTGGGCAGGAAGGTACCACCACTTGGTGGGTGCTGCAGAAGCACACACACAAGAGCCTCTGAGCACGTGCAGAGTTCAAAGTACTTTGGGAAGTTGGAGCGGCTCTGCTTCCAGCCACAGGTTGGAGGCAGGCTTGCACTGGTTCTCAAAAGAAGTCCTGGACTATCTAGATAACTCTCAAAAGAAATCTTGGTGTATTTAAAAAAGGTTGAGAACTGAGGCAGGGCATTTGAGGTTCTTTGAGTGTTCAAGGCTTGTATTGCCTCAGGAAACATTCTGCATGGGAAGGGATTGGATTAAAACAAAAGACCCTTAAGCACTCTCAGTGAGAGGCTAGGGGAATTTTTTAAAGGAAGGGAAACCTTCTAAAAAGCAACCTTGTGAGCGTGCATCAATTGTTTGTGTCCACTATCAAGAGTTTTCCTCTCTGATAACTTCCTTTCTCCTATGTAAAGTGGATCTGGGTCTAAAACCCATGTTCTGAATTCTGAGTATACCATCTTGTTATTGTTATGCTACAAATGAATGATTGGGAGGGAATGGAGGGAACTCTGGGGCTGTGTATGTCTATGTGTGTGTGCATGCATGCATGGTGGGGGGGATTTCTTTTTTTTCCAAATTCCTATGAGGCTACTTTTCCCTTTGGGTTCAACAAGAAGTTTGTTTCCCCTTTTCTTTTTTATAATGTTGCCAAATAGTGTTGATCAGGCCCCAAAATTCACAGAGTTCTGGAATCTGCAGGGTGTGATTTACGCCAACATTAAAGGAAAATAAAAATTGACTGATGGTGCTAAAAACATTTCCCTTTCAGTAGCCTAATGTTCGCTGGGGGCTGAGCCCATGTGCCAGCACAAAGATGTGGGCAGCCAGAAAGGCAAAGGGGCAAAACACCTCCTCTGAGAATTTTTCTTTCCCTGAATTGCTTGTTTGGTTGAAATGTGTGCTAGTTCAGGTTTGCATGTATTCACAATGGTTAAAGGCATTTTTGTATGTATCATCTCTGTAAATAAGAAATTGTGTGAAACTATGTTCTCATTGTCCAGACTCCATCAGAAAGCACATTTTTCTTTAGCCCAGGCAAGCAGCAGGTCTGTGAAACGCACAAGTTCAGCAAAGGGTTTCTTTTGTGTGTATTTCGGCATTGGCTGGGTTGATTTCAACAACCCAAACATTTTCTTTTTGAGACTGTGCTAAAGAGACTTGTGGGGGCCAGGTGTAAAAAGGACATAGACTTTCCACCTAACGTGGATCTTTCTGCTCCTGCCTACAACCAGCTTCTGTGAAGAAATGTAAATGTAAAAGTCCCCCCCCCATTTACCTGTTTTTGAGCTGTACTCTTCCAGACACCAGATGAACTGTGCCACCTATTGCAGCTGAGTGAACAACAGGCGCACTGACACCCCAGAGAAAAGACTCTTTCCCTCCAGCCATGGGAGAAAAGCCCTCCATGGCCCATGCTACGCCCTGGCTCCAGGAACTGCAGTGACTGTGGTGGAATCCATTCCTGTGTTCTGCCCTGCTCCTGTTGGGAAAATTCGGATAAATCCTGGCAGAAAAACATTCCTTCTGTGTGCTTTTGCGTTGTAGAATCAATCCTGCACTCCTTCTCAAAAGCACCAGCTTTTCAAGCTAAGTCACTGTTTAAAATGGCCTTCCTCCCCCGCTCCTTTCTCTCACCTTTAGCTGTGGGCTACAGTAGACAGGCCATTCAGACAAAATATACATTGTATACCTTCACAATGACTAAATAATTCTTGTAGAAATTCAGTTTACCAGGAAGTATCTATTTTGCTAGCCCAGAGGGCTCCATGTGCCCTGGCCAATCAGAATGGTGCAGATGCATTACTCAGGGTCTGAGTCTAGATGAGCTTATGAGGTCATGAATGGTTTCTCAGTAGCCTGAATTTACATGTCTACCCAGACCTGGAGATGGGATCAAGTTACTCAACTAAAGTGTCAATACCCTGCAATTAGAAATAGTGTAATCTCTGTACTCAGAAAAGCAGTTCTTACCATCCCGCCTCACTGCCTTGCCATAAACACATCAAAAGATGCCTCGGTGTCTGGTGGGTAACTGTCAAAGGGCAATCTCTGTGTTTTATAGGCCTGCCGGAGTGCCTCCCTAACCCACTAAGTTCACCCACGTAACCTTTCTGCTTACTTAACTTGGCCAGCCTGTTCAAGGTAACTTTAGTTTAGCAGGCCTGTCAAAGGCATCTAATTAGAGTGAAATGCAACTTTTCTTTAAGGTGCTGTGACGTGCATCCAACCACCTTCCTATCCATATCAAAGCATCCAGTCACCTTCCTGAGTACTGTATTCACTCCCCTTTTGTGCATTCTGTATAACCCTAAGGAAATTAACATGGGGTGTTCCTTCTTAGGCACCCATGGATCCATGCAGTCAATTGTAAATAAACCTATTTGCCCTGACAAGAAACTGATTTCCGAGCCTTTGAATTGCAGATCAGTGTGACAGCTTTCCTGGTGGAGAAGGCGGGCAGAAGGGACAAGAGTCCTTTTGATCCCGGGGTCACAGTCGACAGGATGGAATCGGGGAGACACTGTGCTTCTGCACAAGCGACAACGGTGAGGCGGGACCCTTTGATCATCTCTAGCCAGCACATGCTCTTTTTAGCATAGAGGATCCTTGGGTATCCTGCCAAGATACCGGCTGTGAAAGGAGGCCTTCGACTCCTGCAGGGCAATGGTTTTTGGTTGGCAATTGCCTAAGGGGAACCCCATTTGGCTGGTATTACTGGATTCCAGGAATGTAAGTATCTGATCAGGTCTTCTTGGGTACGGGTCTGGCCGGTGTGAGAGTTGTCTGTTGTGTGGCCCTTATTCATTCCCGGAGGCTCCCAGGGTCCCTCTCAACCGATTCTTGCGCAGCCGCACCAATCCTCGGGAAACTCCCGACAGGTCGAAAGCAAGGGCGTGAGATTGGACTGAGAAACCCAGCCTCGCAGCGACTGTTGTACTGTGTGCACGAAGTGTGATTGGAGGCCAGGGGAGAGGAACTGGCTCTGATCTGTTCTGTATTATCTCATCCAGTACTCGGCTGACGAATTGGATGGGTGGCTTAAGCTCTAAGCGGGCACTGGCTGCCATTGCAGTGTGTTTTGAAATACTGGGATGTGGTAGGAAAGAAGGAAGAGGATTTGTTCAGGAGGAAACACGTGCAAAGGGAAAGCACTGTGTGGTGTGGTTTTGTGCTAGTGAAAGGGAATTGTAATTTCATGGTTTGGATTGGGATTTTGTAGGAGATGTTGCAAGTGAAAGTAGAGGCAAGTGAGCAGATGGACTGTGGCAAGGAAAGAAAAGGGAGGGGGGAATCTTGCTTATCCTGAAGGGATTCCCCAAGAAAGAATTGGGGGGGGGGGATGAGTAAGAGATTTTTGACCTGGCTCTGCGCATTTGAATGGCCTCAATACAGAGTTCATGGTATCAATCAGTGGCCATGTACCAGATCATTTGACTGCGTCCTCATCCAAAATTGGCATGCCTGGATGATTGATGTTGGCAAATTTTCTGAGGCAAATTATACGGAGGTGTTTTACTTTGCCACTTCTGTGTATCCGTGTTCCATTCCATGCGGACTAAAGGATTGTAACTTTGACAACAGAGCAGACCAAATCACAGAGCAGGGACACACTGAAACAGGGTCCCTTTTGCTCTCGGAAATAACACGCCCAGGAGACCTTCCCCCACCATACTCTGTTGGACTTGGCCAAAATAAAGGAAATGTCTGGAAGTTGCTTCAGGCAGCGTCAACAGCCTACTTGAGCTCACTTTTTCAGACCGCTTAAACCTTCATAGGGGGATGTCAAAGTTATGGCGGAGATGGTCTTTACAGAAGTAAAATTAAACTCCATTTTGGATAAGGCACGGGGTGAAATCTTTCTGGCATATAAGAATGCAAACAATCACATTCCGCCACAGGCAGAGAGAGAAAGCCTCTGGTTAGAGTCCGGCAGGCTGCCCTTCCCTGCCTGACAACCAGTGAGTCCTGAGTAGAATTGAACTCTATGGGAAGTGGCTAGTTCGAACAAAGCGGAAGGGGATTCCTTGGACGGAAGGAGGTTTTTGGAGATTCTTGTTGGTACAGATAAAGCGAAATCTGGCCAGGATCCAGACCTGGTTTGGGTCTGAGAGAAGCGGATCCCACATAAGTGTGTGAGCACCCCCCCCACTCAAGCTCACTCCGATTGCTTCAGTGACCCCATTGCATTCTCTGCCATCTTCTTTTGCCGTCAATTGTTCCCAGCATCAGGCTCTTCTCCAGGGAGTCCTTCCTTCTCATTGGATGGCTAAAGTATTTGAGTGTCATCTTCAGGATCTGGCTTTTTCAAGAGCAGACAGGGTTGATCTCCTCTAGGACTGACTGGTTTGATCTCCTTGCAGTCCATGGGACTTACAGGAGTCTTCTCTAGCACCGCAATTCACAGGCCTCAATTCTTAGGCATTTTCCTTATGATCCAGCTTTCATAGGCATACGTTGCAACTGAAAAAATCATGGCCTTGACTATATGAACTTTTGTCGGCAGGGTGATGTCTCTGCTTTTTAGGATGCTGTCTAGATTTGCCATAGCTCTCCTCCCCAGAGCAAGCGTCTTTTAATTTCTTGGTTGAAGTCCCCGTCTGCAGTGATCTTGGAGCCCAGGAAAATAAAATCTGTCACTGCCTCCATTTCTTCCCCATCTATTTGCCAGGAATTGATAGGACCAGATGCTATGATTTTAGTTTTCTGGATGTTAAGTTTCAAGCCAACTTTTGTTCTCTCCTCTTTCACCTGTATCAAGAGGCTCTTTAGTTCCTCTTCACTTTCTGTCATTAGAGTAGTATAACCTGCATATCTGACATTGTTGATATTTCTCCCAGGAATCTTAATTCCAACTTGTGATCCATCTAGCCCAGCCTTTCGCATGATATGCTCTGCATATAAGTTAAATAGGCAGGGGGACAAAATACAGCCTTGCTGTTTTCCTTCCCAATTTTGAACCTATCTGTAGTTCTATGTCTAATTCTCACTGTTGCTTCTTGACAAGTTTCTCAAGAGACAAATAAGATGGTCTGGTACTCCCATCTCTTTAAGAGTTTACCACAATTTGTTGTGATCAATCAATCAAAGGCTTTAGCATGATCAATGAAGCAGAAGTGGATGCTTTTCTGGGAACTCCCTAGCTTCCTCCATGATCCAGCATATGTTGGTATTTGATCTATAGTTCCTCTGCCTCTTTGAAACCCTGTTTGTACTTCAGGTAGTTCTCGGTCCACCTACTGCTGGAGCCAAGCTTGTAGGAACAATCTTCGGCATTGCCCCTCTTTGGGCATGCTGAGTGTGGCACTTTAACCGCATCGTCTTATAGAAATTTGAATATCTCAGCTGGAATACTGTCTCCTCCACTAGTTCAATGGGTCAAGGTAAGTCAAAACAAATGTGCACACCTCTGGATTGTCTTTTGGGAAATGGGAAAAAGTTCGAAAGAGATTCCATCTCAAAGAAAAAGAAACTAAATGTCGACTGAAATTCTATTTGGCCCCAGCATCAATTGGACAGTGGGGCAAAGTGGCCACCTGAAGGGTCTATCGATTTTCAGACTCTTTTCAGAACAGTTGCAACTTTACTGTCAGCATACCGGTTAACAGCTCAGGCTGCTGCGCAAGCATTTGTTACATTGACAGTCTGAACTGGCTGGAAGAGTGCAGACTGGTCCCCACTGGGGAGGACAGAAAAGAAGAGGGAGAGTAGAGCTCACTCTCTTCCCTCCAAAGGCCGGGAGCGCAGTGTGGGTATGGGTTTGGCGGGGGGAGAAGCTCTGGGGATTCTGTCACCGTGCCTGGGCGCAATAATGGCTTTCATGGCCAGGGGGGCAGGAATGGGCAGCTGAATCCTAGCCCAATGGTTATAGTTTGGAATCACCAGCCCTTCAGCCCTTCAAACTGGCCACCTTTAGGACCCAGGGAAGAAAAGAAAGCAGGGTTTCTCGGGCTAGCAAGTTGCTTCCTCACAGAGAGAGAGAGAGAGAGAGAGAGAGAGAGAGAGAGGCACTCAGCTTGCTATGAGAGCTCTGTTCGCCTGTGCTTCAATTAGCTACTCTTGAGAAAGCCATAGACCAGCCAGCCTCATTGTCTGAGGTTTGGGGTGGAGAAAGGCCCGGAATTTGGTGTTTAAACTCTCGGTGTGTAATCAGTGCCGCTATCCACTTTCCTCTTCCTCCTTGTGTGTGTGCGTGAGTCTGTGCTAATGTTGTTCTAAGATCCTTCCATTGCTTTCTGTTTCTGTTTTGCATTAAGTTTTGTTCTCCAAGTTTTGGTGCACTAGGCATTGGGCGCCCGTGCACTAAGCCTTGTGTGCAGATCTTTGAGAATGTTGGGGGTGAGGTGCAGTTTTTGGAAACAGCTTAGAGGAAGCGCCAGCTGTGTCTAACCACCCTCGCTCAGGGGAGGAGGGAATTCACCCACCTTTCTCTCAAACACTGGCTAGGGACTTGTTTAAATGGACCAGAGACTTTAATGCTGTTCTTACTGCTGTATATGAACAACCACTGAGGCCACAGACCAGTGCACATCTGCTGGATTTCGTTGGGTCACCAAGGAGAGGACCCAAACCTCACAAGAACAGGTGCAGTTCTGGCTTTCTCACTTTCAAGGGGGAAGATTTCAGCTGCCTCAAGAAAGGAAGAAGGCGGTTTGTCAGACTCCCACTCCCCAGAGCTGTATACGCAGGCTTGGAAAACTGGCAGCCAGTGCTTTCTTGGGGCGCTCATGGCTGCTTCCCAGCTCAGGGCAACTCCTGACATGGAAGTGCGAAAAAGGGGGGGGGGGGCTGGAGCTGGTCCTCTCCAGCACCAGACTCGGGAGGCATCTCTTTCCACCCTTCTGTGGCACTGGCTAGCTGGCCGGCACCACTCCTTCTCCGAGCCCAGAGTGGCCATGCTGGCTGCCCGGCAAGGCCAAAGCAGCCGTGCCTGATTAACTGGCTGCCTGCAGTGTGTGAAGCTGTGGCCACTGGCTGGCTGCTGCCTCCGGCTTGCAATGGCACAAGGGAAGGGGGGCTGCTGTCTTACGCCAGCTGACTCGCCTGAGACTGGACCACCTGGAGACCATTGATGCAGTGGGAGGACCGTGCCCAGGCGCCCCTCGCTACACAGCAGTGAGATCTGCGGGAGTGCCTGCGTGGGACCGTTGCACCAGGCTGAGGAAAGCTCCAAAACCACAAGGAGACCAGAGGACCATGGAACTCGTGGAGGACCTGGAGTTCCTGCTCAAACACCAACCCTGCAAGGGAGGACCAGCGGCATAACAGACCAGGACGAGAAGAAGCTGGCATCAGGGTCAGCCAAGGCCCACAACTGGAGGGGGCAAGGGAGAAGAGCCCCGAAGAAAAGCAGCCTATCGGGGACCAGGATCGGCTTCTGGCTTGAAGACTTGGATCAAAGAGACTAGCATTTGCCTAATGCTCAGTAGCCTAGATGATAATGCTGAAGGAAAGAGGGGGAGTTGCTTGAAGTTGTTACTCTGGCTGTCTCCGTGTACTTCTGTTAATTTTGTTACTCCCTTCTACACCATCTGTCCTTGTAGGAAGAAAACAGCGGACTTCCTCATTTCTCTGTTTTCAGTTTTAGAGTACTGGTTCAGTGTGTAATAGAATGTTTATGCTTTAGTAGTGCTGGTGAAAACCCAGCATGGATTTCTTACAACTGGAACATGTTATATGTCTGGATTCCCACCAGGGACCAGGTAAAACAGACATGCAGATTACAGAAGGGCAGGCATGTGCTGTCCCAGATCAGCTAAAGGAGAGTAAAAGGAAAGAAATCATATTTGTTAAAAAATATATGATTTCACAGGTCCCTAGGGAAAACAATCTCCATGTGGAGCCGCTACAGGTAAGGACCACTGAGAGCACTGTACCAGTTGGGGTGATGATGGTGGACTAGCAACATCCTTACGGCCAGTTGGCACATGCTGGGATAGGCTCCCTGTGTGTGAGAGAGAGAGTTTGGTGCAGTGGCTAGCATGTGGCTTTGTTTTTGCTAAGCTGGAAAGGCCCTGGCCTGCAGCTGGATGGGCAACCACGTGTGGATGCTGACTGCTGTGCATTATTCACACAAACGGGGCTGGTGAGTGCCACTTGGTACAGCCTGGAATGCACACTGTGGGTGCAAGAGAACTTGGTGCTGGCCAAAAGATGGCGGTCAGCAAACATGCCTAGCTCAATGGCTCACATTGGCACATACAAAACCCCACAGGAGAAAACCCTCTACAGGGGATCTCTGGGCTCAGTTTCACAACATGGGTTTGCCTTCCAACCATGGGAACCACCCATGGGACCTATAGGGCTTGTAGCCAGAAGGCTTTCATGGCTTTCCCTACAGAAGGATAGGGCACTGGATACCTTGTCCCCAGTCTCTGAATTACTGCAGAAGTCCCCAAGGGCCCAAGGAATAATTGGGGATAATTGGACGCTTGCCCAAACCGCAGAGAAGTAGTTCGAACAGTGATGGAAGACATTGTCAAAAAAAAAAAGGGGGGGTAGGGTATTCATTTCTCCGTGCCATTCTTCCACCAGTTGGGGTTTTCTCAAATCACCATGACATTAGAGTGCTTGCATCTGCATTCAGTGTTTGTAGTGAAACAGCTGGTGCCATTTCAGACATACAACGCTCAACTACAGCAACTTGCCATACACAGTTGCTAGACACTGCATTGCTGGCAAGCCAGGACAGGGTTTGCAACACTTGTGGAAGACAAAACTGTTTCTTTGGCGCATCGCATTTAAAAGCTCAATGCTTTATAAGCTGCTCTACATTTCATTCTGGTCAAAGTGGCTTGGGAGGATTGCTTTCTTGGTTCTCCACCTGAGGCTGTTACTGGCAGAGCTTGCCAACAATTATTCCAGTATTTCTCAGACATGCATAGGGTAGGCATGTCATGAACAGAGCTGGCTGGAGCCGGGGGTCAGACTGGTTGCCCCAGGAGGTCAGTGGCCTCCCCAACTCTGTGCCTCTGAGTTTCTCTATCCAAATGGCCCTCACCTGCACAGGCAGTCTGCACCTTCAAGGCAAAGCTGCAGGGGCTTGGTGGCCTGTCTCCCTGGTCAGGAAGAAGCTGTCTTTTGCTGGAAGCTGTTGCCAATTGCGGCACCCCAAAACACCTCAAGAATGGTTGGCCAGAGGGAGGCCACATAGTAAAAACACCACAGCTATACACATGCACTGGTGGGATAACCTTTTTGGTAAGGCGTGCTGGAAAAAGATGCTGTTGTCATGAGTGTGTAGTATACAGAGTACTCATATGATGGCAACCCCTGTGGACAAAACACCCCGGGGGGGGGGACACCTTCAGTGGGCCAAGCCATGGTTTTACCTGACTGTGTTGACTCAGATACACGCAGAGTCATGTTACACTTGGCAGTTTGGCGGGATGGTAAAAGGGGGGGAAGCTGTACTCAGAAAAACAAGTTTTGCCATCCCGTCCCTCTGCCCGGCCGTAAATACATCACGGTCTTGGAAGACGCCTCGGTGGCTGGTGGTGAAGTCCAGATGACCCCACTCCATTAGCGGGAGACTGTCAAAGGGCAATCTCTGTGTTTTATAGGCCTGCCGGAGTGCCTCCCTAACCCACTAAGTTCACCCACGTAACCTTTCTGCTTACTTAACTTGGCCAGCCTGTTCAAGGTAACTTTAGTTTAGCAGGCCTGTCAAAGGCATCTAATTAGAGTGAAATGCAACTTTTCTTTAAGGTGCTGTGACGTGCATCCAACCACCTTCCTATCCATATCAAAGCATCCAGTCACCTTCCTGAGTACTGTATTCACTCCCCTTTTGTGCATTCTGTATAACCCTGATGGGAGTAGCATTGGGGGTTCCTTCTTAGTGTCGTGAGCGGGGGAGCCCCGCCAGCCTGGGCACTTTGGTTGCAATTAGTCACACAGACGCGAGCAATAAAACGAAATCTGTTTATTGCTAGTTATCTACCAGATTTACGACTCTACTGTTAAGCAAATGGAGGAGCCTCTTTGCTGGAAAGATGTTCGCCTGAGAATGGAGATCTCTCCTCCCCTTCACGTCATCTCCTACCCCTCCAGCCGTTCCTCCCGCCTCCTTCTCAGTCTGTCCATCCTGATTTGATATGAATGGATCATGCGTCTCTGGGAGGCATCCGTCATGTTCACATACCCCATCCTGCCTTCTGCCTCTGGCCCCGTCATTTCCTCTTCAGAAGAGGAGGAGGGGTTTTCGCCCTCCTCCCTCTCACAGGCTGTTTGCTCTAAAGGGCTAGGTGCTTGGGAGGGGGTCTGTGGACTCGTGACGCTTTCAGGCAGAAGCTGATTAGCCTCTATCTCTGGCTGTGTTTGATCCTCCCGGACTCTAGTAACTACTGGTACTTCCTCCTCACGAGGAGTAGTCCCTGTCGTGACCTCCTGCACGACACTTAGGCACCCATGGATCCATGCATTGAATTGTAAATAAACCTATTTGCCCTGACAAGAAACTGATTTCCAAGCCTTTGAATTGCGGATCGGTGTGACATCTCATTGTCACTGTATGATTGGCTGACCTCCCTTTATCTGCTCTGTATGTGATGACCTCAGAATCTTATTGTAATGTCTGCATTCTGTCATCAATTGCTCTGTACCTGTGTACGTGACCAGGAGGGTATAAAATACCCTGTAGTTGTATTGAAACCTTGCAGCAAGTTTACCTCTGCCTGCCTGGTAATGCATTATCTTGAGTGTACCGCGGGAACCTGGGCCAAACAATAAAGCCACAGATGGCCTGAATGCTTGATCTTTCCCACGAACCCAAGTTTTATTTCCTCCTCACGAATTGAAATTCCGGGATTCTGACACTCCTTGCATCCTCCACGAGGAAACAAGGGACTCAAAGGAAACCAGGCAGGCTGTGAGTGACAAGGACTTTCTGCAGCCAAACCCACAGAAGAAGAGACTGAGTGAAGCATAGACCACAAAATCTCAAAATTGCCTCAAAGGCAAGCCAAATGACTGACCTGAACATCAGGCCATTGCCCCCTCTCACACTGCTCCCATCTTGCAAAGCAGGCTAACCCAAGTTTGCTGAAGGGATGGTGGCCTCAGGCAGGATATTCACCATCGTAAGGGTCTCAGCCGCAACGAGGATGAAATTCTTGGCTGCTATGGGTCAAAAAAAAGGGGGCTTAGGGAGCAAGGAACCATGCCTCAGAATAGATTGGGTAGCAGCGCTGCAAAGAGGTGGGCGGGCGGGCGGGGGGGGGAGCAGGTAAAGTTGAGAGCAGACTGGCTGGCACTAAGCTCTTTGCAGCCAAGGGGAGGGGGGGCAAAAGGAACAAGGAATTTGACTAAGAGGACAATCCCCATCAGAACTGCATAGATGGACAGCTGCTTTCTGAGAAAGAGGAAGTATGAGGGGCTATCTGAACTGGCTCATTTGTTTGGCTAATGACAAAAGGGGGGATTGTTGGGAAAATTCTGATAAAATCCTGGCAGAAGGGGATTACTTGTATGCACCTCTGTTGAGGTCAGATTTGGGCACCTTTCTGTTGGTATTTGCTGTTGGTTTAAGAGGAGGGAACTGATGGCTTGTATGGGGCTGCTGGGGCTATTGTTTTGCTGATCAGTAAGGGCAGATAATCAGTAAGGGATCCAGGTGGCCCAGTGGTTTAAACTTCTGTTCTGCTGGGCTGGTTGATTGAAAGGTCGCTGGTGAGTTCCCATTGCTCTGTCCCAGCTCCTGCCCACCTTGCAGTTCAAAAGCATGCAAATGCAAGTAGATGAAAAGGTACCACTTCGGTAGGAAGGTAAACCTTTAGTCATGCCAGCCACATGAGCACAGAGACTGTCTGCAGACAAACGCTGGCTCCCTCAGCTAGGAAACGGAGATGAGCACCGCCCCCAAGAATCAGGCATGACTGGACTTAACGTCAAGGGGAAACCTTGACCTTTACCTTTTTAAGGGCAGATAAAACTGCCAGGTAGACAGCATTGCAATCACCCTCATTTGCATGCCAAAATCCACAGTAATCCCTGTGTGGCTGGCGCTCCTTCCCAACAAAAGCAGTCACTCCAGTTGATACTACAAATGTCTTTATTCTACACAGTGTTACAATTACAGTCACATAAGCTAGGAAGCTGTCCTCTCATTCTGAACACATTCACCTTACACTGGATTTATGAGCCCTTGGAGGCAGTCCTTCTAAAGGTGGGGTGCTATGACCCCTTTCCCTTGGTCGCTCAATCATTCTCGATTCTAGCTGTCCCAATCTGTGCATGTGCCTGCGAGAAGGAGCATCCTCTAAAGCTTATTCCACGTTATCTCCTAAATTCCCACATCCCCTATCTGCAATGGGCAAAACTGTTTCCCCATCAACACGCAAATTGGTCTCTTGATGTTCCACTGTTTTGACCGCTTCCTGAACCTCCTTATCTAATTTCTCATTTCCATCGTCTGTGCAGCTGGGGAGTACAGATTGTTCTGCTAGCACTAGAACTAGCTCTTAATCAACACTCTGGTTCTCATGGGAAGTTTCTTCTTTTTGTGTGCATGTCAAAGACTCTTCTGAGTCTGTGTGCATGGCACCCTGTGCCTCAGTGGCAATTTCACAACTTGGGTGCAGTGGAAGCAGGACTACATTGAGGGCTGCCTTTCAAATTTGGAAACTACCACTGGGACCTCGACAGGAGCAGCTGAGTCATCCCACGTACCTGTACAAATTGGGCTAGATGGCTGTGGGAATGGTTAGGAAATTGCCTTCCAAGCCTGGGGTGGCTAAGCCGGTTGTTTGTGTTAATATTAGGAGCAATTTTCGTGGGGGCAATGAGCTGCACCTGCTTGCACTGTAGCCCATTGTCCATGACATGTTGGCAAAAGGCCTGCAGGAGCATGCCCGTAGGATAGGAAGAGACAAACAGGATTTATGATAGGGAAATTTGAGGGGCACTGTTGTTTCAAATCAGGGTGAGAGAAGAAAAGGGGGGGGGAATTTCATTCGAACTCTGCCATGTGTGGGTTGGCGGTGAAATGAGAACGGGGAGGATGCACTGGCCCCCAAATTCTCTATGTCGCCAGTCCCCTGCCTGTACTGTTTCCTTGTTTCCCAATTAGGGAGGGGTACAGTCTAGTCCAGGGGTCAGCAACCTGCAGCTCCGGAGCCACATGTGGCTCTTTCATCCCTCTGCTGCGGCTCCCTGTCGCTCAAAATATGCATCACAACTGCCAATGTGCGACACCCGCCGGCACATGATTTATTGAGCTTTTCGACCCCCAGTAGGCCAACCATGGATAAATCCAAGAAAAGAAAAGCTTCAGAAGAAAACAGAACGTTTAATGGTACGTGGGCAGATTCATTTGCTTTCACTGCTGATGAGACTGGTTTACCAGTATGCTTAAGATGTGGTGAGAAATTGGCAAACAACAAAAAGTTGAATGTTGCAAGACATTTCCAGAATAAACACACAGCCTTTGCTGAAAAATATCCGGATGGAGATGAGAGAAAAAAAGCCATTTCGGAACTGATGCGGAAGGTTGATCTGAGCAAAAATCATTTCAAGAAGTGGATTAAGTCTGCAAATTCAACTACATATGCTAGTTTTGTGGCCGCTCAGGAAATAGTCAGGCACAGGAAACTGTTCACAGATGGAAATTATATAAAAGAATCATTCATTGGTTTCATAAATGCAACACACTATAGGTTTTTTATACATAGCATAAAGGTAAAAAATGATATATGCAGTGTGATCTGCATTTTAGATGTCAAAAGGGTTTTGCGGCTCCCGGTGTTTTCTTTTCTGAGGGAAACAGGTCCAAAGGGCTCTTTGAGTGTTTAAGGTTGCCGACCCCTGGACTAGTCTCTTGAAGCTATTTCCGGTATACAGCGGAATGTATGAATTCCTAGTTTGACGTTGAAGGGGCTTTGCGTCATAGAGATGCCAGGACCTAGAGCGCCGCCTCCTTGCGCAAAGACCCGCAGGATGGTGGAGGTGCGTTCTTTGCGAGGCGCAACACTCCCCTTGTAGCATATTATTTCCCTACTGTTATTTAAATATACAATACTCTCCAATGTCTTTTAAAGGGCTTAAATACGGGACCTCTATTTAAACATCCTACGCCCCACACCGCGAAATGACGTCACCGGGCGGGGAACCGGAAGTGTCTCCATATTTTCACAGGCCCGTCCGGAAGTGGCATTTTTTCCCAAGATACCGCTCGCGAACCAGGAAGTTGACCGCTGTCGCCAGACTTGCTGAGAGCTGTGGGGCCGCGCCGCTGGTCGATTCCTCCCGCCCGCCCGCCCGCCCGCCTGCCTGCCTGCCTGCCTGCCTGCCTTCTGCTCGAATGTGGAACGAAGAGAGCAGAGACGAGGTGAAATCGCGGCTCCCTCTTCCTTCGCCCCTCCCCCTCCGGGAAGCCCCTCCTCCTCGTGACCTCCTTAGCCCCTTCCTCAGGCCAACGCTCTCCTCCCGTTTGTCGGAGGGGAGGGGGCCGTCCTTTCGCCTCCTGCCCTCCTTTCCCGTTGGGTGATCGGACGCCCCCGCAGTGCAGACTCCCAGCTCTTCCCCCCCAGGAAGGGAAGCTGGGCAGTGGGGCGGCCTCGCCCGTTGCCCCCTCCTCATATTCCTTTTGACCCTCCCCCCTCAAGAAGGCCCCGGGGTGGGCTCCCTGTCCTCAGCGCGATGCCCTCCAGACGTTTGGGATTTCGACTCCCATCAGCCACCGAGCTCCAAAACATACCCTTCCCAGATGTCGCCTCTCTCCCTCCTAGCTTCCCTAATGGGGAGGACCTGGAGAACTCCTTGCTGCTTTCCCCTTTTTTCGCCAGCTTGAAGGTGGGAGATAAGAGAGGGAGGAGGAAGTAAGAGAGGCAGAGTTTCCCTTTGCTTCTCTCCTTCTTTGCTCCCCGGTCCCGTCTGCTTTCTCTCCCATCTGCTCCCCTGCCTATGGACACCCCTAGAGAGATGGGGTGGGGTGCTCCTATGCTATCCGCTGTCTAGGTGAGTGATGTGTGACCTGCAAGAGACTTTGCTTCCCCTTTGATCAGGATCGACAATGTTTGGAATACCGCACCTAAAAAAGGAGGCTGTGGAATGGGGAAAAGTGCCGAAAAGGGTGGCTAAATGATTCAGGGCAAATCTCTTCTGAGAGTTCTGGCAGCTGCTGCTCAGCTTAGGGGAAAGACGAATGAGGGGAGATTCAGGAATACACATTGTGTGTAGAAGGGAGGCAGTTTTCTCCCTTGCCCATGATAGGACAGCTCAAATGGCTCTTTGATTCCTTTAGTGCCAGGAGCAGGATGTTTATGTGCCCCAGTTGCTGAGGAACAGTGGTGGGAGGGTGTTGCAGCACTCTAGTCCTGCTTTTGTTTTTCCTTTGGGCCATTTATTGGCCATTCTGTGAACAGAAGGCTGCCGTAGGTGAACCCTGGGCCTGATCCAGCATAGCATTTTATGTTCATATGGGATGTATGTGGTTCTTGTGGGGAAGAGAAGTTAAGGGGCTTCCCAGCTAAAGTGGTGGGGCTCATGCAGCCTGCTTGCCTCCCTCCTCCAGCTTTTGTATGTTTAGAGCACAGAATGGGGACAGGCATCTTTGTTGAATCCCTGCCATTTTCTGGAGTGGGGGGGTGTATCCATGGGAACTGGAAATGTTCTCTGTCCTCTTGTTTCTTCCCCTCATCTGTTCCACTGGGATGCTGTGGCAGGTGGCAGCAAATTCTTTGTTGTCCCTGCTTGATAAAGAATGGATGGAGAATGAACATCTTCTGCCTTTCTTTCCCTCCCAGTCATTTTTCTTCATGATCAGGCTGTTGCTTATGATTTTAAATAGTCTCAGATGTTTCTGTATGTATACAGCTATCCATGGGAATCTCACAAGCAGGACAGGGGAGCGACAGCAGTCTCCCTCCCATGTTCCCCAGCAACTGGTGTATAGAGGCCGACTGCTCTGATACTGGTGGTACTAGAGAACCATTGGGGCTTGTAGCCTTGTTGCAAACTGCCTAGAGAACTTCAGGTACAGGCAGTTGTTGTTGTTGCTAGTCGTGAAGTCGTGTCCGACCCATTGTGACCCCATGGACAACATTCCTCCAGGCCCTCCTGTCCTCCACCATCCCCTGGAGTCCACTCAAGCTCACGCCAACCGCCTCTGTGACTCCATCCAGCCACCTCACCCTCTGCCGCCCCCTCCTTCTTTTGCCATCTATTGTTCCCAGCATCAGGCTCTTCTCCAGGGAGTCCTTCCTTCTCATTAGGTGGCCAAAGTATTTGAGTTTCATCTTCAGGATCTGGCCTTCTAAAGAGCAGTCAGGGTTGATCTCCTCTAGGACTGACTGGTTTGATCGCCTTGCGGTCCAAGGGACTCGCAGGAGTCTCCTCCAGCACCACAACTCAAAGGCCTCAATCCTTTGACGCCCAGCCTTCCTTATTGTCCAGCTTTCACAGCCATACATTGCAACTGGGAAAACCATAGCCTTGACTATACGCACTTTTGTTGGCAGGGTGATGTCTCTGCATCAGCTCCAGCCACCCAGGCCAACTGTCAGGAATGCAGTGAGTTCTCTTCTGAAACTTCTGGTGGGAATGAGGTCGGGGAAGGCCACTTTGCTCCATAGGAAACACCAGCAATGTATACTCCCTACCAGGTAAAGGTGAGAACTCGGGCAGAAAAAGATGACACAGCAGAACTCGGGACACACCAGTCCACAGCAACCAGTGCAAATGCAACACCCTGCAACAATCTCATTTTAAAACCCAGGCCTGCAGTGCAAGATGTGAGACAGTGACTGCAGCTCCCACAGCCCTTGACACATTTTCCGTGTGTCCAGCTGACTGCAAAGGCTTCACAGGCACAGGGGGAAGAAGGGAGGGGAAATGTGGCTCCCCCCAGATCCCTCCATGGAGCCCCCTTTCTCCCTTTCCCCAGCTGTTTATGGCACCAACAACCTTCCCTGGGAACCTGCAAGGTCAACAAAAAAGCAGAAAAACAGCACTTGGTGTCGTAAGGCTAGAGGCACTCCTTCTCAACACATACGCTGGATCAAACAGTTGAGGCTTAAAATCCTTTATTCTAAGAAACACCAAGACTACGCAGACAGGAAACAACAGGGGTGCTTTTAATGATGATAATGGCGAAGTTGTCCTCCCTTTCTGAGAGGGCTCAGATTTGTTGTTGTTGTTAGTCGCGAAGTCGTGTCCGACCCATCGCGACCCCATGGACAACATTCCTCCAGGCCCTCCTGTCCTCCACCATCCCCCGGAGTCCCCTCACGCTCACACCAACTGCTTCAGTGACTCCATCCAGCCACCTCATCCTCCGCCGTCCCCTTCTTCTTTTGCCATCTATTGTTCCCAGCATCAGGCTCTTCTCCAGGGAGTCCTTCCTTCTCATTAGGTGGCCAACGTATTTGAGTTTCATCTGCAGTATCTGGCCTTCTGAAGAGCAGTCAGGGTTGATCTCCTCTAGGACTGACCGGTTTGATCGCCTTGCGGTCCAAGGGACTCGCAGGAGTCTCCTCCAGCACCACAATCCAAAGGCCTCAATCCTTCAGCGCTCAGCCTTCCTTATGGTCCAGCTTTCACAGGCATACATTGCAACTGGGAAAACCATGGCCTTGACTATACACACTTTTGTTGGCAGGGTGATGTCTCTGCTTTTTAGTATGCTGTCTAGATTTGCCATAGCTTTCCTCCCCAGGAGCAAGCGTCTTTTAATTTCTTGGCTGCAGTCCCCGTCTGCGGTGATCTTGGAGCCCAGGAAAATGAAATCTGTCACTACCTCCATTTCTTCCCCATCTATTTGCCAGGAAGTGAGAGGACCGGATGCCATGATCTTAGTTTTCTTAATGTTGAGTTTCAAGCCAACTTTTGCGCTCTCCTCCTTCACCCGCATCAAGAGGCTCTTTAGTTCCTCTTCACTTCCTGCCATGAGAGTGGTATCATCTGCATATCTGAGGCTGTTGATATTTCTCCCAGCAATCTTGATTCCAACTGGTGATTCATCTAGCCCTGCCTTTCTTATGATGCAGGCAGTATAGAAATGTAATAAATGATAATAGTAATAGCTATTGGTAGCCTATTATTCCAGGAATTTGTGCAGTCCTGTTTTGAAGCCTTTCCATCCCTTCAAACTGAAGCCCTCCTGACATCTTGCAGAAGTGAATTCCAAAGTTTAACTCTGCATGGTGTAAAGAAGGTCCTTCCTTTTGTCTGTCCCAAATCTCCCCACCAAAACTCCATGAGAGTTCTAGTATTTGGGTTCTAGTATTAGGAGAGAGGATGAAAAATGTCTGTGTCTCTCCTTTCTTCATGACAGACATAATTTTCACCTGATGCTGTCATTCTTTTGGGGCACCACTAGCATGCATCTTTTCCCACTTCTTTTCCAGGTGGATTTAAGGGAGGGGTAAGGGGGACACCTTTATAATACCAACTAGTTTTTCCCCCTCTTTAAGGCCTCATTTTTTCCTCCTTTCCAGACTCAAGAATAGGTCTCTTTCTTGGGTGGGCTGAGTATTTATTCTCCCAATGAGAGATGGTGTTCATTCAGATCAAAGCTCACCCCCTGCTTCTTTCAAGCGTCAGCCATCCTTGTATCCTGCACTCATTTCCCCTCTTTCCTCTCTTCCTCTTCTATTATTATATTGACAATTTATATATTGCCATATCTGCTGAAAAGTCATCAAAGGGGCACACAATGATTTAAAACAATTAAAAGACAAAGAAGAAAAAATAACATGCATCATCAAAACAAAATATCAATAGAAATGTTGACTGATCAATCTGGGAAGGCCTCCTGAAATAGAGATGTTTTCTGGAGGCACCAGAAACAGCACAATGTTGGATTCTGCCTAACCTCCTGAGACAGGGAGTTCCAGTAGAAGGGGACCACCATGCCAAAGGCCCTTCTCCAGGTGGACTCCAGTTGAGCCAAAGGCCTGTGAGACACCACCAGGAGCCTTCCATCTGATGCAGCCAGCTGACTGGGCAGGTTGGTGAGGGAAGAGGCTGATTGATTGATTGATTGATTGATTTGATGCACAAGTTGCCAGATTAGCCATAGGTGCCCTGAGCACCTTGCATATAATCACATATATGTACATATATTGAGCCACATTGCAATACAATAAAACCAATAATAACAATAAAATCAGCGATAATCCAAGAATAAGCAATTAGACATAATTAAATGAATTAAATTGAATTAAACTTAAATGTTCCATTTCAACTACTTCCGTGCATGCCAGAATGCAGCCTTTTTGGGATTCTCCCCAGCATCTATTCACTTGGGAATGCTAGTGATTTTTGGGGTGCCCCTGCCTTTCCTCACCTGGTGCCTTCCAGGTCTGTTGGCAGCATCCTTCTTGCAAACATTCCTCACTTGGGCTCCTTGGTGCCTTCTCAGACACATCAGTGGCTGCCATACAGTGTCACTTTGTTCCCTTTTGCATGGCTGATCTGGCCAGGGAGAAGCTTTAGGGGTTGAGGGGGGGAATGTGTGGACTCATGGGGTCTTTGAGCTCCGTGAGCACAGATGTGCACTGGGTTTCAACTCTATGCATCCCCTGGCCGGTCTTGTTGCATTCTGCTTCATCAGGAGATGACCTGCTCCAAGAAGGGCAGTTACTGCTGCTTCCTCTGTGTTTCCCCTAGTTTAGGATCTGTTTGTTTCCTTTTGCTGTCCCCCTTTTGAAGGCATACTGATTAATTCCTTGGAAGTCTGTAGGGAATACCAGAGAGAAGTAGCTGCTCTGAATCACTTCCTGGAGAGCCTTCAGAAAGGAGCCTGGGGCCAAGGGTGCAGTTTGGGGTTTCAGGACCAAGCCTGATAACACACCTGTGAGGCAGTCAGCTCTGGGGCAGGGTGGGCCAGCTTGCTCAAGCAGGGACTCAGTGGATCATCAGATGCAAGCTGTGAACTGCTGACCTGTCATTGCGACACTCTTTGGTATGTGTCACATAGCTTTGTTTCCTCTGAAAGGGGAGTTGGCGGTGCTGCCAGCTTCGGCCACCATGCACTGCCCTGGCATGGCCAGAAGGTCCACAAACCATCTCCTCAGTCTTGACCCCCAGTGAGTTTTCTGTTCTGCTCTTCATACATGGCAAAGTTTCTGGCAATTGTGGCTGAGAGGGGAAGGGAGGGAGGGGGGGAGAGATGTCCCCCTGTAAAAAGCCATTGGGTGGCTCGACTGTCTTTTCCTGAAGAAAAACAGTGGTAGAAGCAGCAGGAAAGCAGGAAGGGTTTGTTGTGTAGACCACTGTGAAGCTTCAAGAATGAGGCGGGGCACTTGCATGAGACAATCCATGTCTGAACATTCCCAAGGTGTGTTGATCACTAATCTCTGTTTCTTTGAAAGCTGTTAAAATAAATTATCACCACATCTGGCAGCCATGAGTTCTATAATCCAGTCTGGGATTTGTGTTCACCTTTGTCTGCCATTCCCTTCCATGTTGTTTGTGTTTTTCCATTTCTTTTGTCCCTTGGAGCCCCTGGTTCTCCTCATGACAGCCTGCTCAGGTAGGCTAGATGGAAAGGATAAAGAGTGCGTGGTTGATCCACCCACTGAGCATCATGGTCCAGTTCAGATTGAATTGGGGGCTTCCAGATCCAGGACTCTCATGGAGACTCTGCCAACCCTGGCACCCTCCAGATGTGTTGGACTATGACTCCCATTGTTCCCAGGTTGCATGGGAACTGGTGTCCCAAGTTGGGGGCACCAAGTTGTGGAGAGCTGCTGCCAGCAATGGAGGAAAGCCAATTTAATCCTAAGAGAGCCAGTATGTTGTAGCAGTTTATGGATGAAAGGGTTTCTGAGCATGGGCAAAGGACACATGGCTGTCCTTCATGTAACAGGGATTATGCCCGGCCTCGTGGTCATGGCAGTTTCTAGCCCATCTTGACTGGGATTCCCCCCTTCTTGGGGGAGGTGTAGAGATACACCCTTCCTTCTCTGCCATTGCTGTATTCCCCCCCCCCCCCATTGCCCTATCCTGCCAGGCTTCTCTCCTCCTCCTCTGTATCTTTCATTCTTCCTTCTCCCTACCCTGTTGTTCCTGTCTCCTCTGGGGCTCCCTTGGTGAGAATGACTCAAGCTGTCTCCCTGCTTTTGCAGTCCTCTCACTGTTCTTGATGGGTTGCTGTTGAGAGACAGGTCACTCTGTCTCTCTTCAGGGTAAAGTGCACCCCACTCTCCAAATACCTCGACTCTCTCCTGGCAAGCTGGGGTAGGAGGAGGCGGCTGTGTCAGGAGTGTAGCTTTTCTCTGGTTGAGTGACTGCAGCCCAGTGCTTTGAGTGCCATGTTCTTTCTGTGGCAAAGGTTTGGCCTTAGAAATGGGGGTTTGCCTATAACCTGGCTATCTGAAATCCGGTTAGTCCACTGAAATGGTTAGAGAGTGTGTAAGAAGGTAAACAGTATATTCATGTAAGATAAATCAGCACAAGATTGAGCAGGTTTCCCAATGCAAATATTCAAGCAAATAGCTCCAGGAAGGCTCATGGCGAATATGTGGTGCTAAACGCTCAGAGAAGCTCTTCAGCCGTAATACAATTCAGGAGTTCTAAAGGTGGCCACTATATCCCCCTAGCCCTCCAACTATACCAAGCAAAAGTACTAGTTCAACTACTGCATGGATCTCAATTGGGGCCTTCTCTGAGTACCCAAGTACTACAACGTGTTCAATCAAAATTTCTGAGGGCAATACTGGGTGTTCCTAGGGATGTCTCCTAGATAAGATTGGAGACCGGCCAGATCAAAATTGAAGCTGGGAATTGGGGGCTGTCCTTGCACACTGGCTCACATTGGTATAATTTCCAGTCAGCCTTGCTCCACTAATTTTGCAAGATGATTTTAAACTATGGAGCAGCGCATAGCAGATATTGAGAGACAAAGTGATCTCAGTAGTGCCCCAGAATTCTCTCTTAGGGAGGACTGTAGGCACATTGCAATAGCTGCATCCGTCTCGAACAATTGGAACTGCACAAACACGGAAGGGCTTTTCCTTGGCCCACCTTAATGGACTCCCCTCGGCAGTTTTGAAGGGACGGTATAAAAAGATCCCCTGGTCAGAGCGCCTTTGCCCCTGTGGTGTGGAACAGAGAGAAACTACAGAGCACGTCCTGTTGAGGTGCACATTCTACAGGGATAGTCACACTGCACTCATCTTCCCACTGATGAATTGCTTCCAGGGCCATACGGAACAACAATATATATACTGCTGTCTGACGCTAATCCAACGTTAACATAGAGTGTCACTAAATTCGTCGCGGCTACGATGCATGTCCGAAGAAGGATCCTGGGGGAGTGTGGATCTGCCTAGCTGGATGAAAGACAAAGTGTTGGAATGCCACTTACTCAAGATGATTGATGTGAACTGTAGTAGCAGTATATTGTGCTGAAGTATCTACTAATCCAACTGGGGTTCAAAGACAGATAACTTTTAATGTATTTTCTTCTTAAAAATCTATTCATTTATTCGAATTGAGCTGTTCTTTGACTGTAATAAAGGTTTATCTATATTTATTCATCTTGTTTCTAGGATTTATGAACAACACTACACCCAGTAAAGTTCTGGAGTGGTGAACAATAAAAAGAAAGACTACAAAAGGACCCAAATAAGGAATTTAAATCTTTGAAATCAACATTTTTCATGCACAAAGTTCTAGGTTGGATTCCTGGGAGATTTGCTACTTTACAAAATCAAATCAAAAATCTAATCAAAAATCTAATCTAATCTAATCTAATCTAGAAATAACACCCATGCAGCCAGGGTTGTAATTAAAGGATCCAAGAAGTCAAGCATTTCTGGGCACATTTGAATGGGCAGCAGCTTGTAATACCCATTCATTTTTTAAAAGCATGTTTGATAAAATCCTCTCTGCATTGATTAATCACTGGTGAAGGTTTGTTTTTCAGGTGCTGGAGGACGAGTCTCCTTTGCTCTGCTTGGAGCACTTGGAATCCATTTGTTTATTGACTTAACAGCAGTTTAATCCTACTCTTTGGCCAAAAAGAAATCCTGGAGCAGTTTACGAAGATTAATATGGGCTTGCAATCAAAAAGAGGCAATGCCAAAGGAGAAGGGGGGAAGGGGGAAGCAAACATCAGGTATCCATTCTTAGTTCCAGAGTTTTGAGGGGTGCTTTTACTGTCTAGGAAAGGGTAAAACAAACTCCCTGCAGCATCTCCTTCTGGGCTAGGCTGGTCTTCCCCTTGCTGGGCTGTTCTTCCTGGGATGCAGCCTTTCAGAGACCCTTGGTTTTGCCACAGCTGTGTGCTTCTCACTCGTACCAGTGATGATGGTCGCAACTAGCCTCCTAGTTATCCATCACAAAGATTTGGGGGCAGGCTGCCAGAAGGGGGATGGAGCACCTCGGCTCTTTTCCTTCCAGCACTGAAACCAAGTTGGCTGTCAAGCTTCATCCTGCATGTCCAGTGTAGAAATGCAGAAGGGACCAAGCTTTCTTCCACTGCTGTTAGTACCAAGCAGGCTAGTAAAAAGCTATGCAGGGTAGTACACTCATGACCTTATTTCTCTGGCAATGCCAGTTGAAGTTAGGATCAGAATGGTCTCCCTTTAATTCCTCATGACATCCTTCACCAGCTGGTGGCCTGAGATGTGTTGGTGCACAATCCTTCTGTTGGCTAGGTTTGATGGGAATGCAGCCTGGTGCATTGTGTGGTTAGAAATGTATTTTTCTGGTTCGGCTTCTCTCAACTGCCATGGCCTTGAGTGGTAGGTTAGGTTGAAAGACAGTGAACACTGTTTTCGGAGGCAGAATAACACTTGACAACAGTTACTGGGCTGGTGGAGCAGAAGAGGGCTTCTAAGAGGCACCTGTTTGCCACTATAGAATACTGGCCTAGTTGGGTATGTGGTCTCATCTTACCAGAGCCCGCCATATATTCTTACAACATTCACCAAGTTTGGGGCACTTGCTGTAACATCTGTGTAGTTACTTGCTCTCACTGGTAGGATCTGAATCCAAATCTGGCAGCAACCTTGCCTCCTGTCCTTTCTTTTCCCTGTGTGCAAGGGGGAAAGAGTGGGCACTCCAGGCACTGAACCGCGCATCCCAGCGTGACTCTGCTCACCTCCTGCAGCCACTCTGTTGTGGAAAACTAAACCCGAAGCAGCTCATGCTTCAACCCTGCTGACAGAGGGACATGGAGATGCACAAAGTGTGCAAAATGCTGCTGCATGCTTTGGCAGGGGAAGCCTGGGATGTGTGAAAAATGAGTCCAGAGCGAGGAAAAGCTGGCTGCCCATAAAATTTAAGTGACATGTCTTTAGATCACACTCACACTCCACAACTTTGAATGGACAGTATATTGGCATTTGCATTAATTTGTTGTGAAAGGCCTCTTGGATTTATGCTGCTGATAAAAATCTGGATGGTGGGGCACTCGTTGTTGCCATGAGCATTCATACTGCTGGGACATTTGTGGGTTTTTCCGTACATGGAAGGGAGTTGTCTAAGCACAAAGGTTTCATACAACCTTGCCGAGCTCCTTGCATGCATGTTGACCACTTAGCAGAGAGGACCCTAATGTATCATGTAGGTGGCAAAGGTCCTAGGTTTGATCACCTGTCCCTTCAGTTAAAAATATCTCATTTAACAAACCTGGAGAAGATGGGTTCCTGGTGCCATTACCAGCCCTGCTAATGTTTAGCTGATTTTTTTCCCTCTTCCCTCCCTGTCCCTATTTCTTCAGGGTTCCTGCCAATCTGTGTCAAACTATTCTAGAAGCCTGTTAAAAAAACCTGAGAGGTGGGCTAAAATGCTTTGAAGGGGCAAAAACTTAACCTAGCTTTATGTTTAAAAGAAGCCTCCTTGCTGGTAGAGATCTGCCCATCTTGCACTAACTGTCTTGCCTGCAAGCATGGTGTTTCTTGTTGCCCTGCTAGTGCGGAAATGCAAGACCAGCAGCTAAGCTGAAGAAAGCTGCCGCTAGCCAATGGATCCTTTTCTTGTTTGTTTATGTATTTATTATATATTTATTAAAAGCTTTTGTATGCCGTCCTATTATACAAGATCTCAAGAAAATACATAAAATTTATGTATGTATTTATTTAAAATTTTTGCATACTGTCCTATCACTGACGTCTTGGGACGATTCACAATAACAGCAATAAAATAGGATAAAAATAAAAGTAGCACAGCATCCAATAATAAATATAAAAACCACAGGTTAAGATAAATTAGCAATTAAAATTGTGGGAGAATAAAAAGATTTTAGCCTGGCACCAAAAAGAATAAAGTGATGGCGCCAGGTGGACCTCTCTGGGGAGCACATTCCACAGTCTAGGTGCCACCGTAGGGAAAGCCCTCCTCTAGGTACTCTCCCTCCTAATCTCCTTCAAGGAGGGCTCCCGGAGCAGGGCCTCCACCTGAGTTCTCAAGGGGTGGGGGGGGCACATAGGGCAGAAGGCGCTCCTTCAGGTAACCTGGTCCCGAACCGTTTAGGGCTTTATAGGTCATCACCAGCACCTTAAATTGGGCCCAGACTTCAATTGGCAGCCAGTGTACGTGATAGAGGACCAGTGTTATGTGTGAATACCTGCCGGTCCCCATTAATATCCCAGCAGCTCTATTTTGTACCAGTTTGAAGTATCCAGACCGTTTTCAAGGGCAGTCCCATGTAGAGCGCGTTACGATAATCCAATTGGGAGGTTACCAGAGTGTGGGTCAGTGTTGCAAGTCAGCACTCAACCAGGTAAGGATGCAGTTGGTAGACCAGCTGAAGCTGGAGAAAAGCACTGCTGCCACCTGAGATTCCAGGGACAGCTCTAGATCGAGGAGCACCTGTGATTTCCTCCACCTGCGCTCTAGTCGTCTCCCAGCCTGCTTCATCACCTGCAACTCAGGCGTATACCATGGCGCCAAGTGGGCTCTGCATGGCAGGGGAGGACACTTAGGAGCAATCCTGTCGATTGCCCTGGTCATTTCCCCATTCCACCTTGTTCTGCTGCTCTTGTTGATGAGCAAGGCTGGCTTTCACCTTCTTTGTTCCTCTGCTGACAGAAAAACCAGGAGGAAGGCCCCTGGTTTGAAAAGCTGCAAGCATCTTTGCCTTGTTTTTGTCCATCTGTTCCTATTCTTGGGTGAGCACACTTTGCTCATCCTTCATCAGCTTTTTGGGGCAGATCCTCCTTGCATCTTGGATCCATTTTCTAGTAGCTGCCAATGCTGCATTGGGACCTTTTGTCTGTCCTGGTTGTGACTTTGGAAAAGGGTCCTTATTTCCCTGGGAAGTGCTGGGGATCAAGCCTGTGCACTGTTGCAGGCATGTTCTTCTAAAAATAAAGCAAGACACTAGTTCTCATGATTAGGGAGGTTTAAATAGGAGCATGCCTTGTATCATTGTGCTGTGGTGGTTAAAATGTGGAACTGTGTCTCAGGAAAACCAGGACATGAAGGCCACTGGGTGACTTTGGGCCAACCCCTGCCTTTTAGACTAGCCTACCTCACAGGGTTGTTGTAAGGATAGAATAGAGGGGAGGATTATGTAAGCCACCTTAGGTTTTGTGGAGGGGAAAAGGCAGGGTGTCTGTAATAGATTAAAAAGAAATGCCAAAGTCAGTTAAGCAAAGGTCTTTGTCAGCCCAACCCAGAGATTCCCAGGACCAAACTTGGACCTTCTCTGTTTGAAGCAGGGACTCTGCCACTGAGCTGTGGTCCTTCCTCTAGAAATAAAGCAAGGTTCTAATCCTCTTGGTTCCGAATAAAAGTCCTCTTGGTTCTGAATCTGTTTTGAACCAATTGAAGTATCCAGACCATTTTCAAGGAGAGCCTCACGTAGAGTGTGTTACACTAATCCAACCAGGAGGTTACCAGAGTGTGTGTCACCATTGCCAAGCGGATGCAGCTGTTGGATCAGCCAAAGCTGAAGGAAGGCGCTTCTTGCCACCACTGTCACCTGGGTCTCCAGGGACAGCTCGGGGTTGAGCACTCCTAGGCTGCAGACCCCTATCTTGTGCTGGCAAGTGTCATAGTTTCACTGTGGGCCATGTGAGGATGTCTGGTGACTCCAAGAATTGAATTTCTAAGAGGGGGGGTGTTGATGCTATCATCTTCTCCCTTCCCCTAGCAACTCTTGGAAGCTGCTCTGGTCACCCTATGGTGAGTATTTGTCTCCAGGCAATCAGGCGTAGAAAACTTGGTAAAACCAGAAGAGACACATCTCTCTTGGTTGGCTTTAAGAACGTTGACTTATCAAGTAAAGTTCCAGGAGTTTGAAGCTTCATGGAATGAATTACGCAAATTCACCTGATTAAGTTATCCAGGTTGTGCCAGAATTCTTGACTTTCCTTAGTGCAGAATTTGCATTGTGTTGGTATGGAGATGTTTAGATTTCCTCTAGTCATTTCTGACAAGCTTTGGAGGTTCTCTTTGTAGCTTGAGGGCTAGAGGCTTGATGCCTAATTCTTTTGTCAATTTTTTCATGATGTTAAAGCAGTTGCGGGTACCTCCTAGCCTACAGCAGGCCATCTCATTCTGTTGTCTTTCTGGAGCTGAGCAAAGTTTATTTTTCTAAGCTGGAGCACAGGGATGTCTGATGTGTAGGAGTGGAGACAAAATTAACCATTTAGTGAGTGGTGAGAGAAACTTGGTTTTCAGTTTTTCAGTTTGTGAGGAAATAAAAACTCAGGTCCGTGGGGAAGATCAAACGTTTGAACCTCTGCGGCTTTATTGACTGGTGGCCCCATACCTGCAGTCACTAACGATAATGCACTACCGGGCAGAGGTAAACTCAACTGCAAAATCTCAGCCCATGTACAGACGCTTTTATAACCTGTTAGTCACGTACACCAAGGCAGAGTGTTCCGTTTCCAGATAATCTTAGTACAAGTGCATCCTGGCGTCTTGGGGCATGACAATGTTCTAAATGATCAGAAATACTGGTAACAATAGCATGGAAACATTACCGATTGCTGTCTTGATAGGTCAGTCTGGCAAATTCTGGACAGTCCAGGTCAGCTGGTGTGTCTGCTTCAACATGCAAATGTGTGTGACGGAGGAAGCATTCAGGAAGTCTGGTTTGACAACGACACTGCCAGGCGCTTGCCTCTGTGGGACTAGATGATTAAATGGGTCCATTCAGAAACAAATGGACAGCATTATTACAGCTTTTCTACAGCTGATAAGAACACAGGTATTTCCTCACTAATAGTATTAGTGAGGCATCTCAGTCTAGCTAAGAATGCCATCTTCTTAAGGCAACAGCAACGCTAAACAGTGACCTGGCTTGGGATTCTGCTGCTTTCTGAGAAGGGGCACAGGTTTGATTTTATAACACAAAGGCACAGATAAGCAACATTTTTTTAAAAATCAGGATTTATCTGAAATTTCCCAACAGTGGCAGTGATGAGATAATGCAGAAACAGGATGGGAGGTCTCTCTCCTGCTCTCTCTGCTATTGATTTTATACCTTTCATAATAAGTTACCCTCTGTAAAACTGTAAGAAAGAGAAGCTGTTCTTTTGCAGCTCTAACAGGAATCACTGGCTGTTGATTTCCTATCAAAAGCTGTTACAAACTTGGGGAAAAGGGAAAAGGTCTGGAGGAAAGAAGGACCTCCTGTTAAAAAAAAGTCAGAGTTGTTGGGTTTTTAAAGGTTCTGGTGTGGATGGAGAAAAAGGTCTGCCCAGTGTCTAACAACTTCAGCTTTTTTCTGCCTGGTTTTTCTTGTCTTTCCCAACTTTTGGTGCCCCCCATATGGGCTGGACTACAACCCCCCAAGCATCCTCAGCTAGGTTGGAGGAAGGCTACGCTGGTATTTCATGCCCTCAATGAGTTCCAGAAGCTAAGGAGCATGTTGTGCAATGAAATTCTGGAGAAGCTCCTTGAATCTGTCCATGGGTGATTGGGGAAAATCTTGGGGAGGTGGGCAGAGGGCAAGGGTGGCTTGCCTCAGGAATAACCCTCTCCGTTGGGTTGAAGGCACCCTGGGGGCATCCTGGCTTGGTTTGGACTCCCTCCAAGGAGTTCATTCCTGGGGGGCAGCTTGCGATGGGAGGGGTGCAGAACCAGAAGTCCAATCTGGCCAACCTGGCACTGATCCCTTTCTTTTGGCCCACCCTCTTCTATCATGGTGCCATTTCCTGGCATTTGCCTGTCTAAAAGGCTGAAATGCCTCCTCAACTGGCCATCTGTAGGCCCTTGTTGGAGATTTCAGCCCTGTGCCCTTTGGCTCACTCCTTGCTGCCTTCAGGCCCTCCCACCCCTGGAATGTGTCCCTTCAGGGTCAGAGGCTCTCAGGGTTAGCCCTGCCCTCAGGCCTTGCAAGGTGTTCTTCTGCATCTACTCTTGCCCTCCTTGGTCTTGCATCATGGCAGTTGCCCTGTAGTGGTTAAGCTCTGTTTTGATGTCCTGACTTGGTCTGGGAAGGGGGCAGGAGATTCCCCTCCACCAGGGGAAGGTCATACATTGACTTGATTTTCTTTTAGGCAGTGGTGGCGGCCAACCAATCTAACAAGGTCCGGCGTGCCCCTTCATAACGGCCCCCACCCCCCTGCTGGATCAGATGAAAAGCCTTTCTGGTCTGGTGTTTCTTTCCCCCAACCTGGTGCCCTTGAGATGTGGTAGAATATGTGGTAGATGTGGTAGTTTTAATATTGTCTAGGCTTTTTAATTATTGTGTAGGCCTTTAATGTTTTTTGAGGTTGTGAGCCGCCCCGAGGCTTGTGGCAAGGGGCGGCCTATAAATCTGTTAATAAATAAATAATAAATAGAATGCAACTTTCTTCATTCCCAGCCAGCTTGATGGGAGTTGCAGTCTCACACCAGGTAGGGCAAGGCAGCTGTAGAATGTCTGTTTGTAGAGAGATAATTTTCTCTCTTTTTTGCACTTCTGCATCCTGTATAACTCATACAAAAATGTCTGTCTGTATGTTGAATTGGCTTAATTTGCCAGTGTGGGTGAGAAGCCAAAGAGAGCTTAGCTGCTAAGGAAAACGCCAACCACAAATTCTGAGATTTAACTGTTGGGGTCAGCAGTAGTCTTTCAAGGTCCACTTTTCAGCTTGAGGGCTAGAAACTTTCCCATGTGCTAAAAAGAAGTGAGATTTTTTTGTGCATCTGATGACCAATTCCACATTTGCGTAGCAGCTGGGTTAGGGAGCAGCTGGTGGGAATGACTAGGAGGAGCCCCCAAATTGGATGGCTTAAAAGGGGATTGAACAGATTCATGGGGGAAGAAGGCTATCCTTGGTTACTAATCCTGATTGTTCTGTGGCATCTCCAGTATCAGAGGCAGCAGGCAGGAGAGTAGGTGCAGGAGAAGGTGGGTGGGAGCATGCTGTTGCGTGAAAGTACAGTTTGTGGGTTTCTCATGGGTTACTGGGCCACTGGGTGGTCAGAGACCTGGACCAAATGGACCCCTGGCCTTTCTTAATTTCCTGCACCCTTCTCTCCCTGAAGACTGTCAGGTCAAAGTATGCAGTTGGGTCCTTTCACGCAGAACAATAAGTCAGGAACAGTTTGTTTAGCACAGTCTTCTCTGATCTATTTCCCTCCAGATGTCTTGGACTGCAACTGCCTGGATGGATGGGGGGCTCTGGAAGCTGTAGTCTAACATACCTGGAGGGCAGCAGCTCCAGGAAGGCTGTTTTAGCTGGTTAGGTTCCTGGGATCCTGCTCTGCTTTTTAATGAGCTGGGATGAAGTTTGCCACCCCAGCGTTGGGAGCAGCGAGCCAGGAATCCCATTCAGCTGATGCACAAAGCAAACCCTTCCTGGTTGGTTTAGTGGTTGTGCTAGCAGAGAGGACCGGAGTGAAAGGGAGTGGGTGGTGGGGATGAGCACATGGTTCTGTGGCAAAAAGCAGATTTCTGGAGATTCCTGGCTTATTCTGTTTGAATGTGGCTAGTAGCAGCCCAAATGGACTCTCAGTCTGGCCTGGACCAGGTGATGCAGCAGACTGAGCGGGGACATGACATCCCTCTAGAAGTACCTCAAAGGCTGTCACAAAGAGGAAGGTCAAGATCTCTTCTTGCTGTTGCCAGAGTGCAGGACATGGAATAATCAAGTCAAGTTGTGACAACCCAGATCCAGGCTGGACATCAGGAAGAGCTTCCTCACTGTCAGAGCAAGACGACAGTGGGACCAGCTGCCTGGAGAGGTGGGGGGCTCTCCCACACTGGGGACATGCAAGAAGAAGCTGGGCAACCACCTGAGTGGGATGGTGTAACCTGGTGTCCTGCAACAGCAGGGGGCTGGACCCGGTGCCCTTCTTGGCCCCTTCCAACCCTACTGTTCTGTGATTCTATGCTCTTTTTAGAGTGCTGGTTTTTCCAGGATGTTTCTTCCTCTCCTTCCAAGTACTGCAGAGTCCAGCCCTTGGAGCATAGTTTGGGATGTTAGTGCTCCCAGGGGCAGGGAACTTCCCGGAGATCTTTTAAAAGGCATGGACTGACACCTTTTAACAGCAAGCATTTTATGGAGTCTTTCTGCTGTTGTAAAAAAAGATACCACAAGCTGCTTATAGAAGTACAAGCATTGTCACTTGCTTTGTAAGAAAGCCACTGGAGAGATTTAAAGCTTGCCAGGCCTTAGCTCATCTGGTTGCCCTTCACTCCCAAATTCTGGGGGAGTCATTTTCAAACTTCTTGTGGGAACCCACTCTCTGGGGAAGGGATGCCTACCTGGCCACACTCACTGTGGAGATGGGGATTCTAAAATATTTTGGGGCATCCACTTGATTCCTGTGGGGTGGCTGACTGGGCATGTTGCTTTTCCTTGCCTGCCTCTGCAAACTGAAGGTGCTTTCTGACACCCTGTGTGCCAGGGCTTTGCTACAGGTGTAGGAAAGCACCAAATGGAAGCATTAGCCAACTGGATGGATATTTTGCTGTCTGTTGTTGCATTCGTTGGTTGTGGAACCCCCCCCCCCCCCAGAAGCAGCAGGATAACCTCTCTGCAGCCCAAGGCACAGATGGAAAGCAGCACTTCCCTGCCACTGGTTTCACATCCCCAAGTTCTCACAAAGCCTGAGAGAACTTCAGGAAATGGGTTGCGGCTTCTGTATCAGCTGAGATTTCCCTGGAGAAATGATTTCCCAGTTTAGCTCAGCCTTTTCCTGTGTTGGATCACAACACCCAACAGCCCCCAGGCTGGCTGGGGGCTGCTGGGATTTGTTCCCTAACACAGCCAGAGAGCCCCAGGCACAGAAAGACCAGTCTAGTGGGAGCATTTTATTTGCTCTCCCAAAGCCATTCAATTTGAAATGTCACTGTTAGACATCCGGTTGGGGGTCTGCCGCTTCCAGTTTTGGTGTTTTTGTTCTTTGTTCCATGTTTGCACTCACCATTAAAAAAAAGGCACTTCTCATTAAAGGAGGGGAAAATCCAAACAGAAGGGAGATTCATCTGGTTGCGAAAGAGGGTTTTGTCAGTTTCCAAGGAGTGGTACATGCTTAGAAGCCAAGCCATGCCACAGGATGAGGGAGTTGGGAACCACATGTCAGCAGTAGCCAACTTGTAAAATGGGGCTGTCTGCAGCCAGCATCTCTTTGTTTCAGCTTAGTTCGGCCTTGGATGGAGTGGGCTAGAGTCCACAGACGCTCAGGCTGGGGAAAAAGTTGTAGCCTTGAAAGCTTCCCCAAGACTCTTTGTTGACATGGCTGCCACACAGATTTCATGCGGCAGCCCCTCTGGGCAGCAGCTGCTCCTGTGGAGGTTCCAGCATGTGGCCAAATGTAGTCCAGCAAAGGAGGCCTGGTGTTGGTCATCGACTTTGCTTTCTGCTGGAGCAACCCAACAGAAGGGGTTGCATCCCATGCTCCTTTGCAAAAGAGCCCAAGCAAGGCCTCAGTGCCCCACAGCTAGGGGGAGAAATCAGCCAGAGGGCAGGTTGCATTTGAAGGCCTACAGTTCCTGGTGTCACCCTGTTGATCTCCAGGTGTGTTGGACCTCAAAATCCAGCATTCCTGACCATTGGCCATGCTGGTGGCATCTTCTGGGAGTTAAAGTTGTCTCTTTAGTAGATAAGTTTAAGAAAAATGCCTTCTCTCAGATGATCGAGGGGCAGGGTGAGTCGTCTTAAAATTCCATGAATTTGCTTGCTGATATAGAATTCCTAATTGCCTGTGGCCACCCAGGAAGGCTGTTCAGTACAAAGCTGCAAACAGATGAGAACTGAAAATGCTTAATGCTAAAAGCAACTGTGTGAGCTGTTGGGTTTTTGTGTGCGTGTGTGCAGCTTCCAGCAGAACACCCCAGCAATGTGAGTTTCCTAGGAAAGTCTGCATTAGAAGCCTTTCTCTAAATTTCCTCCTCAGTGCTCTGAATAGATTGACATCGGTTTCATCCCCTCCCCCTCCCTCCCTCCAGCCTTACCTGGAGATGTTCCAGGGGATCTTAAGGATGGGTGCTTTTACTCTGGTGGAAGCTTTCCTGTTCTCTGTCCACTTTGTTGGGTGCATGAAGCACTAACCTTCCGTGGTCAGAGTTGAACCCTTGAGATTGAAATTTCTTTGAAATTCTTCCCCTGGTCCCCACAAACAATGGTCACTTTGGTGACCTGGGCAATTCTCTCTTGTTCACCTGAAAATCACCCTTCCAAGACCTCCTCCTGTGCCCCTACACGCTTCCTCTTTGTTGCGCTTGACTTTGGATTGCTGGGTTTCTCTGAGTCTCTTCCCATGCATCATCTGGAAGGCAGGTGCCTGACTTGGACTGATAAGCCCCACTGCTGCTTATTTCTCTCTGCATGGCTCCCTCTCTTTCTGTTTCCCTTCCTTTCTTGCCGGCTTTTCCATTCCCGCTGCAGCCTCCCCACACTTTTTTCCCAGGGAGTAGAAGAAACTACGTCTCCCCTTTCTCCCTCTGATCGCTGGGTCAACTTCTGCCATTGCAGCCACCCAGTGCCACACCCCACTTCCCCAGCCTAACACCTCCAAATGTGTCAAACTGCAGCACCTTCGCTCCCCACCAGCAAAGCCAGTGGGCTGGGGATCAAGGGCATTGCAGACCACAAACTCCAGAGGCTACCAGGTTGGCAGGAGCTGATGCAGGCAAATTGTGGCACTTGGGCTGTTTTCACCATGCCAGTGGGGGTGTTTGGAGTTGCAGCCTGTGCACCTGGAGCATGCTGGGGTGGGATGTCAGCTGCATGGGTCTGGGTCCACCTTGGCTGAGGGCATCTCTCTGTCTCCTAACCTGTCTTCCCTGCTCTCCTCCCTCCTTCAGGACATGCCATGGAGCAGAGGCCGTAGGTGAAGCCACCCTCTGTCTCCTCCCTGCAGTCTCTGGGGCCTCTTGCCAGCACCCGGCTTCTCCCATGAAGCAACCTGAAGCCTGATGCCCTTGTTGCACCTCGGCATGGATGGAGGGAGGAGCTGTCACCTGCCTTGCACACACCAGCAGTCCAGCAGTGCACTGTGTGGGATGCCTCCCCTTCAGCCACAGCCCAGCATGCCCACCATGGAGGTGAGTCCTTCAGCCCATAGCACGGGTATGTGTGTGGTTGTGACCCTCCTTGGCTTTTCCCCATTTATTTATTTGTTTGCCTTGTGGGATTGATTTGTTTGTTCTGGTCTGTTTATTACATTTGTATGCTGCCCAATCATGCCACAGCACCTCTGGGCGGCTCACAATTACAAGATAAAAACACAATAAAACCAGTAACACATTAACAATAAAATAACAATATAATACAAGCAGGAATACAAAGCAAACATCATATGGCATAAGTTGTTAAAATATTTTTTAAATATTTTTTTAAAAGGAAGCCCTTTGCCTGGCGCCAAAAAGAAAGGAAGGCAGGAAGGCAGCAGGCGAATCCCCCTGGGGAGAGCATTCCAGATATGGGGGGGGGGCAGCTGCAGAGAAGGCCCTCCTCCTCGCGGCCATCCCTCTCGCCTCCCTAAGGATGCCTCACATAGGAGGGCCCCCTGCGTAGATCCCAAAGGCCGGGCAGGCACATAGGGGTGCAGCGCTCCCTAAGGTAACCGGGGCCCAAGCCGTTTAGGGCTTTCTATGACAGCACAAGCACCTTGAATTGGGCCCGGGCCACAATTGGTAACCCATGGAGATCTTTCAGGATAGGTGTTCAGTGGGCCACTCTAGGGGCTCCCATCACCAACCGAGCAGCCTGATTCTATACCAATTGTACTTGCCGGACCGCCTTCAAGGGCAGCCCCACGCAGAGCACATTGCAGTAATCTATTTTGGATGTTGCCAGAGTATGGGTGGCTGTTTTCAGGCTCTGTCTGTCCAGGTAGGGATGCAGCTGGCATATCCTCTGCAGCTGGAGGAAAGCACCCCCGGACACCGAGCTCACCTGATACAAACCCGGGGCCAGGAGCACCCCCAGGCTGCAGACCCTGTCCCTTGGGGAGGGGTGCGACCCTGTCCAGGACAGGGCAATGCCCCTCCAGCCCGTCAGATGCCCCCCCTACCAGCGGCACCACTGTCTTGTCAGGATTGAGCCTCAGTTTACTGACCCTCATCCAGTCCATTATGGAGCTCAGGCCCCGGCTCAGGACGGTGACAGCCTCACCTGGAAGAGAAGTAAAAGAGGTAGAGCTGAGTAGCATCAGCAGATTGCTGAGTCCTCAGCCCAAACCTCTGGATGATCTCTCCCAGTGGCTTCAAGTAGATGTTAAAGAGCATGGGGGACAGCACCGAGCCCTGCGGTACCCCATGGTGCAACCGCCATGGTGCAGAGCAACAGTCCCCCAAAACTACCTTCTGGACTCGGCCAGCCTGGTAGGAGCAGAGCCACCACAAGGCAGTGCCTCCAACCCCAACCCTGGCCAACCTGTCCACAAGGGTACCATGGTCGAGAGGTCCAGGAGAACCAACAGGGTCGCAGTCCCCCGTCCCTCTCCCTGCACAGGTCATCATGCAGGGCAGCCAAAGCCGTCTCCGTCCCAAACCCAGGCCTGAAACCCAGCTGAAATGGACCCAGGTAATCTGTATTGTGGATGAGGGAAGCTTTATTACACACCAACCTGGCATTAAGCAGCAGCAGCAACAGGCCAGAGGGAAGGCTGATACAGCTACCTGGTATCTGCGGGCTGGAGGGAGAGCTAGAACAGGGGACAAGTACTAAGCATCTGTCCCCTCTTCTCCTATGCCGGCAAGCTCTGCCCCCATCGCCATAACACCCCCTGCCCAGCACTACCGTAATGGCTGCTCCCCCATGCTCTCCCCCCTCCCCCAAGTCCATGCCACAGACCAAATGCTAACCCTAAAAAACATGCAGAGCCTCCTGCCACCCAGCACCACCCAGGCACCACACAGGCAGATGCCCTTTTGCATCGCCCTTCAGTGTCGCACAAGGGCGCTGCCCTGGGAGCCGGCCAGAGAAAAAGGCCCTGCACCAGAAGGCCCTGCCTCGCGGTGACCAGATGGAATGGAGGGCCGATGCAGAAGCCCCCTGCTCTTCACTGCCGTCTCCCACTCGGCAGCTACAGCCGAGGAAGGCAGTCAGGTGAGGTGTGGGAGATGTGGGGCGCGGCCTGTCAACCCCAGTGGCAGATGGCGTGCCGGCTAGCAGCCAGTGGCAGACACGCAGGCAGCGACTATGGGGCAGTGCAGCATTTTCCAGTCCATTCTACCCACATCCCTCCTCTTTTCATGTAAGGAGCTCATGGGCGGCTTCCATAACCCCCTCCTCCCTTTCTGTTTTAGTCTCACAACAACTCTGTGAGGTAGGTGAGGTGAGAGTCTGTGACTAGCACAAAGTCACCCAGGAGCCTCTTGACCGAGTCCCAGTCCAGCTTCCTTGGCAGGTTGCAAATGCAGCTTTGGATGGTGCTCCTTGGCTGGCCACCTCCTGCAAGACGAATCTGTCTGTTGTGGGACAGAGCCTCTGGCCATTGCCCACTTCTTCAGAGGGGCAGAAATATGCACACCTGCTGCATGGGCAGCATGTAAGCTGTGTGGTCACAAAGGATAGAAATGTAACACTCTGCTTTTGGCATTTCAGTCCCCTCTGACAGCCCAGGCCCTGCTCCCACCCTGGCCGCTGTGTGCATTTAAATCCGACAAGTGGAGCTTTTGGTGCCACACAAATCGCCCAGGCGAGCTCGTGCCTCCTGAGGCAGCTCTTGCAGCCAGAAAGTTATTCCAATTCCGTGGGGTTTGAAGCCCCCTGATTTGGATCCTGCTCTCTGGAGCTGCTGTTTCTACGCTTGGTCCCCCACCAGCTGTATGGACTACAACTCCCATTCTCCCTGGCAGCTGTGCCGGCTGGGTTGGCAGGCAGGTTGGGGAAAAGAGCTGAATGCGAAATTTGTTCCATCGAAGATGGGCAGAGGGCCTGCTTGTTCTCCTTCCCAAAATGCCAGGGCTCTCCCAAGCCTCTCGTTTTCTCACTGGCCTCCTTATTTTATTTATTTATTAAAACATTTATATGCCGCCCCATCGCAACAAAGCCTCGGGGCGGCTTACAACATATATAAAATACAATGAAATCCTTGTAGCTGCATTGCACAGGTATGCCTTTTCACAGGCAAGCCAGGCTGTGTGAGTAAGAATTTGTCTTCTTGCCCTTTTAGAGTTCTTTTCCTGGTTGGTGCAATCAAGACCTTTATCCGTCTGCTGCTTCCTCAGTGCCATCTTTCGGCAGTGAAAACCAGTAAGTGCTGCCTCCTGCATGCAAACAGTTCATGGGCAACATGTGTATGTGGCGTCCTACTGGGTCCACCTGTTGGTTGGGAAAGTGCTGGGTTGCTTCGCTCCCCACAAATGACGGAGCAGCCCGGGTTCAGATGACGAGCTAAGCAACCTACCAGAGAGGCCTGTGGGTTGCAGGCTGCGAACAAAGGCTGCAGTCTGCCATGTCATGCCGTCTGGCCCAGTGGCTTTTATGCATGGCAAAGATGGACCATGTAACTGAACAGGGGAGACAAAATGTGAGCACACAGATCTATGTCCTTGGGTCAGAATCGTTCCAGGAATGGTTTGGAAGAGGAGACAAAATCAGAGATCAGTAGGAGATATGTGTGCCTCTGAAAAAGGATATACAGTGGTACCTCGGCTCACAAACTTAATCCATTCCAGGACTCTGGTCGTGACCCAAATTGGTCGTGAGCCAAGTCCAATTTCCCCATAAGGTTCAGTGTGAATAAGGTCAATCCGTTCTGCAACTATTTTTTTAATCAGAAAAATGTGAAGCAAAGTGACAAAGAACAACAAAGATTGTGGCCATCTCCCCCCCTCCCCCCCCCTCAGCACGGCCGCAATTGCGCCCATCATCCCTGCACACTGGGAGGGAGAGATGGGTGGGAACGCAGACACGCTGGGAGGGGGGAGATGGCTGAGATCATGGTTGCGCTCGTGCAGGAAAGATGGGTGCGATCTGGCCATCTCCCCCCTGCCCCCAGCACGATCACGGCCATCTCCTCACTCGGGGGGGGGGGGGAGATGGCCACAATTGTGGTCGCCACCCAGTGCAGAGTTTGCGACCTGAGTTAAAATTTTTATGAAATTTTTGTTCGCGACCCAATTTGGTCATGAACTGAAGCGGTCGTGAGCCAAGGTACCACTGTACAAGATTTGGAAGATGGTATTATAGAGATGAGAAAAGACAACAGCTCCTTTTATGAACTTAAGAAAAGAAAAACGTTAATGAATAAATGGAGGAGGAGAAAAAGCCAGCTAGGAAAAGGTCTGTTCAGACACACAGCATGTTCCCTCTGGCTGGGATGTGGTTTTATACTAGTCTTTTTTAACCTAGTGTCCTCCAGGTGAGTTTGGCTGTAATTGGAGGAGGTGCTCATACATCCTTTGAAGCCATTCTGACTGGCAATGGCTCGTTCAGGGGCTCCCCAATCCCGTATTCAGCAGGAGATGCCAGGAGTTTAGCTTGGAGAGGAGGCTTGTTGTCCAGGGGTGGAATTCTTTGGGTAGGATTTTTAAATCCCTTGTGGTGAACCCATGCCTTTTGGAAGAAACAGGAGGCAAAAAAGTGCTTTATCACACACAGTGGGAAATTTTCTTCCTGCAGCCTGGAAGGCAGCTTTCAGTGCTCCTACAGCAGAATAACCTTCAAATGTAAAATAAGGTGACACCCAGATAAATCACAGTGGCAAACCAGCATCTGTGCAGTGACCTAAAATGTGCAACAGCCTGTTCAAAAAACAAAATGGAAGGACTAACTGGCCTGAGAGGGTTGGAGGGAAAAAAGGAAACTCTTCCTCTGATGCTGAGACCACCCCCATGTAGGCGCCAGGGTGATGTTCGTCCATCATTTTCAATGAGGACCTTGACATCCAACGGGTTGAGAGTTGTCCACGGTGTGTCCGCAGGTGGCTGATAAGGCCAATACGGGCACGGAGTGTTCTGCCACATGTCGGGCAGACATGTGTGGGCATCACTGTTGCAACATTTGCAACTCTGCCTTTATGGAGTTGTGACTGCTTCGGGAGGGGGCTGCGGGCCAAAGCCTCGCCTTCCCGGCTTCTCCATGCAGAGCAACCCAAGAAAGCCGTTGCACTCACCAGGTCTTCATTCTGTGCTTACAGTTTCCACCACACGCTTCCCGTAGCGCCTTGCCCTTGCCTGCTCCGGCTCCCTTCCCCCTTGTCGCTATGGCAATGAGTTGCGCCGTCCCGTACCGCTGCCCAGTCTCTGCTAGCGGTTGGTCCTGGCGGATGCCGCTGCAACTCTTCCTCAAGCGCCCATGTGTTTCTTTGCTCTCTGCTCACTTGCTGTCTTTCGCTGTGTCTCTCTCTCCTCTCCCCTTTCCTTCTCCTGCCGCCTCCTTATCAACCCTCCTTGCACACCATTCCACCCAGCCCACCTCTCCCTGCCCCGCTTCGCGATGCCGAACAGCTGCGCCCGCAATCATATCTCCTGGCCACTGCTTCCCAGCAAATTGCTCTCCCCACCTGGGCTCCCAGCCCCGCCCTGCTGTCTTCAGCCTGGCCCTGTGGAAGGCTCCAGGGAAAGGGGTGAGCCCCTCTGCCTCCTCACAGGAGTGCTCGCTTCTCTTGTGTATGGTTGTCCTTCTGGCTTCAGAAGTTTGGCAGCCTTGGTGGATCAGCATGCGCCATGTTGATCGGTCTTGTGCCAGAGTCTCCCAGGAGGTGGTGTCGATAACCAGGGACTTGAGGGAGGCTTTCAGTGTGTCTTTGTATCGCTTCTTTTGTCCCCCGTGCGATCGCTTTCCTTGAGACAGCTCACCATAGAAGAGCTGTCTGGGGATGCGGTGGTCTGGCGTCCTTGCAACATGGCCTGCCCAGCGTGTCTGGGCTTTCATCAGCAGGGTGTGAACTGACGGCAGGCCTGCTCTGGAGAGGACCTCTGTGTCTGGCACCTTGTCCTGCCACTGGATCCTCAAGAGTCTGCGGAGGCAAGTCGTGTGGAAGTGGTTCAGTTGCCTAGCGTGCCTCCCGTATACTGTCCAAGTCTCACTGGCATACGTCAGGGTAGTTAGCACTACTGCTCGGTGGACTTTAAGCTTTGTAGCAAGGCTTATTCCACGGCGGTCCCACACTTTGGTCTGCAGTCTGCCAAACGCACAGCTTGCCTTGGCGATTCTGCAGTTGACCTCGATGTCAATTGTCACTGCGTGGGAAAGGGAGCTGCCAAGGTATGTAAATTGGTCCACTGCTTGCAGCTTGTGTCCCTTCACTGTGATGGTGGGCTCCTGGTGTTGGGCTTTCAGAGCTGGCTGATGCATCACTTTGGTTTTCTCCGTGTTGATGAGGAGGCCGAAGTTGTTGCAAATTTGTCCATGCTGGCTTGCACTTCCTGCTCTGATCCAGCACTCAGGGCACAGTCGTCAGCAAAAAGGAGGTCTCGTAGCACAGTCTCCTTTATCTTGCTGACAGCCTGGAGTCTTCGCAGGTTGAACAGTTTCCCATCGGTCCTGTATTTCGGGCTGACTCCCAAGGAGTTGTTCTGAAAGGCGTCTGTCAGTATGGCTGAAAACATTATGCTGAACAGGGTCGGTGCCAGCACGCACCCTTGCTTGAGGCCGTTTGTGACGGGAAAGGCCTCTGAAGCTTCTCCGTCGTCCAAAACACGAGTTGTCATGCCATCGTGGAACTGACGTACCATCAGGATGAATCTGTCAGGGCACCCAAACTTCGACATGATGCGCCACAGACCTTCGCAACTCACAGTGTCAAAAGCCTTGGTGAGATCCACGAAGATGGTGTACAGTTCATGATTCTGCACTTGACACTTCTCTTGGAGCTGTTGGGCTGCGAAGATCATGTCCACGGTGCCACGCTCTTTGCGGAAGCCGCACTGTGTCTCGAGTAGTAGACCCTGTTCCAGGTGGTCAGTCAGGCGATTCAGCAACACACATGCAAGGATCTTGCCTGTGATGGAGAGCAGTGATATTCCTCTATGATTATCACAGACTTGTCGATGTCCTTTCCTCTTGTAGAGGTGCACGATGGATGCGTCTTTCAGTTCCTGAGGAATGGATCCTTGATTCCAGAAGGACTGGAACAGCTGAGTGAGTTTGTCGACAAGCACTGCACCACCTTCCTTATAGACTTCCGCTGGGATCGTGTCAGATCCTGGGGCCTTGCCACTGGACAGCTGGCTGATGGCCTGTAGGGTGTCAGGCTTTGATGGTGGGGCATCCAGGCTGTGGCTGATATCCGCCTGGGGCATTCTGTCAATCGCCTTGTTATTGATGGAGGATGGGCGGTTCAGTACGGCTTGGAAGTGCTCAGCCCAACACTGTAGAATCAGAGTCTTCTCAGTAATGAGAGTTGCACCATCTGAGTCCAGTAGAGGGGAGCTCGCTGAGGGCTGTACAAGGATCTGAGGGCTTCGTAGAACCGTTTGGCATCGTTTCTATCAGCAAACGTCTGGATTTCATCTGCTTTGGCTCTCAACCAGGAGTCCTGCATCTTGCGAAGCTTGCTCTGTACAGTCCTGTGAGCGTTGTTGAAGGCATTTTTCTTAGCTGTTGACAACGGGTTGTTCTGATGAGCACGGTGAAGGCAGTGCTTTTCAGCAAGTAAGGCCTTGATCTTTTCATCGTTTTCATCAAACCAGTCCTGCTGTTTCCTGTGTGAGGGTCCAAGAACCTTTAGTGCAGAAGAGTGCACGATATCCCGGAAGCGCTCCCAGTCCTTCTCAGCATTTTCCTCTAGTTGCAGCTCTGAGAGTTGGTTGTCAAGATCTTCTGCTAGTGAAGCTGCTGTGTTGGGGTTCCTCAGTTTACTGACGTTGATCTTTTTCATCACAGCTTTGTTTCCCTGCAGACATCTCTTTGGCTTGAAGGCTTAATTTGGAGCTGATGAGTCTGTGGTCAGTCCAACAGTCAGCACCCGGCATGGCCTTGGTCACCCTTACATCCTGTCTGTCTTTCCTCTGTACAATGACATAATCAATGAGATGCCAGTGCTTGGAGCGTGGGTGCATCCAGGATGTCTTTTTGCGAGTGGGCAGATGGAAGATGGTATTAGTGATGATCAGATCATGAGCTGCACATGTCTTCAGTAGTAGTAGGCCATTGCTGTTACATTTGCCGATTCCATTTTTTCCAATGACGCCCTCCCAGGCAGAGTGATCGGATCCTACTCTCGCGTTGAAATCACCAAGTGGAATCAGCCTGTCGGTGCGCTTCACGGAAGAGAGTAGGGCATCGAGATCTTCATAAAACTTGTCCTTTACTTCATCCGGATTCGTCATTGTGGGTGCGTAGGCGCTGGTCAGCGTGGCTTGCTTTCCTCTCGGTAGTGGGAGATGCATTGTCATGAGTCGGTTGTTCACGCCCTTGGGAAGACTGGCAAGTATGGGGACAAGATGATTCTTAACCGCAAAGCCAACTCCAGATTCACGGCGTTCGTCACTGCTACGTCCACACCAGAAAAATGTGTAACCACCTCCCGTTTCTGTGAGCTGACCTTCGTTGGCTAGGCGAGTTTCACACAGGGCCGCAATATCGATGTTAAATCTTGCAAGCTCTCTGGCAACCAGGGCTGTTCTTCTTTCTGGTCAATCTGCTGAGGGGTTGTCTTGAAGCATGCATACGTTCCATGTGCCAATAGTCAGTGGTGTTACCTTGCGTTGCGTTTTGTTTGCCATTTTGTTGTTCGACAGCATGAGATGGGATCCCCTCCAGCTGCAGTAAGCTGGCCAGGGTTCTGTGAAGCAACAATGTTTAGGGCACCTTTCCTAGCCCCTTCCTCTTGCTGTGGAGGTGAGCAGTGCAGTCCTAAAGAGGGCTGCTCAGTCACTCAGGTAGATGCCGAATCCAGCTGTTGCTTCGGTCAGCAAGAAGACGACCATTAGACCTGAGCCGCCTGTGTGCAGGTCCGTGGCTACAGCTTCCAGTGTATCCACACCTGCTGCTTTGTCGCTCGCCCATCGCCACAGAACTTTGAGGTTTACTAGAGCTGAGGATGTCAAGACTTGTGCGTGGATTGGATTAAAGTAAGGGAGAGGTGCGCATAGTCAGCATAGTATCTCTTCCCAGAATCCAGCTTGCTCCAGTGGCAGGGCAAGAGTCAAGACGGTTGGAGATGGGCTGGGTGCAGTGGTTGACCAGGGTGTCTTCATGTCTTGCCGTGCTCTTAGTGTACCACAACACTTGCAGAAACCGCCTTCATGACCGTTGGTCCTGTTCTACTAGGTCTCATCCGCTCAATCTGTCTTCACATGTTCGGGACAGACAAGTCCCTATCTCACCGAAGGTCTTGACCCAACGGCTACCCTCAACCTGGTTTGGCCAGCCTGTCGAAGCTGTTGCCCGGGGTGTGGCCGCTGCGCATGCTGCAGCTACTGGGAGCCACAGGTGAGAGCTGGGTGACGAGTGGGGACCAAAGGTGGACGAGCTGCCCGAAGAGGACACGACATGCCCCTACACCAGAGGTGCTACCCCTCCCTGGTCACCCCATGCACCCCTGGTGCCAGGGTAGGCTTACCGGGGAGGACATTCTATCACCAGGTTGCCACCACTGAAAAGCCGGTCCCTCTCCTTCATAGACTCATAGAATCATAGAGTTGGAAGGGGCCAAGAAGGGCACCAGGTCCAGCCCCCTGCTGTCGCAGGACACCAGGTTACCCCATGCCACTCAGGTGGCTGCCCAGTTTCTTCTGAAATGTCTCCAGTGTGAGAGAGCCCCCCACCTCTCCAGGCAGCTGGTCCCACTGTCCTATTGCTCTGATTGTGAGGAAGCTTTTCCTGATGTCCAGCCTGAACCTGGGTTTCCACAGCTTGAATTGATTGACTTTTGTATGCCATCACCACTTGCCTTGGCATCTCAGGACGACTAACAATACGTACAATTAAAATGCAATAAAATTATCTTTATAAGTTACAAATTCAAGATTACTAACAAGATAACATAAAGACAAAGAACCAAAAACAAAGAGAGCAACTGTTCAATGATAAAATATTACTCTTTAAAATAGCAATTACCGTATTTTTTGCTCTATAAGACTCACTTTTCCCCCCCTCAAAAGTAAGGGGAAATGTCTGTGCGTCTTACAGAGCGAATATGTGTGTGCAGTAAGTCTGTCAGATGTGCAGCCCATGGGGAAGTGATGGGGAATGTGCCTGTGATTATGTGCCCATTTGATTCAGAATATTTTTTTTCTCGTTTTCCTCCTCTAAAAACTAGGTGTGTCTTATGGTCAGGCGCGTCTTATAGAGCGAAAAATACAGTAAATAACAAAGTTTTGACCTGGCACTGAAAAGAATCTAAACTCAGCACCAGGCGCACCTCTCTGGAGAGTGCATTCCATAATGCACCGCAGAGAAGGCCCTGCTCCGGGTAGATGTTCTTTTTATCTCCTTTAAAGAGGGCTCCTGGACCAGAGCCTCTCCCGCAGATCTTAAGGGGCGTGAGGGCATGTAAGGCATGGGTCCTCAAACTATGGCCTGGGGGCCGAATCCGGCCCGCCATGCCCATTTGGACCTGCCACGCATGTGGGGCGGCAGCGGTTTGCTCACTCGGAGAAAACGAACTCCAAGTGAGCAAGTCGCTGCTGCCGCTTCCCCTCCCCTCACCACGCACCCTGCCCCTGCGCTGGCCCGCATGCACCATCGGCACCACCTTTCCGGCCCGTGCCCTGCACGGGCAGCTTTCAACTGGCCCCCTGGTGAAAAAGGATCCCTGATACAAGGGAAGAGGCGCTCCTTCAGGTATCCTGGTCCAAAGCTGTTCAGGGCTTTATAGGTCAAAACCAGCACCTTGGATTGGGCCCGGACTTCAACTGGAAGCCAGTGGAGCTGGTAGAGGACCGGCGTTATATGTGAATAACGATTGGTCCCCGTCAGCAACCTGGCAGCTCTGTTCTGTACCAGCTGAAGTATCTGGACCATTTTCAAGGGCAGCCCCGCATAGAGTGCATTACAGTAGTCCAACCGGGAGGTTTCCAGAGCATGAATCACCATTGCTAGGCAGTGTTCGTCCAGGTAAGGATGCAGCTGATGGACCAGCTGTAGCTGTAGGAAAGCACTCCTTGCCATTCCTTGCCACCACCGCCACCTGGGATTCAGTGTCCTGCACTCTGGCATCAGCAAGAAGAGATCTTGCCCCCTCCCTCTTTGTGACAGCCTTTGAGGGACTTCTAGAGGGATATCACATCTCCCTCAGCCTTCTCCTCTCAAGGCTGAACATGCCCAGTTCCCTCAACCTCTCCTCACAGGGCAGTGTTTCCAAGCCCTGGGTCATTTTTGTTGCCCTCCGCTGGACCCTTTCCAATTTACCTGCCTCTTTCTTAAATCTTGGTGCCCAGAACAGGACACAGTATTCCCGGTGAGGTCTGGCTAGTGAAGAGTATAGAGGAACTACTACTTCTCGTGATTTGGAAGTAATACTTCTGTTAATGCATCCCAAAATAGCATTTGCCCTTTTGGCGGCTGTATCGCATTGTTGGGTCATGTTTAGCCTATTGTCCACAATTGCTCCGAGATCTTTTCGTTTTTCAGTTCTGTTGAGCCACGTATTCCCCATCTTGTAGCGATGCCTTTGGTCACTTTTTCCTAGGTGGAGGACTTGGCACTTGTCCTTATTGAGTCTCATGCTGTTGCTTTCAGCCCAGTGTTCAAGTTGATCAAGATCGCCCTGGATCTTCATTCTGTCTTCCAGGGTGTTTGCTCTTCCGCCCAGTTTTGTATCATCTGCAAATCTGATCCTCTTTCCTTGTACTCCCTCATCCAAATCATTAATAAGGATGTTGAAGAGCACTGGGCCCAGGACTGAGCCCTGCGGCACCCCACTCGTTGCCTCCATCCAGTTTGAGAAGGTGCCACTGATGAGCACTCTCTGGGTCCGATTTAGCAGCCAATTTGGGATCCACCTAATAGTTTTTCCATGTAGTCCAGTTGTTGCTAATTTGCTTATCGTGTGGCACTATGTCGAAAGCTTTGCTAAAGTCTAGGTAGATTATGTCCACAGGGTTCCCTTTGTCCATTTGGGAGGGCACCCAGTCAAAAAATGAGATTAAATTAGTCTGACAGGATTTATTTTGGATAAATCCATGCTGGCTTCTATTAATCACTTCATTTTCTTCCAGATGCTTGCAGATGGATTTTTCAATAATTTTTCCAGGGATTGATGTCAGACTAAGTGGTCTATAGTTCCCAGGTTCATCTTTTTCCCCCTTTTTGAAGATACGGACAACATTAGCCCTTCTCCAGTCATCTGGCACGTCTCCTGTTTTCCAGGATTTATCGAAGATGATAGCCAGTGGCGCTGAGAGTTCCTCTGCTAGCTCTTTTATGACTCTGGGATGGAGTTTATCAGGCCCTGGAGATTTGAAAGTGTTTATTCCCCCTAGGTATTCCTTGACCATTTGCCTGTCAATCTTGGGCTGCCACCTCTCACTTCCAGCTTGTGCTTCTCCTTGGTTGTAGATTGTCTTGTGGGAGAAGACTGAGGCGATGTAGGAAGTGAGCGCCTCTGCCTTTTCCTTGTTGTCTGTTGTCACTCTGCCCTCCACTTTGAGTAGCTGGACACCCTTCTCTTTCTGACGTCTTTTGTTCTGGACGTATCTGAAGAAGGCTTTCGTGTTGTGCTTAGCATCCCTTGCTATTCTCAGTTCATTTCCTGCTTTAGCCTTCCTGATGCCATTCCTGCAATCCCTTGCTATTTCTTTATATCCTTCTTTTGTGGCCTGGCCCTGCTTCCACTTCCTGCAGATGTTCTTTTTCTCTTTCAGGCTGTGACTTAGCCTTTTGTGGAGCCACGCGGGCTTCCTCTGCTGTCTTCTACACTTTTTTCTTGATGGAACTGTCTGTAGCTGTGCTTGGAGAATCTTCTTTTTCAAGATTTCCCACCCCTCTTGGACGCCTTTTCCCTTAAGGGCGTGTTGCCCTGGCACTTCGCTTGTCATTTCTCGGAGTTTGTCAGAGTTGGCTTTCCTGAAGTCCAGGATGTGTGTTTGGCGCCAGTTACTCTTTGTCTCCCTTATACTTGAGAATTCAAGTATCACATGGTCACTTTCCCCCAGAGCTCCCATGGTTGTTATTTTGTCCACCAGGCCGTCTCTGTTAGTTCGTATTAAATTGAGGATAGCTGATCCTCTTGTCCCTTCCTCTACTTGCTGCTGGAGAAAGTTGTCGGCAGCGCATGTCCGGAATCCCTTGGAGGGGCCATGCTTGGCAGAATCTGTCTCCCAGCACATACAGTATCAGGGAAATTGAAGTCCCCCATGATGACTACATCGTTCCACGTGGAAATGCCGGCAAGCTGCTTTTCGAAGGTTGCATCCTTGTCCCCTTTTTGACTGGGTGGTCGGTCATCGACCCCAATAGCTATGTTTTTCTTATTTTTTGCTCCCTTTAAATTTAGCCAGATGCTCTCAATGGGGCCACTAAGTTCCTCTTCTTGCATTTCTGTGCGGATACATGTGCCTCTTACATGTAGTGCGCCTCCACCCCCCTTTTTGTCCTTTCTGTTTTCTTGAACAGGCTGTATCCATCGGTGGTAGCGTTCCAGTCAAGTGAGTCGTCCCACCAAGTTTCCGCTATTCCTACAAGATCATAATTGCCCTCGTGTGCTATGAGCTCAAGTTCGTGTGGCTTGCTTCCCATACTCTGGGCATTGGTGCAGAGACATCGAAGTTCCTTCTTGCTGTGCCCTGGTTTTCTTTCTGGGTTTTTGGGGAGACTGGTGCTGGGCCCTGCCTGAGGTTTTTCCTCTGTTGAAATGTACAAGTCTTTGCCAGGTGATGGTATGCCCTGCTGCACATCTCCCTCCCCTACAGGTCTTCGTTGAAAGCTCTCCTGGTGAAGTTTTCCATGTGGTGGCCAAACACCTGCTTCCCGTTCCTTGTGAGGTGCAGCCCATCGTTTGCCAGCAGCCCATCTTCCAGGAAGCTTAGCTTGTGGTCCCGGCATCCAAATCTCTCTTTACGGCACCACCAACGTAGCCAGTCATTCGCTTGAAGGATTTTTCTTTCCCTAACAGCTCCTCTTCCACATGCTGCTAGGATTGGGGAGAAGACCATCTGGGCCCCAGTGTTTTTTGTTTTCCTCCCTAGAGCTTCGAGGTCTGAAGTTATTCCAGCAAAACTTCTCCTGGCAGTGTCGTTAGTTCCCACGCGGAAGAGAAGGAAGGGATGTTTGTCAGTGGGTTGTGCGAGGTGTGTGCGCTTGCCGGTTATATCTTTACCCTTGGCGCAGGGGGGACAGCAGACTTGGCGATTCTCCGGGTCATCGCGACATACGTATTTTCCCGTCCCGCGCAAGAGGGAATCTCCCACAACTAGCACTCTTCCCCTTTTGGCGTTGCAAACGTTGGTACCCTCCTCCTTTCTTGACTGGCCTTCTCTCTCTGAAAAAGAGTTATTCAGTGTGGCGTGTAGTTCCTTCACAGTGGGTTCCTCACACGTCCCTCCCTCAAGCGACTCGAAGCGGTTCGAGAGTCCCACTGCTTCCACGGGTGCAGTGTCTTCCTGGTCTTCCGCGTCTAACTGTCACCCTGTTCCAGCGAGTTTCCTCGTGTTCCCTTCCCTCGGGGTTCTCTTCTGCCGCCTCGGCTTGCTGTTCCTTCTTCCTTCTGGGCTGCACTTACCTGTCGCAGCTCCTCCGCTCTGTCCAGAAGCTCTTCGTCGGCTTTGATTGTCCCGAGGGTGGACACTCGCTGCTCCAGCGCCCTCGCTTTTTCCCGTAATAGGGGTACGAGTGTGCAGCACTTGCAGTTGCTGCAGGCCGCCACTGTGGAGTCTTCTTGGTGCATTGCTTGTGCCACCGCATGCAGCGGGGGAATTAAGGTGAAATAAAGAAGAGAAACAAAGGGGTGGAAATGTTAGGGGCCTCCCCCTGGACCTCCCCAGCCAAACCCCTGTTGGCTCTCCCTGGGAGCTCGGCTGCTTGTATCCCAGCGGCCCTAGACCAGCTGGGGCAGCTTGCCCTGATGTGATGTGCTCTGCTTTGCTCTGCTCTGCTCTTACCTGCTCTGCTCTGCTCGGCGTCAGGAACCAGAATGCCACCTGTGCACATATATATGGCTCCAAGCCAGGTTACTCTTTAGCATTGCTGCTATTTTATGAAGTTGGAACTCGTAGCTGGCCTGAGAAGCTTCCGTAGGCAAGCACTATCAGTGGGGAAATCCCAGTGTTCCCATCAGCTGCAGGCAGCTGATACAAAGCTATCCATTTGTTTCTGAATGTACCCACTTAATCTGCTCAGGCATTCACAGTGCCAGTAAAAAGTACCCAACTAAACGGAGGCATGTGCTGGGAGTGTGCACCCAATCAGAAGCTCAGAAACTGAATACAAAGGAGCAAGCCTTCCTCCACTTGGCCTAGTGTAGCAGTCAGACCAGTTTTTCTGAATGACTTTCCACGCAGACAGATTTGCATGTTTAAACAGACACCCAGGCTGATTCAAACTAAAAGAATTTACTGAATTGACATGTCAAAAAAGTTCAATCAGTAATATTTTCCATCCTATTGTTACTTGTATTTCTGAGCCATTTTGAGTATTGTTCCATGTATGAAGCGATCAAGATGTCATTGTACTGCCATTATCTGGAAACTCAATACTCTGTTTCCAGGTAGGTGACTAGCCAGTTATAAAAATCTCTGTACATGGTCTAGGGACTTGTAGGTGTTTGTACTTTTACCTGGGAGTGCGCTGTCATTAGTGACTGCAGGAACTGGGTTGCACCTTTTCAATAAAACCACAGAAGTTCAAGACAATTAGATCTTCTCTGGGAATCCAAGTGTTCATTTGTTGCAAATTGAAAATAGAAATTCTGTCACTGCTCACCCAGCTTTCCGAGAACACAAGCAGGTCTGCGCTTGTTTCAGGTGCCTATACTGAAGGGAAAGAAAGCCACTGGACTGGCATGGTCTCTTCTTTCGTCTCAATTTTTAAAAAAATGGTACTTGCCAAGTTGCTGGTCCTCATGGTCACAGGTGGGAAACTTTGCAAAAGTTTAGGGAGACATAGAAAGACTGGCATCCTTTTTGAAATGCAGTATTAACCTGTCTTCCATCAGTACAGCATTTCTTCTTCACGGTCTCTGTGCATCACACATAATGGGTGCTGCGCCTGCACAGTGCCTGTAGCCAGGTAGAATACAAAAGCGTTAACGGATTTTGGTGGGAGCTCTGCACCCCTCCCCCACGGTGCTATAAAGGGTGGAGCACCCGCCATTTCCCCCAGTCTTCTTTCCACCATCATCCGATCCTTCGCCTCGAGCCATTCGTTATTGTCCATTACATCCTCTCACTCTTTGTTCTAATTGCTTTTTTCTCTTCCTCTTCTAGTTAAGATAATCCTGCCTCCAAATTTTATTACCCTTACCTTCCCTAGTTAAACAATCTTTTCTTCCCTAAAAAAAAAGAAAAAAAGTGTATACTTCTTACCTTTTTGCTATCCTTTCGATTCACCCGTTTCGCTATCCACTCTTCTCCATGGCTCAGTGCGCAGCCTTTCGAAAGTGCTCTAGATGCGGAGCCAAAATGTCTCCGACGGACCTGCACGAGCTTTGCCTCCTATGCTTAGGAGAAAGACATCGCACTGACAAATGCGGTCATTGTCAGGCGTTCACCAAACAAGCCCAGAAAAATCAGGAGAACCGGCTGAGGAAGATCCTTTGGGATCAGGCCCTCATAGCCTTGGACAAGCTCGCCGCTCAGGCCGCTCCAGCTGGCCCGCCCATGGTGACCTCCCCTCATCCACCATCTGAGGGAGCTGCTTCCAGGGAGACCACTTGCTCCTCCCATTCTTTCTCTCTCAAACAAAAGGAGAAACGGAAGCACACTGGGCAAGGGGATCCGGCGGTCCTGGAAAGGTCTAAGAAGGACAAGACCAACAAGGCCAGCCGCAAGCACCATAGGCTTGCCCAGGAACCGCACCGGGACCCGGGTTTGACTACTTCATCGGTCCTGACAGCCTCGTCAGTACCAATGCCATCGACACCGACACCACAGGCTGTGATGCAAGTTATGCTGCCTGGATCCCCCCAGAGTGTCTCACTGTCGGCTCTCATGGCGTTGGATCCCCCTGAGCCTATGATGCATGGATCGATGTCCGACGGGGAAATCTGAGACTCACCACCTTGGTCGATACCGAGCCACCAGCCGGCTCATTTGCCAACACCGATGCCTTCATTGCCGGAGGCATCTCCAAGGCCTCCGCCACCAGCTGACTCTCACCGCCATCACCGTACCTCTGGCCAATCCACCAGGAGCTGGGTTCCGATGCCCTATGGTGGGCTCGAGCCACCTCGACCTCACTACTGGGACTATCAGTCTCCGTTTAGCTACTACCCCATGCCACCGGAGCGCAGGCATCAATCCCATCCCACCAGGATGGAAGTGCCCTCCACTTCGGCGCCTGCAACTTCCCATCCTCCTCCGTCTCCAGTCCATTTGTCTTCTAGGCCTCCGTACCTCTACGATTCGGACTCTGAGTACTCAGACCGACTCTCCACGTTTCCAGATGTGGTCATCTCCACCCTGGGACCTGGGTCCCAGGATGAGACCTATGCCACCTTCGGTGAACTCATGGCCCGCCTCACCCGGTCGTTGGAGATTGAAGTCGAACACCGACCGAGTACCAGCAAGGACAGCTTCTACGACATCGTTCGTAAAGAACAGTCATCCGCCATCTCCATTCCACTCATCACCACCCTCTGGGAGGCTATAACAGACACCTGGAAGTTCCCGAGCCAGCCGCATCCGATGTCCCAGAGGTACAAGTCTATGTACAAGGTTCGGGAGCAGGACATACCATTCCTTCTGCAGCACCCAAAACCTAATTCGATTGTTGTCGAGTTGTCCCAGGGGCGAGACAACAGAGAGCACTTGACCCCGAGAGACAAAGAGGGCCACAAGATCGATATTTATTTATTTATTTTACAAATTTATATGCCGTCCCCTTGCAAATAAGCCTCAGGGCGGCTAACAACAGATAAAAAAAAATACAATATAAAACAATACACAATCTAAAACTGGCCTATCTCAGATAATGACGGCGCCAGGTGAGCCTCTCTGGGGAGCGCATTCCATAGGTGGGGCGCCACCGCAGAGAAAGCCCTCCTCCGGGTACTCACCCTCCTCACTTCTCTCACAGAGGGCTCCCGGAGAAGGGCCTCTGCTGCTGATCGTAGGGAGCGGGAGGGCATATATGGTCACAGGTGCTCCTTTAGGTAGCCAGGACCCAAGCCGTTAAGGGCTTTATAGGTAAGAACCAACACCTTGAATTGGACCCGGACTTCAATGGGGAGCCAGTGGAGCTGACGGAGAACTGGGGTGATATAAGAACCACGCCCAGTCCCCGTCAGCACCCTGGCAGCTCTGTTTTGCACCAATTGAAGTATCCGGACAGTCTTCAAGGGTAGCCCCACGTAGAGTGCATTAGAGAAATCCAATCGGGAAGTCACCAACGCATGTGTCACTGTTGCAAGGCAGTCGAATTCCAGGAAGGGACGCAGCTGATGGATCAGCTGAAGCTGATGGAAAGCACTCCTCGCCACCGCTGACACTTGGGCTTCCAAAGTCAGCTCCGGGTCAAGGAGCACTCCCAGGCTGCGGACCCTGTCTCTCAGAGGGAGTGCAACCCCATTTAAGACTAGGGTCAGGTCCTCCACTCCGAAGCCCGAACCACCCACCAACAGGACCTCCGTCTTGGCTGGATTGAGCTTCAGTTTATTGGCCCTCATCCAGCCCATCACCTCGGCCAGGCACCGGTTCAGCACAGCCACCGCCTCACCTGGATCGGTGGAAAACGAGAGGTAGAGCTGGGTATCATCCGCATACTGATGATTCCGCAGCCCACACCTCCTGCTGACCTCTCCCAGCGGTTTCATGTAGATGTTGAATAGCAAGGGGGACAAAATGGACCCCTGTGGAACTCCATGGCATAGCTGCCACGGCGCAGAGCCATAGTCCCCCAGCACCACCTTCTGGAATCGGCCATTGAGGTAGGAGTGGAACCACTGCAAAGCAGTGCCTCCAACCCCCAAACCCGCCAGCCTATCCAGAAGGATACCATGGTCAATGGTATATGATGGTGCACTGCATCTATGCGGCTATGGGGCGACACCTCCGGATATCTAACTACGAGGCGACGATGGCCAAATATCAGTATTTTCTGATGCAACGGCTGGAATCCATCACCTCCACTATTCCGGACCAACAGCACGACCTGGCCCACGTCTTTATGCAGTCTATGCAGTCTATGCAGCTAGCCATCCAGCAGCTCACCACGGCTCGCCATCATGTTGGCTGTGACTCTCGTGTGCTCATCGGATCCATCGCCTGGCTACACTCCTGCAACTTCCTCGATGAGACTAAGGTGCATTGAGGGAATTCCCTTCAATGGTTCCAGCCTCTTCCATGACCGCACTGTCCATAAGCTTGAGCACATTTACAACGCTCGAGCCACTGCCCGGAAGATGGAGATTCCGAACCCCAACCACCGTAAGTGGCCGCAATCTCGCTACCCTTGATACCAGCCTTACCACTGCTATCAGCCGCGCCAGCAATATCAGTCGCACAGCCGAGGCCAGCCTGCCGCGCAACCCCAACAAGGCTGTTGCCGTCAACCCATCGACAAGCGGCAGCGTTGACGAGGCGCGCAAGCTGATCTTCTCTCCCCCCATCCACCCTCCCCTCTCCCTTTTGGGGACCAGCTGCAAAGCTGACTCCCCATTTGGGAGTCCATCTCATCTGATAAATGGGTACTTTCCATCATTGAGAATGGATATAAAATTGAGTTTGATACCGTGCCCGCCTCAGGACCAATCTGATACACCTCCCCATCAGAGGTCCTCAGAGACGAAGTCTCCCAACTACTTCGTAAAGGAGCGATTCGCCAAATCTCCCATTCCGAGGAGCTCCACGGTTTCTACTTGAGATATTTGAGGGTCCCGAAACAGGATGGTGGTCTATGCCATATACTTGACCTACGGGGGCGTCAATACATTTATTAGAACTAAAAAATTTCGGATGACGACCCTTCAAAATATCCTTCCCTTGCTCAAGAGAGAAGATTGGTTCACCTCTTTGGACTTAAAGGATGCCTATTTCCATATCAGCATCCACCTGTCTCACAGATGGCTTCTCCGCTTCACTGTCGGATCCGATATCTTTGAATATAACATCCTCCCTTTTGGACTAGTTACAGCTCCAAGAGTTTTCACGAAGTGCATGGCACCGGTTTGTGCCCACCTCCGGTTACAGGGTGTCCAAATATACCCCTACCTAGACGATTGGCTTATTGTCTCCCCGTCCCAAGAGCAGCTACTCTTGGCCATTGACACTACGTGTAAACTGTTGGATGAACTCGGACTGTGTATTAATACCGAGAAATCCTGTCTCGCTCCTTCGCAGGTCATCGACTTTTATCGGAGCACGTCTCAACTCCATTCGAGCAAGAGCGTTCTTACCACGGGCTTGAATGGACAACCTTCACTCCTCAGTCCAGCGCATCCAAGAGGGCCGACAAACCCTGGCATTGTCCATCCAGAAGCTACTCAGCCACATGGCCTCAACAATTACAGTTGTTCCCAACGCCAGACTTCGGATGTGACTCCTACAGCTGTGGTTCAACAGCCTCTTCCGACCACAACGCGACTCCCCAAGACGTCCGCTGCTACCACCGGCTTCGGTTCGTCAAGCTCTGTCTTGGTGGACAAACAAGGACAATCTCTCCATAGGTGTGCCATTCCACCAACCTCAGCCCTTGGTATCGCTCCATACCGATGCTTCCCTTATGGGATGGGGGGCGCACTGTGCCAGCCTCCATATGCAAGGCACCTGGCAAGCCCACGAAAGGACCGAGCACATCAATTATCTGGAGCTGCTTGCAGTCTTCAAAGCCCTCCGCTCCTTCGAACCCACTCTCTGTAACCGAACAGTACAGGTAGTCTCTGACAACGTTGTGACCGTCTTTTACATCAACAAACAGGGCGGCACGAAATTGGTACCGTTGGCTCATCTGGCCCTACGGATCTGGAACTGGTGCATTCCCAGAGGGATCACCCTGCTGGCAGTCCATCTAGCGGGTGTAGACAACGAGGAGGCGGACATCCTCAGCAGGAAAATGTCCTCAACCCACGAGTGGGAGCTGGACGACCACATCTGCAGCGACCTTTCCTGTGCTGGGGTACTCCGTCCATCAACCTATTTGCCACAGCCTCCAACTCGAAGTGCCAGACTTACTGCTCCCGGGCAGGGATGGGGCCAAATTCGCTGGGCGACGCCATGATGGTGAGTTGGTCGGACTTGTTCCTCTACACGTTCCCTCCGATCCCGCTAATCACGAGGACCCTAGAAAAAGCTGTCCACAACAGAGCGGAGGACATTCTCGTTACGCCTTGGTGGCCACGCCAACCCTTGTTCCCGACCATCCTCAACCTCTCCTGCTGAACCTTCGTCTGTCTACCGCGGGTTCCTCACCTAATCATGCAGGAGAAGGGAGCGATCTGCCATCCCACTCTCGGCTCCCTCAATCTCACCGTGTGGCTCCTTCACTGTCCCCTGTCCCCCGACTTCGGTCCCGACAAACTCACGTGTTGGTACCGGGACCACCATCGGTACTGACAGAGTCTCTTCCAGCCGTGTCGAACCCAACCTCCCTACAGTCGGACATAGACTTCATCCTACAATCCGCCCTACTACCAGCCACCCGCCGATTGTATGAAACTAAATGGAAACGCTTCACCGCCTTCGCGGCGACTAACCGGTTCCCCCCTCATTTGGCCTCCATCGATAATATCCTATTTTTCCTGCTCTCCCTACATCAAGAGGGGCTTAAGCCCACCTCGATTAAGGTACGTATCGCTGCAATTTCTCATTTTCGTGGCCCATTATCCGGATCCTTGGTTTTCTCTCACACACTCATCCGCCGCTTCCTGAAAGGATTACAGAATCTCCAGTCTCCAATTCTCCCCACAGTGCTGACCAGGAGACTTTCTGTTGTATTACAAGCCCTTACCAGGGGCCCCCTTCGAGCCTCTGGCGACGAATGACCTACAATTACTATTGTGGAAGACTGCCTTTCTTGTTGCCATTACCTCTGCCAGAAGGGTGAGCAACCTCTGTGCTCTCTGTCGATCCACCCTACTTGAACTTTCATAAGGAAAAGGTCCTTCGCACTGACCCTGCGTTCCTACCTAAAGTCGCTACACCTTTTCATGTCAATCAGGACATTGTCCTGCCAGCCTTCTTCCCGACTCCCTTGACTCCAGTAGAGAAGTCTCTCCACTCTCCTGATGTATGTCGATACCTAGCCTTTTATCGATCCCGTACTGAGAACTTCAGCAAGACTAAGCGCCTCTTCGTTAAATACTCTGAGCTCAACAAAGGCACTGCGATTTCCTCCCAAAGACTCTCGAAGTGGATCGTCCGAACTATTGAACTGGCGTACCAATTGGCCAAGCTGGACCTCCTGGTCGCTCTCAAAGGACATTCCACCAGAGCCGTGGCTGCCTCCTTGGCGTTCTCCATGGGCATCCTGCTATCAGACATCTGCAAGGCAGCAACATGGACGACTCCTTGCATGTTCAGCAGACATTACAGACTCGGCGTATGGGCCAGACAGGACTGCTCCTTTGGTCGTGCCGTCCTCTCCTCGATTCTCCACTGATGACACCGTCCCACCTCCGGTTGGTAAGCTTGCTAATCACCCATTATGTGTGATGCACAGAGACCACTCGAAGAACGACAGTTACAGGTAAGCAACCTGCCTTTCTGCCATGCTTTTAGAGGAGGTAGGCACATCTTTATCAGGAAAGAATATGTCTTTCAGTGTTTCCCCCCTCCTTAAATTCACTTATAAAGGGTGCAATCTTTATGAAGGGCATGTTTAGGTAAAAATAAGTTACAGGACTTATTTCTGTTTACACATGCATTGGGGTGCTCCTTAAGGTTCCTCGACCCTAAATTCACCTAGCAGCCAGGAGGTTCCCGGTAGTGCTTTTGCACAATTCAGAGCCTGATTGTTGGAAGCCCAGCTCAGAAACACCACACACAGACCTTGACATGGAGTGTGTGCACATATATATTGCTTAGATTGCAGTGCTGACTTGACTACTAATTACTTCTAACTGGCTCTCTTTGGGTAAAAGATCCTAGGGTGGAGGAGGGTTGCATTTCAGGGCTAGATCTCCTGCTTTGCATGGGCACCTCCCTGGTTTCATGCCCAACATATCCAGTTGGAAAAGGAGGTGAGGGGAAAGCTGTCACCAGTCAGAAATAATGATGATAATGATCATAATGGGGATAATTGTTAGACATTTTTCTTAAAAGACTCAAGGCTACTTACAACAAAATTTAAACAGGCCACACAGAAAACTGCTGAAACTATCCACTTAAAATACCAACCCCTCTTAAAACAGGTGCCAAGCATCTTTTGGCCTGAGGACCAGATTCCGTTTCAGTGTTGCAGAAGGAAAGGGTTTATTTATCTATCAGATTTATATCCTGCCTTCTTCTTACAAAGGACTCAAAGGGGCTGATATCATTTTCCTCCTCCTGCATGCCTAAATTCACCCTTCCTTGTCTCCCCTCTCTCCCCTCTCCCCATTTGGCAGGCAACATTATGATATCTACAGGATGGTCCTCAATGGGGTGCCATTCCCAGATTCCAGCTATGCATCCTTAGGCCTTGCCGATCTCTTCCTCAAGAACAGCGACTTTCCTCAGGTGAGAGCTGGGTGTGTGCCTCCTGGACCATGATGCTCTGTTGAACCAGGCTGTCTGTGAGCCTCTCCTGTACAGACCCCTTTGGTTCTCATGGCTGGGAGTTCAGAGAAGGGGCAGTTGCATGATGGGGAGCATTGTGGAACTGGGCTCTGTGGGGTGCCTTGATGGCACTTAGTTCTGAAATGGGATGGTGGTTGTGATGATGGAAGAAGCAGCCTTCATCACACACTCGTTTTAAAAGAAATACTGTAGTCTACAGTGTGCTTTTCTGTTTAAAGCATATTTTTCCTTTTTTGAGAATGGTGAATACCCTGGGGAGCAGAACTGCACAGGCTGGGGAATGCTGGGAGGTGTAGACCATTTTTTCTGTCAAAACATGAAGAGGAGTGGGGCCTTTTCACTACAGTCTGCTTGAATTTTTGGCATTTTAGCCTTTCCCTTGTGCCTGTGTCCCCGGGGGGAAGAGGTGCAACACCCATGCTTTAGAGATTTCTCATGGTATTTTTGCCCCTTGTGGGCAAAAGTGATAATTAAAATAACCATTTACAGCATTGAGTCCATTTCCTCAATTTTTAAAAAGCAGTGGCATCTTTTTCCCAGACTTACTTTCAGAGGTGCTTTATCTTAAACTGGATGTGATTCTCTCCCCGCATCTCCCACCCTGCAAATCTCTGACTTTTGTCTTCCAGGCTTGTCTGGGAGACAAATGATCAGAACTTGGGGATATTGCAGACTTGCAACAAGTCCCCAGAATTTACTGTCTGTAGAAACGGTTTCCTAGCCTGGCCCCAACTTTTCAGGCTCTTTGCATCTCAAAGAGAAAGGAGGAAAAGAATCGGTTTCAGCAGCGCTTTCACTCACAGCCTCCTGGAGCCCATGCTTAACTTGGTCCAGGAAGACCACCACTTTGAAGCCTTGCGAGGCCACAAGTATGGAGCAGCTGTGCTATATAGGAAAGTTTATTTTGTCTTAATGCTTGCATTTTGGGCATGAATCACAGTGGGTGTATTTACTGTGCAGCACTGGAAAGAATCAGACAGGAGATGGTGGCAGAATTGTTGGAGTGCAAGCAATTACTTGGTAGCATTTAAAGCTTGATTCATTTCTAAGTTATGGTTCTGACATGGTTCCAAAAAAGGAAGTGCTTACCAGGTAAGTCTCTTCTTCAAGCTTTAAGGTGTTTATCAGCTGCTGATTTGGGGCAGGTAGTGGGCATGTCGCTTCCAGCCCATACTTCCAAATGAGAGCTGTTTTCCTCTGGTATCCACCTTCATGTTTGCTGAGATTGCCTGTGCTCAAAGTTCTCTTCCTTTTAGGGAGGAAATATCTGTGGGTGCTTGCATCAGGGCTTTCTCAGTGCCACCCCCCCCACTCCAGTGCATTCACAAGAGCCATTCTAGTCAGTTATCACTGCCTAGGAAGACATACAGAGAGGTTTTTCTTGCATTGCAAAAAATGCAAGAGAGGCTGACCCGATGTCTTGAATGGCAGCTCCCCTCCTCCTCAGCAAGCATGGCCATTGGGTGGAAAGTCAGCATCCAACTCATCTGGGGAAGACTGTTGGGTGGGCAGACTGGAGCTGTCCAGATGCTCTGGCCTGCAGCTCCTGGCTTCTGGAAGCTGCAAGTCTGTGTAAGAGACCTTGTGAAGGCTTTGTCCAAAAAGAGAGGATTAAGCCTTTTTTTTAAAGGGCATTGCACCTGAACACCATGTTGATCCTGTAGGGTTACCTGAGCACTTTCAGAGGGGTGGGAAATGGCTGCTGAGTGAATTAGCGCAACTTCCCGCTGGATTAGGCATGCGAACTTTCCTGTGCCCAGCCAGGTACATAGTGCACCTTGACCCACTATTGCTTTCAGATGCACATCGCTAACTAGGCTTCTTTTTATCAGCTTTGGTTTCTGTGCAGGCTGCTCCCATTCCTGGAAGCATTGTGTTTTAGCAATGCCCAGACTGGAGTGCTACAAGTGCCCTGGAATGCTGGATGCGGCTGGTAGGAGCATCCCAGTGTGGTAGCATTCCGGCTGTACTGGCTGCCTCTTTGTTTCTGGGCTCAGAATCATCAACGTGGAGGGGATCTCATAGGTTCTGCATCCAACCCTGCTGGTTCAGTCTTGAAGGGAACACAAGGTTACAATTCTTAATGAAGCATGGCTACCTCCTTCAATGCCTTCTCTCCCCTGGATGCTGCCTTTGTTTACCCTTTGTTTACAACAGGAGCACATGCTTGGCTGTGAGTCACATAGGGGGTAGGCCGGGGTAGATCACATTTGGAGAGAGAGAAGTAAAACTGCTCGAGTAAACATGTCCCTGTGAATGGTACTGACAAGAGAAGCCACTTGGGGGTATTCTGAGCTCTCTTTGAAGACCTGTCTGACAGTGCTTGAACTCTGGCCACCAGCTTTTCAAGGCAGCAGTCCCACCAACATCTCTTTTCAAGAATGCTCCACTCAAGCAGGCTGCCAGGGAGGGTTGATGCACACATGCACTCTAGGAAGAGCCTCTGCCTCAGGAGCTCTTAGGCCAAGCAACCTAACGTGTCTTCTGCAAAAGAGCCTGTCCAACCATTTGCCCCAGGTTCTGTTCCTTCGCCCCTTTCTTGGCAATCTGGGCTAGGAGGGCTTACTAGAATTTCCTCACGCACCCACCTGCCACCTGCTGCAGTGCCAGCTCTTGGACTGGACCAGTGTGGTCTTGTCCTGCATCACACCATGCTTTCCTTTGACATGCGAACACATTGCAGGCAGCAGTAGTGGTGATTATGAGGATGAAGTGGTGATTCATAGTGCGGCAAAGCACCTCTGAGTGTGTGTAGAGTCCCTCTTTCATCTCTTGTCAGTTAGGAACATCTGTTGGTCCCCAGAAGTTGAGGCTGTTTTGTTGGCCCTGTCCAGCTTGGCCCATCTAGGCCTAGTTGGGGATAAAACTGGGAAGAGGAGGGTGTGATCCTCCTTGGATGAAAAACCAGTAGGATATAAATGCTAAAATAAAAAACTCCCCAAAGTTGACACCTCTGGCAATGTTGACTGGGGCTGATGGGAATTAAACTCTAGGCCAGGGGTCAGCAACCTTTAACACTCAAAGAGCCATTTGGATCCCTTTCCCACACAAAGGAAAACACCGGGAGCTGCAAAACCATTCTGACATCTAAAATGGAGATAACACTGCATGTATCGTTTTTTACCTTCATGCTATGTATATCTTCATTATGATTTAGCTGCAGCTCTTGTTCAGTCACTAAAAACTGTTATTTTTAATCTTACATTATAAACTAGTGGGACTCCTTTCAAATATTTTGAATAGGAGAACAGCTTCTTGCAGAGTCAAAGTCAGTGCTGAAGGGCTGCATGCATTAACCAGCAAACCCCGTAAGTTCGTCAGCAGTCAAAGCAAATGAATCTACCCACGTACCATTAAGCCATTAAGCGTTCGATTTTCTTCAGAAACTTTTCTTTGGATTTATCCATGGGGGGAAAGCTCAGTAAATCAGTGAGGGTCCTCAGATCTAGGTGTGTTTAGTGACTGATAAGCAGATAAACAGTCAAGTGCTATGAATTGTGACAGGTCCCAAGCACAGTTTTTAACATTCAGATGAAGGAGATTACACTGGGACAAAGAGAATTCTTTCAGCAGAGCACAGTTTCCTGTAACATGAGAGGCTGCAGGAAGCTTGTTTAGCAGAGGAATGTAGCGATTTACTTAACTAGCTGATTTACTTAACCAGTAACCAGCTTACTTAACCAGCTGTGTTCCTGAGTGGAACTTCCAGCAGATCAGTGGCTGTGCCGGCGCGTGTTTTGAGCGATGGAGCCGCAGCAGGGGGGTTCAAGAGCCACGGGTTGCCAACCCCTGCCCTAGAATGTCCAAAGGACACCAGGTTGGAGAAAGCTGCCTTTTAGCAAACAACATGTTTGGCAAACCCGAGGTGCGTTCAAGAGCAACAACACCATCCAAATCCTCTGGGATGGTAGTTCTTCCATGTTCTGTGAATCATTCTGGCTGGGGCCACAAAGTGTCCCCCTTAAAAAAATCAGAACCCTTTAACTTGGCATGTAAAAGAAAATGAGTGATTTGTTCTGGTTTAAGTTAGTGAGATATTTAGAAGCAATCTTTTGATTTTGATTCAGGGCTGCTATGCACTCACATTCAGGTTCCATTCAGCTTTTGAAAGATGAGTGTCAGTCATGTGACAGAGTCTTAAAAAATGCACAAAAATCAGATTGTCCTTATAGTTGCTTCAGTTGGAACAGAAACCTGGTTGGTTCCTTTTTTTTTAAAGTGAGGTTTTACAACAACCATCAGGAACCCTGTTCTAAATTTAGCTTTTAGTTAGTTTTACCCAACCCTCTGGCAAATGGCAGGAAAAACTAACTTTAAGCTACCAACACAACTTTTTACTTTAACATTAGAGCTAGGGGAGTGGGGAGCTGGGGGGAGAGAGAAGTCGGTGTTGTCCCGGCTCTCGAACCAGAGCCCTCCCATGCAATCTGCTCTTTGTTTACAGTGGTTCTGTGGTTTAAATTACACAACATACAGTAATTCTGCTCTCATTGCCAGTAATTTCATTGACTTGCTAGGCAGGCTTCATTTCCTGAAAGTCAGCCGGGCTGGACTTAGAGGAAGTGTGTGCCCTCCTCTTTGTGACTAAACCAATCGCTATATAGTTTTGTTTCAAAGGCGAGTACGACAGGGCGGTGGGGGACTACTTCTCTCCCAGCCTCCTTGTTTTGCCACCCTCCCCCTCCTCACATGTTCTCTGTTTTTCTAGTGCCAATGTTTAAGTCTCCATGCTCCTCTCTTGCTGCCTTCCCACATGCTGTCATTAGACATGACTTGTCGCCCTTGGCTGCTGAAAAAGTGCTTGGCTGCTTTGCACAAGACCAGCTTGCCTCTCCCAGCCATCCGTGCTGGCTTAATATGTCCCAGGTGCAGTTTTGGCTTAAGTATGCATCTCTCTTCAAGGTAATATTTGCATCTCTGTTGTGAGGGGGTGATGGTGGGGATAACATTACTCTTTTGTACAAAATAGGAAGAACAGTTTATCCTGTTGACATGCACACCTTCCTTCTATTTGCTGTGGGAGAGGAACTTTTAAAAAGGGGGTGTATGAGTGTGTATGTGCACATGTGTTTGTGTGTGTTTGACAGGTTTGAAAAGAACAAAGCCATAAAAAAACCCATTCGCAAAGGGATGAGCTTTCTTGATGGTCCCATTCCAAAGAAAAGGTGGCATATTTAGATTGTTTTCTGATAAGTTCACCAAGTGGCTGGATCAGGAAGTTTTTCATCCCTGAACTGACTTCCAAGAAGCTGCTGGCATTAGCATTCCCTTCCCCCCTTGTAATCACCTGGCAGCCAAATGCAACCTAGCCCCCACCCCCTTCCCTGCCCTGGCTTAATCAGTTTTGTACCCCAGGATCTCCCCATTACCAAGTTATGGTGTATTTAGGGGTATCAAGGCAGTGCTTTAGGCTTGGTGTGCAGAAGACATGAAGAGGCTTAGCTCGTGGAAGCAGCTGCAGCATTACTAGGATGATAAAACTCTCTCAACCCCAACTTTGCTTCATTCTTTAGCTGCCCCTCGCATAATACTGTCCTCTGCATCTGCATGTCTTTTGAAACCTATTTTCTAAAAGTTGCCTGCTTTTGTCACCAGCATTGGCTTGCTTTCTCAATTTCTCATTGTGTTCTGCTCTTCCTCTTGGGGAGCTTGGAATGTAGGTTACCCCTCATTTTGCCCTGAGCCCTGTGAGATTTCACAGGTGTGTGTGGTGCATGGGAGGGTACCAGCACATTGTGAACTGAGGATGTTCAGAAGGCAGGTTGGGCTTCAGGCAGATCTCCCAATGGCAGATCTCTGAGCGATTCTCAACAGTGTGGTTGTTTAACAAGGCAGCAAGAAAATTCCCCAACTGCCACATATTTTAGATCATCCTTTTAGATCAGCAGCTTGCAGTGCAACCCATCTGGGAGGTGCAGGCTGGGGAATGGAACTCTTACCTGAGCTGCTGGTATGAAGGAGTTTTGCGGTAGCAGTGGGATTTTTGTGTGAAAGGGCTGTGAACTTCCTTGGTCCAGGTAATCAAAACCAATTTCTGGGCTCAGGGAGATGTGGTGTCAGTGGGTGAGTCTTTTGCACCTGTCTTTGGTTTGTGGAACCTGGAGTTCTAGCAGGGGAAGAAGACCAAGGTGTGACCATGCTTGGAGTGCCATGTACAGGTTCTGGTGACCAAACCTAAAAGAGGGATTTTGCTGAGCTTGAAAAGGTGGTGGAAGAGAGGACCCAGATGCTGAGCTTAGATTGTTCAGCTTTGGGAAAAAATGCAAGGGAAGGGTAGCATAGGTGCAGGAGAGATTTTTCTTCTTGTTGTCGTTAGAGGACCTGGGTGCTCTAATCCCATGCAGCTGAAAGGTGGAAGGTTCAGGGCAGAGAAAAGGAAGGACTTCACATGGCACAGAGTTCAACTTTGGAATTCACTTCCACAGGATGTTGTGATGGCCATTTGGATGGCTCTAAAAAAGTTCAGGCACATGTGTACAGGCGGCTGTCTGTGGCTGCCCCCAGTGTTAGAGGCAGATGCTGCAATAGCCCATTGCTGGGAAACTGCTATTCACTCATGTCCTGCTGGGGGGTTTCCTGTGGGCAGTTGGTTGGCCATCCCATGTGCTGAATGCTGAACGAGGTGGACCTTTGGTCTGATTTAGTTCCCTAGTTCTGCTGATCTTCTGTACAATGCAGAGCTCTCTGCAAATGGAGTAATGCCAGTCACAGTTTGTGAAGCTGAAGCAGGATAACAGCTGTTGACCAGGAAAGGGAGGGGACATCCTGAATCGAAATCCTTGTTGAATCCTAGGCCATTGTGATCTCTCAGCTTAGCCTACCTTGTGGGATTGTTGCAGGAATACAAGGAAGATCTTTCACCACATTCATGGGAAGAAGGGAAGGATGTAATGGGTAAAGTTTGAGCAGGAATATTGTGACCTGTTAAACAAAATCAAGCAAAGTTTATCCCTCAATGCTTTTATTTCGTTAGACTTTTTGGTTTAATATTGCACACATTTTCAGTGACAAATGGCAACCAACTTAGCCCCTCCCCAAACCTGAAACAAAAACATAAAACCAAACTGTCAGCCTCCATTTAGATTTCAATCTCTGCTATTGCTCAAGTAGGCAGGCTTTGGAACTGCACAATGGAATGGGAGAGACATGTTTTATTTTTCCCAGCAGTTCACGTTACCTTGCCCTTAACAGAATAGTGCTTTTGGCTCTGAACATTTCCTTGCTGCTTTTCTTCCTGGATAGTGGAGAGCTTCTGTCAAGTTTCTGCCACACCTCAGTTTAGTGGCTTGATAATGCTGCTGCATACCACTGGGTTTGAGTGCAGGCGTGCGGCTGTGTGAAATCCCTCTGCCGCAGCTACTTCACTGTGAACTGCTGTGAGTGGAAGAGATTCGTACACCCAACCCCCCCTCAGTCTAGAATTGTTACAGCCACTAACTTTGACTTATTGCAAAAATGCTCTGGGAGGCGAAAGAGAGGCGCACAAGCCCCACAGCCTATGAGTGTGTGTTTTTCACAGACTTTTGGCTGCATGACCAAAGAAGCTCTTATTTCTGGGGACTTGGCTTCCTCCCTGACTCTCCAGCATGTGAGCTGGGAGCATCAGGATGCTCAATTGGGTAAAAGGCAGCTGACCCTTTTTAGGAAAGCTTTTAATCCTTTCTCAATCCTCCCCATCCTCCTTCTGAATTTAGACTTTTTCCCAGCACACCAGATTGCCTCAGTCCTGGGGAAACAATGAATGTGAATTTCCTTGGAAAGCATATGCTGGAAGATCATCAAAAGAGGAGAGACTGCATCTGAAGATGCTGCTAAAATACATAGCAGTAAAATAATATGTAAGAAAAATACATATTTTTCCAGCATCCTGAGTCATGGTCTCTCTTCTTTTGGCAACTTTCTCAGTCTTGGGGAGAAATCTAATGCAGGAGCTAATCCTTTTAGATTTGCTTTGTTGATCCAGTTTGCACATAAATGTGAACAAACTGAAGGTTCACACTGCAATTTCTGTGTTGCTTCTAATTTGAAGATGCAACCTCTAATCAGCTCAATCCTAGGTTGCTGCATAATGAGGCAATCTGGGGTGTTCATGCATTAAACACCTCAAAATTAACCTATGACTAGTTGTTAAATTAACATTGGGTTGTTTAACTCACAAACAACTTTCAATCAAGCTGATTGGAAGTGGTGTATTCAAACCAGAAGCAGCTCATAGCCAGCCCATTAATTGTACGTCAATTAACTCATAATTTGTGGCCATTATATGTGAATTGGCCCAGTGCGTGCAGTTTTTGCATTGCAGTTTCCTAACCCCAGGGACCACATGGATTTACACCACTGTGGAGTTCATTGCTGCAAGACACAAGCTGCTAGCTGAAGCAGCATTTAAAAGGAGCTGGGCAACTTTGTGGAGGCTGTTGGCATAGCAATGGCTGTAACCAACTCCAGGAAAATGGGTTCTCCTGGATCAATGGCAGTCTGGATCCCAGACCCAGGAATCTTTGTGCCTGGTTTGTGAATATCCAGAGTTATCCAGCTGTCTACCATCAGGAGCAGTATGCCTGGGTAGTAGTAGCAGATGTTGTTGTTATTGTTTACAAGCTGGGGCCTGCAACAAAATATCACATTGCAAAGTGTTCCTGTTCAGGGTCCCAGCCAGTCATACCCACTATAGCACACACTATTCCGTCCTCCCTTCATTGATCTCTGGTCCAATACTGGCCCCTCCCCCTTAGGTCTCCTGGGGAAGACCCTTTTCAGCTTTGCACCTAGGAGAGCTTCCTGTTTAAATCAGCCCATTATTTAGAATCATGGGGGCTGGAATCTCAATTTGTCTGGAGGGAAAAGACCATTGCTCAATGCAAGAGCCCCAGCTTTGCATTCCAAAAGTTCCCGGCATCTCCAGGAAAAGGTGATGGGAAAAGACCCTTTTGCCTGAAGCTGCAGATGAGCAGAGATTCCTGGGCTGGTAGGGCAAATGGGTTGATCTGGCATACAAGGAAGTTTCCTGTGTTTATCTTGTCTGTCCCTGCAGCATCCTTCCTTCAGTAACTCTGTTTAGATGGGCGATGTGGGACGGGATGCTTGGAACTGACCACTGGAGTGACTGTCAGGAGGGGACACCTGGCACACCGTTCCTTGCCAGGGTTCTGGATTTTTATCTTCTGGTGTGTTTATTTCTCTGTTCCCTCTTTATCCATACAAAGTCCCCTGTTGTTGCTGTTGGTGTTTTTCTTTTTTAATTGTTGCACCAGGCTGGGCACCAGCCCTCTGTTGGGGCCAGATATGAGATAGCCAGTGCAGTGTAGTTTAGAGCCATGTTCTCCAACCAGGTGCCCTTTAGAGGGTGTGGACTGCACCTCCCATCATTACCAGCACAAAAGTGCTAATGTGAAGCCAGTGTCCACCACCCACCCTCCCTCTCCATGGTGGGGACAAGAGTACCAGGCCTCCTTGAAGAGCTGCGGCCAGATTTCCAAGACTACATTGTGGAGTGCTCAAAGCATGTGGAAATGCTGAGCCATCGGTGGTCAGTTGTGCCAGTGAATCCATTTGTGCATGGAGCTGTGGATCTCACCGGGACTGCTGAGAGCTTCTCCTCCTTTGCATGGCATTGCAGAGCCTGCCTGTATGGAGTGCAGAAGCTTCTAGGCTCAAAATCTCCAGTGGTTCCACTTAAGAGGGGATCAATGGATGGGCAGGCCCCTCCTCCACCCAAGCCTGGGGCTTCCACTGCCCACCAAGATCAAGCATGGCCTTGGATGGACAGACGGATGGATCAAAGGCAGGCTGTGATGCTCCCTATGCATCTGTAGTGGTTGGGCTTTAGGCTTGCAGAGTCTTGCTTTGTTTTTTCTCACCAGCTGCAAAATGCTCTCTCTGAGAGAGAGAGAGTGTGTGTGTGTGTGTGTGTGTGTGTGTGTGCACGCGCACACGCTTGTGTATGTGTCATGGGGGTTATGTGTACCTACCCTTAGAAGGAAAGACCAGACTTCCCTGAGCATGTGCTGGGCCCAGAAATTGCACTCCCAGCCCCAAAACAGAGCCTGCTGCCTCTCTGTGTGAAAATAAAAAAGTAATTTCTCCCTCCCTTCCTGCCCACCCCCACAGATTTAACATTAGCCACTTAATCTGGTGCATGTGCATATTTCTGTTATTGCCATAGTTAAATAATTTGCAGTCAGAAATCCCTGACAATCCACGGCACATTCAGTCCACCTTTTCATGCAGATCCACCTCTTGCCTATCCCTACTTTATGGGACAAAAGAGGAGCTGAGTAGCCTCCAAGTAGGGGGTACTCCAACCCCCCAGTTTACCAGGCAGCTGTGAAGGTTGTTGCCTTGCGACAGGATTTTACTTTCAGCCCTCCCCCTTTTCTGGTGAAACTGGCACTTCCCTGGCTGCTCAGAGGGTTTTTCCTTGTTTCCTTCCAACTCTTCCATGAAGACCCAACAGGTAGAGATCATGGAACAGTAGAGTTGGAAGGGGCCAGAAGGCCTTCAGGCGAGGAAAAGTGCCTCTTTGCTCCCTCCCAACTTGCACCACCCTCCCCTTCACCTCTGGCTCGTTGTGCCCAGTATTCCCCACCACCAAGGAAAGTGACAGGGAGTGGAGGCAGGAGACAGGTAAATGATTAATTTCCCCCACTTCTCACTCAGGGCTTGAGCTGAAATGGTCAGTCAGGAAATCTTAAGAATTTCCAGGCCCACACTCATTGTCCCCCTGAGCATTCATTACTCTCCCAGTCCTGTGTGAGCATTCTCCCTGCGGCAGGCCCAACTTCTCTCACGTGATGCTTTCTGGTTTTCTGGGGTTTCAGCTCTCAGCCCCCAGCCAGCACAGTCCATGTTGAAAAGTTCAGAGTTGCAGTCCAAACCCATCTAAAGGACACCAGATCAGGGAGGCCTGGGCTGGATGCCATTTAGGGCAGCCCTTAAGTATTCTTAAATAGGCTTCTACATAGGCCCATAAAAGTCACTACCCTGCAAAAAAAATCCCAACCAAATCAAGAAATTCCCAGTGTGATGGAGCTCTCAGCCCATTCTGCAATGAATAACATTTTGTCTCACTGTTGGCCAGTGCCCTCACCTGATTCTCTTCAGGTTCTGTTGTTGGCCGAGGGATTTGGTTTCCTCATCCTAGGTCAGATGTAAAGCACTCAGTTAACCACAGTCACCCTGTCTTGGCTTGGCTGTTCCTGCTGGTAAGAGGAGGCCACAAGCAATGTGCACATTCCAGAGTATTCTGGCTTTCCATTGTACCCCCGACAGCCTGGCACTGCTTTTCAGTGGCCCCAAAATGAGTGAAATCCGTGCTGACCCAGCTGGTATCCTGGACCTCTCCAAATAGACATTATAAGTCTATTTGGAGAGGTCCAGTGTGCAGGGATTCTGAAGTACCCTTAACCCTGCAGAATGCACCCTGGTGGTGAGACTGCAGATTTGGGCAGTAGCCATTTTCAGTCCCTCCCATTAAATCCTGTGAGATTTCTTCAGATGAACTTCAGTTCCTGACACAGGGCACTGAGCAGTCCTTGGAGCAAGGAGTGAGTTTAGCCCTTCCCCACCCTGAAGCTCCCCTTGCATTTCTTCTTTCCACCCCACCCTGCAGAAGTGAATGGAGAACAACTGAGCATAGTTCCATGGCTGTGGACCACTTGCTGTGAGGCTCTGGCTGACCTGAAGATGGGTTATCCTCCCCAGCCACTTCTGTCCAGCCCCAGTTGGGTGGTGGTTGGGTCACTCCGGCATCATAAATTGCTGCAAATTTGCTAAGGTTGCCTTCTGTAGGCTCTGGGGACAAACAGCACTGACCAGTCATGGAGAAATGCCATCTCTCTTGTCCCTTTCACCCCTCCCCTGCACAACTCCAGGACTCTGCATACCTCAATGAACTCTTCAGCAACTCCCTCTTCTCCTCCCCCACGGACTCCCTCTCCGATATCGCCGATGCTAAGGAATTCCTGCCCTCTGACAGCTGTGTGCCAACATTATGGGACATGAGCACACCGCAGCAGAACCGAGTAGAGGTCGGTCTCATGATGTGCGCATGTGTGTGTCAGAGTTGTAGCCCCACACATGTTCAGGGCACCAGCTTGGGGTAAGGTAGCTGCTTGACCTCTCAAAATGCCCTTGGATGGGAAAGGTAGAAATGGGATCTTTCAATCTGGCCTTTCCCAGTTCCTTGGAGGGTCTCGTCTTAGTTTGGCTTGGTGCGTTTTGCCACCATTCTTGAAGGTTGAGATGCCTCTCCTAGGACTGAGTTACTGGCAATAGAAGTGTGAACCTAAAATAGGCTGGTGTGTTTGAGCCTGCCCCTTTTGACTTTGGCTCCACCTGCCCCCAGCATGCATCCCCCAAGAACTTCTCTGAAGTGGAATGTAGCCCTTGAACCATAAAAGGTTCAGCACCCCCGCTTTAAACCTAAAGATAAGTGTTGTATGGCCCACTTGCAGCAAAAACCTCCAAGAGTCACTCTGGTGTTAAGTATTTGGTGCCAGTGAACAATGAAGTTGGCTTTTTTTAAGGTGCCGGCTGACTTTTCATTGTTTTTTTCCTTAAACTGGCAAGCCATTGCTTCTTCATTTTCACCAATAATTCCCCCCTCCCTTCATTGCCCTGTTTTAATGAAACTTGGACCTTGACTGCTGGGTGGCTGCTAAAGCCCCCCTGCTCTAGTCTTTGGGTCCTGCACAAGGACACTACAAGACAGCAAGTCTCGTGATGTGAGTGCAGCTGTAGAGGCTGCGAAAGAACTCGGGGCAAGGCTACCTGTGGACAGAATTTCCTTGGCTTTAACACACTTGAAACTTCCCCAACTTCCCTCCAACTTCCTGTCAGTAATTGTGACTCAGGCTTCCAGTAATGCAAGAGGGTGTCATTCTCTTCTCTTTGTTTGTTTGGTTTTTTTTTTTTTTTTAATGAAAAAGGGAAATAAATACATTGCATTTGGGCCCTTTTGGTTTTCATGTATTTCACTTCTGCTTTAGGAATGTGTTTCTCTCCTCTTTTCTTTTATATTCCTAGCAATTCTGAGCCTGGCTGTAAAGCCAAATGGACCCCCCCCCCCCCGGGCAAATCTCAGTTATTAATCTTGACTTTGGCAATCTGCTGATTTTATGGTCACATTTTTTGTTCTTGGGGAGGGGAGGTGGCATTGTGTGGAAGATAAAAATTCTGAAGTGGCTTTCCTCCCACCTGTTTATGCTTTTTATTGACTAACCATGTAGGTTTTACAGCAACATTCACAGTGTGTACTAACAGAAATGCATCAATAACCAAATAAAACAGGAGAGTGCAAAGGGCTGGCAGAGCTGGGCAGCAGCCGGGGGCTGGGCCCACAGGCAAGGATCCCTGGAGCTGCGCCTCCTCTTCCCCACAGCTTCCTGTGTGTATCCTACCCCCTGCTCTGACCCAGACAATGCTGGTGATGTGGAGGAGCCGCGGCCTCCCTGCTCCTTGCCTGTTGAACAGACAGGTGGCCACTGTGAGTGAGTTTGTTCGTTCGTTTGACCAACTTATATGCTGCCCCATCACATGAGCCTCGGGGTGGCTTACAATCATTAAAATCCCATATAAAATTAATAAAATTCATAAAAGAAAAGAGAAAAGAAAAGAGTGGATCCAGCCTGGTCAATTTAAACCAACAAATAAACCATTAACAGTTAAAATAGCGTTTAAATAAAAAGGTCTTGGCCTGGTGCCGAAAAACATGATGATGAGGAAGTCGAGGAGGAGGCAGAGCAGCAGGTGGTCATGGGGATGAGCCAGTATGTTCACTGAGAGAGGGGGCCTGGGGGGCAGGTCTGGTTCAAGGGCTTCCCAAACTCTGGGCCTGCACAATGTGGGGCTGGGGCAGACAGCTTCCTCAACTGGGCACCCCCCTCCTCCAGTGTTTAGGACTGCAGCTCCCACTGCCTTGACCACTGGCCATGCTGGCCAGAACTGGTGAGTGGGATAGTCCTAAACATCCATGAGGCCCCCAGCTGGGGGAGACTTGCTGTAGGGAGGCTGTGTTCCCTTCCTGCCTGAGGGGCCAGGTGGGTAAGCACACTCAGACACACATGTTCCCTGTCCAGGAATGCTGGCTGTCCTGTTGCTGGATGCTTCTTCTTGGCAAAGTACTCTGTGTGAAGTACAGGAGCGGAAAGAGAAGAGAGTCCAGGCTTGCGGGCTGATAGAGTGCTAGGTACAGAGGAGGAAGAGATGGGGAGGGAAGAGGGAAGCCAGCACTGCAGCAGCCACTCCTCCTCTGGCCAACATATGACCCCAGCCTGCCTCCTCTTGCCATGATGTACATAGATTCCTCCAAGATGGGGGGAAACCAGCCCTTGTCCCAGGTGAAGAACAAGGGAAAAGAGAAAGAGTGATGTACCACGCATGGTTTGAAATATCTGGTGGCAACAAAGTTGGAGAGCCAGTGCGATGCTGAGGCTAGATGGTGGGGCTGGAGAGATCCAATTCTGAGTCCTTGCTCGGCGCTGAGCCACTATGGGCTTGTCCCTGCCTCTCAGCTGCTTCTGGGATCACATGGGGGCACCATTTGGACAACCCCTCTGGAATGTTGGAAAAGGCCCCGTCTCATCTGCTCTGAAGGCAGTAGTGGGTCTTGGGTGTTTCAGCATGGAATTTTCCCAGCCTGACCCAGAGGTGCCGCTGAGACCAGGCCTGGGCCTTTTGGCGTGTAGGGGAGAGACTCTGCCCCTGATCTGCAGTCCCTTCTGGACTTGAGCAGGCCCTTTCTGGGACCCAGCACAAAAGGAACAAGTCAGCAATGACAGGGGCTGCCAAAAATGGAAGGTGGGTGGGAAGAGGGGGTGTTTGTGCAACCCTGCCCTTAGAGAAGGGCTTCTGGGGAAGCATCTTTCCTGGAGGGGGTTGTGGGAGAAGAAGATTGGACTTGAACTCAACCCAGGAGAACCTGAAGAAGGGAAAAAGCAAGGGGAACAGGCCAGCCTGGAAGGAGGAGTGATGTAGGCCAAAGTTGGGTGGATAAATTTCCATCCCTCTGAGCTGCTGAGTCAAGAATTGTGGCCATGTGCTTCCCCACCATCTCCAATCCCTTTCCTTGTGTCTCATGGCATTTTAGGCAGGGGGGGGGGACTGCCAGATGATCAGTGCTTACAAGCTGCTCTGGGCATCTTTTGGCTTCCGTGAAGATCGTGGTTGGGCAATTCAGGACTGGTGCAAGTATGTGCTCCTTTGTGCAGTGCATGGTGAAACTGGCTGCCACCACAGGTGGGGATGGCACCAGTTACTGGAGAACATGGATGGGAGGGTGCTGTGACACTCGTGTGGGGAGGCAGCTGGGTGGCCTCTGTGCAGACAGAACTTGGGGTGGGCTGGGCCTCTCCCTGATCTCTCTCTACATGGCTCTTCTGGGGCCATCTCAGTGACAAAGCTCGTCTTATGTTTTTGTTTCCTTCTCCATCCCTGCTCAGCTCTCACCTTCTGACTTGGAAGGCCTAGAAGGCTTAGATGGGATCAATAACCCCGATGTCCTTGATACTCAGGACACCCCGCTCCTTTCAAGCATTCAGGTGAGGAAGGAAGCTGGGCTTCCCATTGGATGCCGGTGGCACACCTGGGCTGGGCAGAACACAGGGATTGGTGCTTCATCACTATTTCTTTTGTGCTTCTATTGAAAAATAATCACCATTTATCATGTAGGGCACAACATACCCAGGGGTGCCAAAAAAATGTATACACAGTAGTTCACCATAATCACCTTTTGTAATTACAGAAGTCAAACATGACAACATGACTTGTATTCATCTTTTGTTACTGGTATATATTGAGTTTTACAATTTTAATACAGTTTTTTCCTTTCTTAAAATGTGTATACATGTTTGGCACCCTCTGTATATGCACATGTATGTCTGTATTTCTGCTCAGGCAAACAAAATTGCAGCAGGTATTTTGCTTGGGGTTTCTTCTTTTAGCAACGTGGAATGCTGCAGAAGGCTCAGCATCCTCAGTCAAAGGAATCAGGGAGCAGGTCAGTAGAGAAGAACTCTTCTTTGCCTGAGCTCCTGGACAGCCCATGCCAGTGAGAGTAGAAAATGTTGTTCATTTATTTAAAATGTTTCTAGGCCAGCTTTCACAGTCCTCCCAACAGCTGCCAGAATTCATGTAAGAAAACATAGATAAGGTAATAAAACTGGCCTGTGTTCCCAAAAGTGGCAAAGGCCAGTGCAAACACACCTACAGACCCGTGCAGTCTGACAAAACCTGACTGGGGTCAATTTGCTCGTTTTCAAGGCCTTCTTAGAAGCTTAGAGTGATGGGGCTTGCTGCACCCTCAGGGGAGCCCATCCCAGAGGTGTGGGGCTGGAGTGGAAGAGGCCCTCTCTTGCATTCCTGCCCACCTAACTGCCCTCAAAGTTGGCTTCTGACACAGACCTCTGACACAGGCCATGGATGTCAACCCTAACATGAAAAGGGTGTTCCAAAGAGAATATAATAGCAGGCCTCCATCTCTGGGAGGGTGACAGATGGAATGCTCTTCCCCCATCATGTTGCTGTTGCCTTGCCCGATACACCTGTGACCCTTCTGTTTCTCTGCTTTTTTTCAGTCCCAAACTCAGGTGGAGGAGGAGGAGGAGGAGGGTGACGATGATGAAACGGAGGAGCTGGGTCACACAGAAACATATGCTGATTACATCCCTTCCAAATGTAAGAGGGCAAGCGCTTATTTGTGAAGAATTCTTTATCTTGCTGCTCTGTGAAAAAACCTCATGGAGCAGCTTACATGCAATTGGTAACACAAGGCGGTCCCTGACCTGACATGAAAGCTGCCTAGGAAGGCCTCAGCAGTTATAGGTGGCCTATAAATACATGTATAAATAAATACATCTGCAAATAAATAAATGAAAGAAAAGGGGGCGAGGAGCAAAATGTCAGTGGTTTTTTCAGCCAGACCTGGACAATGGTCCTGCTTCCTCTCTCCCTTGCTGCAGAGGGTTAGGGTTTCCTAACTCTAAATTTCCCAACCCAAAATAACCTCTTTGAGGTGTGGTGACCAGAATTTGACCATGCCCTACTAGGAGAGATACTTCCTGGTACTAGGAAGCTTCAGTTGAATCACTGGAATAAAATGAAAGATGCACAAAGTGATGTCTTGTCCCTGGAAGATTTTTCAGGAACTTTGAAATGCCAACAGGTTAGCACAAGTCTGGTCTTACTGACATTTTTTTCCAGAGCTTGTGCAGAACGTGTCACACTCAACCTCTTAGGGCTTCCTTATGCAGATGAGATACCCTCTGGGAGGCCCAGTGAAAATCCCAAAGCACCTGAGGGGTTTTTTTTTTGTTTTGTTTTGTTTTTTAACAAGCCCTGGCAGTGGCAAATCTGTTGCTTAAAGCAGGTCATCCAGAAGCAGCCAAAGATGTTTGGCAGTAGCAGGGTAGCCCCAGCTGTGGCAAACAGAAACTCCCTCTCTTACAGGCCCAAGGCAAACCCAATAAGAGCTCTGCCCCAGCCAGCAAGGGAGTTCACCTTTTTTCTGGCTAAGCTCGTGTCGTGTTGTGCCTTTCATGGCTTGCATTGTTGCCGCCTTCCCCAAACTGGTGCCCTCCAGATGTTGGATAGCAACATCTGGAGGCCCCCAGGCTGGGGAAGGCTGCAACAGAGAAGCATTTCTGATTTTCGAGTGACATTGACTGGACCCAAAGTTGCTTGCCCTCTGGTCTTGGTCCATTTCACTGCTGCTTTAACCCATGGGGCATGTTTGCTTATATACTGCAGATTCCAGAGTGGCAAACTAAAAATGTATAAAGAATAAAACACTATCAGTTATAAACAAACAGAAAACATTGGTTCTGGTAATCAGATCAGGAGGTGCTGGAAACAGCACAAGCTTGGTTATTGCATGTTTATCTTGCCTTCCTTCGCTTCTCTACCCTGCTTCCTTTTTATCTGATGAGGTCAGGCTGCGAGAGAGGGAGAGAAACCAGGCTGAGGTCTTCACCTGGCCAGAACTTCATGGCTGAGCTGTGTTTGAAGTCAGGCTTTGGCAGTCCGACCACTGCACTGCATCGTTTATCCCTTTCCAGGCAAGACACACAAGCTGCTGATGGGCATTGATTTCTCCTTCTCTGTTCCCTGCAGCTAAAATCGGGAAGCAGCATCCTGACCGTGTGGTGGAGACAAGCACCCTCTCCAGCGTTCCCCCTCCGGACGTCACCTACACCCTCTCCCTCCCCAACACGGTTGCAGAGAATGGGTTACTCTCTGCGCTGCAGCTGGAAGCGATAACATATGCTTGTCAGGTGCGGTTGCTGCTCTGGTGGTTCTGAGACCTCCACAGGGGGAAGTGGAAAACCAGAGAAACTTCTAGCCAAACTCCTCCAGGGCTCTCTTGCATTGCTGCTCCTGAAGTCATTGGAATGGGGCGTGGAAGGGCAGGCTGCTTCCCCTCCTCACCTTGTTTTTCTTCCCAATTTTCAGCAACATGAAGTTATACTGCCCAATGGGCAAAGGGCAGGGTTCCTCATTGGAGATGGTGCCGGGGTTGGCAAAGGCCGGACAGTTGCTGGAATCATCTTTGAGAATTACCTGAAGGGAAGGAAAAAAGCTCTGTGGTGAGTGAACATGTACATTATACCTTCTAGCAGGCCATCATCAACTCAGAGCCAGTGTGTGGTGTGGTCTGAGGGCTGACACTTGGGAGACCTGGGTTCTAGGCTCCACTCTGCCCATTCAGATCACTGGGTGGCTTTGGGCCAGTCACAGACTCTCAACCTCACCTACCCCACTGGGCTGTTGAGAGGACAAAAATGGAGAGGAAGCAGACCATGAGCAGAGCCGGCTAGAGCTGGGGGTCTAACTAGATGGCCTGGGAGACCCCTTCTGACTCGCTCTATTTCTAACCTCCTTGGGTTCCTTGAAAGAGGAAGAAAGCAAGATATTAATTCAACCACAGTGACATCAGTGGCCCCATGGTGTTCAGCGCAACAAAACAACCAGCAAACACTTGCAAAAGTGAACTTACCTGCCCTCTAAAGGCTCTTTTAGAGGAGTTTAAAGGACCGTGTCTCCCAGGGACACCCTCTTTGTAAAAAGGGATGTACAGATGGGGGAGAGGAGAGTGTTTGCTTTCTGGAAAAAAATCAGGCAGAAAGATTGGGTGGGGAAGCACCTGTGGGCCAAAGGCTGGCTAAGCGAGGAGGAGCTGCTGCAGCCTCTCTGGCTCCCTGGACCTGGGTTTCAGCAAGGTAGGGACATTGGGTAGTGGACCTCCCAGTGTTTCAGGGCTCCAAATGAAAGATCTGGACTCCTGCCCTAGCATTCCAACTCCTAACACCAGCTCTGGTTTTCTTTATTAATATAAATAAACAAATCCATGGCATAGCAAACCTGCAGCAGAAAGTCACAACTACAAAAAATAAAGCTTGGAAGCATAGAAGCTTGAGCAATTACAAATGGGTGACAGTTGCCAAGCCTTCCATCCATTCATGACAGGAGGAGGGCAGCTCTTGTCCCACTCATCAATTGTGTTATTACTAATAAAAGTGATTTACCCTCCCCCCCCCCCCGGTTCACATTTATTAGAAAGTGTTTAAGGACCTGGGCCAGATAGGCATGTACCCTGAAGGAATGGAAGACAGTGTCTCCCACCACCCACATATCTCTTTCTGTCCCCTTTCCCACTTTAGGTTCAGTGCCTCAAATGACCTCAGATATGATGCCGAAAGGGACCTGAAAGATATCAACGCGGCTAACATTCCTGTCCATGCTTTAAACAAGGTGCTGCATTTTCTTTTCCTCTGCCTACCTTCCTCTCCCCAAGAAAAGAAGCAGCATGTCATGGTTTTTCCCAAATTCTCCCTGCATGAACTCACATTCTTAAAGATTTCAATGCCCCTATATATTTATTATTTATTTATTAATACATTTCTATGCCGCCCCATTGCAATAAAGCCTCGGGGCGGCTTACAACAACAATTAATAACAACAACATATAAAAATTCAATTAAACCTCCCCCCCCCCCCCCGGTGCATCTTGGCAAAAACCCTTTAAAATCCAACCCATAACAAACACCATTAACAATTAAAATACGATTTAAATAAAAAGGTCTTTGCCTGGCGCCGAAAAACAAATAACGACGGCGCCAGACAGACCTCTCTGGGGAGCGCATTCCATAATTGGGGTGCCACCGCAGAGAAAGCCCTCCTCCGGGTACTCACCCTCCTAATCTCATTCACGGAGGGTTCCCAGAGGAGGGCATCAGCAGCAGATCGTAAGGGGCGGGAGGGTGTATATGGTCGTAGACGCTCCTTGAGGTAACCGGGACCCAAGCCGTTAAGGGCTTTATAGGTAAGAACCAACACCTTGAATTGGGCCCGGACTTCAATGGGGAGCCAGTGAAGCTGATGGAGAACTGGGGTGATATGAGAACCACGCCCAGTCCCCGTCAGCACCCTGGCAGCTCTATTCTGCACCAATTGAAGTATCCAGACCATCTTCAAGGGTAGCCCCACATAGAGCGCGTTACAGAAATCCAATCGGGAAGTCACCAGCACGTGGGTCACTGTTGCCAGGCAGTCGTCCTCCAGGAAGGGACGCAGCTGATGTATCAGCCGAAGCTGTAGGAAGGCACTCCTTGCCACCGCCGTCACCTGAGCATGTAATGACAGCTCCGGGTCAAGGAGCACCCCCAAGCTGCGGACCCTGTTCTTTAGAGGGAGTGCAACCCCATCCAGGATGAGGCCCAAGTCCCCCATCCTAAGGCCTGAACCGCCCACCAATAGGACCTCCATCTTGTCTGGATTGAGCCTCAGTTTATTGGCCCTCATCCAGCCCATTACCTCGGCCAGGCACCGGTTCAGCACAGCCACTGCCTCACCTGGATCGGTGGAGAACGAGAGGTAGAGCTGGGTATCATCAGCGTACTGATGATTCCGCAGCCCACACCTCCTGATGACCTCTCCCAGCGGTTTCATGTAGATATTAAATAGCAAGGGGGACAAAATGGACCCCTGCGGAACTCCATGGCATAGCTGCCATGGCGCAGAGCCAAAGTCCCCCAGCACCACCTTCTGGAATCGGCCATTGAGATAGGAGCGGAACCACTGCCAGGCGGTGCCTCCAACTTCCAATCCTGCTAGCCTATCCAGAAGGATACCATGGTCGATGGTATCGAAAGCCGCCAAGAGGTCCAGGAGGACCAAGAGGGACGCACTCCCCCTGTCTCTCTCCCTGCACAGGTCATCGTACAGGGCGACCAAGGCAGATGCAGTACCATAACCGGGTCTGAAGCCGGACTGAAATGGGTCCAGATAATCCGTCTCATCCAAGAGTGCCTGGAGTTGTCCCGCCACCACCCGCTCCAGCACCTTGCCCAGAAACGGAATGTTGGCCACCGGTCTATAATTGGTGACCACCTCTGGATCAAGGGATGCCTTGTTTAGGACCGGCCGGACTACTGCCTCCTTTAAAGGGGCAGGTACCCGGCCGTCTCTTAAAGAGGCATTGACCACCTCCAGGATCCAGGTTCCAATCCCGTCCTTGGCTGTCTTGAGTAGCCAGGAAGGGCATGGGTCTAGTAAGCAAGTGGTAGGGCGTAGTTGTCCAAGCACCTTGTCCACATCATCAGGCTGCAACAACTGAAATTCATCCAATAATTGTAGACCAGACGGCGTCGATGGCAACTCCCCACCAGACTCTGGTTCCAAAGTAGAGTCAAGCTTGTGGCGTATCTGAGTAATTTTCTCCCTAAAATGCTCGGCAAAGTCGTCACAGCGGGCCTTCGAGGGCGGCACCAGATCTTTCTTTGGGCCTGGATGTATTAGGCCCTGCATCACTCAAAAAAGCTCCGCCGGACTGCATTGTGAGGAGGCAATGGAAATGGAGAAGAATTTCTTCTTCGCCATCCTCACCACCACAGCATAGGCCCGATAATGTGCTCTTAAGTGTGTTTGGTCAGATATGCATCGTGATCTCCTCCATCTACGCTCTAGACGTCTCCCAGCCTGCTTCATCGCCCGTAATTCGGTTGTATACCACGGAGATGAACGGGCTCCGCCAGGTGGGAGAGGACGCTTGGGAGCGATCGTGTTAATAGCCCTGGTCATCTCCTCATTCCACAGTTCAACCAGGGCATCAGCAGGATCACCAGCCTTGTCAACCGGAAAATCCCCCAGAGCTTCCAGGAATCCTTCAGGATCCATCCTGCTCCAGGGGCGGACCCACACAATCAGGTCCACACCCTTACAGAGGGAGAGGCCACTCTCGAGCTCGAACCTTATGAGGAAGTGATCTGACCATGACAAAGGTGTCAAGCTTAAACTCCTCACCCTCAGACCACCCTCTTCCTGCCCCGTTGAGAAAACCAGGTCCAGCGTGTGTCCACGTTCATGGGTCGGGCCGGTGACGTGTTGAGACAGCCCCATGGAGGCCATGAAGTCCTGAGCCGCCCCGGTAAGAGCCGTCTCGGCATGGAGATTGAAGTCCCCCAGGACCAGCATCCTGGGGGTCCTCAACACCAAGTCTGAGATGATCTCTGTCAGCTCAGGCAGAGAGTCTGTTGGGCAGAAGGGTGCACGGTACACCAACAGACTCCCCAATCTGTCTCGGTCGCCCAACACCAAGTGGAGGTACTCCAGCCCCGGTCTCGAAGGGATAGGAAGCCCCACAAGGGGAATGGAAGCCCGATAAACCAGAGCGACCCCCCCCTCCCCTCCAGGCATGGGCAGTGCTGAACCAGGTACCCGGGCGGGCACAGCTGTGAGAGGGAGACATCCTCCCCTCACCTGCCCAGGTCTCCGTTAGGCAGACCAGGTCGGCCCCCTCATCCACAATCAGGTCATGGATGGGGGCAGATTTATTGTGGACCGACCTGGCATTAAGCAACAGCACCGACAGGCCCGGGGGGCAGTTGACAAGTCTACCGGGAACCCGCCGGCTCGGGGAATAACCAGAAAGAGGGAGAGGTGTTAACCATCTGTCCCTCCTCCTCCTATGCTGACCCGTTAGACCCCCCAATGCCATAACGCCCATTGCCCATCACCACCCCAATGGCGGCGCCCCCGCGCTCCCCAGGCAACATCATAGTATAGCACGAGATGCACCAATTAAAATTAAATAATCTAAAAACCCATAATTAAAACCCCATTTAAAACAACCTACCTGCAACCACCATCCCCAAACTGCTGCTAATCTCCGAGTAAGGCCGAGTAAGGCCGACCGCGGCCAGAACCCCTGGCCAGTCCAGCCCCCCGCTCGGCCCCTGAACAGCTCCCAAACGGTGACTGCCCTTAGGCCGCCACCCTTCGGGTGCTGGCCCTCGGCGGCGGCCGGCGCTTTGTGGGCCGCAGGGCTCCTCCCCTCGCTCGCCCCGCCCAGCACGCCTCTCACATGCTGGGGGAGGCAGGCCGGGGACGAGTCCTGGGCCGGTGGTCCTGGCCCTCATGGCGAGGTGGCAGTGGCAGCGGGTGGCGGCGCAGCAGCGCGGTCGGGGTCCGGCGGCGCAGGTGGAGGTAAGGGCCGTCCTCATATAAGTCTGAGTTACTGGCTGTAAGGACTTTGAAGTAAAATACCTGGTCCTTTCTCTCCACCTCTTTTCTTTAGCCCTGCGCACTGCTGGAATGTAGCCCTCAAGAGCTTCCCTAGGGTGGTATTTGGCCCTCAGACTGGAAGGGGTTTAGCATCGCTGGTTTAGACTGCAGCAGTAAAAAAAATGTAATGGTTGCTCTGCAGCATGGCATTCTTTTTCCACTTAAGGGCTCAATCCAATTTGGGAGAAGCACAGGGGGGCCATTCCAGTGGTGGGTGGGCCTGCAGGTGAAAGGGGCAAGGCCAGAGAAAGCTCTTCCCAGTTCTTAGAAGAGGCATTTCAGCTTTTCATGATGGTGGAGAAAGCTGCACAAAAATGGGGAAGGCCCTACCTCTTCCCTGGCCCCACACCTTTTTCCCCTGACCCCTAAGGAGCATACCTTGGGAGCAAGGGCTTCTGGAGGACCTTGGCCAGATGGCTTTTCCAGAATTGAGTTTGGCACTCAGAGCTGAAAGAAGTTCTGCTCTCCAACACAGAAAGATCTCCATCCAGTCCTTGGCTTCGCCTTTATTTGTTTTTTTTTCATTTTTTCATTTTTAAAAACCACAAAGTTATACTGTTTACATTATAATACTTCTTCGTCGTGGCCTCTGTGCATCACACACATGGGTTCTGCGCCTGCGCAGTGCCTTTGGCCGGACGATTAAAAGCTAATGGTTTCTTTGGCGGCAAACTCCACTCCCCCTCCCCCCTGGGACTATATAAAGGAGTGGAGTGTCCGCCATTTTCCAGTCTTTGCGACCGCCGTTCGTTGTGCCTCGTGCCGCTTCGCTCTCGCTTAGATCGTTACTTACCTCTTCCTTGCTCGAAAATCTCCCTGTTTTTTCTCCAAGTTATTCATCCTTGTTGATATTCCTGTTAAGTATATTCACTTTGTTCGTTCTTTGTGCACTTCTCTTCTGTTCCTAAAAAAAAAAAAAAATATTATTATAAAAAGATTACTTTCCTGCTTTACTATCTTCTTTTTTCACCTTTCTACGATGGCGCAACGGGCGGTGTTCCGCAAGTGCGGGGAGTGCGGCTCCAAAATGCCTGCGGCTGACCCGCACGATCTGTGTCTCCTGTGCCTAGGGGAGGGGCACAGAACCGATAAATGCCACCATTGTTTGGCCTTCTCAAAACAAGCAAGGAAGAACTGGGAGAACCGCCTCCGCAAGCTATTGTGGGATCAGGCGCTCCTCCAATCGGACCAGATTGTGGCTAAGACCACAGCCTTAGCCCCGCCCGAAGGCCATCCAGCCTCGGCTGATTTGCCAGAGCGTCCGGCTTCCTCTTCGGCTACTCCACCCTCACGCCCTTCGGCTGAAGGCGCTTTGAGCATGGCCGACCAATCTGCTCTGAAAAAGCAGAAGGAGAAAAGGAAGCACAGTGATCCAGAAAAACACACTGTGCATAAGAAGGCCAGGAAAGATAAGGCTAGTAAGCCTTCTAAAAAACCGAGGGATCCCGAACGCCCCAAACATCGGCACTCGGGTTCGACGGCCTCCTCGGTACCGATGCCGGTCTCGGATCCAACACATTCGACTCCGGCCATCCAGGCGGCGATGAGGGTCACTCCGCCAGCCTTGCCACACCCTCCAGAGCCTAGGGTGCAAGACGACCTGCATCATGGCTCCATATCCGATGGCGAAATAAGGGATTCTCCCCCTCGGGTGCGATCCCCGACACCGATGCCGTCTGCTCCTCTTGAGGCTGAAACCGTCTTTTCGCCACCTAGAAGCCGAGGGAGCCGCTCCTCCGACATACGATCCGACGACTGGTACCAGTCATGGTATTCCTCGGTACTGAGGCGGGAGGAACACCATTCTACGGCTTATTACCCGGCTCCCAGAGGTCGGTCCTCGCCACCGGCTCCTAGGGACCGCTTCCAACCGGCACCTAGAGACGCTCCGATACCTCCATCCAGAGCGAGCAGATCAGAGTCTCCAGCGGAGTCCTCCTCTAGTGCTCCTCCGCCATACTGGATGGAATCCAACGAATCGGACGTTGATTCGACTTCCCCAGAGGCAGCGGTTACCTCACAAGGCCCTGGGTCACCCGAGGAACCATACACCTCGTTTTCGGAGCTTATGGCTAGACTGGTAAAATCTCTAGAGATCGAAGCACACCAACAACCAGGACCGAGTACTGATCGCTTTTATGATGTGGTCAGGGGAGAACAATCCACATCGATTGCCCTGCCGCTGATCACAACCTTGCGGCAAGCTATGGTCCAACCATGGGACCTCCCGGCCCACCCTCAACCGACATCGCGCCGATACGAATCCGATGTATCGAGTCCGAGAGGAGGACATCCCATTCCTCCTCCGGCACCCCAAACCGAATTCGGTTGTTGTCGAATCCTCCCAGGGCCGGGAGGCACGCGGACATACATCACCCCGCGATAAAGAGGGCAGGAAGGTGGATTCCCTAGCGCGCCGGGTCTACGCAGCATCCGGCCTCGGATTGCGAATTTCAAACTACGAGGCGACCCTGGCACGCTATCAATATTTCTTGATGCAGCGCCTCGACAGCATCATTTCCACCTTCCCGGGAAACCAGGCAGACTTAGCAAAGACCTTTGTGAGGGAAGCGATGCAGGTGGCGGTACAACAATTATCGACGGCCCGCCACCACGTCGATACCGATTCGAGGTCCCTCGTAGGCGCCATCTCTCTCTGCAGACATGCCTGGCTGAGGAATTGCAATTTCCCGGAAGAGATGAAGCGCCGAATAGAGGATATGCCTTTCGACGGGTCCGGCCTGTTCAATCTGAAGACGGACAGCAAATTAAAAAAGATACACGAATCCAGGATGACGGCCCGTCGGATGGAGCTGCAATCCCAACCGCGGCGTAAGTGGTCATGGCCCCGCCCTCAATTCCGCCAGCAGTACCAGTCTCGACAACAACAGCCTCATCAACGTCAGCAGCGCCGCAGGCAACCATCCCAGCGCTTTCAACAAACTCGTCGCCGTTTCGACGTCGACCAGTGCCAGCGCTGACGGGGCGAGCGAACCCTTCTCCTCCCACCTACACCCTTCCCCCTCTCTTTTGGGGACCGATTGAAGAGTCGGGTCCCCATTTGGGAGACCATTACATCTGATGGTTGGGTGTTATCCATCATTCGGCACGGATATAGAATCGAATTCGATGTTGTTCCATCACCGAGTCCTATCCGCTTTACTGCAGCCTCGTCGGTATTATTAGACGAAGTTAACCAGCTGCTTGCTAAAGGAGCGATCACTCAGCTACCACTCTCGGATGGACTCCATGGATTCTATTCCAGGTATTTTACCGTTCCGAAGCGGGATGGAGGTCTCCGACCAATTCTGGACTTGAGAGCTTTAAATACGTTCATTGTACCTAAAAAATTTCGGATGACCACGTTGCAAAATATCCTCCCGCTGTTAGGAAGAGGAGATTGGTTCGCCTTGCTTGACTTGAAGGACGCCTACTTCCACATCGCTATTCATCCACAGCATAGGCGATTCCTTTGCTTTGCGGTAGATTCCAGTATCTACGAATTCAAGGTGTTACCGTTTGGACTGGCCACTGCACCACGCGTTTTTACGAAGTGTATGGCCCCCGTCTGTGCGCACCTTCGACTGCACGGAATCCAAATTTTCCCATACCTTGATGATTGGTTGTTGGTTTCAGAGACTAGAGAGGGACTTACCTCGGCGGTCCAGTCTTCGTGTGCTCTCTTGCAAGACTTGGGACTCTGTATTAATCGACGGAAATCTTCCCTTCTTCCTACACAGGTGATCAACTTTATTGGAGCCACACTGGATTCGACGGTGGCAAGAGCCTTCCTCTCGCAGGAGAGACAAGATGCCATTGCACGGCACATCGCTCGAATTCGACGACAAAGGACCGTCCCTGCGCGATCCATTCAGAGATTACTGGGACACATGTCAGCTGCGATTGCTGTAGTTCCACACGCCAAGCTCCGCCTGCGACCACTACAACTATTCTTCAACGGGGTCTTCCAACCGCAAAGGGACCCACCCACCAGACGACTACGAATTCCGTCCTCGGTTCTACAGTCGCTCTCATGGTGGACAGATCCAGCCAATCTGAACACGGGCGTCCCGTTTCGACCTCAGTACCCTACGATATCCATCGGTACCGACGCGTCTCTTTCGGGATGGGGGGCCGTATGCTCCAACCTCCGCACTCAAGGGACTTGGAATCCTACAGATGCCAACAATCACATCAACTTCCTCGAACTGCTTGCTATCTTCAAAGCCCTACAGTCGTTCGAAGACATACTTCAACACCAAGTAGTCCAGATCTCGTCGGACAACATGACCGCGGTGTTTTATTTAAACAAGCAAGGAGGCACTCGATCCCGAAAGCTGGCCCACCTAGCGATGCAGATCTGGGACTGGTGCATCCCGCGGGACATCACGCTGCTGGCAGTCCACCTAGCAGGCACGGACAACACAGAGGCAGATCTCCTAAGCAGACACATGTCGTGCTCACACGAATGGGAGCTGGACCCTCAAATCCGAGATGAGCTGTTTCACCTTTGGGGCGTACTGGACATAGATCTCTTTGCCACCCGTCACAACAGGGTGTGCGAGACATACTGCTCCAGAGCGGGGATAGGACGGGGATCGTCCGGGGACGCTTTTATGATTCCCTGGAACGGCAGGACTTTTTATGCCTTCCCACCCATTCCCCTCATCATGCGAGTTCTGGCGAAAATTGTCCACGAAAGGGCGACGGGGCTCCTAATAACCCCTTGGTGGCCCCGTCAACCGTGGTTCTCAACTCTCCTTCACATATCGCGAGACGAATTCATCCACCTACCGCATCTTCCTTACCTGATTACCCAGGAAGAGGGCACAATCCGACACCCCGATCTCCTGTCACTGAAGCTCACTGCCTGGCGAATCCGATGATTGGATCTGATGTATCGGCATCGACACACCCTCCGTCTGTCGGTACCGCCCATTCGCTCTCCATGTCTCCGCAGCTGCAGTATATTCTCGATTCTGCATTGAGACCATCCACGAGGAAGTCATATGCTGCAAAATGGCGCAGATTCTCTGTTTTCGCTGACTCCCACTCGTTTCCGGCCATGTCGGCTTCGATACCGCAGATTCTACAATTTCTTTTTGAATTGCACCGATCTGGACTGAAACCTTCCTCGATCAAAGTATATACAGCGGCGATCTCTCACTATCGTGGGACTATTCAGGGCTTCTCCATTTTCTCCCAACCCCTGATCAAGAGATTTTTGAGAGGACTCTGTAACTTACACCCAACAATCAAACCATTCATGCCCACCTGGAGCCTCTCGGTGGTGTTGCAGGCACTGACTCGACCACCCTTCGAACCCATGGCGACAATTGATATGCGCCTCGCTTCTTGGAAGACTGCTTTCTTAGTAGCAGTTACGTCAGCCCGTAGATCTTCGGAACTTTGTGCTCTTAGGGTGGATCCTCCATTTATGAACTTCCACAAAGAGAAGGTAGTTTTACGTCTAGACCCTACCTTCCTTCCTAAGGTTGCTACTTCTTTTCATATGCAGCAGGAAATAGTATTACCAGCCTTTTTTTCCTGTACCCTCGAATTCGATAGAGAGGTCTTTACATATGCTGGACGTCCGACGCTGTCTAGCATTCTACAGATCCAGGACGGAGTCTATTCGGCAATCTAATAGACTTTTTGTTAAATACGCTGAAAATGGCAAGGGCTGCCCAGTCACCCCCCAGCGGCTTGCAAAATGGATAGTTAATACTATCGTCCTGGCCTATCAACTAGCGAAATTGGATCTACCATCCACTCCAACGGGCCATTCTACCAGGGCTGTTGCTGCCTCATCAGCCTTCGCGTCTGGGGTACCGATGGAAGATGTATGCAGGGCTGCCACCTGGGCCACGCCATGTACCTTCGCTAAGCACTACAGGCTGGATGTTCGTGCCAGGCAGGACTGCTCCTTTGGCAGAGCTGTCCTTTCCTCTGTTCTCCGATTATGACACCTCCCTCCTCCAATCCAGGTAAGCTTGTTATTCTACCCATGTGTGTGATGCACAGAGGCCACGACGAAGAAGAGCAGGTTGCTTACCTGTAACTGATGTTCTTCGAGTGGCCATCTGTGCAGTCACACAACCCACCCACCGACCCCACACGGTGTCATGGGTGGATTCACTCTGTTTTTCTCTCCAGTTCGATACCACCCCCTTCCCTTTTTTCTTTCAAAAAAAAAAAAAAAAAAACTTAAACATTAGTTACCTAATACTGAATGAACGTCCGGTCTTCAAGACTGGAAAATGGCGGACACTCCACTCCTTTATATAGTCCCAAGGGGGAGGGGGAGTGGAGTTTGCCGCCAAAGAAACCGTTAGCTTTTAATCTTCTGGCCAAAGGCACTGCGCAGGCGCAGAACCCATGTGTGACTGCACAGATGGCCACTCGAAGAACATCAGTTACAGGTAAGCAACCTGCTCATCCAGTATTCATCTTATTATATACACAATAGCTTCCAACACTTAAGCTGACCAGCATTCCAGTCAATTTCCTACTTGCTCTTCTGTATTGTTTGAGTCCCTATCCCAGACAAATAGTGGGTGTCATATTTTCATAAAATTATCTTGTTTTATTTCTCCTCTATAATAGTCTATTCCGATTAGTCAGTTTCTCCATCAATGCAACCATCCATATTCTGTTCAGAAACCTTTGCAAGGAGAGATCTTGAGCGTATTTCCAGCTTCGAGCAATTTCATTCTGGGCTGCTCCTATAAGTATCTCCACCAGCTCTTTATTAGATAAGTTTTTTGTTTCCATCAATAACTAATGAAAAAAATAATAGAGCTTCATTTAAAATTATTTTTTCTTTTCTTTCTTTTTTAATACATTTTTATTATTTTCTCTACAATCTAACTTTAAAAACAACAGTTATTTAAGACATCGGATATACTGGGTTGACATCTTCCTCATTTTAACAGTCAGTAGCCATATTCAAATCTATGCATAGTCCCGTTTCTCTAACTGATAACAAAAAGAGTTCCAAGTTTGGTAGAGAGATGTGTCCTCCTTCTCCTTCAGAGACAAGGTCAATCTGTCCCTTTCCGTGCAGTCCAAAGTCCTTTTTAAGATCAACTCTTCGGTGCGTGGCTCTTCACTCCTCCCGTAATGAGCAAATAGAATCCTTGCCACAGTAATTACATGTAAGATCAAATATAGAGCCTATTTATCAAAATCATTAAGAATAATATCTAATAGAAAGAAGAGAAAAGTCTTCAGGTTTAAATTTGTGTTTACCTTTTCAACATCTATTTGACATATTTGAGAACATTTTTGCTAATCTATTTAGCAGTAAGAACTATCTATAAGGCATTTACGTCTATCTAACTATAAAACATTTATATAGGTTTCCTTTATATGAAGCTGCTAAAATTACCTTAATATTTCCTTCCCACAGCTTTTGCCATTTCTGTAACTCAATGTTATATCCAACATTTTATGCCCATATTATCATAGTTTCCTTAGCTCATTCATCTTTCATTTTTATACCCAAAAGGAAGTTATACAATCCTTTAACCATTCTTTCATCCAATTTTGAACGCATTTAATCAAATGTTGCTAATTCCTTTATAAGATCATATATTCTATAGTCTTCACATATCTCGATCATATTTGAACTTTATGCCACCAAGAAATGTCAATACCCTTACCACATATAAGCATGCCATCCCGTTTATAAATCATGCCCTTCAAGATATAAAATTCCCTTAGAATTATCCATTCTCCCTCAGAAGTTTATGACTTCTAACATAGCTTAAGTTGACTCTATAAACCAGGTCAGGCAGTTTATCAGTCTTTTCCTTTTCCAAAGCAGGAGCATCTGCTAGCATAATGTTTATTAAACCACTTAGGTTTTCATTTTTTGCTTCTGGTGTATTCTGAAATTTCTCCAATATGACAACTGAATCCCATAATGACTTATTTGTTTGTGTTAGTTGTTGCCTCTCTTGATCCATCTTTTCAATTTTCTCATCAAAATCTTCAACCTTCTTTTTCACTTCTTGTATCTTTTGTTCATTTTGTTTTATTTTAATGCAGGAACCTGCAAGTTGATTCATTATCTTCAAAACATGATTATCCAATTTATCCAGTTTATCCAGCCTTTCCTTTTGTTCCGAAGCAAATTCTTGTATAGCGTTTTGCATAGACTCTTGAGATGCTTGCATAGATGTTAGAGATGCTTGTATTGCCAAAAGTGTAGTTTGTATGTCTTTTTGAGTTTTTCCCAAATCCACAGTTTTTGATTGATGTATTAGGCTTTGGGAAGCAGATATAGGTGCCAAAGATGATGGGTGAATTTTATCCATAATGAAAGTGAAAGGTTTAATTAAAACAATTTTTTAAATAACCTGTTGTGGTACTAAATAGCAGCAAAAAATCACAAAGAGAGGAAAAAAGAGAGAAAAAAAAATTTTTTGGCAATGTATCTGTTAAAGGATAAAATGACCACAGGGTGGCAGCAAAAGGTTATTTGTTAGTATAACAAAGACAAAAAGATCTTCCAAATCGCCATGTCATTTCTGAAAGAGAACTTCTTCTACCAATTAATATATAATAAGTTCAAATTTAATTCTTCGCCCTTGGGGAGATGAAACATAGAAAAAATCTCTTCCAAGTCTCAAATTTCCCCAGTTTCACTTAATCTCCCCTAGATTTGTCCCCACTTGAGCTCCACAGGGAGAAGTTTCCTTGAAAGGTCAAGAGGGCCTTTCTTTTGTTATTCAGATTGATAGTTGTTTCACAGGTTCTTTCACGGGCAGTATTTTGAAAAGTTTAAATGCTCACCCAGCAGGTCTGATGCCCACTTTTAAATTTCTTTTTTTCTTCACTATCAATCCGGTGCCGACAGCTTGTGTGGGGGGGTGCACCCCTCTCTGTCCGTTCACTGAGAATTTCCCCAAATTTCTCCGGGCGGGTGGGGGACCGCCGCCCCCCACCAGGCAGAAGTGTGCTCGGGCTTCTAATCCCTGCCCCGACAGGGCTTCATGTCGAAATCCGTTCTACAGAGGGCCCTAAAATTATTTTTTATTTTGTTACATTTTCTAACCAATTATTTTATGCCAAAATGCATGGACAAGTTATCCACATGTGTTCTAGTGATCCTTTATATCCACAATTTCTCCAACACATTTCTGGTATCACTCTATTAATCCTATGCAGTTTCACAGGGCATAAATGCCATCTGTGTACTACTTTTAACACCATTTCCTTAGATGTAGATGATACCGATTTGTACGGTTGGCTAGTCCATATTTTTCCAATTGTTTTCTGATATACTAATAGTTAAATTGGTCTCCTAAACTGTCTTAATTCCCATATTGCTACCATATTTTTATCAATAATGTTTTTATAAATAGATGAAATTAATCCCTTTTGCTTTTTCTTACTATTTTCTATGTAACAACTTTCTAACTCTGTTAATGGTCTATTTGGGCCTGATGCCTTATGCAACTGAATTGCACAATTTCTTATCTGAAGTAATTGGAGCCAATTAGTTGCTATTTGTAAAGTTTTTTTCTTGCAGCTGTTCAACTGTAATTTGTTTCCCTTGTATAAATAAGTCTCTTATTCTATAGATCCCTATTCCTTTTCAATGCTTAAAATTTACATGTTTCTCTTGAGGTTTAAATTCAGGGTGCTCTGTTATAGGGCACAAGGGGGATATAGGGGGAGCAAAGATTTTCATATGCCTATGCCATATTCACAATGATTCTATGGTAAAAGGATTTTGTACTTGAATCCTATTTCTTACCAGTACTTTTGAATATAAGTATAAATTAATTGGGTCTATTTTCCCTTCCGTTTCCATTTTAACCCATTCAGGGCTCTCATTGTCCTGTATAAATTTAACAGTTTGGGATATTTGGAAACCCTCATAATATGTCAATAAATGTGGTATTGCTAATCTACCTTTTATACTGCATTTATAAATCTTAAACTTTTACTCTTTCCAGCAATGATTTTTTCCATTTTTTTGCCATAGTTTTATCTTTTTCATTTCTGGCTGTAAAGGTATATTTTAGAATAAAAATTTTAAAATTGGTATAATATAAGCTTTTACTGGCACTATGCTTCCTAATAATGATAGATTAAATTTATTCCATTTTTTATTTTTTTCCTTTATGGATATAAATGCACTTTTATAGTTCCTATATACTAGTTGTCATATGTTTTTTTGTCAACCCAATCCCCAAATACTTAAAAATAGAATAACATAAATCAAAATTTGACAATTTCTTAATTTTCTTTTGTTCTATTATAGAACTATTTATACACAACACTTTAGATTTTTGGTAGTTTATTCATAGTCAATAAAAGAGTAGGAAAAGCAGTACTGGGATACAATCTCCAAAATGACAGAATGATCTCAGTTCAAATCCAAGGCAAACCATTCAACATCACAGTAGTCCAAGTCTATGCCCCAACCACTGGTGCTGAAGAGGCTGAAGTTGACCAGTTCTATGAAGGCCTACAACACCTTCTAGAATTAACTCCAAAAAATGATGTCCTTATCATCATGGGGGGTTGGAATGCTAAAGTAGGAAGCCAAAAGATAACCGGAATAGCAGGCAGGTTTGGCCTTGGAGTACAAAATAAAGCAGAGCAAAGGCTGTCAGAATTTTGTCAAGAGAACACGCTGGTCATAGCAAACACTCTTTTCCAACAACCCAAGAGACGACTCTACACATGGACATCACCAGACAGTCAACACAGAAATCAGATTGACTATGTGCTCTGCAGCCAAAGATGGAGAAGCTTGATACAGTCAGTAAAAACAAGACCAGGAGCCGACTGTGGCTCAGATCATGAGCTTCTTGTTGCAAAATTTAGGCTTAAATTGAAGAGAGTAGAGGAAAGCACTAGGCCACTTAGGTATGACCTAAATCATATTCCCGATGAATATACAGTAGAGGTGACAAATAGATTTAAGGAATTAGATCTGATAGACAGAGTGCCTGAAGAACTATGGACGGAGGTTCGCAACATTGTACAAGAGGTAGCAACTAAAACCATCCCAAAGAAAAAGAAATGCAAGAAAGCAAAATGGCTGTCTGAGGAAGCTTTACAAATAGCTGAGGAAAGAAGGGAAGCGAAAGGCAAGGGAGAAAGGGAAAGATACACCCAATTGAATGCAGAATTCCAGAGAACAGCTAGAAGAGATAAGCATGCCTTCTTAAATGAACAGTGCAAAGAAATAGAAGAAAACAATAGAATAGGGAGAACCAGAGATCTCTTCAAGAAAATTGGAGATATGAAGGGAACGTTTCATGCAAAGATGGGCATAATAAAAGACCAAAATGGCAGGGACCTAACAGAGGCAGAGGAGATTAAGAAGAGGTGGCAAGATTACACAGAAGAACTATACAAGAGCGAGCTTAACGTCCCTGATAACCACGATGGGGTGGTCGCTGACCTCGAGCCAGACATCCTGGAATGTGAAGTCAAATGGGCCTTAGGAAGTCTGAGCAAAAACAAAGCTAGTGGAGGTGACAGCATTCCAGCTGAGCTATTCAAAATCTTAAAGACGATGCAGTAAAAGTGCTACACTCAATATGACAGCAAATTTGGAAAACTCAACAGTGGCCACAGGATAGGAAAAGGTCAGTTTACATTCCGATCCCAAAGAAGGGCAATGCCAAAGAATGTTCAAACTACCGCACCATTGCACTCATTTCACATGCTAGCAAAGTGATGCTCAAAATCCTACAAGCTAGGCTCCAGCAGTATGTGGACCGAGAACTACCAGAAGTACAGGCAGGGCTTTGAAGAGGCAGAGGAACTAGAGATCAAATTGTCAACATATGCTGGATCATGGAAAAAGCTAGGGAGTTCCAGAAAAACATCTACTTCTGCTTCATTGACTACGCTAAAGCCTTTGATCGTGTGGATCACAACAAATTGTGGCAAGTTCTTAAAGAGATGGGAGTACCAGACCATCTTATTTGCAAGACTGAGGGAACTGGGTCTCTTCAGCCTGGAGAAGAGGAGACTCAGAGAGGATCTGTTGGCGACATGCAGGTATGTGAGGGGGTGTCACATGGAAATGGGTAGAGACCTGTTCTCTCCTGCAGAGGAAGGCAGGATGCACTCCAACGGAGCAAAGCTCAGGGAGCCAAGGTTCCATTTGGATGCCAGGAAGCACTTCTGACAGTTAGGGCCCCGAGGGTGTGGAATGGGCTCCCACGGGATGTCGTTGAGGCCCCATCGGTGAGGGTGTTCAAAGATAGGCTGGACATGCACATGGTGGGCATGTCGTGAGCGGAGCCGGCTGGTGCCAGAGGTCAGATTAGATGGCCTGGGAGGTCCCTTCTGACTCGCTCTGTTTCTGTGTTTCTTGAGAAACCTATATGCGGGTCAAGAAGCAACAGTGAGAACTGGGCACGGAACCACTGATTGGTTCAAAATTGAGAAAGGAGTTTGGCAAGACTGTATACTGTCGCCCTGCCTATTTAACTTATATGCAGAGCACATCATGAGAAAGGCTGGGCTAGATGAATCACAAACTGGAATTAAGATTGCTGGGAGAAATATCAACAACCTCAGATATGCAGATGATACCACTCTCATGGCAGAAAGTGAAGAGGAACTAAAGAGCTTCTTGATGCGGGTGAAGGAGGAGAGGGCAAAAGTTGGCTTGAAACTCAACATCAAGAAAACTAAGATCATGGCATCCGGTCCTCTCACTTCCTGGCAAATAGATGGGGAAGAAATGGAGGTAGTGACAGATTTCATTTTCCTGGGCTCCAAGATCACCGCAGATGGGGACTGCAGCCAAGGAATTAAAGGACGCTTGCTCCTGGGGAGGAGAACGATGGCAAATCTAGACAGCATATTAAAAAGCAAAGACATCACCCTGCCGGCAAAAGTGCATATAGTCAAGGCTATGGGTTTCCCAGTTGCAATGTATGGCTGTGAAAGCTGGACCATAAGGAAGGCTGAGCACCGAAGAACTGAGGCCTTTGAGTTGTGGTGCTGGAGGAGACTCCTGCGAGTCCCTTGGACTGCAAGGCGATCAAACCGGTCAGTCCTAGAGGAGATCAACCCTGACTGCTCTTGAGAAGGCCAGATCCTGAAGATGAAACTCAAATACTTTGGCCACCTAATGAGAAAGAGGAACTCCCTGGAGAAGAGCATAATGCTGGGAACAATTGATAGCAAAAGAAGGGGACAGCAGAGGATGAGGTGGCTGGATGGAGTCACTGAAGCAGTTGGTGTGAGCTTGAGCGGACTCGGGGGGATGGTGGAGGACAGGAGGGCCTGGAGGAGTGTTGTCCATGGGGTTGCGATGAGTTGGACACAACTTCGCGACTAACAAGAACAACAAATTTTTGGTCCTGTATAATGCCTAAATTTTTCTAGTGTTTGTTTCAGTTTTTCTAAACTTTCCAATGGATTTTCCAAAAACAAAAGCATGTCATCGGCATATAAATTCATTTTATGTTGTCTGTTTTTAAATGTCACCCCTGTAATGTTATCATTTTCTCTAATATAAGCAGCAAGTGGTTCAATTGCCAGAGCAAACATTTAAGGGGACAAAGGGTCTTCTTGTCTTGTTCCTCTTTGTAATACAAATTTTTCAGAGTCTATACCGTTTATCATTACTGTGGCCTTTGCACCTTCATATAAATCCCTTAGGACATTAATGAATTGTCCACCCATGTTCATTTTCCCCAATTAATTAAACATATACCCCCATTCCAAGCGATCAAAGGTTTTAAGTGCATCTAATGAAAGTATAGCCACTTTCCCTTTTTTGTTGCCATATGTATAATATTTAGTGCCCTACGAATTGCATCTGACATTTGCCTTTCTGGCATAAACTCATATTGATCACTGTGAATATAATTTGCAATAAAACTGTTCAGTTTTTGTGCCAAAATAGAAGAAAAAAATTGATCTTGATTTTGTAGTGTTATTGGTCTATATGAGGTAGGAAGTGTAATGTCTTTTTCAGGTTTTAGGAATTCTTGCTGTTTTCCATGATTCTGGTATTTTTTTTCACCAGACAATATTGAATTGTATACTTTCAAAAGATTTGTAGTTATATCCTCTTCCCATAATTTATAAAAGTATACTGTGAAACCATCACATCCTGGTGACTTCCCTTTTTAAAGTTTTTTGATAGTTGTTTTTATCTCCAGAAGTGTTATTGGTGAATAAAGTTCATTTTTCTGCTGTTTATGAATTGGATTAATTGGAAGTAAATTTACATTCTTTGTTCATGAATTGGATTAATTGGAAGTAAATTTACATTCTTTGATGTCTATATCTGGTGTTATTTCTGTGTCATACAACTCTTTATAATATTCCATAAAAGCTGATAAAATTTGCTGCTGGGATGTTACAATTCTATCATCTTTAGCTCTTACCTTAGCAATTGGAGGGGGGGGGGTGATAGCTTTCTTTTTCATAGCATTTGATAATTTAGAGTTTTTATTTCCACATTCATAGTAATTCCTCTTTAGATAATTCATTGCTATTTAAGTTCTATTTATATCTAATGCTTCTAATTCTGTTCTGACTTTTGTTAATTCCCTAATTATTTTTTTTAGATCCCGATTTCTTGCAGTTTACTTCTTTCCTTTTTTAACCTTGATCCTTCCATTATAAATTTTCCTCTTAAATATGCTTTGAGAGTGTCCCATACAACTGTGGGTTTCATTTCTTCTTCATCATTTATTTCATAACATAACTTAACATCCTTTTTATTTTTTCAATAATTTGTGGATTTGCAAATATGTTAGAACTTAACCTCCAGATCATGGGCTTATTCTTTAGGGTATTATTAGTCCATAGAACTTTTATTGGTGCATGGTCACAAGTTATAATTGGGGCAAACTCAAAACAAAAATATGTGATCTATCCTTGAATAAGTTGCATTTTTTTAAAAGTATAATCTCTCCCTTTTGGGTTTAAATATCTCCATCCATCAATTAGACCCTCCCTCACCATTAGTTTTCCAATTTTTATTCCATCTGCTGGTTTTTTCCTAGTTTTTGAAGTTGTATCTCTTTTTGCCTTTAAGATACAATTTGTATCTCCCCCCCCCCAGTATAATTTCTCCCCATGCTGTTTCATTTTCTTCATTAAGTTTTTCATAAATAATGCTTGACCTGTATTAGGTGCATAAGACCCAATAGTTAGCAATTTATTTTCTAGTTTCCCCCTTACCAGTATTTAAATTATCTAACATTACTAAATTTGTCCTTTTAAGCGATGATATCTATCTTCTTATTTATGTAATGCATATATATTTGTTACTTAACTTTATAAAACAGGATTGTCTGTATAGATTCCCCCTCCCTCCTCCCCCTTCCTCTTTCTTCCCCTTCCCTCGTTGTTCCCCAAACCCAACAGTTGGCAATGAGGCAGTCTAGCCTCCAGCTCTGAAAGCTGAGCTGCTCCATGTGGGTTCTTTGCAGAGGGGCCGGGGCTAAAAAGCCCCTGTGGGAAGATCACTCCTACCCTACAACCCGCTCTTGCCCTTGTAATTTATATACCCATAAAGAATTCTCTGTAACCTGTCTAAATCCCATTGTGATGAATGCTTTAAACCTATCTGTATAATATACCATACTTTTATTATATATAATACTTACTATTTATTTATTTAAAACATTTATATGCCATCCTTTACGACAACGTCTCAGGACAGCTTACAACATTAAAATCAAATAAGAATGAAACAGTTCATAACAATAACAATAAGTAGGAATGATAAATATTAATAAGAATACAAACAGATAAAATTAGATGAAAGAAGTGACTGTTGCCTTTTAAAATCAACAGTTCTTAAAATAGCGTTCAAATAAAAAGGTTTTCACCTGGCGCCGAAAAGAATATAAACTCGGCTCCAGGCGAACCTCTCTGGGGAGTGCATTCCACAGTCTGGGCACCACCGCAGAGAAGGCCCTGTTCTGAGTAGATTTTTATTTATGTATTTTTCGATTTCTATCCTGCCCTTTTCCTACAAAGGGCTCAAGGCAGCTTACATCATTCTCCTCCTCCATCTTATCCCCACAACAACAGCCCTGTGAGGTAGGTTGGGCTGAGAGTCTGCGACTGGCCCAGAGTCACCCAGTGGGCTCCATGGCCGAGCGGGGACTCGAACCCAGGTCGTCTGAGTCCCAGTCCCAGGCTCTTGACCACTACGCCACACTGGCTCTAGATGTCCTTTTTACCTCCTTCAAGGAGGGTTCCCAGGGCAGGGCCTCTCCCACAGATCTTAAGGTGCAAGAGGGCGTATAAGGAAGGAGACGCTCCTTCAGGTATCCTGGTCCCAAGCCATTCAGGGCTTTATAAGTTAAATTATAAATTTATCTGTCTCAACAATATATGCAATTAATTAGAATCTTACACACACGCACAAACACACCCCCTTATTTTAAAGTAATGCAAAACAATGTACTATTTCTACCTAACAAACTTCAATACTATGCTTCAAACCTGTAAACTGCCGTTACTGCTGGCAATTAATGTTAACAGGTGGCAGTGAGAGACTCTTAATTTACATAAACTGCTGCTATAACCTTGAGCTATGCAGCTCTTCAGACACAGTCTAAGATTTCTTTTCATATGTCTTTTTTCCTTTTTCCACTCTTCTCCCTTGCAGTTCCCGCCATTCTGAAACACTCCATTTCCTGTGTTTTAGGATTGGGAATCTTCATTTCTTCCAAAAAAATTTCCAACTGATTTGATGTAGTAATACTTTTGGGTGTATTTCCATGACCAATCCTGTGGACTCTGTCCAGGTCTCTACTTGTGATTTCCACTCCTTGACAAAGTTCCTGAAGCCAGCTCAAAACAACTTGTTTCAAATTTTCCTTATTATCTTTTTCTTTAAAAAATCTTAACCAAAGGTTTTACCTTCTCTGCCGATTCTCCAGATCAATTAGTTTGTCTTTTAATTGCTGAATCTCTGTCTCCAATAGTGCATTTTTCATTTGTAAGTTTTGAGCCATTTCAAAAGTAGCATCGGCTGTTTGCTCAATTGTGCTAATGCTTGATTTAACTTCCAGCAAGGTTTGTTTTAGGGGAGTGATAACACTCTTCGTATCAGTCTTTAAATCTCTTCTTAATTGTTTTATAAGTTGTTTCAATTCACTACTAGATTCATTAGGTATAGTGCCCTTTCCCTCCCCTTTACGTTTCTTACAGGACACCATGGGTTCACTGTCTGTGTCTTCTGAAATCCCTTTGATCTTTGTTGTCTGTGGAGATGTCCAGTGTATTCTCCTCTGGCATTTTTCTCTTGGGATTTCCCATATCTAAATAGCTCAAGGTGTTTTTCTTTTCTATTTACAAATAAGGTGTACTTATATCATGCAGTTTTTCGGGCTTAAAGAGGAGCTAATCTTCTAAGCTGCCATCTTCTTGGCAGCAGAAACCATGCCCCCTCCTTTAAAAATCAGATGAAGGAGTTTCCCAAGTTCTTTCTTTTGGAAGCTTAATTCATGTGATCCTTAAGTGTAGAGTGTGTGCATCACCTCTAAATCTTCTGAGATTATCGCTTTAAAAAGTTGGGGTGCAAATTCTGCCTGTCACTGGGTGCACTGGAAATGCCTCTCATCATCTCTTCCAGCCAACCTAATTTCTCCTCTTTTCCCCAGATTAAATATGGAGACACAGCTACCTCGGAAGGAGTCCTGTTTGCCACTTATTCTGCCCTGATTGGGGAAAGCCAAGCTGGCGGCCAGCACAGGACCCGCTTGAAGCAGATTCTGCATTGGTGCACTGAGGATTTCAATGGTGTCGTATCCTAAGAAAGAACTGTTGTTTGGTTACTTGGTTATATTTTTATTTTGCCCAATAACAGACATTCTCTGTGCAGATTACAAACAGTTAAAAGAACAGAATAGACACCAAAAGAGGGATATGAAGCTATGTAAAATAGCTGTTATGTCTAAAACAGCCTCCAAACCAGGCAGTTTGTTGCGGCCTGTTTGTTGTTGTTCATGAAAGTATCTGAAGCCAGAAAGAGCAGACTAGGATCTTTGCTTGTATTAGCCCAAGACAGAAAAGGAGATGAAACTCTCTGTAGCCATTGCAAAATACATCTTTCTGGTTTGTGTGTGTGTGTGTTTTAAAACAACAGGTTTCCAGCCCTCATTGTTTTCAGTCACAGACTCTCAGCCCAGCCTACCTCACAGGGTTGTTGTTGTGGGGATCAGATGGAGGAGGAGAGATGATGTAAGCTGCCTTGAGCCCTTTGTCGGAAAAAGGCAGGATATAAATCGAATGAATGAATGAATGAATCAAACAAACAAACAAACAAACATTCTGACTAATCAAGGCAAGCCTGAAACCTGGACAGCCAGGAGACCAGCTTCTCTTCCAGAGCAAGAGATCAGAATTAGAAGGGGGTGGGAAGAAATCCATCTTTTTGCTCCATAACACAGACTTGTTTCGAAGCCTCTTTGCCATGTTTCCAAGTGTGTTTGTTTATTTACTTTTTTGAGTATCTGCAGGCTTGGGACTGGTGCAGCCTCCCCAACCAGGTGTCCTCTCAGTGTGACTGGCTGCAGCCATCATTGACCAACAGTGGACTGGGAATGGTAGGAGTTGTGGTCCAACACCTCTGCAAGGTGTCTGGTTGGAAGAAGGACAGCAAAGTGGAGACTCCCCTCTTTACTTTTTCAAGCAGATTAAAGTTGTCCTGGCTTCTGTCACAAACCCTCCAGGGTTGCCCAGACATCCTCGTTTGGCATCTGCCTGTTAATTTGCTCACCCCAAGTGTGCCACAGAACTTTCCTCCCCTGCTTCTTTTAGCCCCCCCCCCCCAAATGCCATTGCCTCTCCATCTGCCTGCCTCGCCTCTCCTTAACGATCCTTGCATTCAGATTGTGTTTGACGAATGCCACAAAGCCAAAAATGCCAGCTCCACCAAGATGGGCAAAGCAGTATTGGACCTGCAGAATAAGCTGCCCTTTGCCAGGGTGGTCTATGCCAGTGCCACAGGTACAAGGGCGAGAGGGAGCCGGGATGGCTGCTTCTGGGCTATGGAGGAGAGCCCAGTCCTGTCAGCACCAGCTGGCACCAATGGCTGTCCAGGATCTTGAGCAGGGTTCTCTCCCAGCCCCGCTTGAGGAAGGCAACAGCCAAAGACATTGAGAGTTGTAGGTTGAAAAGTCTTAGAGGAACCTGGGTTGGGCAACAGACCTCCAGTTTCAAGGTCAGCATCTGAGTTCCCCCACCCCACTTTTTGGAAGGTCAGTTCTCTCTACCACCCACAGGCCTGTTTTTACAATCTGCCTGTGTAATTTATTTCTGTCCATGTAAATTTATAAATAGTTTTGAGGATTTATTTGAAATATCACATGTGGCAATGCCAGCCACCTCATTTTTTATCTCAGGCATCTCAAAGTGCACTCCAAGTTAATGGCAGCCTGTTGGAGAACTTCCCAAACCAACAGGAAAAGGTTCTCTCTAAGCTTAATTCCTATGCAAGGGAAAAGTCTTTGGGGGGTTTGTACCATGTGGGAAGCCTTTCCCTTCCAGTGGTAACTTTGCTTGAAAGTGACTCCCTGCATGGCAATGAAGCTGAGAAAAAATACAGTGGTACCTCGGCTCACGAGCACCTCGGTTCATGACCAAATTGGGTAGCGAACAAAAATTTCATAAAAATTTTGAATCAGGTCGCAAACTCTGCATTGGGTGGTGACCGCGATCACAGCCATCTTCCCACCCCCCCAAGTGGGGAGATGGCCGCGATCATGCTGGGGGTGGGGGGAAGATGGCCGAGATTGCACCCGTCTTTCCTGCACGAGCACAACCACGATCTTCGCCATCTCCCCCCCCCCCAGCATGATTGCACCTGTCTCCCCCACTGAGCATTCCCGCGTTTGCGCCCGTCTCTCCCCTCCAGCACACCTGCATTTGTGCCTGGCTCTCCCCCCCCCCCCAGCGTGCCCGTGATCACGGCCATCTCTCCCCCACCCTAAGCACGAACGCGGCCATCTCCCTGCCCCCCCCCCCAGCGCACCAAGATGACAGGCACGTGCAGGGATGACGGGCGCGATTGTGGTCATGCTGGGGGAGCAGGGAGATAGCCACGCTCATGCTCAGGGTGGGGGGGGAGATGGCTGCGATCGCGCCTGTCTCTCCGTCCCCCAGCGCGCTGTTTGCGCCTGTCTCTTCCTTCCCCAGTGTGCCCGCAATCGTGCCCGTCTCTCCCCCCCGCCCCCCAGTGTGCCGGGATGACGGGCGCCTGCAGGGATGACAGGCGCGATCTCGGTCGTGCTGAGGGGGTGGGGAGATGGCCACACTCGTGCTAGGGGGGTGGGCAGAGAGATGGCCGCGATCTTTGTTGTTCTTTGTCACTTTGCTTCACATTTTTCTGATTAAAAAAATAGTTACAGAACGGATTGACCTTATTCACACTGAACCTTATGGGGAAATTGAACTTGGCTCACGACCAATTTGAGTCACAACCAGAGTCCTGGAACGGATTGAGTTCGTGAGCCAAGGTATCACTGTACCTCTGAGCAATGTCAAGGACCAGTGGGAGGCTCTGGGAAGCAAAACTCTCTGGAAAGGTCAGTTGGGGCAGGCCCCCCACCTTTGGCGGCCACGTGGCTGGAGGACAGAACGTGTGTGCCTGAGCTGAGTAGTGGGTGGATGTCTGTCAAAGGTTCCCAGGCACAAGGGCTGGGGGCCACCTCCCACTTCAGGTGCTGTATCTCTGCACACCAGGCTCTAGGTGGAGCCACACAGATGCCAGAGTGCTTCTCCCAGATGTTGTGAACTGCCACTCCCGTGGTCGCTGGCCCTTGGCCCTTTCGTACTCTCACTCCCATCAGCCCCAGTCAAACTCCTGAGGGGCACCAAGTGTGGAAAGTCTGCTTTAGACTAAAGAAGGAAGCAGCTGGAGGCTAGCATCTAACAGAAGAGGGACAGGAAGAAGGAGCTTTGGAGAACTGGAGCACTGGCCCTGCTTAGGCTGCCTCCCTGTCTGGCCCCTTTTTCCCCTGCTCCGACAGGTGCCTCTGAGCCAAAGAACATGATCTACATGAGCCGGCTGGGGATCTGGGGGGATGGCACTCCCTTTCGGTTGTTTGACGAGTTCCTGCACGCTATTGAAAAAAGGTATGCTTAAGGAACTTGGGGTGGGGGGAAGGCCTGTGTCAGTTCCTTCGTCCCATTCAGTCATATCCTTACCCATCCCATGGCTTAGGGGAGCTTGTGGGAATTTTGATCTGTGCAGAAGGAACGGCTTGCTGTACAGGTTTCTTTGACTAGTTTTTACGCAGGGGCAGGGATCCCCCAGTTCTGCTTAGAGCACAATTCACAGAGGGGGGATTTTGCCCTACAGAGCCCCAACCCTCTCTTCTCTGGCCTGGCATTCCTGACTCCCATCATCCTCATGAAATTAGTGTCTGAGCTGTCTTGTGATTGGCTGAACAGACTGCGTCTGGATCCCAAGCCTGCCCCTGCTCTGCCCTCATTTCCTTCTCTGGTCCTCCTCGCAGGGGTATCGGTGCAATGGAGATTGTTGCCATGGACATGAAAGTGAGTGGGATGTACATCGCACGACAGCTCAGCTTTTCTGGGGTCACCTTCCGGATTGAGGAGATCCCCCTCGACCCGGCTTATAAACTTGTTTACAATAAAGCCACACATCTGGTAAGGTTCCCTTTGACCCCAGGCTGGGATGCCAGAATGTGGGAAGAGCACATGTTCCCAAAGGTGCTAAGAAACTTCTGTGACTGCCATCAGCACTCTGTTTTCAAGCAAAAGAGTTCCTTCATCAGTGGTAGTCTCAGTGACCTGGAATTCTCGGCACTTTAATGGTGTGAAAGGAGGACCTCTAAAGAAGGCTGTTTCCCTTTACACTGTCTGGGCACCTAGAATTGGTGAGACTGCCTGTGGTGGTGGTGGTGATAATGACACTAAGAACAATCCAAATAATCCAAATTCTTTGGCACCTTTGAGAACAGATTCTCTGTTCATGGTCAATCCTGTTTTGACACTTCTAGGGGTTTGTTCATTCCAGGTCAAGACCTCTGCGGCATTTTTACTCCAGCACGCCATTGCTTGGCTCACTACCCTCATGTCATCCGCCCTGTGTCCTTCATACACCCCCTTTTGCGTCCGTCTTTTAACAAATGGCAGCCTGGTTTCCTCACGTTCCTCTGGTGTCACTAGCAGTGGCATCTCTTCTGCTCTTTGCAATCTCCTGTACTTCTCTGCCACCCGTCTCAGCTTTGTCTGGGTCTTAAGACCATCCTGGAAGGCGCCTTTCTCTGTCCCAGTACTGCCAGAGGTATACTGGACAGAGAGATAATGTCTGCTGCCAGGCTGTGGCACTCCCTGCTGAGACAGCCTCTCAGCTGTCATTTGACTACACATTTTTGTTTCCTGGCAGACATTTGCCTGCAAGCTGCACCCTTTGCCAAAGGAGGCCTTAATGGGTCAGGTGCTATTTCTTTCTTTTTCTGATTTATTTTTATTGGATCTACTTTGATGATATTTACATATTTATTTAATTATTTTTATATCACCCAGTAACCAAGGCTCCCTGGGTGATTAACAAAAGTTACAAAGACACACACCCACTCACACATTAAATCAGATGAGCAAAACCATAATTGCACTTGCTCTTATTCAGCACAGAAGCATTGCAGCAGCACAGAATGAAATGGGATATATGAACATTAAAAGTTAAAATTCTGGGAAAATAAAAAGGTCTTTGTCTGACACTGAAAAGAATATAAAGTAGGTGCCAGGCACACCTCTTTGGGGAGCTCATTCCAATGTTTTATTTAAGAATTCTAACCTGGATTTTATTATCAGCAGCCCCTCAGAGTGCCATTTTTGGTGGAAAGGCAGGCTAGGAATTAGATAAAATACAAACAGCTGCGATTTGGCTGAAGATCTGCCCTAGTATTAAAGAACAAGCAAGGAACAGAAATCAAAGAAAGGCCCCTCTCTCCTCTTCTCTTGTCTTCAGTGGGCAGAAGCTCTGGTTGTTTTCCAGCGAGCTGCGGACCTGATGGGCTTAGAGTCCCGGAAGTCTCTGTGGGGCCAGTTCTGGTCTGCCCACCAGCGCTTCTTCAAGTACCTTTGCATCGCTGCAAAAGTCCGTCGCCTTGTTGAGCTGGCCAAGGAGGAGCTGAGCAAGGACAAGGTGAGGTGAGACTCCAGGGAGCCGTGAGTGCACGCTCAAAGCTGTGCAAACTTGCGGCAGGGTGAGAAATCCCAGGTTTTGTTTAAAGCAGCAGTGCAGAAGCTCTTGCAGGTCCAGGGCCACATTCCATTTTGGAGAAGTTCTTGGGGACTGCATACCAGCAGTGAGTGGAGCCAAAGGCTACCCCCCGCCCCCAGCTTATTTTCATTCAAGGCTTTTGTTCTGCCCACAGAATAAAAATGCACCTTTAGCTTCAGAGGATCTTAGCATTTGCATTCTGTCCTCTGTATGTGGAACAGAGACAAACGTTTCTGATGCTGCCCTTGTTTGGCTATATTTGGATGAAATGCCTTATTGAAAATGGGATCCTTAGTGGATAATCAGGGGCTTTTTTAATTGCATATTGGGTGACTTGGTTTGCAGTGGCAACCAAGAAGGTAAGCTCTGGCTCTCTGAGGAAGCACAGGGTATCCTAAATTCTTCGTCGTGGCCTCTGTGCATCACACACATGGGTGCTGCGCCTGCGCAGTGCCTCTGGCCGGAGATTGCAAGCTAGCGGTTTTTTTGGCAGGAAAGCTCCGCTCCCCTCCCCCCTAGACCTATAAAGAGCGGAGCGTCCGCCATTTTGTTCAGTCTTTGCGACCGCTGTTCACTGTGCCTCGTGCCGCTTCACTCTCGCTCTGACTATCCGTTGGTTAGCTCTTCCATATTGTCCCAGTTTTTACTCCCTCGTTCCTCGTAGTTATTAGCATAGTTCATCCTTCTTCTTCTTGTTAGTATTTCCTCTTCGTTCTTCTCGCTTTTCTATAAAAAAAAATAAAAAATAAAAAATATATACTTACCCTCTGCACTATCTCCTTTCTCTTCCTTTCTACGATGGCGCAGTGGGCGGCTTTCCACAAGTGCACAGAGTGTGGGTCGAAGATGTCACCTACTGACCCACACGAACTATGCCTTCTCTGCCTCGGCGAGGGGCATAGGACGGATAAGTGCGCGCATTGCCTGGCTTTTTCCAAACAAGCCAGGAAAAACCGAGAAAACCGCCTTCGCAGGCTGTTATGGGATCGGGCTCTCATGCAGTCCGACCCAGTGGTGACTGCCACTAAGCCGGCCTCTTCTTCTGTGGCCCAGCAACGGCGTCCTTCGGACGAAGGCGCCTCGTTGGTGATGGCTCCTCCTGTTTCTCCTAAGAAAAAGACGGAGAAACGAAAACACTCTGACTCTTCTAAGTTGAGTGGCCACAAGAAGGCTAAAAAAGATAAACTTCCGAAGCCTTCTAAGCGCCCGAAGGAATCCAAGCGCCCACGGCACCAAGATTCGGGCTCGTCAGCGCCATCGGTACCGGGTCCAACTTCAGTACCGACACTACCTGACGCTGTACTTCAAGAGGCCATGAGGGTTACTCCACAGGGGTCTCCAAGGCATGTTGTGGACCGTCCTCCTGATCCACTTCCTACCCTTCCGAGGGATTCTATCTCGGACGGAGAAATACGGGACTCCCCTCCGCGGGTGAGATCCCCGACACCGATGCCCCCTACTGCAGGGGATGTGGTCATGTCTCCACCTCGGGGTCGACGGAGCCGGTCTATTGATAGACCGATGGAAGGATGGTACCGACAACCTTATCAACCATGGCCCGAACCCTACTCTGTCGGATACTACCCAGCCCCCCGGAGTAGATCCTCACCCCCTCGGGACCGGCCTCGCCCGAGGGATTCGAGACGGGATTCACCAGTGCCTTCTAGGCACGATAGCAGCCGTTCACAGTCACCACCAGATTCTTCATCATCGGCACCACCATACTATTTGGCCGATTCCGATGATTCAGAGATCGACTCGACCTCCCCCGACGCCGTCATCACTACCCAGGACCCCGCCTCACCGGATGAGTCCCACGGCTCATTCGCGGACCTGATGGGAAGGCTAGTTCAGGCCCTGGAAATTGACGCCGTCCAACGTCCGGGCCCATCGTCGGACAGAATTTACGACGTCGTTAGGGAAGAGCAGTCCACATCGATCGTCCTCCCACTGATAACGACACTCAAGCAGGCGATGATCCAACCTTGAGACCTGGCCTCCCACCCCCAACCTACATCGAGGAGGTACGAGACGATGTATCGGGTTCGGGAGGAGGACATCCCCTTCCTCCTCAAGCATCCGAAGCCGAACTCGATCGTCGTCGAATCCTTCCAGGGTAGGGAGGCCAGAGGCCATACCACGCCACGCAACAAAGAGGGGAGGAAAATTGATTCACTGGCTCGCAGAGTGTACACGGCCGCAGGATTGGGGCTCCGCATCTCCAATTACGAGGCGACGTTGGCGCGTTACCAATACCTTTTAATGCAGCGCCTCCACAACGTCGCCTCGACCCTACCGGACCACCAAGGAGATGTGGCCAAGGTCCTGCTAAAAGAGGCCATGCAAGTGGCCATTCAACAATTGTCCACGGCACGCCATCACATGGACATGAATTCGAGGGCCCTCGTCGGGGCGGTCTCCCTCCGGAGGCATGCTTGGCTTCGGAATTGCCACTTTCCCGAGGAGACCAAGCGTCGGATCGAGGACATGTCCTTTGATGGGTCCGGGCTGTTCCATTCGCGGACTGACCATAAATTGAAGAAGTTGCACGAGTCCCGCATGACAGCGCGCTGGATGGAGCTACCACCCCAGACCCGGCGTAAGTGGTAGTGGAATCGCCCCACCTATAGGCAGTCGTTCCAGGCCAGGCAGCAGCCCCAACAGAGACAGCAACAACAACAGCACCGCCGTCAGCAGCCTCAGCAGCGGTACCAGCAGGCCCGGCGCCGATTCGACATGGATAGGCGCCAATGCTGACGGGACGGGCGAACCTTTCTTCTTTCTTCTCCAATTCCCACCCCCCTCTCATATGAGGGTCGGCTGCGAAGCCGACTCCCCATTTGGGAGTCCGTCACATCTGTCAGGTGGGTTTTGTCCATCATTCAGCATGGCTATTGAATAGAATTCGATACCGTCCCTCCATCGAGCCCGATAAAGTTTACATCATGCTCATCGGTTTTGCTCGACGAGATACGACAACTTTTGGCTAAAGGGGCTATTCGCCAATTATCCCCTTTGGACGGACTTCATGGATTCTATTCCAGATATTTTACAGTCCCGAAACAGGACGGTGGTCTCCGGCCAATTTTGGACTTACGTTCTCTAAATCGTTTTATCCAAACTAAGAAATTCCGGATGACCACTCTTCAAAGTATCTTGCCATTGCTGCGGAAAGAGGACTGGTTCGCCTCATTGGATTTAAAGGATGCGTATTTTCACATCTCAATCCATCCTGGCTATAGGCGCTTCCTTCGCTTCGCTGTTGCATCCGATCTATACGAATTTATGGTTTTACCCTTTGGACTAGCTACTGCACCACAAGTGTTTACTAAGTGCATGGCCCCGGTATGTGCCTACCTCCGCCTTCAGGGCATTCAGATTTATCCGTATCTGGATGACTGGCTCCTGGTTTCCCAGTCTAGAGATGAACTTCTTCGTTCTATCAATTTGACGTGCACCTTACTGGATAACCTGGGCCTGCGTATTAATATGGAAAAATCATCTCTCGTTGCAACACAGATACTTACCTTCATCGGAGCACACCTGGATTCGACGCTGGAAAAAGCCTTCCTTCCTCGCGACAGACAAGAAATGATGATTCGACATATTCTTCGGATTCGTTGCGACGGGACGGTACCGGCATGTGCAGTCCAAACCCTACTTGGCCACATGGCAGCGTCAGTAGCTGTGGTGCCTCATGCCAGGCTTCGTCTACGCCCGCTACAACTACTTTTCAACAAGTTCTTCAGCCCGCAGCACAATCCGCAGTCGAAACCGATTCGAATCCCGTCTTCGGTTCTCCAGTCCCTCCTTTGGTGGACATTCAGGGCAAATCTATCTGCAGGGATGCCTTTTCGGCACCCATCCCCATCGGTGACAGTCACGACCGACGCTTCCCTCTCGGGTTGGGGAGCGATTTGCAATGGTCTCCGGACACAGGGCATTTGGAACCGTTTCGAATCCAAAGAACACATCAATTTCCTGGAACTGTTAGCAGTGTTCAAAGCAATCCGTTCCTTCGAAGACCTTCTTCGCCATCGGGTTGTTCAGATAACGTCGGACAATATGACAACAGTTTTCTATCTGAACAAACAAGGGGGAACGAAGTCTCCAACCCTGGCCAGGCTTTCACTTCAGATTTGGGACTGGTGCATCCCTTGTGGAATCACCCTAGTGGCGGTACATCTTGCTGGCGTAGACAATATCCAAGCGGATTTTCTCAGCCGACACATGCTTGTCTCTCACGAATGGGAGTTACACCCTCGGATATACAACCAGCTCTTTCGTCTCTGGGAAGCTCCGGACGTGGACTTGTTTGCTACCCAACAAAACAGGGTATGTGACCTATTTTGCTCGAGGGCGGGGATCGGGATCGGATCCCTAGGGGACGCCTTCATGATATCTTGGAGCCACCTCCACGTTTATGCTTTTCCACCGATTCCAATGATAACGAAAGTTGTGGTGAAGATAACCCGTGAGACATCGTTGGGAATATTAGTCACCCCTTGATGGCCACGCCAGCCCTGGTTCGCTGCGCTTCTCGCAATTTCTCAAGGAGAATTCTGTCGCCTTCCGTTACTTCCGGACCTTATAACCCAGCAGGAAGGAACAATACGACACCCAGATCTGACCACTTTGAGCCTGACGGCCTGGCGAATCCGATAGTCCCTGCGTCCCCATCGGTACCATCAGCACCTTCGGCTGTACCGGCCTCGACTACCTCTTCGGCGTCGGTCCGCGATTCATTGAATCCGATAGCGTTGGATCCGTCCATCCAGTTTATCTTAGATTCATCACTGAAGCCTTCCACAAGAAGGTCTTATTCAGCTAAATGGAATCGTTTTTCCAGCTTTGCCGATTCCCACTCCTTTTCTCCACTTGAATTGACCGTGCCTCAGATTCTGCAGTTTCTGTTAGAACTTCATCGCTCCGGACTTAAACCATCCTCGATTAAAGTTTACACTGCAGCAATTTCCCATCATCGAGGGTTGATTGACGGTTTTCCGGTGTTCTCCCAACCGCTTGTTAAAAGATTTCTTAAAGGACTTCACAACATCACTCCTGTCATAAGACCAGTGATGCCGACTTGGAGCCTCTCGGTAGTTCTTCAGGCTTTGACAAGAGCCCCGTTTGAGCCCTTGGCTACTGTTGACCTGAGACTAGTGTCCTGGAAGACTGCCTTTCTGGTAGCAGTCACTTCAGCGCGAAGAGCTAGTGAGCTTTGTGCACTTCGCATCGACCCACCATACTTAAACTTCCACAAGGAGAAAGTCGTCTTGAGACTTGACTCTTCCTTTCTACTGAAAGTTTCAACTCCTTTCCATTTGGGACAAGACATCTTGCCAGCCTTCTTCCCATCGCCAACAACTCCTCTTGAGCGATCACTACATTCTCTCGATGTTCGTCGTTGCTTGGCCTTCTATCTGTCCAGAACAGAGTCTCTTCGGCGTACGAACAGACTTTTTGTTAAATATTCTACAGTAGATCAGGGAACCCCGGTCTCTTCGCAGAGATTGGCAAAATGGATAGTCCATACCATCACTTTATCATACCAGCTCGCCAAACTCGATTTGCCTGCGGTTCCTCGAAGTCATTCGACTCGAGCAGTTGCTGCTTCTTCTGCGTTTGCATTGGGGGTCTCGCTCGAGGATGTTTGCAGAGCTGCTACGTGGGTGAATCCTTGCACGTTTGCAAGACATTACCGCCTTGATGTCCGAGCCCGACAAGACTGCTCCTTTGGAAGAGCTGTTCTCTCATTGGTCTTGCAGTAAGGACACCTTCCCACCTCCTTTATGGTAAGCTTGGCATTCTACCCATGTGTGTGATGTACAGAGGCCACGACGAAGAAAGGCAGGTTGCTCACCTGTAACCGATGTTCTTCGAGTGGCCATCTGTGCAGTCACACAACCCACCCGCTGGCCCCACTCGGTGTCGGTAGGTGGAGCTTGGTCAGTACCGATGTAATTTCTTGGCTTATCGGTACCGATCCTCATCATCTGATTAGGTTAATTACCTGCTAGGGGGCATACGTTCGGTCGCAAAGACTGAACAAAATGGTGGACGCTCCGCTCTTTATAGGTCTAGAGGGGAGGGGAGCGGAGCTTTCCCGCCAAAAAAACCGTTAGCTTGCAATCTCCTGCCACAGGCACTGCGCAGGCACAGCACCCATGTGTGTGACTGCACAGATGGCCACTCGAAGAACATCGGTTACAGGTGAGCAACCTGCCTTTTTGAGAACCTGATGGTGATCCTGCACACCAGAGAGCAAAAATTCTGCCTATCGCAAAGGCCTTTGTATGCACAACAAAGTTCATATCTGGATCCACACTGAGGCTGTGAAGGGACATTTCAAGGACTAGTGTGGGGTGGGGCTTAGGATAAAGGGGTGTGGCCCTGTGGGGAAGCCCAGCGGGCTGCACTGGAAACCCAGGAAGTGGGCCTGAGTTTCTTCTTATCCTCACCCATTAGGAGGTTGAGCCCATGTGCAGGCAGCTTCATCTCTTAACTTTTCCTATTAAGTGGCTTTAAACTTTTTCTTGGATTTTGCATTATTGGACTGTGGTTTTAATATTGCCAGGCAGGGATGGGGAATGAGTAGTCACTGGCTTCTCCTCCTAGGCAGGGAAGGCAGCCCTGGTAACCCTGTGGTTTCCCCTCTGCAGTGCATTGTGATCGGTTTGCAGTCAACGGGTGAGGCCCGCACCCGGGAAGTCCTGGACGAAAACGAGGGGCACCTCAACTGCTTTGTTTCTGCTGCCGAGTGAGTTCCAGTCTTCCGAGCTGTATCAGAGAAGGGGTGAGGGGTGGGGGGGGGGTAAGACTTGTGAATTGTCTGCGGAAGCCATGGTGTTTTGGATGTGGTCATTTGGCCCTCTCTGCAAAGCCCTGCAACCTGGCATTTTAAAAACACAGACCACCATGGCAGCCTTGGCAGAGCAGTGTTGCTTCTCCTGAGCATGGGGGTCATAGCACAGCCACTGTGGTTTTAAATATTCACTTGTGGGGTTGCAGGCCACAGAGGTGTGCCCCAGTGCCTTGCTAGAGGCCCTTGCCTTCATTTCAAACCTTGCTCCCTCTTTCCTAAGCACCCATCTAAACACCTGGTGCATAGGCCCCATATCCACACTGCTAAGCTTTTTTTAAATTTGCTTTTGGTTGCCATCCAGGCCTCCTTCATTGCCCGGGGTGCATCTGTGGCAGGGAAAGTGTTGGGGATGGGAGAAGACTCGGGTGCATTCCCAGAAGCCCCATATTTCCCCCATCATCTGCACTCCGGCCACCCCACTCCACAATTGACACTGTTTTAACCTTTAGTTTCCCTCCTTCCTTGTTGTTTTACAGCCTTCTCCAGTGCTGGATAGTAACTCCCACCATCCTCAGCTTCAGAGCTGTAGCCCTGCACATCTGGGTCTCCCAGATTGGGGAAAGTTGCTGCTGGGTCTCCTCTGCCCCACAACCATTTTAGCTGCAGTGATACAGCCTCTCACATACTTCATGTCTTCTACCCTTTGCCTTTTTAATACCAAGTTGCTGTCCCAGGGCAGCCAGAATAAAAGCAAGGGATGCACAAAGGCCAAGCTCTGGCTCATGTATTTGTTTTCAAAACAGTGTGCCGGATCCCAAACTCCTGTGCACATGCACCCATCCCTTCCTGCCTCTGGGGACACGAGCCCCCATTCATCACCTCTGCATGGTCCCCTTCAGGTGTTCATAATCCTTCCCCCAGTGTTGCCCTCCCCCGCAATAGGTCCCTCCCCTGGCAAAGCCATCTCCCCATAAGCTCAGCACAGGGGAATTGTTGCTTTTCCTGCTGCCACCTTCCATTACCCTGTTTGAACCATCTGTGACATCACAACTGGGTCCTGGACACCTGAAGGAGCACCTCCTTCCCTATGTGCCTTCCCATCCCTTAAGATCTGAGGCAGAGGTCCTACTGTGGGAGCCCTCCTTGAAGGAGATCAGGAGGGTGGCTACCCAGAGAAGGGCCTTCTCTGTGGTGGCGCCCTGATTATAGAATACACTCCCCAAAGAGGTTTGCCTGGCGCTGACACTTTATTCTTTTTGGCACCAGGCAAAAACCTTTTTATTTTCCCATTATTTTAATGTCTAATTGGTTTTAATCTGGGTTTTATTATATTGAGGTGTTGAATGCTGTGGTTCATTTTATTTGTTGCTTTTATTGTGAAACTGTCCCAAGACACCAGTAGTTGGACGGGTTATAGAAGCCTTAATTAAAACATATAAAATTAAATAAATAAACCATGTAGCCAATGGGCTGCCATACTGCATCTGGAGCACTCTAGTGTCCCATCTCCTGGCTCCAGCAGCCAATTGGCTATGCTGCCCTGATGTCACAGCAGGTGCAAGCAGAACAACCTGCCTTCCCACTCACACATGCCCCAAACAGACCTCCTGAGTGATGAATTGTAATGTTGCTGCTTTGTTTTCATGCCTTTGCCTTTATTTTTAATACCATCAGTCACAAGTTGCTCTCCCAGGGCTGCCAGAATAAAATTTTGCATCTTAACTTTCAGAGGCATCTTTCTCTCACTAATTCAGAAGCACTTTCCTTCAACCAAACGAAAAAGAGAAAGAGGAACTGGCCTTAAAAGAAAACGTAAGACCCATCTCTCCACTGCACACACCCCACAACAACCTGGTACCCCCTTGCAGCACAATCCCTATGTGTGGCAACAGCCCTTCCCCACCCCACCCAGGCTTCCCTTTCCTCAGCCACCCTCCTCTATGCTTCCACTTTAGCTCTTCCATCCTGCTTTTATTTTTGTTCTACTGTTCAAATCCTCCTTTCCTGTTGCAGCGGGGTCTCCCCTGAGGCGTGCATGTACTTAACTGTCTTGCGTGGTCTTGGATTTGTAACACACACTCCCTCCCTGATGCTTGTCTTCATTGATTACAATATTATTATGAATAATAATATCCTTTGTAGTCTTGAACTCGCAGGGTTGCCTTGCTTCCCCCACACTTGTGGGAGGGTTGTCTCAAGCCCTTATTTCAGCCTCTATCACAACCAAGAAAAACACAGGCTGCAGCCCTTCTCCCTTCTCACTTGTGGGGGTCAAAATATGTGTGGGGTCTGCCACGCAGTCAGGCCTGGTCTGCTGAGTTGCTTTTTTTAAACAGCAGCCGGGTGAGAGTCACATTTGGCACCAGCACATCTGAGGAGCAGACCTCTAACCCACTGCCCCTGCCATGGTCCCACTTGAGCCCAGTATGATTAGCGGATTTGGGGCAGGGGCAGCAGAAGCCAAGAGCCTCCACTCTTACAGAACTTCTCCTTGGAGACTCTTGGCTGAGTTTCTGAAGAAATCCTGAAAACATGTCAGCAGAACATGTTTGATTGGACTAGGATTCTGTCCATTCCAGTCACTTCCTTTACTGCCTCTCTGTATTGGGGATTTTTGTATCCTCTTAAGGGTGAGAAGCCTCTGTTTTGTTTTAAGGAAGCTGAGAATGCCAGCATGCTGAATATTTGGCTTGCCACCTAATGGTATTGTGGTATTGTTTTGGTATTGTGGAATACACAGAGAACTGACTGCTGCTGTTCACCTTTAACAAAGGAGGTGGGCATTAGAAGCCCAGTTGATGGCACATGCTTTGTCCCATCTTCCTCCCTCCAGCCCTCTTCATTGGCTGTCTCACTTGCCTAAAGTCCTCCTTCCTATCAAACTGGGGGTGACCCTGTGTATAGGCTGTATATTCAAACAGACATTCTTTCATATGTGGAAATGCAGGGTAGATGGAATCTTTCTTCCTGGCCTTCTTAGGACAGACTTCACTCAAGCAGGCTCCCTCCAGATGTATTGGAAGTGCAATTCCCAGCATCCCCCCAGCCAACACATCAGAAGGCAGCAGGATGAGAAAAGGGGGTTTCTTTTCATTATGTCTTCCTGATCAGCCCTTCTCACTCTGCACCAGCTGCCCACCCCAGGCTAACGGCCCCCCATGGCCTTTCTGATTTCTCTCCAGGGAAGCAGAAGGTCCGCTGTCTCACCAAGGTGCCCAAGCCCACCCACAAACCTGTCAGCACCAGTGGCATCATCAGGATCAGCTCGGACAGCAGCTCCGACTCTGAGCCAGGCCTGGAGAGTGACTTCAACTCCTCGCCAGAGTCTGTTGTCGAGAGCGAGGATGTGATTTTCATTGGCACCACCCCCACCCCCCTCAATGGTTTTGTGGGGGATGACCGAGGTGTGGGCAACTTAGGGGCTGCTTCTCTGCTCAAAGTGGGGTTCAAGCCGCATGCAAAACCCTTCCTGGGTAGCCCTGGATTTGTGCCACTTGGAGACATCCAGCGGGGCACTCTGAAAAAAAAACCTGGTTGGCTGAGTGGGGGGAGGGGATGTCATATCACTTTCAGCTGGAGAGTCCAGCTCCTCTAGAGGGGTGCTTCCAGAGGCTGCATCCTGAGGTAAGCAGGGCTGCAAGTGGGCGGAGCGGGGCCCTGGTGCCCACATGTTCCTGTGTAGGGCTCTTCCAGACAGCCCTGAAGCTGCAGGACGGCATTTCAGCCAGCAATGAGGAAGGTACCTCGTGATCTGTGAGCAGGAGTGGGGAAGGAGCATGGCTCATCTGGGGAACCTCATGGTGCTTTCCATTTGTGTTGCACTGCCACTCCCACCCAGCTCCTGCCATACCAGAGGGAGGATGCTGGGAGTTGTAGATGAGCAGCCCTGGAAGGTATGCAACTGGGGGGAAACAGACCTGTGGGGAGCCTTGATCTTGGGTCCTGGAGGACCAAAGGCTGCTGTGTGCCAGTCACCAAAAAATGGCCAGGGCAGGCAGTGTTGCTGGCCACACCTTTGTGCTCACAGGGCAGTTTCAACATTCTGATTTTAGGAGGCAACACTGGGGGAAAATGAAATCCAGGTGCCTCTGGAACTGCTACCTGATCCAAGGCTTCTGTGTTTTGTGCATTTTACTGCCTTCCCATGTCCCCATCTGCAAAACAGATTAGCACACAAGTTAAACCCTGCATTCTTCCTCCCTTCCCTTTGGTGTAGGTGGTGTGTATGCACAAAATTCTGCACTGGAGAAGGTCGAGATGCTGAAGCTGGACCTCCTGTCGAAAGTGAAGGCACTGGGCAAAGAGCTACCTCTGAACACCTTGGATGAGTTGATTGATCACTTTGGTGGCCCGGAACACGTGGCAGAGGTGGGCTGCTGGAGTGGGGAGGGTGCACAGGGGAGGGTGCTGCATGGAGCTTGTGCCACCAGGGTTAGGGTTCGGTGCTGGAGTGGCCTTACCCCAAAGTGTGATAGGGTTCGTCGCTGCCCCTGGTGAAAGAGACTGGTGCAGTGCTGAGACATGTGACTGGCTGAGGCAAGTGCTCCTCCTCAAGTCAAAGCACCAAGCCCCTAAAGCCAGTCGAGTCGTTTTGGGGCGGGATGCAGACCATCCCATAAATTCCTCTCCCTGTCCCTGGCAGTTAAATACAACAGCAGCATTTCAGATATCAAGTTATCTGCCAGCCTTTAGTGCTTCCTTCCATCTGCAGTCTGGCTCAGTCCTCCCCCCCCCCCCCCCCCGTCTAATGAAAGTTCTAGCCCTGATGAGACTCAGTGTGGTGACTCATGCAGAGAAACAGCAGGTGCCCTTCTTTGAGACTGTGGGATCCTTCAGCCTTTCTTTCCTCTTGCCACAGCTGGTGCAAGTCAAGGATCGGCCCCTCCTCAGCACTTTGCCTGGCTGCTGACAGTCTCCTTTGCTACAAAGCATCGGGACTTCTCTCTGACACACCTTGTGACTCCAGGGCAGTTAAGCTCTGGCTAAGCCCTCAAGGGTCCCAAGTTCAAATCTTGCACTGAAGGCAAGTTCTGGTGGATCACAGCCTGTAACAGAAGTCAGGCTTTCTTGCTTACCCCCTTCCCCATGCTAGCCCTGAATTCTTTGCCAGAATGCTGAGTATCTGTTTTCTTTTTCTCTTTTTCTCTCTCCTGCCCTCAATGCAGATGACTGGGCGAAAGGGGCGTGTGGTACGGCAGCCTGGCGGCTCCGTGGTATTCGAGTCACGGGCTGAGCAAGGGCTTTCCATCGACCACGTGAATCTCAAGGAGAAGGAGCGCTTCATGAATGGAGACAAAGTGAGCCTCAAGGGCTCCTTGAGGGGAGGGGGGCTGACAGGAGCCTGGAAGCAGAGATGGGCAGCCACACACCTGTTGTTCAGAAATTGTACAAAGCCAGCCAGTCCTGCCTTCAGGCCTGCCCCTCCCCATCCATTTAACAATGTTTAAGAATCACTTATGCTAGTTTTGGAAAGAGCCACAAAACAATGTGGCACAAAGTGTAGTTCCTGTCAAGGGAAGAGAATATACAGTGGTACCTCAGCTCACAACCTTACCGTATTTTTCCATGTATAAGACGCTACCTTTTCTTAAAAACATTTACCTAAAAATGGAGGTGCATCTTATACACGGGGGGCCAAGAGAACTGCAGGTGCGCTCGGGGGGAGGGAGACTGGTGTGATTGTACACGCATGCGGGGGGCGGCAAAGCAGCACACGGCAGCAGCTTGCTCACTGGAGATTGGTAGGAAAAGTGGGGGGCATCCTATACATGGGGGCATCTTATAGACGGAAAAATATGGTAATCCGTTCCATGACTCTGGTCGCAACCCGAATTGGTTGCGAACCAAGTCAAATTTGCCCATAAGGTTCAATGTAAATAAGGTTAATCCATTCTATTTTCTAATCACAAAAAATTGAAACAAAGTAACAAAGAACAACAAAGTACAGTACAGTAGAGAACACTATCCTAGGTGGGGGGAGGAGTTTATTGTTTGGAGGGAGAGTCCAAACAACAATTGTGCGATTGTGATAGTGCTGTGGGGGGGGGGGGCGCAATCACGCTCATACGGGGAAGACAGGTGTGATTGCAATCGTCACCCGATGCGGAGTTCGCAACTTGAGGAAATTTTTTTCTGAAATTTATGTTTGCGACCCAATTTGATCATGAACTGAGGCATTCATAAGCCGAGGTACCACTGTAATCTTCCTGAGAACACTTCCTGGAAAAAGTATGGTCCTGAAAGCCTGCAAGGGTTGTCCTGTGTCTAATTTGTAGCTGTGGGGAGCCTCAGGCAGTAGCCCTCTAGTAATAAAGACTGTTGACTGGGCCTCCAAAATCTCCAAAATGCTTACTGAATGCAGCACCCAAACAGTTAGGAAGGGGGTCAGGAGAGCCCCCCAAAACTGTGCATTTGCTTGTTCTCATAGTCATATCCCACCTCTTTTTCCCTGTAGGGAACTCAAGACAGTTTATGCCATTGTCTCCACTTTGTCCTCACAGCAACCCTGTGAGGTAGGCTAGGCTGAGAGTCTGTGACTGACCCAAAGTCACCCAGTGAGCTCCATGTCTGCAAAGGGGCTTGTTCCCGGGCCACCCCGTCACCATCCAGCACTCTGTTCACTGCACCACACTGCTTATTTTATTCTGTTTGAGCCATTCCAGAAGAAAACGGAGTGTGTAAGCAGGAAATTCAGTGTGACATAACTGTGTTGTAAAAGACAGTTGGCCCTGAGCTTCCCAGAATAGCGGTTGTGCAAGCATTTTCACAGGTCCTTTTTCCCTCTCAGCTTGTAGCAATAATCTCTGAGGCTTCCAGCTCAGGGATCTCTCTCCAAGCGGACAGACGGGTAAAGAATAAAAAGCGGCGTGTTCACATGACGCTGGAATTGCCATGGAGTGCAGACCGAGCAATACAGCAGTTTGGTGAGCTAAAAAAAAAACACCTCAAAGTCAACTTCCCTGATTTTGCAGGCTGAGAACAAAAAGCCTCTCAAAAATAGTAGGTAGTGTGGTCTTTGGTGCAGAATGCAGCTGCCTCAGAACCTAAGCTTGCTTCATTGTTAGTGCTTTTAAAAGTAAGCTCCTAGTCCTTATGCCTACAGTGATGGACAATGAATACTGAAATCTCCAAAGCCAGAGTGAGATTTCCAATGGCAGGGAATGTCCCACATCACCCCTTTACCAGCCCATGGCTAGTAAAGCCAGAAGCAAAATGCTGATAGAAAGAATATAGTATAGCATTTAAACTGTTTTGCATAATGTATTGGCACTTCTTGCAAATATACTTGAAGCTAAGTGCTCTGGCTTCTGCCCTCATCAGTCACAGTAATCATAAATGGCTACCAAGAGTAAAATGGATTACTGAGTGAAATGTTTGGCTCTAAATAGCTCAGCAGTTTGTCAGTCCTCCCTTCTTTACACCAGGCTGGTGTCATCCAGGGTGGAGCAGAGCCTCCACATTTCTTGGCTGCCCCTTTCCCCCTACCCATGTCTGTCTTTACTGTGCACTCATAGAGAACTTCAGTTACTGGGTGATAGGAAAGCATGAAAAATAAATCAGTCTGATAATAAATAAATCCCTGGATGCAGAATTGCCTTCCCCAAGGCTCAAATTAAAAGGTGAAATTAACCGGTCCCTGAAATCTGACTTTGCTGAAGGCAATGTGGATGATTCTAAATAAATAAGTGAAAATGAATGGTGAGGTGTGTCCCTGCTCAGACTTCCTTCCCTATGTGTTGGACTGCAATTCCCAGCATCCCCAAGCAACCACATCTGAAGGACACTCGCTTGGGGAAGATGGCCCTGTGCCTAGGTCTTTGGCCATTTCCTTCTTGCTGTTCAGGTGAGAAACAACCTGCACCCATGTGGATTTTTGTTCCAGGTCGAACGCACCGGTCCAACCAAGTGTCCGCTCCGGAGTACATTTTTCTCATCTCTGAACTGGCTGGTGAGCGCCGGTTTGCTTCCATTGTGGCCAAACGCCTGGAAAGCCTTGTAAGATTTTCTGCCTTTCTCTTAAGAGCAATTTCCAACATGTTTGCCATTTTCTTCTCCATCCCTCCTTCCGCCATCAGCAAGACAGAGAAGATAATGTTCCCCCTCCTGCATCAACACGGACTGCCCCTCCCCAACAGCCGTGCTTCCAATCAGTGTGAAGGTTGTGGGGGCAACATTTCAATTTTCTGCTGTTCCCCCAATCTAGCATTAATCTAGAGCCTTGCAGGAAATGGGAGGGGCGGCCTCCAGATGGGTTGGACTACAGCGCTCATCATCTCCAGCCTGTTTGGCCATTGATGGAGGCACTCCTTCCTGGCATGTGTCACCAGAGCATGACCTGGTGAGGCGCATGACCTGTGGATGTGGTAGTTTAGCTTAGCTGTTGTGTAGTTCAGTCTTCCAACCATCTCTCAGATCCCACTTCTGGCAAAGTTATTAGCCTGTGAACAGTTATAGTTGCTGGGGCAAGTTGGTTGGGGGATGTGGCTTTGTCTTCCTGAAGTCGGTTGCCTTCCAAATTTTCTGGACTAAATCTCCTGTCATCTGCCTTCCGGGGCTGTGGAAGGCTGCAGTCCAACACACCTGGAGGGCAGCCATGATGGGAAAGGCTATGGGAGGAATGAGAGCAGTCCTTCTGCCATGGACCTGTTCCCCCCCCCCTTTTTTTTTCCTGTCCATGGTCTGAACAGGGTGCCTTAACTCATGGGGACCGGCGAGCGACTGAATCCAGGGACCTCAGCAAGTACAACTTTGAAAATAAGGTGAGTTTGCAAGCCACAGATTGGGCAAATGACAGCTTGGTGTTTGATAGCTACCCCCCCCCCCCGACTTTGCAGAAGCAACGTAAATTATGCCCTGTACCAAATGCTGGAGAAGAAACACTGCAAGACAGAATCCAGCCATCCTTGTGTTTGCTGGTCACAGGATTTGTGCATAGCATGGGCGGCTGCCATGACCAAGTGATCCACAGCTTATGTAGGGCCAAGCTTTTGATGCTTTCCTGTTCTGTCCCTTCCAGTATGGGTCCAGAGCCCTTGACAGGGTCCTGTTCACCATCCTCAACCAGTTGGAGAACAAAGTCCCGGTGCCAAGGGACTACCAGGGGGAAGATGCTGCTTTCTTCCAGGGTAAGGAATGCTGAGGGGAGTAGGGGGAGGACCACATGCAGAAAGCAGGAGACAGGCAGTGTGGTGCTGCAATTGAGGGCCTGAGCTGCAAGATGGGAGGGCTCTTGGTTGAAAACCCAGCAACAGGGAGGGCCAGGCCCTCACAGCTGCCACCCGCTGGGGATGCAGTGGCTGCATGCAGCACCAAGTCTTTCTGGAGCAGAAGGACTCATGAGAGGATCTCCACTATCCTGCCTAAGCCTTTGACCCAAATACAGGTCACCTGCAAGGCAGGTGCATGCCAGGTGCTCCTCTTCCTGCCACACTCAAGAGGGCATGAGGCAGCCCAAAGCAGAGCATGCACACTGCTTGTTTCCGAGCAGTGGCTTGACCTGTAAGCAGCCCGAGCCTGTTAGTGACTGAGACTGCGCTGATAGGGCAACAGCCTGACAAGTAACACTGTTGTGTCCCCCCCCCCCCCTTTGCCAATTTGGTACTTTCAGACATGCAGAAGAATCTGCTCTCCATTGGGATTTGTTGCAAAGAGATACGGTACGGCCTTGTCACTGTGGAGAAAGGTGTGTTGTGACCCTCCTGGTTCCTTCCCCCAAACCAGCCTCTGTTAGATCTGTGGGTTGATCATGGCAGTAGGGCAAGGGTTTCTGTTGTCTAGCTGACAAGGGCAATAATTCAGCACGAGAAAAGAGCTAAGTGCTGGTGTGGCTTTGCATTTGCTTGTCCTTGCAGACTGTTCCATCACCAAGTTCCTGAACCGCATTTTGGGCTTGGAGGTCCGCACGCAGAATCTGCTTTTCCAGTACTTCAGTGACACATTTGACTACCTGATTGATAAGGACAAGAAAGATGGCAAATATGACATGGGGATTCTGGGTAAGGGGCAGAGCTGCCTCCAGGTTGAGGATCACAGAAGAAACTGTGAAAGGCCTTGTGAAAGGAGGGACCTGCCCCCTTTCTGCCTGCTCCACACTTCCAGCCTTCCCTCCTTCTGCTGTGTTCTGCTGGGGTAGGGGGAGAATTTTGATTTCTGGAAGGTGCAGGGAGAGTTGAGAGCTTCTGCTGTCTCTGTGGGTGTTCTTAGTCACTATTCTGCCTGGATCGATATTCAGCAGTGCCTTCCTACATTCCTGTCCTTTCTGCTACCTTCTCCTCCCATTGTAGACCTGGCCCCTGGCATTGATGAGATCTATGAGGAGAGCAAAGAGGTTTTCCTGACGCCTGGACACCCCCAGGACGGGCAGGTGGTCTTTTACAAGGTGAGGGCATGCTGAGCTGCCTTTTCAAGGGCCACAGGGTTAGCAGTCTAGACCAAGGGGCAGGACTGCAGGGGCACAAAGGCACCCCAGCCACCCATCCAGTGGCTTTTTCCCCCCCCCCTCCCCTTTTAGATCAGCGTTGACAGAGGCCTGAAGTGGGAGGAGGCCTATGCAAAGTCGCTCAAGCTGACAGGTGCCAATGATGGGTTCTACCTTTCCAATAAGGTGAGGCTACCCCGTGTGTGGTGGTGGTGGGGAATGGGACAGTGTTGCTGCTTCCAGCTGGCGAGAATGGGATGAGAAAGGCAGTCCTCATATCACTGGAAAAGTGTCTCTACCCACGGCACCCAGGTAGAAGGCCTGCATAAGCCAGTGGCGAGATTGTCAGACTGGGACCTGAAGCCCTGTGGGTGGGTCTCTACTCAGGCAGGAAGCTCTCTGGGTGATGTCAGACCATCCCTGGCTCTGAGCCTCACCGTCTCGCAGGGTTTTTGTGACTATAGCAGGTAGAGGAGTAGAGAGGTCAGGGAGGGTATGGAGGCCGTGATGAATGAAGGATGGGTTGTGCTGGACTGTGGCTGCAGCCTTTCCAGGCAGCACAGCCCCATTATGTTTCCTTCCTCACATTTTTATTTCTGTGTTGGCAAACATTGAGGCACTGCCCAGTTGGTTGATCTCCACCTTTTTGGCTACTGAAGGATCCACACTGGGAAAACTGAGGTGTCTCTCTGTGACTGTGAGTTTGTGTGTTCTACCTTAGATTTTGGTTTTGTGTGCAAAGGTTAAGGGCAGGGAGGAACCCAATCCTTGGCCTCTGAGACTTACAACCCAAGAAACTGATACAAGAGGAAATGGGGTGGGTAGGGAAGAGGAAAACAAGCAAACTGCAAGCACACAGTCTTTATTGCTGCATCCACGCCAGCCCTGTGGGCAAGTCACCTCTTGGGCACCCTGCTTGCCAGCACTCTGATAGCAAACCTTGCCCCCCCTTGCAGGTCCGAGGCAACATGTACACCTGCCTCCTGGCGGAACAGACCCATGGGAAGCATTTCACCCTCTATAAGCCAAACATCGGCAAGCACAGCCAGGCAGAGAACTTGGAGAGACTCCTGAAGAAATACCAGCAGGTAAGGGCAGGCCCAAATGGCAGTAGTGGGTTATTTTCTCTCCCCCAACCCACCCACCATCCTCCAAGGAATCATAGGATAGTAGAGTTGGAAGGGGCCATGAAGGCCACCGGGTCCAGCCCCCTGCTGTTGCAGGACACCGTGTTACACCATCCCACTCAGGTGGCTGTCCAGTTTCCCCTTGAATGCCCCCAGTGTGGGACAGCACAGGACCTCTCCAGGCAGCTGGTCCCACTGTTGTATTGCTCTGACTGTGAGGAAGCTTTTCCTGATGTCCAGCCTGAACCTGGGTTTCCACAGCATGAATTGATTATTCAGTGTCCTGCACTCTGGCATCAGCAAGGAGAGATCTTGCCCCCTCCCTCTTTGTGACAGCCTTTGAGGGATTTCTAGAGGGATATCACATCTCCCTCAGCCTTCTCCTCTCAAGGCTGAACATGCCCAGTTCCCTCAACCTCTCCTCACAGGGCAGTGTTTCCAAGCCCTGGGTCATTTTTGTTGCCCTCCGCTGGACCCTTTCCAATTTACCTGCCTCTTTCTTAAATCTTGGTGCCCAGAACAGGACACAGTATTCCCGGTGAGGTCTGGCTAGTGAAGAGTATAGAGGAACTACTACTTCTCGTGATTTGGAAGTAATACTTCTGTTAATGCATCCCAAAATAGCATTTGCCCTTTTGGCGGCTGTATCGCATTGTTGGGTCATGTTTAGCCTATTGTCCACAATTGCTCCGAGATCTTTTCGTTTTTCAGTTCTGTTGAGCCACGTATTCCCCATCTTGTAGCGATGCCTTTGGTCACTTTTTCCTAGGTGGAGGACTTGGCACTTGTCCTTATTGAGTCTCATGCTGTTGCTTTCAGCCCAGTGTTCAAGTTGATCAAGATCGCCCTGGATCTTCATTCTGTCTTCCAGGGTGTTTGCTCTTCCGCCCAGTTTTGTATCATCTGCAAATCTGATCCTCTTTCCTTGTACTCCCTCATCCAAATCATTAATAAGGATGTTGAAGAGCACTGGGCCCAGGACTGAGCCCTGCGGCACCCCACTCGTTGCCTCCATCCAGTTTGAGAAGGTGCCACTGATGAGCACTCTCTGGGTCCGATTTAGCAGCCAATTTGGGATCCACCTAATAGTTTTTCCATGTAGTCCAGTTGTTGCTAATTTGCTTATCGTGTGGCACTATGTCGAAAGCTTTGCTAAAGTCTAGGTAGATTATGTCCACAGGGTTCCCTTTGTCCATTTGGGAGGGCACCCAGTCAAAAAATGAGATTAAATTAGTCTGACAGGATTTATTTTGGATAAATCCATGCTGGCTTCTATTAATCACTTCATTTTCTTCCAGATGCTTGCAGATGGATTTTTCAATAATTTTTCCAGGGATTGATGTCAGACTAAGTGGTCTATAGTTCCCAGGTTCATCTTTTTCCCCCTTTTTGAAGATACGGACAACATTAGCCCTTCTCCAGTCATCTGGCACGTCTCCTGTTTTCCAGGATTTATCGAAGATGATAGCCAGTGGCGCTGAGAGTTCCTCTGCTAGCTCTTTTATGACTCTGGGATGGAGTTTATCAGGCCCTGGAGATTTGAAAGTGTTTATTCCCCCTAGGTATTCCTTGACCATTTGCCTGTCAATCTTGGGCTGCCACCTCTCTCTTCCAGTTTGAACTTCCTCTTGACTGCAGTTCTTCATCGTGGTCTCTGTGCATCACACATATATGGGTGCTGCGCCTGCGCAGTTCCTGCTGTCGGGAAGATTTTACAGCTTTAATAGTTTTTGGCAGGAACTCCGCACCCCCCCCCCCCCCCAGCATAAATGGGCAGAGTCCCCACCCCTTCGCCAGTCTCCTTGCAACTGCTGTTCTCTGTGCCTTGGGCCTTTTTTGCTTATTCTTATTTTCTCCTCTTGATAAAACTACTCCATTCTAACTGTCTTTTACTAGATTCTCAACTTTGCTCTTCCCTGATATTTGCGTTCTACTTGTTTTCTCCCTATGATCCTCCTCACTTCCACTTTTCCCCTTCCCCCCCTTAACTACTATCTCCCCCCCCCCCAATACTCACACAAATAAATCCTTCTATCATCTTCTCTGCCATCTCTGACTATACTCTCCTTTATTCTCCTTGATGGTGAAGCGGGCAGCATTCCGTAAGTGTGGTCAGTGCAGGGTGAAAATGTCTCTGACCAATTCACACTCTCTTTGCCTTCTCTGCCTTGGAGAGGGCCATTGCATGGACAAGTGTGTCTGTTGCCAGACCAGGAAGAACTGGGAGAACCGCCTAAAGAAGATGCTGTGGAATCAGGCTCTTCTGGCGATGAAGAAGGTTATGGCAGCTCCCTCCTCCACTACTCCCGCTTCTGGAAAGAGTGCTCCCCCTGTCCATTTCAAGGGGAAAGCGCCGGTACTGATGACAAGCTGTGACTGCATCAGGAGGGGGCTGTGGGCCAAAGCCCTGTTTTCCTGGCTTCTCCATGAAGGGCAACACAAGAAGCTGGTGCACTCACCAGGCCTTTATTCTTCTGTTACACTTCCACCGCATGCTTCCCGCAGCGCCTTGCCCTTGCCCTTGCCTGCTCTGGCTCCCTTCCCCCCTGTCGCTATGGCAGTGAGCTGCGCCGTCCTGGCAGTAGCGCTGCCCAGTCTCTGCTCGCGGTTTGCCCTAGCCTGCCTGCCAGAGGCAGCCACGCTAGCTCTTCCCCAAACACATGCATTTTCGCGTTCTTTCCTCTCTTCTGTCTCTTGCCGTCTCTCACCGCCTCTCTCTTCCTCCCTCCTCACGCACCACTCCACCCAACCCAGCTTCCATTCTTCAGTGATGACACCGTCCCGCCTCTGGGTATGGTGAACTTACTAGTCACCCATAATGTGTGATGCACAGAGGCCACGATGAAGAAAGGCAGGTTGCTTACCTGTAACTGTTGTTCTTCAAGTGGTTATCTGTGCATTCACACAACCCACCCACCAGCCCCACTTCGGTGTCATTGACTGGGTACATATAATTTTTACTGTATGAAACTCCTTCAAATCATTGTACTTGAGCTTTTTCTTGCCGGTGCCAGCTGGGGGCAAATGGGCAGTCTTCAGCTGATGGGCAAAGGGGCGGGGACTTTGCCCATTTATACCGGGGGAAAGGGAGTGCGGAGTTCCCACCAAAAACCATTAAAGCTGTAAAATCTTCCTGACAACAGGAACTGCACAGGCGCAGCACCCATATATGTGTGAATGCACAGTTGACTACTTGAAGAACAACAGTCAGAGGTAAGCAACCTGCCTATTTCCTTGCAGGAGAAGACTGAGGCAAAGTAGGAATTGAACGCCTCTGCCTTTTCCTTGTTGTCTTCCTTCCTTCTCTTTCTGACGTCTTTTGTTCTGGACGTATCTGAAGAAGGCTTTCGTGTTGTGCTTAGCATCCCTTGCTATTCTCAGTTCATTTCCTGCTTTAGCCTTCCTGATGCCATTCCTGCAATCCCTTGCTATTTCTTTATATCCTTCTTTTGTGGCCTGGCCCTGCTTCCACTTCCTGCAGATGTTCTTTTTCTCTTTCAGGCTGTGACTTAGCCTTTTGTGGAGCCACGCGGGCTTCCTCTGCTGTCTTCTACACTTTTTTCTTGATGGAACTGTCTGTAGCTGTGCTTGGAGAATCTTCTTTTTCAAGATTTCCCACCCCTCTTGGACGCCTTTTCCCTTAAGGGCGTGTTGCCCTGGCACTTCGCTTGTCATTTCTCGGAGTTTGTCAGAGTTGGCTTTCCTGAAGTCCAGGATGTGTGTTTGGCGCCAGTTACTCTTTGTCTCCCTTATACTTGAGAATTCAAGTATCACATGGTCACTTTCCCCCAGAGCTCCCATGGTTGTTATTTTGTCCACCAGGCCGTCTCTGTTAGTTCGCATTCAATTGAGGATAGCTGATCCTCTTGTCCCTTCCTCTACTTGCTGCTGGAGAAAGTTGTTGGCAACGCATGCCCGGAATTTCTTCGTCGTGGCCTCTGTGCATCACACACATGGGTGCTGCGCCTGCGCAGTGCCTCTGGCCGGAGATTGCAAGCTAACGGTTTTTTTAGGCGGGAAAAGCTCCGCTCCCCTCCCCCCTAGACCTATAAAAGAGCGGAGCGTCCGCCATTTTGTTCAGTCTTTGCGACCGCCGTTCGCTGTGCCTCGTGCCGCTTCGCTCTCGCTCTGACTATCTGTTGGTTAGCTCTTCGAGATTCTCCCAGTTTTTTGCTTCCTCGTTACTGTTCGTATAGTTCTTCTTCTTGTTGTTGGTTCTGTCTTGTTCTTTCTTCTTTTTCTATTAAAAAAAAACAAAAACCAAAAATATATACTTACCCTCTGCACTATCTCCTTTCTCTTCCTTTCTAACGATGGCGCAGCGGGCGGCCTTCCGCAAGTGCGCGGAGTGTGGGTCGAAGATGTCGCCTACCGACCCACACGAACTATGCCTCCTCTGTCTTGGTGAGGGGCATAGAACGGATAAGTGCGCACATTGTCTGGCGTTTTCCAAACAAGCCAGGAAAAACCGAGAAAACCGCCTTCGCAGGCTGTTATGGGATCGGGCTCTCATGCAGTCCGACCCCGTGGTGACTGCTGCAAAATCGGCCTCTTCTTCTGTGGCCCAGCAACGGCGTCCTTCGGACGAAGGCGCCTCATCGGTGATGGCTCCTCCCGCTTCTCCTAAGAAAAAGTTGGAGAAACGGAAACATTCTAACTCCTCGAAGTCGAGCAGCCACAAGAAGGCTAAAAAAGATAAGCCTCTAAAGCCTTCTAAGCGCCCGAAGGAATCCGAGCGCCCACGGCACCGAGATTCGGGTTCATCAGCGCCATCGGTACCGGTTCTGACTTCGGTACCGACACCACCCGACGCTGTACTTCAGGAGGCCATGAGGGTTACCCCGCAAGGGTCCCCGAGACGCGTAATTGACCGTCCTCCCGATCCACTTCCTACCCTTCCAAGGGATTCTATATCGGACGGAGAAATACGGGACTCCCCTCCACAGGCGAGATCCCCTACACCGATGCCTTCTGCTGCAGTGGATGTCGTCTTATCTCCACCCTGAGGCCGTCGGAGCCGGTCTATTGACAGACCGATAGACAGCTGGTACCGACAGCCTTCTCAGCAATGGCCCGAACCCTATTCGGTTGGGTACTACCCGGCTCCTCGGGGTCGCTCTTCACCCCCTCGGGACCGTTCTCGTTCTCGTCCAAGGGACCCGAGACGGGATTCACTGGTACCGTCCAGGCATGATAGCAGCCGCTCCCAGTCACCACTGGAATCTTCATCATCGGCCCAACCATACTACATGGCCGATTCTGATGATTCTGAGATTGACTCAACCTCTCCCGAGGCCGTCATTACCACCCAGGACCCAGCCTCACCGGATGAGTCTCATGGCTCATTCGCGGACCTGATGGGTAGGCTGGTTCAGGCCCTGGAAATCGACGCTGTCCAACGTCCGGGCCCGTCGTCGGACAGGATTTACGACGTTGTTCGGGGAGAACAGTCTACATCTATCGTTCTCCCCCTCATAACAACTCTCAAGCAGGCTATGACCCAACCTTGGGACCTGGCCTCCCACCCCCAACCTACATCGAGGAGGTATGAGACGATGTATCGGGTTCGAGAGGAGGACATCCCCTTCCTCCTCAAACATCCGAAGCCAAACTCGATCGTCGTCGAATCCTCCCAGGGTAGGGAGGCCAGAGGCCAGAGGCCATACTGCGCCACGTGACAAAGGGGAGGAAGATTGATTCACTCGCCCGCAGAGTCTACGCGGTGGCAGGACTGGGGCTCCGCATCTCCAATTACGAGGCGACGTTGGCGCGTTACCAATACTTCTTAATGCAGCGCCTCCACAACGTCGCCTCGACCCTACCGGACCACCAGGGAGATGTGGCCAAGGTTCTGTTAAAGGAGGCCATGCAAGTGGCCATTCAACAGTTGTTCACGGCACGCCATCACATGGACACGAATTCGAGGGCCCTCGTCGGTGCCGTGTCCCTTCGGAGGCACGCTTGGCTTCGGAACTGCCACTTCCCCGATGAAACCAAGCGTCGCATCGAGGACATGCCCTTCGATGGGTCTGGGCTGTTCCACTCCAGGACTGATCATAAATTGAAGAAGCTGCATGAGTCCCGTATGACGGCGCGCCGGATGGAACTACCACCCCAGACCCGGCGTAAGTGGCAGTGGAACCGCCCTACTTATAGACAGTCTTTCCAGGCTAGGCAGCAGCCCCAGCAGAGGCAACAACAGCAGCAGCGTCGCCGTCAGCAGCCTCAACAGCGGTACCAGCAGGCCCGGCGCCGATTCAATATGGATAGGCGCTGACGGGACGGGCGAACCTCTCCGCTTTCCTTTCCAACTCCCACCCCCCTCTCAGATGAGGGTCGGCTGCGAAGCCGGCTCCCCATTTGGGAGTCCATTACATCTGATACATCTGATAGCATGGCTATAGGATTGAATTCGATGCCGTCCCTCCATCGAGCCCGATAAAGTTTACATCATGCTCGCTGGTTTTGCTCGACGAGATACAACAACTTTTAACTAAAGGGGCTATTCGCCAATTATCCCCTCTGGACGGACTTCATGGATTCTATTCCAGGTATTTTACAGTCCCGAAACGGGACGGTGGTCTCCGACCAATTCTGGACTTGCGTTCTCTAAACCGTTTTATTCCAACCAAGAAGTTCCGGATGACCACTCTTCAAAATATCTTGCCATTGCTGCGGAAAGAGGACTGGTTCGCCTCCATAGATCTGAAGGATGCGTACTTTCACGTCTCAATCCATCCTGGCTATAGGCGCTTCCTTCGCTTCGCTGTCGAATCTGACCTATATGAATTCATGGTTTTGCCCTTTGGACTGGCTACGGCACCACGAGTGTTTACTAAGTGCATGGCCCCGGTATGTGCCTACCTCCGCCTCCAGGGCGTCCAGATCTACCCATATCTGGATGACTGGCTCCTGGTTTCCCAGTCTAGAGACGATCTTCTTCGTTCTATCAATTTGACGTGCTCCCTGTTGGACAACTTGGGCCTTCGTATTAATATGGAAAAATCATCTCTCGTTCCAACACAGATACTTACCTTCATCGGCGCTCGTCTGGATTCGACGCTGGAAAGAGCCTTCCTCCCCCGCGACAGACAAGAAACGATGATTCGACATATTCTTCGGATTCGTCACGACGGTACGGTACCGGCACGTGCACTCCAAACCCTGCTTGGTCACATGGCAGCGTTGGTAGCTGTGGTGCCTCATGCCAGGCTTCGCCTACGGCCACTACAACTACTGTTCATCAAGTCCTTCAGACCACAGTACGATCCCGCAGTCGAAACCGATTCGAATCCCATCTTCGGTTCTCCAGTCCCTCCTCTGGTGGACGTCCACGGCAAACCTGTCTGTGGGAATGCCCTTTCGGCAACCACCTCCATCGGTGACGGTTACGACCGACGCGTCCCGCTTGGGCTGGGGAGCGATTTGCGACGGTATCTGAACTCAGGGCATTTGGAACCATTCCGAATCCAAGGAGCACATCAATTTCCTGGAGCTCTTAGCAGTGTTCAAAGCAATCCGCTCCTTCGAGGATATTCTTCGCCATCGGGTTGTTCAGATAACGTCGGACAATATGACAACGGTGTTTTATCTGAACAAGCAAGGAGGAACCAAGTCTCCAGCCTTGGTCAGACTTTCACTTCAGATTTGGGATTGGTGCATCCCGAGGGGAATCGCCCTGATAGCAGTACATCTCGCTGGCGTGGACAATACCCAGGCGGATTTTCTCAGCCGCCACATGCTTCTCTCCCACGAATGGGAATTACACCCTCGGATATACAGCCAACTTTTTTGTCTCTGGGGAGCCCCGGACGTGGACTTGTTCGCTACCCAGCACAACAGGGTATGCGACCTTTTTTGTTCGAGGGCAGGGATCGGCATCGGATCCCTAGGGGACGCCTTCATGATTTCTTGGAACCGTCTCCACGTCTATGCCTTCCCACCGATTCCACTGATAACAAAAGTTGTGGCGAAGATAACCTGCGACACTCCATTGGGAATTCTAATCACCCCTTGGTGGCCACACCAACCCTGGTTCGCCACACTTCTATCTATTTCCCACGGAGAATTCCGTCGCCTTCCGTTGCTTCCAGATCTCATAACCCAGCAGGAGGGAACAATACGTCATCCAGACCTGCTCACGTTGAACCTGACGGCCTGGCGGATTCGATAGCTCCTGTGTCCTCATCGGTACCGTCAGCACCTTTGTCTTTGCCGGCCTCGACTCCCTCTTCGGCGTCGGTCCGTAATTTGTCGAATCCGACAGACCTGGATCCGTCCATCCAGTTTATCCTGGATTCATCATTGAAGCCTTCCACAAGAAGGTCTTATTCAGCCAAATGGAATCGTTTTTCCACCTTTGCCGATTCCCACTCTTTCTCTCCACTGGAATCGTCTGTACCTCAGATTCTGCAATTTCTGCTAGAACTTCATCGCTCTGGGCTTAAGCCATCTTCGATTAAGGTTTACACCGCTGCGATTTCCCACCATCGAGGAATGATTGAGGGTTTTCCGTTATTCTCTCAACCGCTCATTAAAAGATTTCTTAAAGGACTTCACAACATCACTCCTGTCATAAGACCACTGATGCCGACTTGGAGCCTCTCGGTAGTTCTTCAGGCTTTGACTAGAGCCCCGTTTGAGCCTTTGGCTACAATTGACCTCAGACTGGTGTCTTGGAAGACTGCATTTCTGGTGGCGGTCACTTCAGCGAGGAGAGCTAGTGAGCTCTGTGCGCTTCGTATCGACCCACCATACTTGAACTTTCACAAGGAGAAAGTTGTCTTGAGACTTGACCCTTCCTTTCTACTGAAAGTTTCAACCTCTTTCCATTTGGGACAAGACATCGTTCTGCCAGCTTTTTTTCCATCACCTACAACTCCTCTTGAGCGATCACTGCATTCTCTCGATGTTCAGCGTTCCTTGGCCTTCTATCGATCCAGAACAGAATCTCTTCGGCATACGAACAGACTTTTTGTTAAATATTCCACAGTAAATCAGGGAACCCCTGTTTCTTCACAGCGATTAGCGAAATGGATAGTGAATACTATCACTTTGTCATATCAACTCGCCAAACTCGATTTGCCTGTGGCTCCTCGAAGCCACTCGACCCGGGCAGTTGCTGCTGCTTCTGCATTCGCATCACGGGTGTCCCTCGAGGATGTCTGTAAGGCTGCTACGTGGGCGACTCCTTGCACCTTTGCAAGACATTACCGCCTTGATGTCCGAGCCAGACGAGACTGCTCCTTTGGAAGAGCTGTTCTTTCATCGGTCTTGCAGTAAGGACACCTTTCCCACCTCCTTTCTGGTAAGCTTGGCATTCTACCCATGTGTGTGATGTACAGAGGCCACGACGAAGAAAGGTAGGTTGCTCACCTGTAACCGATGTTCTTCGAGTGGCCATCTGTGCAGTCACACAACCCGCCCGCCGGCCCCACTCGGTGTCGGTAGATGGAGCTTGTTGGTACCAATGTATATCTTTGCTGTCGGTACCGACCTTTCATCTGTTCACTAGGTTAACTTCTTGTCAGGGAATGTACGTTTGGTCGCAATAGACTGAACAAAATGGCGGACGCTCCGCTCTTTTATAGGAACTAGGGGGGAGGGGAGCGGAGCTTTTCCCGCCTAAAAAAACCGTTAGCTTGCAATCTCCGGCCACAGGCACTGCGCAGGCGCAGCACCCATGTGTGTGACTGCACAGATGGCCACTCGAAGAACATCGGTTACAGGTGAGCAACCTACCTTTCTTGGAGGAGCCATGCTTGGCAGAATCTGTCTCTCAGCATATCTCAGGGAAAGTGAAGTCCCCCATGATGACTACATCGTTCAACGTGGAAATGCTGGCAAGCTGCTTTTCGAAGGTTGCATCCTTGTCCTCTTTTTGACTGGGTGGATGGCTGCCCTTGAAGACAGTCCAGATACTTCAGATGGTGCAAAATAAGAACGGCCAGGTTGCTGACAAGGACTGGGCGTTATTCTCATATAACCCCAGTCCTCTACCAGCTTCACTGGCTCCCCATCGAAGTCCGGGCTCAATTCAAGGTGTTGATAATCACTTATGAAGCCCTTATTGGCTTGGGACTCGGATACCTAAAGGCACGCCTGCAGCCATATTTGCCCTCCCGCCCCTTGAGATCGGCAGCAGAGGCCCTCCTCCGGGAGCCTTCCGTGAGAGACATCAGGAGGCAAAGTACCCGGAGGAGGGCCTTCTCTGCAGTGGTGCCCAACCTATGGAATGCGCTCGCAGAGAGGTCTGCCTGACACCGTCGTTATTTGTTTTTAAAAGAACTTTTTATTCAAACAGTATTTTAATCATGTTTAATATTTATATATTTTATTATGCAGCCAGTGTGTTTCCAGGTTTTAATTGTAATTGTAATTGTTTTATTTGTTACTTTTGTGAGCCGTCCCAAGGCTATGTAGCAAGGGGACGGCATATAAAAACTTTAAATGAATGAATGCATGCATGCATGCCAATAACATCTCCCTCCCCTACATGTTTTAGTGGAAAGCTCTCCTGGTGAAGTTTTCCATGTGGTGGCCAAACACCTGCTTCCCGTTCCTTGTGAGGTGCAGCCCATCGTTTGCCAGCAGTCCATCTTCCAGGAAGCTTAGCTTGTGGTCCCGGCATCCAAATCTCTCTTTACGGCACCACCAACGTAGCCAGTCATTCGCTTGAAGGATTTTTCTTTGTCTAACGGTTCCTCTTCCACGTGCTGCTAGGATTGGGGAGAAGACCATCTGGGCCCCAGTGTTTTTTGTTTTCCTCCCTAGAACTTCGAGGTCTGAAGTTATTCCAGCAAAACTTCTCCTGGCAGTGTCGTTAGTTCCCACGCGGAAGAGAAGGAAGGGATGTTTGTCAGTGGGTTGTGCGAGGTGTGTGCGCTTGCCGGTTATATCTTTACCCTTGGCGCAGGGGGGACAGCAGACTTGGCGATTCTCCGGGTCATCGCGACATACGTATTTTCCCGTCCCGCGCAAGAGGGAATCTCCCACAACTAGCACTCTTCCCCTTTTGGCGTTGCAAACGTTGGTACCCTCCTCCTTTCTTGACTGGCCTTCTCTCTCTGAAAAAGAGTTATTCAGTGTGGCGTGTAGTTCCTTCACAGTGGGTTCCTCACACGTCCCTCCCTCAAGCGACTCGAAGCGGTTCGAGAGTCCCACTGCTTCCACGGGTGCAGTGTCTTCCTGGTCTTCCGCGTCTAACTGTCACCCTGTTCCAGCGAGTTTCCTCGTGTTCCCTTCCCTCGGGGTTCTCTTCTGCCGCCTCGGCTTGCTGTTCCTTCTTCCTTCTGGGCTGCACTTACCTGTCGCAGCTCCTCCGCTCTGTCCAGAAGCTCTTCGTCGGCTTTGATTGTCCCGAGGGTGGACACTCGCTGCTCCAGCGCCCTCGCTTTTTCCCGTAATAGGGGTACGAGTGTGCAGCACTTGCAGTTGCTGCAGGCCGCCACTGTGGAGTCTTCTTGGTGCATTGCTTGTGCCACCGCATGCAGCGGGGGAATTAAGGTGAAATAAAGAAGAGAAACAAAGGGGTGGAAATGTTAGGGGCCTCCCCCTGGACCTCCCCAGCCAAACCCCTGTTGGCTCTCCCTGGGAGCTTGGCTGCTTGTATCCCAGCGGCCCTAGACCAGCTGGGGCAGCTTGCCCTGATGTGCTCTTACCTGCTCTGCTCTGCTCGGCGTCAGGAACCAGAATGACTGCCAGACTAATGGCAGCCAGACTAATAAACAGGAGCAGAAGGTCCAAAGGCACAACACCCATTTGGCCCACTTGTACAGGCAAATAGTTTGCTCCCAAGCCTGATTCAGGGTGCCAGTTTTAGCCCAACAACGCTCTGTCTGATTTGGGACTCCAGCACATGATGGAGTGCCTCTGTCGTGAGCGGGGGAGCCCCGCCAGCCTGGGCACTTTGGTTGCAATTAGTCACACAGACGCGAGCAATAAAACTAAATCTGTTTATTGCTAGTTATCTACAAGATTTACAACTCTACTGTTAATCAAAGAGAGAAACCTTTTTGCTAAAAAGATGTTCGCCTGAGAATAGAGATCTCTCCTCCCCTTCACGTCATCTCCTACCCCTCCAGCCGTTCCTCCCGCCTCCTTTTCAATCTGTCCATCCGGATTGGATATGAACGAATCATACGTCTTTGGGCAGCGTCCGTCATAGTCACATACCCCATCCTGCCTTCTGCCTCTGGCCCCGTCATTTCCTCTTCAGAAGAGGAGGAGGGGTTTTCGCCCTCCTCCCTCTCACAGGCTGTTTGCTCTAAAGGGCTAGGTGCTTGGGAGGGGGTCTGTGGACTCGTGACGCTTTCAGGCAGAAGCTGATTAGCCTCTATCTCTGGCTGTGTTTGATCCTCCCGGACTCTAGTAACTACTGTTACTTTCTCCTCACGAGGAGTAGTCCCTGTCATGACGACCTGCACGACACTACCCCCCTCTCCAGGATCCCCACCACCCCTGCGTGGAGGGACGGAAAGACCTCCCGGCTTGAGAGGGAAGCGAGCGTGAAAGCGACGAATGAGGGCGGGAGCATGAATGTTAGGCGCAGGTTCCCAACTCCGGTCCTCCGGGGGGTAACCCTTCCAGTGGATCAGATACTGGAGCCGGCCTCTACGGAACCGAGAGTCGAGGATGTCCTCGATTTCGAATTCTTCTTCACCGTCCACAATCACGGGCGGGGGCAGAGGTGGCAGCGACCGCAGAGGATGTGGTGGGGGCGCGGCCGACAGCAAAGACCAGTGGAAAACGGGGTGGACCTTCATGGAAGCAGGCAGACGCAACCGGAAGGCGACCGGATTGATTTGCGCAGCGATCTGGAAGGGACCAATCCTCTTGAGGGCCAACTTCCGAGAGGGAACCGACATGGGGAGGTGTTCCGTGGACAACCAGACCCACTCACCAACAGTCAGGGTCGTCCCTTGTTGCCTCCTCCTGTCAGCAACCACCTTGTATGTCTCCTTCGCTTTATCCAATTGCTGTTTCAGGACGGATTGGACGGATGCCAAATCGTTGAGAAAAGTCCCGGCTGCTGGAACAGACGAAGGAGGAAGAGACATTGGGAAAGCCCGTGGGTGGTAGCCGAGATTTGCAAAGAAAGGGATCTGCCGTGTCGAGGCGTGGGCAGAGTTGTTATAGGCAAATTCAGCCAGAGGCAGGAACGAGAGCCAATCATCCTGCTGGTAGTTCACGAAACAGCGAAGATATTGTTCCAAAGTCGCGTTAAGACGTTCAGTTTGACCATCGGTTTGTGGGTGGTGCGCCGAAGAGAGGCGCAAATCGACCTTGAGGAGCGTCAGGAGTTCCCGCCAAAAGCGAGACGTGAATTGGCTGCCTCTGTCGGAAATCACAGCAAGGGGCCACCCATGGTTTTTGTAAATATGGTGGATAAACAGGGAAGCCGTGGTTTTAGCTGAAGGCAGTCCCGTGCAGGGAATAAAGTGAGCCATCTTCGTGAAAAGGTCAGTGACCACGAGGATGGTAGCAAAGCCACTGGATCTGGGTAAATCAGTGATAAAGTCCATGGAAACCGTATGCCAGGGTCCCAGAGGCGTCTCCACGGGATGAAGGAGCCCATACGGTTTTCCGTGTTGCTGCTTGGTACGGAGGCATGTTGGACACGACAGCACGTAAGTCTTGACATCGTGGTACATCCGAGGCCACCAATAGTCTCTGGACAGTGTATGCATCGTTTTGTAAACTCCAAAGTGTCCAGCCGAGGGCGAATCATGACATCTCTGCAGAATGTTTTCCCAAAGCGATCCAGGTATGTAAGGGACGTGATCAAACAACAAGATGTCATCCTCAAAGGAGAAGCGATGTGGAAGGGTAGTCTTCCGTTTCTGGTCCATTTTCTCCTGCACGAACTGATCAGTCTTTTGTGCATGGCGTATGTCATCAGTGTATGTCAATGACAGGGAAGTAACTGCTGCAATGGAAGGCTGCAAAATCGGTGCAGGTTCCAAGTGCTCCTCGTTGTCGGGGAAATATTCAGGCTTCCTGGAGAGTGCGTCGGCCAGCAAGTTCTGGGATGGCGGGATATATTCAATGGTGAAGTTGAAGCGGGAGAAGAACAGCGCCCATCGTGCTCGACGTTGGTTAAGGATCTTCGCCGAATTGAAGTGCATCAGGTTCTTGTGATCAGTTTGTATGAGTATTTTGTGTGGAGATCCTTCCAGTAGATGACGCCATTCTTCAAGTGCAGCTTTAATAGCCAGCAGTTCTTTCTCCCAGATCGTGTAATTCCTTTCCGAGCTGGTCAGTTTGCGGGAATAAAATGCAATCGGCTTCAGATTCCCAGAGGGTCGTTGGGATGATTGTAAAAGGACAGCTCCTATGGCTTTATCGGAAGCATCAGTTTGGAGTGTGAACGGTGCGGACGTATCGGGGTGTAACAAATGGTGTTCGGAAGTAAACTGATGTTTCAATGAGATGAAAGCTGCTGCCGCACTTGGAGGCCATTTCAAAGCTCGTCCTTTGTCCTTCAATAGGTCAGTCAAAGGAGTGGTTATACGAGAGAAATTCGGTATAAATCGGCGATAGAAGTTTGCAGACCCGAGAAATCTCTGTAGTTCCTTCTTCGTGCGTGGGGGTTGCAAAGAAAGTACTGCTTGTATCTTCACTGGATCCATTTGTAATCCCTTTGGAGAAACGCAGTAGCCCAGATACATTAAAGAGGTCGTGTGAAATTCACATTTTTCGAGTTTAGAAGAAAGATGGTGGTCCCTCGTGCGTTGTAAAACTTTTCTGACGTGTTGTACGTGTGATTCAGGGTCATTGGAGAAATGAGTAAATCATCCAAATAGGCTATCATGAAGACATCGAGGAAATCGTGGAAAATCTCATTGATGAACCGGCTGAAATATTGTCCCGAATTCAAAAGCCCAAACGGCATTACACAGAATTCATAGGAGCCATATCGTGTCAAAAAGGCCGTTAAATGTTCATATCCAGGGCGTATCCAGAGCAAATTATATGCATTGCGCAAATCCAGTTTGGTAAAAATGCGTGCCTGGCCCAGGCGTTCCAAAATCTCAGATATGAGGGGCATAGTATGCCTATTTGGAATCGTAATCGCATTTAAATGGTGATAGTCGATGCAGACCCGGGGTTCATCAGAATCTTTCTTCGGTACAAGCAGTGGCATCGCGGAAGAGGGAGAAGAGGATGGGCGTATGAAACCCTTTTCCAGATTGGAGGATATAAAATCCTTAATGACCTTGAGTTCTTTGGGAGACATGGGGCGCAATTTGCCAGTCGGTAGTGTTGCTCCAGGTTGAACATGAATCTCCATGTCACATGATTGATGAGGGGGCAATTTGTCGGCTTCTTTTGGATCAAAAACATCCCAAAAATCTTGATACTGCAGTGGTAGAGCCGTGGTGGAAGTTGGTGCCAGTTTAGAAGTCACGTGAGTGGTGGTATCTGTACAGTTTTCCAAACAAAAGGCTGAGTCGAATTTTATTTGTCCTGATCCCCAAGATAGGTGGGGTTTATGTTTTACTAACCAGTCCATGCCTAGTATAATAGGGTAATGCAGGTCCTTCACCAACAAAAATGTTGTTTGTTCATGGTGTTTCCCAATTAGTAGGGTGAGTGGTGAGGATTTGAGCAGGGAGGGGCCGCCTTGCAATGGTATCTTTTGTATGGAGTCCACTTGGAGGGGAGCCTCCAATTGATTAGTTGGCACCTCTTGCATTTGGGCAAAGCTTTCATCCATAAAGGATGCTGTAGCACCACTGTCTATTAAAGCTGTGGTTTTAAGTGTGGTCTGAGGGTTTATTTGCAAAACCACATCTAGTAAAAGGTGTTGAGCCGTCGAAGTGCCCCCCCCTTGGCACCTTTGAGGAATGTGAGTGCATCCCAGCATCGCGGTGCTCAACGACGCTGGGACTGGAAGTTTCCCATCTGCTTTTTCAGTGGGCAGTTCTTTGCTATGTGTCCGGTCTGTTCGCAGACAAAGCAGCGTCTGGTGCTGCGTTGATACGCTTTATCAGTCTGTGGAATGCGAGCCTTGGCAGCTCCTATTTCCATGGGGACCGCCTCTTGTTGACTCTGGGAGGGGGTCATCGTTACGTAGTTGTCTGGCAAAAGTAACTGTGTGCTAGTTTCCGCTTGCGGGAACCATCTTGCCTGACTTGGCTGGGAGCCAAAATAGCTGCCAGGCTTAAAGCGTTTCTTCTCATTAAGCCGTGCATCCACCTTTATAGCCAGAGTCATTAGGTCTTGTAAACTTTCTGGCGTTGGACAGCGTGCCAGCTCATCCACCACTTCTTCCCTTAACCCTTCACGGTATTGCATCATTAAAGCTTCATCATTCCACCCCAATTCATTCATAATCAACTGGAACTTGGTTGTATATTCTGTTGCTGAAAATTGCCCCTGAACGAGATGCTTAATCTCTCTAACAGCCAAGTCTTTACATGCAGCCACTCCCAACAATTTATGCAGTGACTCGAGGAATTGATCAGTGTTGTTTAATATGGGGTCTTTGGCAATCATTCTGGCTGTTGCCCACCTTGCTGGGACCCCTATAAGTTGATTTATCAAAAATCCTACCTTTATCCTCCCATTGGGGAAGTCTTGAGGGCGAAGAGAGAAATACAGCTCCGCTTGGGCTCTAAAGGTGGCGAAAGTTTCCTTCCTGCCGTCGTACTTCGGGGGGGTTTCCAGTGGGCATCGTTTTACCATCACGTCTGTGTCTGTCTTTCTGGTCAGTTCTTGTAATTGGGTGTGTAAGACATCCATATCTCGTTTCAATATCTCTATCTGCTGGTTTGCCTCTTCATTCTTAGCCCTCAAGCATCGATTTTCTTCTTGCAGATTCTGAAAATCTTGCATCGTTGGCTTTGGGGCTTGCATTATGATATACAAAAAAAAATCACTTCTCTGTTCCTTATTATGTGACTTACAACCAAAGGGATTCTCAGGCGAACATTCTGTCGTGCGCGGGGGAGCCCCGCCGGCCTGGGCACTTTGGTTGCAATTAGTCACACAGACGCGAGCAATAAAACGAAATCTGTTTATTGCTAGTTATCTACCAGATTTACGACTCTACTGTTAAGCAAATGGAGGAGCCTCTTTGCTGGAAAGATGTTCGCCTGAGAATGGAGATCTCTCCTCCCCTTCACGTCATCTCCTACCCCTCCAGCCGTTCCTCCCGCCTCCTTCTCAGTCTGTCCATCCGGATTTGATATGAACGGATCATACGTCTCTGGGCAGCGTCCGTCATAGTCACATACCCCATCCTGCCTTCTGCCTCTGGCCCCGTCATTTCCTCTTCAGAAGAGGAGGAGGGGTTTTCGCCCTCCTCCCTCTCACAGGCTGTTTGCTCTAAAGGGCTAGGTGCTTGGGAGGGGGTCTGTGGACTCGTGACGCTTTCAGGCAGAAGCTGATTAGCCTCTATCTCTGGCTGTGTTTGATCCTCCCGGACTCTAGTAACTACTGGTACTTCCTCCTCACGAGGAGTAGTCCCTGTCGTGACCTCCTGCACGACAGCCTCTCGCAGCTGCGATCTCCCAGGACAGTGTAATTGGGATCTAGGGCTTGCCTCCGACTGCCACCTTGGAGGAAGGCTTGGCAGGGGTCAACAAGGAGGAGGGCCTTCTTGGTGGCAGTCCTCCAGTTATGGGGAGCAAACTCCCCATTGGTGCCTTCCTGGGCCCAACTCTGCTGTCCTTTTGGCATCAGGTCTTTATTTTATTTATTTATTTATTTAAAACATTTCTATGCTGCCCCCTTTGAACAAAGCCTCGGGGCGGCTCGCAACATATACGGCAGGGAATTAAAGCAGCTCTAGAGAGACTATTGGGGGATTATATCAGCAAGCCTCACAGGTCTTGCATCTTATTCTGTATTAGTCACTGTAGTAGTGAAACTTGATTTTTAAATTTTGTAGTATGGCTTTTGTGATGTTCTACAGTGATTTGTAACTTTTCTGTTGTGTTTTTCTTGCATGTTATGCCCTGCTGCAGACTGCTCAGGGAGCTTCTGCTATTTGGCAATCTAGAAATAAAATCAATCCAAAATAAATAAAACATCCCCCCCACCACCACCATTCTTTTCTTCAGGTCCCACCAGATGTGGCCCAGAAGCACTGGGAACATAGCTACTCATTCTCCATGCAGCACTGCAACCATGCCGTGTGGTAGGTGAACTGCTGAGTGTGAGGGAGAGGGGAAGGGGTCTTTCTGCCCTATGCTGAGGAAGGAAATGGGGTCTGTGTCCAGAAGATTGGGGGTGGGGAAGAAGTGCCTCAGAAGCTGCATTTCATCAAGTGGGACCCATGGGCCACCCAGCCCAGGAACCTGGTACACATACAACACCAACCTATGCTTTGCTGAACCTGTTTGTCAACTTACCCTGGGTTTCTCTTGAAGATGATCAAAGAACCCACTATTTGCTTTCTCATTCTTTGTTTCCCCTCCCCATTGCCCACTCCTTCCTTGGATCCCACACACCTTCATGGAAGTGTAGTCCTGGTGTGCAGGACTGGATGGTCTTTTGGGCCACTGGTGCATTTGGTAGCCTGGTGAGGCAACCCACCAACACCCTGTTGTTCTAGTTTGCTTGGAATGACATTGCACGGTTAAACAACTCGGGCCACAAGCCATGGGTGAGCAAGCCTGGCTTCATGCAGATGTGGCAGATGCAACGGGTCCAGCCTTCCCCCGGCACATGGCACTGTTCGACGTTCAGCTTCACTTGCACTTGCCTCTGTGCACCATTTGGAAGGCAACTCCAAGAGCTGCCAATAAGTTAATGGTGTCTGCAATAAAGTGGCGTGTGGGCAGCTGGCTGGCTGGGTCCTGGGGCAGCCAAGTTGGAGGAGAGCCTCCTGTGATGGCTGCATCTCCCTTCCTCTGCCAAGGAACGGGCACTGCAAGGCAGTGCAGGACGGCAAGGAGTGCTTCCAGGGCACACGACTGCGCCACTACTACATGCTGTGCGGGTCACTGCTGCGTGTGTGGAGCCGGATCGCCAGCACCATTGCTGACATCACCAACAGCAGCCACCTGCAGATCATGCGCCTCAAGACCAAAGAGAAGAAGAAGCAAGTCGGTGAGTGGCACACAGGGTGGGAGGGCTTTGTGAGCCCCAGACAGCTTTCTAGCCCCGTATTTCAGCCCAAGTTGGGGTGGTCTGGGGCAGCTTGCAAAGACACCAAGTGAAGAGGTTATGGCTGAAAAGACAGCACACCAGGGAAAAAAGAGGTGGGGGCAGTGGGGAAGTAAAACCCCAGCACCAGTTTTCAGTTCCAGTTCTGATAGGTGTTCTTTCTTTGTGGTGCTGGGGGCAATGGGAGGGGGCTTTTGATTTGAGGTGAATCTACACCAAACCCACAATGACTGAATTCTGCAGCCTGTATTCTTAAAAATAATCAAATAATTTAATCTCACTTCCCAACCAAAAATATTCCTGGAATGCCTTGCATAGAATCCTGCTGGATGGCTTATGTTTTAAAAAGACACAGGGCACAAGGAAAAAGGGATAGGGAAGGAGAAGGAAAAATGATGTGGTCCTTCAGCAGGACTTCTCACAACTCCCTCTGTACCACTGGCTGGGATTTGAACAGCTTGGACAGATGATTGGGAGGTGTTGTGCCATTTCTGGCTTGACATAATTCTGCCATCATTTTCCTGAGCATCTCTTGAGGCTCCTGCAGCCAGTGGCCTGGAATGTGGAGTGGGCAGCACTTGAGAGTCCCCAAGCCAGGCTGTGGCAAGAGGCTAACTTGAGTCATTTCTCCCCACATCCACAGGCATCAAAATCCCCGAGAGATGTGTCCAGCAGGTGCTGAAGGAACTGAAGCAGATGGACGAGAGTGTCAAACAGAAGCAGAGCCAAGCCCTGGCAGTAGCCGCGGCAGGGCTCAGCCTGCGGTACCCTCTGCTCCCCCCACAGGACCACAGCCAGGCCATGGGGGGCACAGTCTTTCCACCCCCCCAGCAAGATGAGGTCTTGGACCCGATCTACAGCCCCACTCTCCCAGAGTTCTGGACTGAGGTGCCCCCTCTGCAGCCACCGCTGCTGCCTTTGCACTGCAGCTTCTACAGTGCAACCAGCTTGGTGGCGGACATGAACCTCAGCTCTGCCTCACAGCTGGAGCATGTGCCCCCAGCCCTTCCCTCCTTGGACGACTTCTCCTCACCCACCGTGAACTACAGGGAGGTCTTGGAGGAGATGCTGAGCTTGCTCAATGTGGGGCCTGAGGACCATGCGCACCCCACACACAGGCACCCCAGTGTCATCCAGTTTGCCGCTGGCCCCTTTTCTAACCTCTAGGACATGCTGGTGTTGGTGGGATGGGGGCCCAGGAACCCTCTTTGGACTGGATGTTGTGGATGTGTGTTTTTTTAAGTACCTGTTTGCAATAGACCACTTCTACCTTTTTAACAAGGATGGGCAGAGAAAACCTTAATGAAAACAAAGTCTATTTATATATGATATACAGTCAACATCTGTACTAAATTTATACATAGATATCTATCTCTCTATATATCAATGCATTATGTACAAAGTAGAACTTTGGGGGGGAGTGAGTGGGGGGTGGGGATGACTACCTGGGGTGGGAGGCTTAGGCACCTTATACATCCCCTCACCCAGCCTGCTGCTGCTTCTCATCCCACACACCCCAAAGAAGGGCCTCCCCTGCCTTGCCCCAACACAAACTACTGAGTTTGGAAAACTGGGTGCTTTTTATTTTCCCCCACCCCCTTTCTCTCCAACTTGTTGAGAGGGAGCACAATTTCAATCTGTGACAGCAGGGAGTGAGAGTTTTGTGGCTGTTAATTTGGTCAGCCTTCCCCATGCAGTGCCCTTCAGATAAGCTGGGTGGAGAATGATGGGAACTACACTCCAGCACTAATTGAGAACTGCCGCACAGCAGAAGGTGGACCTAGGGTTTTCGTGGGTTTGCATGAGAGTGGTATGTAATGACTTGCTGTGATCTGAAATCCATACATTCTTTTCTACTAGTTTCAGTGAGGATGGTGGGGAGGGGGGAATCCCAAAGTTTCTAGACCTCATGGAGGTAGGGAAAAACGTGGCAGCATTTCAGAAGCTGGAACATTGCAATGGTTTGGGTGATTTCTTGACGCTGGGCACCACTTCCTGTAACTTTCAGGAGCATTTTTAACCACACAAAAGCGTGCCTCTTCTCCAAGCATGCCATTTTGGGCAGGGTGACTCTTAAAGAAGTTACAGTGGTACCTTGGCTCACGAACTTAATCCGTTCCAGGACTCTGGTCATGACCCAAACTGGTCATGAGCCAAGTCCAATTTCCCCATAAAGGTCAATGTGAATAAGGTCAATCCGTTCTGCAACTATTTTTTTACTCACAAAAATTTGAAGCAAAGTGACAAAGAGCAACAAAGATTGTGGCCATCTCCCCCCCCCCCCAGCGATCGTGCGGGGGGGGAGAGGGGAGATGGGCACGATTGCGGGTGCGCTGGGGGGGGGGCGGGTGCGCTCGGGCAGGGATCACAGGTGCAATCGTGGCCATCTCCCCCCCCCACACACACAACCGCAATCGCACCCGTGCAGGGAAGGTGGGCGCGCTCGCGATCGTCACCCGATGCAGAGTTTGTGACCTGCGGCAAAATTTTTATGAAATTTCTGTTTGCGACCTGATTTGCTCATGAACTGAGGCGTTTGTGAGCCGACGTACCACTGTATTTGTTTCTCTGCGCGTGCACATGTGTGTGGGGGGCATTTCCCAAGCTCACAAAACCAGGTGAAGTTGTGAGTTTTCTGTCAGTTTTCAGGAGATGTTACCAGTCTGTATTGGGGAGAGTCTGTTGTTTGTAGACCCCCAGAAAACAGCTCCTGTCGTACAGGAGGTTGCACCAGACTTTCATCCTAGACAAAGCTCAGTATACCACCCTGGCGGCTCAAACCTTCACTCTGAAGTCCTTCAGTCGGTATCAATGGAAACAGGTTTTCCCCCCAAACTTAGATGTTGGGAGACCAAAGTGCATAGGGAAAGTAAAGCTTCCCTCCCCACCCAGGATCCTTCTGGAAATCCCACATCCACCTTTTGACACCAACAGAAAGATTTTTTTCAGCTAATGGCTTTCATCGCATGGGAAGAAAGCTCCAAGCAGAGGCAGAGCCACCCCACATCACTCACCACTCTCATCACTGGAGCTCAGCCAGTCTGGGGGAGATGGGACAGGTGTGGGGCTTCTGACCCACTGGTCTCAGGCCTAACCAGCAGCAGTCCCTGTCTGGATCAGCAGCTGCCAATCCTTCCCTCTCCAGCTGCACTGGTCCTTAAATTGCCCCATCTGTGGCAACTGAGCTGAGAAGAAAACCCCTGGCATTGACGAACCGATTTGGGAATGGGACTCCTGTCTAGCCATCTCTGGTCAGTGCTGCATCAGCATGAGGAAACAAAAGGGAAGAGGGCCACCTTCTAACATGCCACCACCACTCATGTTCTTTGTTTCTATATTTTTAAATAGCCAATTTAAAATTTAAGTTTTGAAATTTTCTGCCAAGTGGGCATTTTTCTCACCTAGCCTCCCTCCTCCAAATCTAACTGGTGGTTGAACTCTACAGCCAACACCCCTAGTTTGCAAACCTTGGGCTAACACTTTTTTAAATGCCTGGTATTTCCATTTCAATCTCGAGGCCTCTGTTTTATATCAGCCCTGCTGTTTCCCTGCCACTTACCACAGACCTCAAGTACATGTTGCACAAAATCAAAAGCCACCAGTGTGGAGTTTTGGTGCTTCGAATGTATTCTGAGCAGCAGTTCCCTTCCCACCCCCAAAAAGTCTTTTGTTTTTGAAAGAAAAGCTAAGTTGCTAGGCCTTATAATTTTAATGACCCCATGGGCAAACAGAAGCTGTGCATGTGTGACCAAGCAGAAGGGAGGGGAGGGGAGGGGAGGTTTCTTTTCCTTTTCCCCCATTGCATGTCCAGAAGTGGGGTGCAAATAAGTTATGCTAAACCAAATCAATTATGCAAATATGCTGTGTGCATAATAGAGGCGGGCAGAGGTTTTTATCCCGTTTTGTAAGCCCCCTCAGGCAGGGACTCACAGCATTTCTGCAGTCCCTTAGCCTGGCATGTTGTCTGTTGATGTTAGGCTTAAATATTATAGTAGCCACAATAAATCCAGATATTCTGCTTTTAACTGGTTAGTGGACTGTAGCAGCAGAAGAAAGAAAAAGGTTAAAACTCAGGAAAGCTGATCAGAAGGTGGCCTTGGCTGGCTCCACATCCCTGAGATTTTTCCCAAATATCTTCAGAGTTGTATGTGGTTACTTTAGGTTTGTTTTACTTAAAAAAGAAATATATACAATTTCCCACTCTATGTTCCCTCCATTTTCTTGTCAGGAAATTAGAACTTACTATGGTAATATGTAATAGCTACTTTTTAAACTAAATTTATTACTGCTTATTATATTTGATCGTATGTATTTTAATGGAAAATATTTTCCTCTCTTCTCCTTCCCCCTGTTGGCACTTTCTAACCATTTCCTTTGTCTGCTTATTATTTTTTTCTATGCATATTTATAATTGGAACTGTATATATGTAAAAAAAAGAAAGAAAGAAAGAAAGAAAGAAAGAAAGAAAGAAAGAAAGAAAGAAAGAAAGAAAGAAAAGAAAAACCAACCCCAGTAAGCAACAATGGGGGTGGGGCAGGGGGAGAAGGTTCTGTTTTTTGTTGAAAATGTGCCTTTTGACTAATGATTCCAAGATTTTCTATTTGCATCAGAAGGATTAAAATGTTTGCATTTCAACTTGGTGCAAGAGGATCGGGGAGCCAAAGGTTTTTGCGTCTGTATATGTGTGTGTGTGTTACAGAAGAGGCACACCATTATGGGTGGCTGAGTGGGTACTTGCCATTCTGCTCTGTCTGCTGGGAGTCCCATATTCAGCTTCCAGCAGGCTCTTCATGTATGGCAAAGAAAAGGTCACTGCCTGAAACTCAGGTGGGGGAGCCTCTGGTATTGACACTTCTGGGCTAGCCGCACCGAGCTTCCTGTTTGTTCCTGATTCAGAACCATGAAGGCTAGAATCCTGCTGTACTTTTTAGGGGCAGAGCTGTGGCTCCCCTGCTTTGCATGCAGGAAGGACCCAAGTTTGATCCCAGCAGCATCTTCAGGTAGGGTTGGGAAGAAGTCCTGCCTACAGCCTGGGGAGTCCTTTCTGGTGGTCACTGCCAGCACCATGAGCTAGATGGAGTGAGGGGCTGGCCCAGCATGAGGGAACTTCCTAGGCTCTTATGGGACAGGAAGTTTATTTTGTCTTGATGGAAAGTTCAGCAGCAGAGCATGCACTTGGCATGCAGGGAGTTTGGTGTTCAGCCCTTGGCATCTCCAGGTTGGGCTGGGTGAGCCCTAGATCAATTGGCACAAAGCAGTTTTCTATCTCAATCTGCTCTTTATATGTGAGGGCTGGAATCCTACTTTCATTTGCAAAGGTCCATCACTCCAGCCTGCTTGAGGTGCATTGTCTGTCTAAAACCCGGGACTGCTCAGCCCCTTCTTTCTCAGGGCATGGCTTACTTGCCTCTGCTGCAGCAAGCGTGGTGGAAGAGCGGTCAACTAGTCCATGCCTGGTGCTGGCAACCTCCTGCCTCCAGTTTCAGTAGATTATGCTGCCTTTCCCATAGGAGAAATGTGGAGAGGGTGATGGACTGTGTGCCCTGCCATGCCTTCTGCCTTTCTTCCCTGCCCCCAGCTCTCTTCATCTTTGCAACCTCCTTTTTTTTGGCGGGGGGGGGGGGGAGAGTAGGTTTGGCCAAGAGGCTGTGGCCCAGGCTTGCCTCCAGCTTCATGGACAAGTAGAGAATTCAAACTCAGGACAGCCCTTCCTTTTCAGGGGGCCAGGAAAAGCAAGGAATTGGCCTGGGTTACAAAGCAGGACAACACTTCCATGCCATTCCTGTAACTGCTGGATTTATTATTCTGATCGCCCTTAGGAAATTGGGGTACGCTCATTTTCTAATTTCTTCATATTACCTTTGAGTCAGGATTAAGGGGAAGGAGCAAGGCCTGGCCAAGGACCCAAGCAGGAAGTTTAAAAGGAGTGTGCTGTGTGGGGCAGGGGAAGATTTTTGGCAGCTTTCTCTGGGCCTCTCAAACCCAGAATGGCTGTGCTGAGCACATTATGAGGCCACCCTACCAGAAGCAAGTGCTCCAGACTTCCTAGATGTTGAACTCCCAACTCCTATCAACCCCGGATCAGTATGGCCAATTGTTTGAGATGGTGGGGCCTATCACCCAAAACACCTGGAGGGCTCTAGGTTGGGGAGGGCTGCATTCCAGAGACATGGGACCCCTGGGTGCCCCAATGCATTCTTGCACCCCTCTGTTCCAGAGCAACTAGACAGTCAAACACCCAGCCATGTAGGAGACAGGACTGGCTATCCACCAGTCCCCAAGAAATTGAGTTTCTTGTGAAGCTCCAAGACTGGGAATCGGCCTCAGCCAAGAGGAAAAGGAGCACAGCTTGTGCCATATGTGCTTTCCCTTCCTCTCTACAGAGCCGGGAGTGAAGTATGGGGCAAGAGAAGCAGTCACTGAAGGGGCAGAGCAGATGTGCTGACTGAAGGCTGTTGGGTTCAGGTGCAGCCCTTGGAATGAGTAGGCAGAAAGAGCTTGTCTCAGAGAGAAATACGCCACACTGATTTTGAGGAGAAACAAACTTTTTTATTACTACAAAGCTGACAGGCACTACAATCCGAGTGCATCTAAGTGCCTGGCTAGGCCTCACCCCCCCATCCCCAAGCACCTGCCATGTTTTTTCAGGCCAGCCTCACCAAACAGGCTTGGCTTAGAGGGTGGCCATCACTCAGGCAGTGTGATGTAGGGAGGGAGAGGAGCTGCTGCTGGGCAAGGACAGATCCATTCGGAGGGGAGCCAGACCTACAGGTAAGGGGACAGGTCCTCTTGATGACCTGAGAAGGAAGAAGAAATGGTGAGGGGGCAGGGAGAATGAGGCCTCTTCCCACCACTTGGCCCTTGCATAGCTGGGGTGGAAGGCTGAACCAACAGCAGCAATGCCTCCCCTTTGAGCCACAGAATGAACCTGAAATGCTGCCCTGCCAAATTGGGACTCCATCCCAACATGGAGTAGCTGGAGCAAAAGCCTCACGCTGCCTTGTGGAGCAAGGAGGCCCACACAACCGAGTGGGACGAGGGTCACTACAGTGGTTATTCAGGCTTTGGGGACTGGATGGTTTGTGGCTGTGGGGGGAGTATGAGGAAGGGGTGATCCAAGGCACGGGGGGGGGGGAGGCAGTGCAGAGGCTGCTGGTGGGGTGAGGGGGAACAAAAGGAGGTGCTCAAGTGCAGGGAATGTTTGGACTTTAATGGGGAGCCTTGTCTAACTTGTGGGTAGCATGTGCACTTGACAGGCCTTCCTCTGCTTGCTTGCTGGCTTCTCCAGTTGAAAGGAGGGGAGAGAAAAGGCCCTCTGCAGCCTAAAACCCCTGCAGAGTTGCAGCTGATCAGAGTGACCATACTGGGTGACCCTGACCCTGACCTGACATAAGGTAGCTTTCCATAGCCAACTTCTGATTTTAAGAAGGGATTTTTGCAAGTTCTGGCTGATCCCGATTTACACTGAATCAAGTCTGCTGGAAGGAGTGGTCTTCCTGCTCCCTCCTTTCCATGGTAACCCCTCCAACCCTCAGGAACATCTACATAGCCAGGAATCCTTGCACTGAGTGGTAGGAAAGGGAATCCCTCAAATCAGGCAGATTTTGTCAGGGGACCAGCCAAAAGCAGCATCCCTTCCTTTCATGGAGGGCACAGCCTGGATGAAAGCTCAGGACTGGGAATCGCCAGTACAGCATGTTCCCTGCTTGACATGAATTTGTACAGAATCCCAGCATCTGCCCCCACGGCAGCCCCAAAGTAAATCGGAAGCCCCACAGCAGTGGCACCACACTACCGATCCCTCTGCCAACGTCGGCACCATTTTTATAGGCTCTCTGCACTCCAGGCAAAAGTAAAACAGGCAGCAGCTTACCAAGGGGTCATCCATCAGACTGTATCTTTTCACCACCTTGCCCTCCTTGTTAATGAGCAACTGCTGGATGAAGAGAAGGGAAAGCCAATGAGTCACAGAAACATTTGTGGCTTTGCTGGTGCAGGGTGACCAGCGACCCTGGCTATGGGGCATCTGTTAAACTTGCAAAGACCCACCTTTCTGAAGTTTGGTGGGAAAAAGAAAGAAACCAAGCCATTTAATCCCAAGATCAAGGGCTCCAGACAGGCGCAACCACCCACAAGAATTGGGGCAGGCCACCTGCAGCCCTACAACTCCCAGCATCCCCTGTCCATTGGTTTTCTGGCTAGGGCTGATGGGAGTTTGACTCCCAAAGGCACTTTGGCCTACAACCAGCCCTCCCTTGAACTAGAATAAAGCCAACTTTCAGGGTCCCAAATGTGAACCAGGCTGCTAACCAAGACCAATATGTTTTCCTGCTATTTTGGTTTGTTCTGCACAATTCCCCTCTCTTAGGTTTATTCTTAGTGTATTTTCTGATTTTAACAGATTGTACACCATCCAGGGCAATTCAGTCATTGGGTGGTTGAAAAACACTGTAAAGGTACAGCCCTATCCCTATTTAAACCTTGCCTGCCCAGAAGGGTACAATCTTAAATGAGGGGGCACAGAAGGGAGGTGGAGGGAAGAAAAAATAAACCTAAGGGTGCAATTCCAATTCTATTTAGAGCAAAAAATGTTCTCTAACCCCTAACATTCCCCAGCCAGGTAAGTACAACTTTTTGTTGTCTAAACATGCATCATATCACACCCTTAAATAACCCTGCTCCAAATTTCTGCTCCTGTGGCTACATACTGGGGAGTTCAAGTGCCCACGTCCCTTGCCCTGGGAGGAAGCAGAACTCAGCAGTAAGAGAGGCTGGCCCAGGTTCTTGCTCTCTTCTGCTAGAGGGTTCCCATTTTTTTTTTTTTTACAAAAGGATTCTGAGGAGGAAAGATCGATCAGCAAGAGACTTGCACCACCCTTAAACCTTCCCCAGCTAGAGTTCCCATCATCCCCGACCAACAGTTGAGTTCACAAAGCTACTCTTGCCAGGGCACACACTCACTGGACACCAAGCTAAAAATAATTCAAATGTATGCATAAATAAAGAATAATAGGCAAAAAGATGGCATTAACTGGCCCAGCAGCAATCACTCTACTGTACTGAACACTGAAGTAAAATTCCAGCCCTTGTATTCATAGAATCCCAGATGATGCAAGTACATTAGGTGCAAAGTGGTGGTCTATAAGGCACTTCCCTTTTTGTCTTCTACTAAAACTTGGAACCCCTTCATGGATCACTGCCTTGTCGTGGCGAAGGGGCTTGCATAGCGCAATGAAGCTGTGAGCTCTGCCATGCAGGGCCACCCAAAATGGACAGGTCATAGCAGAGAGCTCTGACAAAACGTGATCCACTGGAGAAGGAAATGGCAACCCACTCCAGTATCTTTGCCATGAAAACCCCATGGACATGAAAACCAAAAGGCAAAACGATATGACACCGGAAGATGAGCCCCTCGGGTCAGAAGGTGTCTAATGTGCTACTGGGGAAGAGCAGAGGGCTAGTACTAGAAGCGCCAGAAAGAGTGAAGCGACTGGGTCAAAGCCGAAAGGACGCTCAGTTGCCGATGTATCTGGTGGTGAAAGGAGAGTCCGATGCTGCAAAGATCTGTACTCCATAGGAACCTGGAATGTAAGACCCATGAATCAAGGCAAGCTGGATGTGGTCAAACAAGAAATGACAAGACTGAACATCGACTAATAGATTTAGTTTTATTGCTCTTGCAAGTGTGGTTAATTATGACCAGAGTGACTGGGCCCCCAGCCCATGAAACCTTCATAGTCAATAAAAGAGTAGGAAAAGCAGTACTGGGATACAATCTCCAAAATGACAGAATGATCTCAGTTCGAATCCAAGGAAAACCATTCAACATCACAGTAGTCCAAGTCTATTCCCCAACCTCTGATGCTGAAGAGGCTGAAGTTGACCGGTTCTATGAAGGCAAACAACGCCTTCTAGAATTAACACCAAAAAATGATGTCCTTGTCATCATGGGGGATTGGAATGCTAAAGTAGGAAGCCAAAAGATAACCGGAATAACAGGCAAGTTTGGCCTTGGAGTACAAAATGAAGCAGGGCACAGGCTGGCAGAATTTTGTCAAGAGAATACGATGGTCATGGCAAACACTCTTTTCCAACAACCCAAGAGACGACTCTACACATGGACATCACCAGACGGTCAACACAGAAATCAGATCGATTATGTGCTCTGCAGCCAAAGATGGAGAAGCTCTATACAGTCAGTAAAAACTAGACCAGGAGCTGACTGTGGCTCAGATCATGAGCTTCTTGTTGCAAAATTTAGGCTTAAATTGAAGAGAGTAGGGAAAAACACTAGGATTTCGAAGAGGCAGAGGAACTATAGATCAAATACCAACATATGCTGGATCATGGAGGAAGCTAGGGAGTTCCCAGAAAAGCATCCACTTCTGCTTCATTGATCATGCTAAAGCCTTTGATTGATTGATCACAACAAATTGTGGTAAACTCTTAAAGAGATGGGAGTACCAGACCATCTTATTTGTCTCTTGAGAAACTTGTATGCTGGTCAAGAAGCAACAGTGAGAACTAGACACATTTCTCTCTTTTTTTATAAGTTTTATTCAAAATTTTAGTCCTAAAAGCAAAGAAAAACTAAAAACAACATCAATCATCAAAAACATCAAGCCTGCTGGGTCAGCCCCCACATTTTTTTTTCCATTTATGATAACATAGAAACAATCTATACGAAGTCCCGTTTCTCTAGCCAGTAATAAAAAGAGTCCCAAGTTTGATAGAAATCAGTATCTTCTTTCTCCTTCAATGACAAAGTCAATCTATCCATTTCTGCACAGTCCAAGATCTTTTTTAGGATCAGTTCGTCGGTGGGTAGTTCTTCACTTTTCCAGTGTTGAGCAAATGCAATCCTTGCCGCAGTAATTGCATGCAGAATCAAGTACATTGCTTGATTACTAATATCAGCAGGTATAATGCCTAATAAGAAAATTTCAGGTTTAACAGCTAAAGATTTTTGTAACATTTCCTCAAGCCATTTATGTATTTTAATCCAATACTTTTTTGCATTATCATGGGGAATTATAGACGGGGAAGGACATGGGGAATTATAGACTGGTTAGCCTTACGTCCATTGTAGGAAAAACAATGGAAAGGCTCATAATAGAGAGAGAGCTAGTGATGCTAGATAGGGAAGGGAGGCTGACAGCCACACAACACGGCTTCCGCAGAAACAGGTCCTGCCAGACAAACCTTGTGGAATTCTATGACAAGGTTTCGAGATGGCTAGATGGAGGGGATGCAGTGGATGTGGTATGCCTGGATTTCAGCAAGGCCTTTGACAAAGTGCCCCATGATATCCTGGTGGAGAAACTGAGGAGTTTTGGGATACACCAAAGCACTGTCCGGTGGATTAGGGCATGGTTGACTGACCGAAAGCAGAAGGTAACCATTAGCGGGGAATCGTCGGGATGGCAGCCAGTGACAAGCGGGGTCCCCCAGGGCTCTGTCCTGGGGCCAATCCTGTTCAATCTTTCAATCCGATCCTGTTCAATTGCTTTTGGCCCTGGCCTCTTGGCAGAGCGGCAGAGCAGCAGAGGCACAGGCTGGGAGAGAGCGCTGGGTGGCCAGGGGACTGGCACAGGCAAGGGAGGAGCTGGGCAGGTGGGAGCAGAGGTCCGGGAGCAGCAGAGAGGGAGGGGGTGGGCCAGAGAGCGAGAGCAGCCAGGGGGAAGCAGGGGGCAGGGCCACTGGCCGGAGGGACTGAGCAGGCCCAGCTCAGCTGTTGGCGTCGTCCCTTGTCTGCGTCCCTGAGCTGCGGTCCGGATGGTCCAGAGACTCCCTTCCCGGAGACACAGAGGGTTGTTTGTTTGATTGTTCGTTTTTGTTTTGTTTTGTTTGTGTGTTTTTGTTTTGTTTTGTTTTGTTTGCGCTTTGCTTTGCTTTGTTGTGCTTTGTTTTTTCTTCCAATTTAAATTTAAGTTTATTTTCTCCTTGTGTGTGTGTGCAAGTGGGGTTTTTGCCTGGGAGAACTGGGCGAGTGAGAGGAACTGCAGGACTAACAAGGCAGGGGACCAAGGTAAGGTCTCGGAAGGGTTACAGATGGCAGACCAGGAGATGGCCTTGGCGGGAGTCACGAGTGTTGCTGTCCGCTGCGAGAGCTGCGACATGTTTGCCCTTCTCCCCCAGGAGAGGCAGGGATACACTTGCCCTCGGTGCAAGATGGTGACCCTGCTAGAGGAGGAGGTGAGGTGCCTGAGGGCCGAGAGAGCTCTCCGGGCCCCCCCGGAGCAGCCCCCCTCTGGACAGAGGGCTGAGGGAGAGGCCACGGGAGGAGCAGCTGCGGAGACATGGAGGCATGTCACCCACACGAGGAGGAGGCCAGCACGGCCTCCTCCTTCTCCTGGCACCAATCTGGAGCTGGGAAACAGGTTCTCTCCGCTTGGGGAGGCTGGGGCTGACGAGGCCTCGGGGAACCAGCAGGACCCCCAGCCTGGGACATCAGGCGGCAAGGGAGCCACTGCAGGAGAGGCAAGGACCAGGGCACGGCTGCCCACCAGCACCGGGAAGGTATGGCAGCAGGTGATTGTTGTTGGGGACTCCCTGCTGAGGGGCACTGAGGCGGCGGTGTGCCGCCCCAGCCTGGAGACAAGCGAGGTTTGCTGCCTGCCGGGCGCACGCATCCGGCACGTGAAGGACAGAGTGGAGCGTCTTGTTCGCTCCGGGGGTCACCAGCCACTCCTGGTGATCCATGTGGGCACAAACGACGTGGCCAGGCAGGGGGTGGTCGGGATCACCAGGGACTTTTCAGCCTTGGGGAAGAAACTCAGGGAGCTGAAGGCCCAAGTGGCCTTCTCGTCAATCTTACCTGTCCGGGGATTTGGGCCAGGAAGGGACAGGAGGGCCTCTGAGGTGAACGACTGGCTTAGGGTGTGGTGCCAGAAGGAACGCTTCGGGTTCCTCGACCACGGCACCCGGTTTCTTGCCAATGGACTTCTGGCAAGGGATGGGTTACACCTCACGAGGATGGGGAAAAGGTCCTTTGGAGATGCTCTAGCGAGCTTCGTCTGGAAGACTTTAAACTGAGCCAGTGGGGGGGGGTTCAGGCCCCCCAGTAACGTGTCTGCACTGGACAAGTGTGCGGGGAGGATCGAGGCTCTGGGAGCAGGGCTTTAGAGATACTGCAGGGACTGACAGGACTTCTACAGAGAGGGGCCAGGTACCAGGGAGGATGGGAGGAAGGAGGATGCTGGGCACTCCAAAGAAAGGAAGCGGTGGGAAGGAGTTGAGGTGCATGTACACCAATGCTAGGAGCATGGGTAATAAGCAGGAAGAGCTTGAAGCTCTCCTGGGAATAGGAGGATATGATCTGGTGGGAATCACAGAAACTGGGTGGGATGAAAGGCAAGTCTGGAATGTAAACATAGAAGGGTATCCCCTTTTTAGAAAGGACAGGAAGAGAAAGAGAGGTGGGGGTGTGGCTTTGTACGTCAGGGAAGGGATAGGATGCAGTGAGATAGAATGCAGCACAGATGGGGATTTGGTAGAGGCAGTCTGGGTGAAACTTAGGGGTTTTGACAGGGAAAGAGACCTGACAGTGGGGGTATGTTATCGCCCTCCAGGTCAACTTGAGACCCTGGATGATGTCCTGACAGGCCAGATTCTAAGGATATCTCGGGGGAGAGACACAGTAATTATGGGGGATTTCAATCTCCCGGATATTACTTGGGAGACTCACTCGGCGGTGACAGCCAGGTCACGTCGCTTCCTAGAAGCTCTAGAGGGTGGGTTTTTCACACAGAGGGTCCGAGAGGCGACGAGGGGGGGAAACATCCTGGACTTGGTCTTGACCAATAGGGAGGAGCTGATAGATGAAGTACAGATTAGGGGGGCTCTGGATGCGAGTGATCACTCCATCCTTTGCTTTGAGATCAGGGGACTGGGGCCGTGCAGCAGGGTGAGCACTAGAAGCTGGGACTTCAAGAGGGCCAACTTTGGCCAACTGAAGGCCAGACTGGGGAAAGTCTCCTGGGATAGGTTACTGGAAGGTAAGCGAGTTGAGGAGGGGTGGATGGCACTCAAAAGGGAGGTTTTGGAGGCACAAGCCCTGACAATACCTCTAGTCAGTAAGGTGGGGAGGCGGAGGAGAGTGCCGCCATGGATGCGAAAGGAGGTGGTTAGAGGAATTAGATACAAGAGGAACCTCCTTAGGAAATGGGTACTGGGGCAAATAGACAAAAGGGTCTATCGGGAGGAGGAGGCCCATTGCAGAAGGATTCTTCGCAAGGCTAAGGCTGATTATGAGCTGAGACTTGCCAAGAATATCAAGAGCAACAAAAAGGGCTTCTTTCAGCATGTAAATAGGAAAAGGAAGGGGAGACAAGTGGTGGGACCACTAAATAAGGAGGAAGGAGATCCAGTGACTGACATGAGGGAACAGGCACAGATGCTAAATGACTATTTTGCCTCTGTGTTCTCCCCAAAGCAGGACGGGGATATCCGTATAGGAGATTAGATGAGGCTGGGGACTTAGGGGCAGAGATTAGAGTCACCCCCCTTGAAGTCGAGGGGCTCCTCAGGGCATTGGACATTACAAAGGCGCCAGGCCCTGACGGGTTACACCCGAGAGTACTTAGAGAGTTGGCAGGGGTTCTCTCATGCCCGCTGGCCTCCATTTTTGAGGCCTCGTGGAGAACGGGTGAAGTTCCAGAGGACTGGAGGGTGGCATCGGTGGTCCCAATTTTCAAAAAGGGTAGTAGGAAGGACATGGGGAATTATAGACCGGTTAGCCTTACGTCCATTGTAGGAAAAACAATGGAAAGGCTCATAATAGAGAGAGATCTAGTGATGCTAGATAGGGAAGGGAGGCTGACAGCCACACAACACGGCTTCCGCAGAAACAGGTCCTGCCAGACAAACCTTGTGGAATTCTATGACAAGGTTTCAAGATGGCTAGATGGAGGGGATGAAGTGGATGTGGTATACCTGGATTTCAGCAAGGCCTTTGACAAAGTGCCCCATGATATCCTGGTGGAGAAACTGAGGAGTTTTGGGATACACCAAAGCACTGTCCGGTGGATTAGGGCATGGTTGACTGACCGAAAGCAGAAGGTAACCATTAGCGGGGAATCGTCAGGATGGCAGCCAGTGACAAGCGGGGTCCCCCAGGGCTCTGTCCTGGGGCCGATCCTGTTTAATCTTTTCATTAACGACATGGAAGAAGGGGTGAACAGTCTGCTGATCAAATTCTCAAATGACACTAAAACTGGAGCAGTGGCCACAACTGAGGAGCAGGTACTCCAGAACCAAAAGGATCTGGACAGACTATGGAAGTGGGCAGGAGACAACAGGATGGCGTTCAATGTGGAGAAGTGCAAGGTCTTGCACTTGGGGCATAGGAATAGCTGTCATAAGTACAGGTTAGGTGACAAGTGGCTGGAGAGCAGCACTTGTGAAAGGGACCTCGGGGTACTGGTTGACCGCAGGCTAAACATGAGCCAGCCGTGTGATGCGGTGGTCAAGAGGGTGAACGCCACCCTTGGTTGCATAGCCAGAAGTGTGGCTTCTAGATCAAGAGAGGTATTACTGCCACTCTACACGACTCTGGTGCACCCACAACTGGAGTATTGTGTTCAGTTCTGGGCCACTCATTACAGGAAGGATATAGCCAGGTTGGAGTCAGTGCAGCGTAGGGCCACAAGGAAGGTGGCTGGTTTGCAGGGGATGCCGTATGAGGCAAGACTGAGGGAACTGGGTCTCTTCAGCTTGGAGAAGTGGAGACTCAGAGGGGATATGTTGGCAACATACAGGTATGTGAGGGGGTGTCACATGGAGATGGGTAGAGACCTGTTCTCCCCTGCAGAGGAAGGCAGGACGCGCTCCAATGGAGCAAAGCTCAGGGAGCCAAGGTTCAATTTGGATGCCAGGAAGCACTTCCTGACAGTTAGGACCCCGAGGGCGTGGAATGGGCTTCCACGGGAGGTCATTGAGGCCCCATCGGTGAGGGTGTTCAAAGACAGGCTGGACATGCACATGGTGGGCATGTCATGAGCGGAGCCGACTGGTGCCGGAGGTCAGACTAGATGGCCCGGGAGGCCCCTTCTGACTCACTCTGTTTCTATGTTTCTATTATCGGAAGTCCACCACATAAGATAGAAAGTACCCAATTTATGTTTACATTTCCAACATGCATTTGACATATTTGAAAACATCTTGGCTAATCTATTTGGCAACAGATACCATCTATAAAACATTTTATACAGGTTTTCTTTATCCGAAGTTGCTAATGTTACTTTAATACTTCTTTCCCACAGCTTTTGCCATTTCTCTAACTCAATATTATATCCAAAGTTTTGTGCCCACATTATCATAGTTTCCTTAACCTGTTCATCTTCCATTCTCCTATCGAGTAAGAAATTATATAGTCTTTTAATCATTTTCTCATCTGATTTAAGCATCACCTGATCACATTCTGTTAAGTCCTTATAAAAAACCCCACGTTTTATAGTCTTTAGCATATCTCGATTGTATCTGCAGCTTATGCCACCAAGAGATATTAGATCCTTGTTCTTGTGTTTCTTGATTCAATTTCAACCCTCCATCATTATCCTAAATGTCATCATATCTTATGATCCCTTCAAAGTTCAGTGCATTTGGATATGCCAAAGCTTCCATAGCTGAAAGCCATCTTGGTAATTTATTATACAATTTTGTCTTTAACTTTTCCCACATCGACATTAATGATTTCCTAATATAATGATTTAAGAAGCAACCATGTACCTAACACTTTTCATACCACATATAAGCGTGCCAGCCCATTTGCAAATCATGCCCTTCAAGATACAAAATTCCCTTATTTCTTAAAGTTCTCCATTCTTTTAGCCATGTTAACACAGAAGCTTGATAGTACCAAGCTTAGATAGTCAGGGAGACCAAAGCCCCCATTCTATTTAGCCTCCTGAAGTATTTTTAATTTAATCCTTGGTTTTTTCTTTCTCCATATAAATCTTGAAATTTGAAAATTTAAATCATCAAAAAAACTTTCTATCAATTTTTATGGGAATCATTTGGAATAGAAACAAAAGCTTTGGTAATATATTCATTTTAACTAGTGCTATTCTTCCCAGCAAAGATAATTGCAAATTAGCCCATTTTTCCAAATCACTCTTAACATCCTTCAATAGTTTGTCATAACTGTCTTCTTTCAGAGTGGTACACTTGACTGTAAGATAAATTCCCAAATATTTAACCTTTTTAACTATCTGCAAGTCTACTTGTTCCTGCAGAGTTTTCCTCTGGTCCTGTGTAAATTTTTTTACTAACAGTTTAGTCTTTTCTCTATTTATTTTCATCCCAGTAACCTCGCCATATTCTTCAATCCTTTGTAGGAGTTTAGGCATCGTTGCAAAGGGTTCCTCCATTATGAAAACTAGATTATCTGCAAATGCTTGCAATTTATAGCTTTCATCTCTGATTCTAGTACCTTTAATGTCCATATCATCCCTGATATTTCTGTTTAACACTTCTAAGATCAATATAAACAACAGAGGTGATAGCGGGCATCCTTGTCTTGTACTCTTTTGGATATCTATAATATTTGTGAATTCTCCATTGATTATAATCCTAGCAGACTGCTTTTGATAGACGCTTGATATCGCATTAATAAACTTTTCGCCAAACTCCATTTGAGCCAACTGTTGCTTCATAAATTGCCAAGAACTGGACACATTTCTCTAGTGGCAGAAAGTGAAGAGGAGCTAAAGAGCCTCTTGATGCGGGTGAAGGAGGAGAGTGCAAAAGTTGGCTTGAAACTCAACATTAAGAAAACTAAGATCATGTCATCCGGTCATATCACTTCCTGGCAAATAGATGGGGAAGAAATGGAGGTAGTGACAGATTTTATTTTCCTGGGCTCCAAGATCAGATGGTGACTGCAGCCAAGAAATTAAAAGACGCTTGCTCCTGGGCAGGAAAGCTATGGCAAATCTAGACAGCATACGAAAAAGCAGAGACATCACCCTGCCGGCAAAAGTGTGTATAGTCAAGGCCATGGTTTTCCCAGTTGCAATGTATGGCTGTGAAAGCTGGACCATAAGGAAGGCTGAGCGCCGAAGAATTGAGGCCTTTGAGTTGTGGTGCTGGAGGAGACTCCTGCGAATCCCTTGGACCACAAGGCGATCAAACCGGTCAGTCCTAGAGGAGATCAACCCTGACTGCTCTTTAGAAGACTAGATACTGAAGATGAAGCTCAAATACTTTGGCTACCTAATGAGAAGGAAGGACTCCCTGGAGAAGAGCCTAATGCTGGGAACAATAGATGGCAAAAGAAGAAGGGGACGGCAGAGGTTGAGGTGGCTGGATGGAGTCACTGAAGCAGTCGGTGTTAGTTTAAGTGGACTCCGGGGGATGGTGGATGGTGGTGGACAGGAAGGCCTGGAGGAATGTTTTCCCTGTCATTTTGGTCCTTTATCATGCCCATCTTTGCATGCAACGTTCCCTTCATATCTCCAATTTTCTTGAAGAGATCTCTGGTCCTCCCTATTCTATTGTTTTCTTCTATTTCTTTGCACTGTTCATTTAAGAAGGCATGCTTATCTCTTCTAGCTATTCTCTGGAATTCTGCATTCAATTGGGTGTATCTTTCTCTTTCCCTTGCCTTTCCCTACTCTCTTCAATTTAAGCCTAAATTTTGTCACAAGAAGCTCATGATCTGAGCCACTGTCAGCTCCTGGTCTTGTTTTTACTGACTGGATATAGCTTCTCCATCTTCTCATCCACTAATTTCCTTAAATATCATTGCCCATTCTTTCTGTTCAATTTCACTCAACTTTGTTCTTCCTTTGTTCTTTTTTGCACCTCCATCAAAGAGGCGTTATTTCAGAATTAATTCTGTTTAACCTAACCGGTGTATTATATCACTTCCAAATTACTTTAAAACAATTCTCCTTTACTCTGATCGACATACTCTTTGTAATTCTATTATTTCATAGTTTCAGCCAGTTTACTTGACTGATATCTTTACTAATATCTTCTTGCCAACTTCGCCCATCACCCATACTGCCCTTCTATTAGCATTTTATACATTAAACTTGTAATTCCTTTCCTATTATTGCTATCTTCCTTCTCTGTGCTCTCTACCAGTTCTTCAAATTTAGTTAATTTTCTTATTTCACCAAGTGTTTTCCTCATTTCCACTGCCCAATTTTGTAACTGAATCATCTTCCAACCCAAACCCTTCAATTCTGCACATATTTGACCCATTTTCTCTTTATTATCCAAAATTTTTAATCAGTCCTTCAGTCTAAATATGTTCTGTTCTCTTAGTAATCTCTGTAACTCACCTTTCAAATTCTCAGAAAAATTCTTCATTGCAATTACTGGAGTTAATGGGAAAATTACCGGGCTTCCTACTATATCTCCACAGTTCCAACATATTCTTTAAAAAAGGATTTTCTATTTTCTTTAAATCTAGAATATTATCCTCCCTAAATAAAATATTTTCCATACAATTTCTATCCTTTTTTAATTCAACATCACCCCAAAGTGACTCTTTATAGATCAGTATATCTAAAATATATCTTATTTGATTTGCTAAATAATATGTTTTAATATTTAGTAAGCCTAATCCTCCTTCCTTTTGGGGTTTATGCCATAAATTTTTATGAATTCTAGCTTTTTTCCCCATTACAAAAGGAATTAATCATATTCTGCCAACTTTTCAAATCAGAATCTGCAATCTTAATGGGTAGCATCTGAAAAATGCTTTATTAATATATTTTCCAATAAAGGTGTACAATCTATTTAGATAAAATTGCAGAAAAAAAATTGTGTCTTGATTTATCAGGGAGAGTGGTCTATAAGAGCCCATATTTACCAGGTTTGTCTGGCCGGACCTGTTATTGTGGAAGCCGTGTTGTGTGGCTGTCAGCCTCCCTTCCCTATCTAGCATCACTAGATCTCTCTCTATTATGAGCCTTTCCATTGTTTTTCCTACAATGGACGTAAGGCTAACCGGTCTATAATTCCCCATGTCCCTTCTACTACCCTTTTTGAAAATTGGGACCACCGATGCCACCCTCCAGTCCTCTGGAACTTCACCCGTTCTCCACGAGGCCTCAAAAATGGAGGCCAGCGGGCGTGAGAGAACCCCTGCCAACTCTCTTAGTACTCTCGGGTGTAACCCGTCAGGGCCTGGCACCTTTGTAATGTCCAATGCCCTGAGGAGCCCCTTGACTTCAAGGGGGGGTGACTGTAATCTGTGCCCCTAAATCCCCAGCCTCATCTAATCTCCTATGCAGATATCCCCCGTCCTGCTTTGGGGAGAAGACAGAGGCAAAATAGTCATTTAGCATCTGTGCCTGTTCCCTCGTATCAGTCCCTGGATCTCCTTCCTCCTTATTTAGTGGTCCCACCACTTGTCTCCCCTTCCTTTTCCTATTTACATGCTGGAAGAAGCCCTTTTTGTTGCTCTTGATATTCTTGGCAAGTCTCAGCTCGTAATCAGCCTTAGCCTTGCGAAGAATCCTTCTGCAACGGGCCTCCTCCTCCCGGTATACCCTTTTGTTTACTTGCCCCAGTGCCCATTTCCTGTGGAGGTTCCTCTTGCATCTACTCCCTCTAACCACCTCCTTTCGCATCCATGGCGGCACTCTCCTTCGCCTCCCCACCTTACTAACTGGAGGTATCATCAAGGCTTGCGCCTCCAAAACCTCGCTTTTGAGTGCCATCCACCCCTCCTCAACTCGCTTGCCTTCCAGTAACCTATCCCAGGAGACTTTCCCCAGTCTGGCCTGCAGTTGGCCAAAGTTGGCCCTCTTGAAGTCCCAGCTTCTAGTGTTCAACCTGCTGCACGTCCCTATTCCCCTGACCTCAAAGCAAAGGATGGAGTGATCACTCACATCCAGAGCTCCCCTAACCTGCACCCCATCTATCAGCTCCTCCCTGCTGGTCAAGACCAAGTCAAGGATGTCCCCCTCCCCCCGTCGTCTCTCGGACCGTCTGTGTGAGAAACCCTCCCTCCATAGCTTCTAGGAAGTGACGTGACCTGGCTGTCACTGCTGAGTGAGTCTCCCAAGTAATATCCGGGAGATTGAAATCTCCCATAATTACTGTGTCTCTCCCCCGAGATATCCTTAGAATCTGGCCTGTCAGGACATCATCCAGGGTCTCAAGTTGACCTGGAGGGCGATAACATACCCCCACTGTCAGGTCTCTTTCCCTGTCAAAACCCTAAGTTTCACCCAGACTGCCTCTACGAATCCCCATCTGTGCTGCATTCTATCTCACTGCATCCTATCCCTTCCCTGACATATAAACTTATGCCCCCACCCCCTTTCCCTTCCTGTCCTTTCTAAACAGGTGATACCCTTCTATGTTCACATTCCAGCCTTGCCTTGCATCCCACCAAGTTTCTGTGATTCCCACCAGATCGTATCCTCCTATTCCCAGGAGAGCTTCAAGCTCTTCCTGCTTGTTACCCATGCTCCTAGCATTGGTGTACATGTACCTCCCCCCCCCCAGCTCAGTTTAATATCTTCTAGACAAAGCTTGCTAGAGCATCTCCGAAGGACCTTTTCCCCATCCTCGTGAGGTGCAACCCGTCCCTTGCCAGAAGCCCATTGGCAAGAAACCGGGTGCCGTGGTGGAGGAACCCGAAGCATTTCTTCTGGCACCACACCCTAAGCCAGTCGTTACCCTTGGAGACACTCCTATCCCTGCCTGGCCCAAATCCCCAGACCGGTAAGATAGATGAGAAGGCCACTTTGGCCTTTAGGTCCCTGAGTTTCTTCCCCAAGGGCTTGAAGTGAGCAGGTGAGCCTGCCTATACCCTGCCTGGCCACGTCGTTTGTGACCGCATGGATCACCAGGAGCGGCTGGTGACCCCCGGAGCGAACAAGATGCCCCACTCTATCCTTCACATGCCGGATCCATGCACCTGACAGGCTACAGACCTCCCTCGCCTCAAGGTCGGGGCGGCACACCGCCACCTCAGCGCCCCTCAGCATGGAGTCCCCGATGACGATCACCTGCCACCGTCTCTTCCCAGTGGTGGTAGGTGGCTGTGCCCTGGCCCTTGCCTCTTCTGCAGCAGCCTCCTGGCCACATGTGGTCCCAGGCTGGGGGTCCTGCTGGTCCCCTGAGGCCTCCTCAGCCCCAGCCTCCCCAAGCGGAGAGAATTTGTTTCCCAGCTCCAGATTGGTGCCAGGAGAAGGAGGAGGCTGTGCTGGCCTCCCCCTCTAGTGGGTGACATCCCTCCATGTCTCCCCAGCTGCTCCTCCTGTGGCCCCTCCCTTGACCCTCTGTCCAGAGGGGGGCTGCTCCGGGGGGGCCCGGAGAGCTCTCTCAGCCCTCAGGCACCTCACCTCCTCCTCTAGCAGGGTCACCCGCTGGCACTGAGGGCAAGCGCATCCCTGCCTCTCCTGAGGGAGAAAGGCAAACATGTTGCAGCTGTCACAGAGGACAGCAACACCCGTGACTCCCGCCAAGGCCCTCTCCTGGCCTGCCATTGGTAACCCCTCAGACACCCTACCTTGTTCCCCCGCCTTGTCTGTCCTGCACTACTCTTCATTCACCCAGTTCTTCCAGGCAAATACACACACACATGGACAAAATAAAAATTTAATTAAAAAAAAAAAAAACATGCCCCCAGGGAAGGGAGTCCCTGGGCAGCCTGGGCCACAGCTAAAGGATGCAGACAAGGGATGGCGCCATTGGCACTGTCAATGGGGGGAAGAGGGGGTGGACTGCTGGCTCTACAATGGTTTTGACAATGGTGGCCATTTTGGAAATGGTTCCATAACATTCCTGCTGGTTGACTCTGCCATGGGTTGACTGAGGAGCACATCACCTCGCCGTCTGTGCCCCCCCCCAGCAGAGCTGACTGTCCAAGTTTCCCAGTTGTCAGTAGAGCTTCTGACTCACAGTCACAAAAGCACCACATACCCAAATCAAAGCTGCCACTCCTCTGCCAAGATTTTTACAGAGCAGCCTCTTCCCTCCTGCAGCATCACTTGTCGGTGGTTTTCCCGTTCCATTGAGAACCACCCCAGCTTCTTGGGAAGAGGCTTCTTTCAGAAGGAAGTTGGGGGTGGCAGATCTGGGAAGTGGGCAGTCCCAGGGAGGGTGTGGAGGGTGTGCAGTTCACCTGGGTGGCTGGTGCAGCCCCCTCCCCACTTTGGAACAAGAAGCCCTGCAGCCCAATGTATCTGGAGGGCACCCAGTTGGGAAAGTGTCTAGGAGAACTTGCTCCAGCATCCCCAGCAAACAGCTGGACTTTGCTAGTAGGGGGTCTTCCTGTGAGAAACAGTGACATGGAGGAAGCTTGAAGACCACCAGCCTGATTATCGGCTCTCAAAAAATGAAAATATTGAAATTACTGTAGGTCAGAAGCTTGTCTTGAGTGCCTTTCAGCCCTGCTGAGTACCTTATCTTGGAGGAGAGAAGGAAAGGGGGCAGTGGGGTGGGGAAAAGAAAGGCTTTGCCCAGGCATCAGCAGTTTTGGGGCATGTGGGGCTCCTGCAGCGGGCACTGCAGCTCCTTTGAAGGAGTGGCTGCTGCAGTCTGGAGGGTGGCTGCAGCCCAGTGGAGGGAATGGCCACTTAGGAGCTTGGCACAGTTGGCTCCAGAAGGAGCAGATGGTCCTGTGTGACACTCATGGGCACTCAGAGCAGGTGTAGTTCAGACCAGTCGGTTCCCGTGGGGCAGGCACAGAGTGCTGTCAAAGGTGTGAAATGGAGCTCTTCCTCTGACACACATGCAGGGCCCTGGGTCAGCTGCAGACAAGCATCCATCTGCAGTCAGCATGGCCACTAGCCAGGGAAAATGGAAGCTGCTGCCCCAAGCTCCTGGAGGGTGCCTGTTTCTGGGGAAGGCAGCCAATGGCGCCAGCCCTTCCTCCTGTGACCCCAGTCCCAAGGGCCCTCCTTTTGGGGGCAGCTTCCTCCTGTGTACTGAAGTCAGGAATGGGGGGGGGGGCAAACCAGCTGTCATAACACTGCGACATGCTGTTTGGTCTCTTCTGCTGGTGACCAGAGCCTCACTGAAGATCAGTGGACACAGATCAGTGGACTGGGGGTGAGCTGGCACTTTTACCAAGGTTCCCTGGAAAATGACGGCAAACCTACAATTGCAACTTGACATTTGTGTGCATGACTGTTCACTGTCTTTCTCTTCTGTGCATTTGTTTCAGTGTCACTGCCTCCCCCTCACTCTATTTACAGTTTATGGCATAAGCCCCTCCCAAAATTGTACCCTTAAAAGAGAGAGAGGAGAGCATTTTCTTTGCAACAAAGGTCTTAGAAGAGAGTTGCGCATTGTTCTTTCCAAAACCTATTCCTGCACCAGCAGCTTTTCAGCTGTGACTGAACTGCCATTCTAGCCAGCATAGCCAATCATGAGGGGTGATGATGGTTGTAGTCTGAGCATCTGGAGGACCACTGGCTCCCATCACTGCTCTACCTTCTGCACCTTTTCTCCCGCCTCTTGGCTTGTCTGCAGTAGCTTCATTAGGGGGCTACTGCTTTAGTAGCATGTTTCCTTGGTGAATGGGGTGGGCAGCAAAAACACCTGATCATGGGGCCGGGGTCAGAGAGAGCAGTGGTGCCCCAGTGGGTCACAAGTTTGTAAGGTGTGCTGTCCTTGCTGGCATTATCTTTGCAATCTCTTCCTCCCTCCCTTCGGCTGCCTGTTAACTCTGTGTGGTAAGTGGGAGGCCAGCTCCAGCTGCCCTGCCCCCCCCCCAAAAGTCAGTCTCGCTAACTGTGTGCCATCTGTCCCAGGAAGGTGTCAGGCTTGCGCCTGGCTACTAGTGCAGGGTCATAGAGCATGTGTGTGTCTTGGGGACAGGGAACACCGGGAAAAGGGGGGGGGGCTGGAGGCACCCAGCTGGGCAGTGTTGAACAGTCCAGGCCAGCAGCAGCCAGCTCTCCTGAGCTGTTTGTGTGCCCCAGGACTCCCTGTCAGTGTCCCCATGATGCCTTATCTGAGACACCTCTGTGCTTCTTTGCTCCCTCCCTCGCTCGCTCATGTGTGCCTGATGGATTGGGCTACAGCCAGAGTTGGACAGCTGGGGAGCAGTGTCCCCACACCAGCTTCCCCCAGAGCAACACCTTCCAGGTGTCTTGAGCTGCTGTATTACTGCTGAGCTGCCATTAGGCAGCATGGAAGCAAGCAGCTGTTTTTCACTTGGGTGGGGAGGGAAATCCCAGCCTGGTTTTTTTTTAATGTTAAGCTTCTTTTGCTTCTCATAAGCACAATAGAAACATCCCACATAACCCACTTGGAAGCCCGTCAGGTAGCACAAGACTTGTTTACAAGAGGGAGAGAGAACTCTAAGCTGAATCACAGAGCCCAGTGGCTCCTTCAGCCACTGACCCACACAGGGATTAGTGGCTAGGGCCAGCTCAGGGTTTAAGCCCACCATTGCCTTGGATCTGTATGGTTTTCAGAAGATATTCCACCACAGTCTCCCTCCTTTCCCACCATAAGGGCACCTGGATTTGAGTGAATGCTAAATACCAAACAGCCAAGGCTGGCACAGGCACTGAGCTCCCTTGACCAACTTTCTCACACGCAGCTCTCCCATCACAGGCACAAGACATGCAGGTGTGTCCCCAAGTGTGGAAGGGTGATCCTGGCCTTGCAGTTTTTGTGCTTGCATGGGGTCAGAGCCCTGCTTCCAAAAGGCAAACAGAACCCACCACTTCCAGTTGGCTTCACTGTTCTGATTTTGAGTGTGCCAGGGAAGCTAAAGCAGATGCTAAAATCCTGTTCAGTGGAAGACCCCTCCCTCCCCAGTGAAGCCTGGGCTGGACCTTGGTGGGCTTTTTCTCCATTCTCTTCCTGGTCATCTCGACCAGGTTGCTGGTCCCCATCTCACCAAGAGGCGAGATGAGGTGAGCTGGGAGGGGTCCATTCTGGCCTGTGCTTTTGTCTGGGATCGTGGCAGGTGGTCTGTGACAGGAGGGTGTATTGTATAACCTTGGATTCTGGGAGACATCTGGGAGTGGGGGGGGGGGCGCAGAGGCTGGATGCTGTTGGAGGGGCAGGCAAGCCTGGCCACATGGGGCTTGAATCCAGCACCCAGTCTCAGCCATAACAAGCCTTTGCAGAGCAGACCTTTAGCAGCAGCCCAGTGCAGACATTCATTCATTCATTCATTCATTCATTCATTCATTCATTTATTTATTTATATGCCGCCCCTCGCAGCAGCCTCGGGGCGGCTCACAATATAATGTCCATGGCCACAGATTCTGCTAACCAAGCATCCTTGCCCTTTCCCTGCAAAGCACCCCAGATGTGCCAAGCCCAGTCCCTTCAGGAGGGTGTGTGTCAGGGCCAGCGACGCCATCAGGTCTTCCCACCCCGGCCAGTGCTGAATCTGGAGGGCTTGCTCAGGGCCACTATAGCTCAGGAGGGTGCAGTTGGCCATGGCACAGGTGCTCAGCCACAACACTTAGCCATGCTGCAGGGAACCATGTCCCTCCCAACGACATCTGTGCAACCAACCTGCATTCTCCTTTCTCTCTTCAGGTGACACGCCAGCTAAGCAGCTGCCCTCGATGTCTATCCCATGTGTCTTGTGCTGCCGCACCAAGAATATTCTAGTGCTGCCTCACATAGATCAATTAATTTCACTTTTTAAGAGAAGCATATGTGTTCTTGGCATTAAACCCTTTCTTTCTTTTTTTTAAAGGAAGAAACAGCAGGAAGCTGGCTTCTTTTTATCTTTAAGTTCTAACACACACACCCCTTTTTTTGTTGTAGACCTTATGGTTGCTCCTCAGGCATGGGGGCAGGGAACAGGAAACATGATCTGTAGATGAATGTAGAAGGGCTGGCTGGGAGTTGTCACTCCCCCTGCCCTGCCTCAAGTCCATGGCTCTTTTCCCCAGCAGTAAACTACCCCCAGGAAGCTAATCAGCTAGTCTGCCTTGAGTGACTCAGCATAGAAACTGAGTGAGTCAGAAGGGGCCTCCTGGGCCATCTAGTCTGACCCCTGGCTCTAGCCAGCTCCACTCACGACATGCCCACCATGTGCATGTCCAGCCTGTCTTTGAAAACCCTCACCGATGGGGCCTCAACGACCTCCTGTGGAAGCCCATCCCACGCCCTCGGGGTCCTCACTGTCAGGAAGTGCTTCCTGGCATCCAAATTGAACCTTGGCTCCCTGAGCTTTGCTCCGTTGGAGCGCCTCCTGCCTTCCTCTGCATGGCAGAACAGGCCTCTCCCCACCTCCGTGTGACACCCCCTCACATTACCTGAGTGTCGCCAACAGATCCCCTCTGAGTCTCCTCTCCTCCAGGCTGAAGAGACCCAGTTCCCTCAGTCTCGCCTCATACGGCTTCCCCTGCAAACCAGCCACCATCCTTGTGGCCCTGCGCTGCACTGACTCTAACCTGGCTATATCCTTCCTGTAATGAGGGGCCCAGAACTGAGCACAATACTCCAGCACACCAGAGTCATATAGAGTGGCAGTAATACCTCTCTTGATCTAGAAGCCACGCTTCTGGCTATGCAGCCAAGGGTGGCGTTCGCCCTCTTGACCACCGCATCACACTGCTGGCTCATGTTCAGCCTGCAGCCGACCAGCACCCCGAGGTCCCTTTCACAAGTGCTGCTCTCCAGCCACTTGTCCCCTAACCTGTACTTCTGACACCCATTCCTATGCCCCAAGTGCAAGGCCTTGCACTTCTCCACACTGAACGCCATCCTGTTGTCTCCTGCCCACTTCCATAGTCTGTCCAGATCCTTCTGGATCTGGAGTACCTGCTCCTCAGTTGTGGCCACTGCCCCTGTGAGAATATCCCTCACTGTGGGAAAGGGCCCATTTCAGCCATCAGCAGCTCATGTCTAGACTGATGTGGGACTAGGAGGGGAAGGTGCCTGTCCCATTTGGCCAAAAATCCCTGGCTCCAGCATACTGCCTTAACCAGGATAGCAGGGAGGGGCAGCATTCTTAGGAAGCAGCTGCAGCTGCATGCAAGCCTCTCCCCCGCCCCCCGAGCTCCCCCACCATCTCACAAGCCAGTGTATACTCTCCGTGAAGCAGGGTTGCCCCTCTGGGCTGCCCATTCCTGTATTGGCTCCCTGTTCCTTGCCTTTCCAGCAGGTCAGCTCCCTGGCCAGAGGCCCATCATGCTGGTCCTTTATTTATTTATTTATTTATTTTATTTATTTACATATTTATATGCCGCCCCCTTGCAAACAAGCCTCGGGGCAGCTCACAACAATAAATAAACTAATTACATTATTTAAACTTACTTAAAAACTGGCCCATCTCGAGATGAAGATTAAAAATACAATAAATACCATAAATATAATAAATATAAATTAACTTTTAAATAAAAAGGTCTTCGCCTGACGCCGAAAAACAAATAACAACGGCGCCAGGCGAACTTCTCTGGGGAGCGCTTTCCATAGGTGGGGCGCCACCACAGAGAAGGCCCTCCTCCAGGTGCTTACCCTCCTTATTTCCCTCACGGAGGGCTCCCGGAGAAGGGCATCTGCTGCTGATCGTAGGGGGCAGGAGGGCAGATATGGTTGCAGACGCTCCTTTAGGCAGCCAGGACCCAAGCCGTTAAGGGCTTTATAGGTAAGAACCAACACCTTGAATTGGGCCCGGACTTCAATAGGGACCCAGTGAAGCTGACGAAGAACTGGGGTGATATGAGAACCACGCCCAGTCCCCATCAGCACCCTGGCAGCTCTATTCTGCACCAATTGAAGTATCCGGACCATCTTCAAGAGCAGCCCCACGTACAGCGCGTTACAGAAATCCAATCGGGAAGTCACCAGCGTGTGGGTCACTGTTGCCAGGCAGTCGTCCTCCAGGAAGGGACGCAGCTGATGGATCAGCCGAAGCTGATGGAAAGCGCTCCTCGCCACTGCAGACACTTGAGCTTCCAAGGTCAGCTCCGGGTCGAGGAGCACTCCCAGGCTGCGGACCCTGTCTTTCAGAGAGACTGCAACCCCATTTAAGACAAGGGTCAGGTCCCCCATTCCAAGGCCCAAACCACCCACCAACAGGACCTCCGTCTTGTCAGGATTGAGCTTCAGTTTATTGGCCCTCATCCAGCCCATTACCTCGGCCAGGCACTGGTTCAGCACAGCCACTGCCTCACCTGGATCGGTGGAGAACGAGAGGTAGAGCTGGGTATCATCAGCGTACTGATGATTCCGCAGCCCACACCTCCTGATGACCTCGTCCAATGGTTTCATGTAGATGTTAAAGAGCAAAGTGGACAGAATGGACCCCTGCGGAACTCCATGGCATAGCTGCCATGGCACAGAGCCATAGTCCCCCAGCACCACCTTCTGGAATCGGCCGTTGAGATAGGAGCGGAACCACTGCAAAGCAGTGCCTCCAACTCCCAGTCCCACAAGCCTATCCAGGAGGATACCATGGTCGATGGTATCGAAAGCCGCTGAGAGGTCCAGGAGAACCAACAGGGACGCACTCCCCCTGTCCCTCTCCCTGCACAGGTCATCGTACAGGGCGACCAAGGCAGATTCAGTACCGTACCCGGGTCTGAAGCCAGACTGAAATGGGTCCAGATAATCAGTTTCATCCAAGAGTGCTTGGAGTTGTCCCGCCACCACCCGCTCCAGCACCTTGCCCAGAAATGGGATGTTGGCCACCGGTCTATAGTTGGCTACCACCTCTGGATCCAGGGATGCCTTCTTTAGGACTGGCCGGACTACTGCCTCCTTTAGGGGTGCAGGCACCTGGCCGTCTCTTAAAGAGGCGTTGACCACCTCCAGGATCCAGGGCACAATCCCATCCTTGGCGCTCTTTAGTAGCCAAGATGGGCACGGGTCCAGTAAACAGGTGGTTGAGCGTACCAATCCAAGCACCTTGTCCACATCATCAGGCCGCAAAAACTGAAATTCATCCATCAATGGCGGACAAGACGGCGTCGTTGGCCCCTCCCCAGAATAATCTGTATTAATAGAAGAGTCCAGCTCGTGATGAATCTGAGCGACTTTCTTCCTAAAATGCCTGGCAAAGTCGTCACAGCGGGCCTTCGAAGGTGGCACCAGATCTTTTTTGGGGCCAGAACTTATTAGCCCCTGCACCATCCGAAAGAGCTCTGCCAGACGGCATTGTGAGGAGGCAATGGACGCGGAGAAGAATCTTTTTTTCGCCGCCCTCACCGCCACAGCATAGGCCTGATAGTGGGCTCTTAAGTGTGTTCGGTCAAATTCGTCCCGTGATCTCCTCCACCTACGCTCTAGTCGTCTCCCAACCCGCTTCATCGCCCGTAATTCAGGAGTGTACCAAGGGGATGAACGGGCTCTGCCTGGTGGGAGAGGGCGCTTGGGAGCGATCTTGTCGATAGCTCTGGCCATTTCCGCATTCCACAGTTCAACCAGGGTATCAACAGGAGCACCAGCCTTGTCAACCGGAAAATCCCCCAGAGCCCTCAGGAATCCCTCTGGATCCATCCGACTCCAGGGCGGACCAACACAATCAGGTCCTCACCCTTGTGAGGCCTCAATACTTCGGCACTCAGCCTTCCTTATGGTCCAAAGTGAGAGGTCACTTTCGAGCTCAAACCTCACGAGGAAGTGATCTGACCATGACAAGGGCGTCAAACATATGTTCTTCACCCTCAGATCACCCTCTTCCCGCCCCGTCGAGAAAACCAGGTCCAGCGTGTGTCCACGTTCATGGGTCGGGCCGCTGACATGTTGAGACAGCCCCATGGCCGTCATGGAGGCCATGAAGTCCTGAGCCGCCCCGGATAGATCCATCTCGGCGTGGAGATTGAAGTTCCCCAGGACCACCATCCTAGGAGTCTTCAACACCAGGTCCAAGATGACCTCCGTCAGCTCAGGCAGAGAGTCTGTTGGGCAGAAGGGTGCACGGTACACCAACAGAATCCCCAGTCTGTCTCGGTCACCCAACACCAAGTGGAGGCACTCCAGCCCTGGCCTCGAGAGAACAAGAAGCCCCGAGATGGAAATAGAGGCTCGATAAATCAAAGCGACCCCCCTCCCCTCCCCTCCAGGTGTGGACGGTGCTGGACTAGGTATCTAGAAAGGCCTTTGGGCCTTTCTCCCCCATGGCTCCGGAGAAGGATCCCCACCCTGCAGTGCACCATGCCATAATTGCTCCCAGCATGGAGAGCAACAGGTTTGGCAACAGCTTCCACTGTGTTGCAACTGCTGCCCATGTCCCTGTTGCAGCCATGCTTAATGCTGTGTGGGGGGGGGGGGAGACAGATGGTAGCAGGGTTGTCCTTCCAGCTCTTCAGTGCTGCCTTCGCCTTAATCTCTTGTGGTTGGCTTGGCCTTAGGGCAAGCAGGCTACAGCCACAACAGCAGGGTCCAGGGATGCCGGGGCAGGATCCCCATGGCCGCATCCTCTTCCTTTGACAACCGTCAGGAGTCCAAAAGGGAGGGCTGTCCCTTACTGCTCTCACTTTGATCACTGTTTAAATACCGTATTTTTTGCTCTATAAGGCTCACTTTCCCCCCCCTCAAAAGTAAGGGGAAGTGTCTGTGCGTCTTATAGAGCGAATATGTGTGTGCAGTAAGTCTGTCAGATGTGCAGCCCATGGGGAAGTGATGGGGAATGTGCCTGTGATTATGTGCCCATTTGAGTCAGAATATTTCTTTTTTTCCTCCTCTAAAAACTAAGTGCATCTTATGGTCAGGCACGTCTTATAGAGCGAAAAATATGGTAGTTTGCCTGTTCTGGACACTTCCTCCAAATAAAGCCGACACTCTTTGTTGGTGTCTCCTTCCCATACCTAGATCCCTCATTCAGTTATTTGTTCCTGCTGTCCTGTTGTGTCTCCTAGTGCCCTCATTGGCTCATCCTGCCAAGTGGAGGTCAAGGCAAGGGGTGGAGGTGGGCTTGGAGGAGGGGGCGATGAGGAGATCCTGGTAAAGAGCAGGCCTGGCAGATCTGCTGCTCTGCAGCTATGTTGGCCTGCAGGGTCCAGCACACTCCAGCCCACCTGGCAGACACTGCCTGCAAGGATTCTGGCACAGCTGGAGAGCCCCAAGTGGCAGACTGCAGAGAAAGTTGATGGTTGTCCACCAATGTAGAGAAGAGGAAATCCCCTGCCAACCACTGACTTTCCTTTGAGGGAGCTGGGGAGGGAGCTCGCACATTGGTGGTTTTAAATGGAGGGCTGGAGACTTGGCAGTACATGTGAAGTGCAGGAAAGGATGAACCAGTCTGCCAAAGACTGGCAGACTGTCCCCCGCCCCCTGGGGCATCCTCAGTGGTACCAGGCTGGAGAGTAGTGAGTGGGCTATCCTGGGACACCAGCTGTTGCTGTCGGTGGAACAGGGGAGTGCAGAGCGTTTCCGGTGCTAGTCGCTGTCATCTCCAAAGTGATTCTGAATCATCCTGTCCCTCCTGTGCAATTGCAGCGAGTTTTCTGTGGGTTTCATGCAGCTCTTCCTAGCGTGGTGTCCAGTGGGAGTGGACCCTCACCCAGTCAGCCCTGCCACACTTGCTGCAGGATCACGGGAGCTGCAGTCCGACCGGGGAGGGGGGGGAGGCTGGCAAGAACAGGGCTGTTCAGAGGGGGAAAAAACCCAAGCTTTTTTTAAAAAAATAACCTGTTAAAGTGTTGAAAGATTGAGAATGGAACATGGGTACTGGGATCTTGAAAAGGGGCACCATTTATGGATGACATTGACTTTAAAATGGGACCTATTTAAAATTTAGTGACAGATTTTATTTTCTTGGGCTTCAAGATCACGGCAGACGGGGACTGCAGCCAAGAAATTAAAGGACGCTTGCTCCTGAGGAGAGCTATGGCAAATCTAGACAGCATACTAAAAAGCAGAGACATCACCCTGCCAACAAAAGTGCGTATAGTCAAGGCCACGGTTTTCCCAGTTGCAATGTATGGCTGTGAAAGCTGGACCATAAGGAAGGCTGAGCGCAAAAGGATTGAGGCCTTTCAATTGTGGTGCTGGAGAAGACTCCTGCGAGTCCCTTGGACCGCAAGGCGATCAAACCGGTCAGTCCTAGAGGAGATCAACGCTGACTGCTCTTTAGAAGGCCAGATAGTGAAGATGAAACTCAAATACTTTGGCCACCTAATGAGAAGGAGGGACTCCCTGGAGAAGAGTCTAATGCTGGGAACAATAGATGGCAAAAGAAGAAGGGGACGGCAGAGGATGAGGTGGATAGATGGAGTCACTGGGGCAGTTGGTGTGAGCTTAGGTGGACTCCGGGGGATGGTGGAGGACAGGAAGTCCTGGAAGAATGTTGTCCATGGGGTTGCAATGGGTTGGACATGACTTTGTGACTAGCAGCAAGCGACAACAGTGATGTTTGGTTTTGTGTTTCAATGTGGGTTAGTTTGTTTGTCTGATTTTAGAATGGCTGGGTTCAGACAACTTGTGGAACCATGGATTTATGTCGAAACATGAGCTAGTGTGTTGTCTGGATCCAATCATGCTAGCAAGCTGTGGTTTGTTAACCATGAACAATCCACAGTTCACAACCCAACAACCAACCATGGGTTCTCTTCTTGGGTTGTTTGTGGTTAACAAACCATGATCACTTAGTATGTTGGCATTCAGACAAGATGATTACCCATGTTTCAATAATCCATAGTTGAAGGACAACCCATACTCAACCCGTTTGACTGAGTTCAGACAACACAATCAACTATGGTGGCTTATAAGCCAAGTATGGCTCGTTTTGTTACCTGAACCCAGCAATGTGGCTTGCTTACCATGCAGAGCCACTCTGGTGTAGTGGTACTTGGAATATCACAAGCAGTTCTGACTGCTGAAACAGGACATATTCAGTTGGAAAAAGTCCAACACTAACCCTTAACTGTGGGATTATCTTTGGCCACCACATGAGAAGGAAGGACTCCCTGGAGAAGAGCCTGATGCTGGGAATGATTGAGGGCAAAAGAAGAAGGGGACGGCAGAGGATGGGGTGGCTGGATGGAGTCGCTGAAGCAGTTGGCTTGAGCTTGAGTGGACTCCGGGGGATGGTGGAGGACAGGAGGGCCTGGAAGAATGTTGTCCGTGGGGTCACGATGGGTCGGACACGACTTCGCGACTAGCAACAACAAAATTTAAAACTGGGGGCCACTGACGTGGAGGGCACAATTTGCATGCCTTGCATGTGTGGAGCGGGGTCCTGCCTTTTCTCCTTTTTTCAGGGGGAGATAAATCTCGGGAGGTCTTTCTCTAGGACTTATTCATCTGGGCAATATGGTAGAAGGACATAGTCATTTTTTAGTGGATGTCGTCAAGGCTGAGGACTAGAAACTTCCTCGAGACCAAGCACCTTGTTCCCAGGAGGCTGAATTTTAGGCCAGGCCCTGCACTACCATTGCCTTCTTGTCACTGATAGCCAAGGCGATGGTGCTGCCTGGGTCCTGAAAAGACACTATCTTGGTGGCGTCTGTGACACAGAGTCCTTAGCTAGTGCTTGCCCTGGTGCTGTCCCTGCAGTGGTTGGGAGTCAATAAGGGGATGCCAAGGGGAAAGGGCACGCGAGGCCATGGGGCAGAAGGGGACAAGTTCAGGAACAAAAGCCACAGTGGGAGAAACGGGATTTGGGGGGTCTTGGTTTGCGACGTGTGGGCAAGTACGGCGGGCCTTGGGGTGCCTCTGGACCAGGCTTTGTGTCACCCGCTGACCGGGAATGCTCCTCGGCTTGCCTTGCTTCCCCCAAGCTGCTTCCTCCCACTCCTTGAGCCTCATTGGCTAGTGTACTGGATTAAAAATCCAATAAATGAATGAAATCATGCAGAGAAAAGTCCTCCTTGCCAGCCATGTTGCCTCTGAAGCAGCAATTCAGTCCGACAGCATTGTGTGGGGCAGGCGGAGCAGGTCTGGAGTGCCTGAAGCAGTGGTAAGGAAACCAGGAGGAAGGCATTTTCTGGTTCCCTCTGTAGGGCTTTGCCAGCAATGTGTGGGGCATCTGGCACCTTTTTCCCTTGTTCAGCTAGCAGACGTGGGCTACCAGGTGCCACCAGAGGGACCTCTTCTGCCTCAGAGCTCTTTTGAATAGCTCCAACATCTCTTGCATCGGAGGACGCTGCCTCCTCCGCTCCCTGACATTCTGTGTTGAAACTGCCCCCTCCAGCCTGGCACACATTCTCCCTCTCCTTTGGTTGGCTTAACTGGGGCTCAAGGGTTTCTTCTCCAATCTTGGAAGGATGACTGTGTGTGCTGGGCTAGGAAACACTATGTGTGTATGTTTGTGGTCTGACACCTGCGAAGATGGGGCAGACACAGGCTCTTCTGGGAGCAGAGACTCTCCCTGGCTGGAGGCACCTTGGGAGCACCTGCATTGGCACAGGTTGAGCCAGATGACCTCTGGAGTAATTGTGAACAATAGGCTAAATATAAGCCAACAATGTGATGCAGCTGCAAAAAGGGCAAATGCTGTTTTGGGATGCATTAACAGAAGTATGACTTACAAATCACAAGAAGTGGTAGTTCCTCTATACTCTTCACTAGCCAGACCTCACCGGGAATACTGTGTCCTGTTCTGGGCACCAAGATTTAAGAAAGAGGCAGGTAAATTGGAAAAGGGTCCAGCGGAGGGCGACAAAAATGACCCAGGGCTTGGAAACACTGCCCTGTGAGGAGAGGTTGAGGGAACTGGGCATGTTCAGCCTTGAGAGGAGAAGACTGAGGGAGATGTGATATCCCTCTAGAAGTCCCTCAAAGGCTGTCACACAGAGGAAAGGCAAGATCTCTCCTTGCTGATGCCAGAGTGCAGGACATGGACATGCAGGACATGGAATAATCAAGTTGCGATAACCCAGGTTCAGGCTGGACATCAGGAAAGGTTTCCTCAATGTCAGAGCAATAGGACAGTGGGACCAGCTGCCTGGAGAGGTGATGGGCGCTCCCACACTGGAGACATTCAGAAAGAAACTAGATGGCCATCTGAGTGGGGTTGTGGAAATTGGTGTCCTGCAACAGCAGGGGGCTGGACCCGGTGCCCTTCTTGGTTCCTTCCAATTCTTCTATTCTTTGATTATATGAGAAGGCTCTCCATGGCTACCAGCCTTGCTGGCCATGTGCCAGCTCCTTCACCAGAGGCTGCATACCTGCATAGCCCAGTTGTTGAGGAGCATGGGCAAGAGGAGGCCTTGTACCCATCCTGCTGGAGGGATCCTGTGAGCAGCTGGTTTGCCACTGTGTGCGAACTGCTGGACTGGATGGACCTTGGTTTAATCTGGCATGCCAGTTCTTGTGCTCTTATGTTCTTGGAATGTCCATAAGTTTCCCTTTCTGAAATTCTTAGTGCCTTATGGGGGGCACAATCTGGATTGGGATCTGGCAGAGGGGCAAATCAAACTGAAAGGCAAGGATGGCTGCTTCTATTGAAAGTTAGTCTGGGAGTGCCACAAGCCAGGTGGAATTTGGCCCTGAGGAATAAGAGGATGAAAGACAAAGGGAAGGCACCCCTTCCAAGGACATAAAGGCATAGGGGTGAGTGTTGGCCTTCGACAGTTCCTGCCTAACCTACCTCACAAGGCTGTTGTGAAGATAAAAATGGAGTGGGGAGGAAGATTATATAAGCTGCCTTGGTTTTCTTGCTGGAAAAAAGGTGGGATTTCAGTTCAAATATAAAAATGAATACAGGGAATTTGGGCCAGTCTGAGTCTCTCAGCCTAACCTACCTCAACAGGTTGTTGTGACGATAAAAATGGAAAGAAGGTAGGTTATGCAAGCCCCTGTGGGTTCCTTGAAAGAGGAAAAGAGATGGGATACAAATGTAATAATAATACAATATAAGGGTATAAAAGAAAGCTTGCCACGTGACTCAACTGGGAACCCCCAGGACAAATGTTCTGCATCTAAACTATATTGGGTGACCTTGTCAGCTGCAAACTGTGCATGGGATGGAAGACTCGGGCCTAAAACAAAAAGAAAACCAGTAGGGTATGCCTTAAACTGAGGGAGCTGTGAGGACTTCATTTTTCCTCTTCCCTCCTCACGCCTTTCCCTTGTGCATCTTATTCATTTATTTACATTGTAGGCCTTTGAGCGGGAACTATCCTCTTTTGCTCATTGTGTGTAAGCCTCTCCAGATGCCTTTTGGCCTCTCCAGTTGGAAGGACCAGGGAGAGGGTGCTGGAAATGTTTTTTTTGCCACTTGGGGTCCTGGAGAACTGTAGCTTGTCAGAGCTGATCTGTCTCAGGCTAAACTGGTATAATACATTTTCCCTTGTTTACAGCCATGAGGATGAGCTTTCCATTTAAATCAGCCCTCCATTTAGTCAGAAGGACTAGCTTCCTATGTAAATCAGTCCTTCATCTGGAAGTAACAATCAGGTCTAGAATCTTGATTTTTGTGGGGAAAGATCAGGGGTTACACATGCCAAGCCTCCCCCCCCCCCCCATTTCAGTCCTCAGCATTTCCCCTTAAAAAGGGCCAGGAAGCAAGTGATGGGTCCCTGAGACACCCTGCTTCCCATGGAAGAGATGCGGCCAGTCAGAGATGACAAACCTGGGCTGGATTTCATTTCTGATGGGGCAGCATCCCATGATCACGCACACACACCCAGCACACACCCCACAAGTGCTCTGTCCTCCAACCCCTTCAGCAACTTCCAAGTTTGTGTCAATGTTTTATCTATGACCGGTGCATTTGAGGTGGCCAAATAAAGTCCCGGTCTCTGGCTAGAGCAGTCCTTGCCCTGTGCCTCATTTGTTACATGGGTTGTTGCTTTCTCCTCTTTCACCTGAGCAGAGTTGTGATTGCATTGCTTAACCTTGCTACATATTTATTCTGGTGAGATGTTTTTTCATGCATGCTCATGATCTGTAACTGTTTGTTATTGGGAAATGTGATATTCCACTGTTTCAATTGCTTCAATATTGATATGGCTTGTTTTTAAGGTTGCTGCTGCTTAAATCTTTGCATATCAGCTTGGTTTATTTCTTTATTATAGAATTTTCTGTATTTTTCTTTGGTTTTCCCCTCTATGCTATACTGCAGCTTTAAACTTTTGTGGTGCTTTATGACTCCTTGTTGCCTATGCCATCTGTGGCTGCTGGGAGCCATAGGCCAAAACTTCTGGAGGACCACAAGTTGCCCATTTTGAGAGACTCCACTCCAGAAAAGCAGGGCACTGGGGAGACAAGCACAGGGGACCAGCAGGTCAACTTTGAGGAGTGCAGCATTTCTGCTGCGATGCATTTGAACCAGCCATGGGAGCGGGACACAGCACAAGGCAATCCAGGAGTATGTCGCTTGACCCCTAGCATGAATTTGGTTCTCTGAACCAGACAAAAAATTCTCCAGGCGGAGGAGGAAGCAAAGTGGAGCAAGGGAACTGTTACAGCAAAAAATAAAATAAAATAATATTGCTGGGATTAATTATCCAGAAAATCTCTTATGAGGAAGATCCAGTGCTAATTATCCACTGCTGTGATTTAAGAGAAGTCAGCCTTTCCCACTAGTTAATTGCCTGTCTTTTCAACTTCCTCCCAAAAAGGATGAGGAAATTAATTTAAATTCAATTTAAGAATCCAACTAAGGCAGGCTGCTGCTAAAACACTAAATGAAAGGAAATCAAATGGATACAAGGCATCAGAAATACACCCCCCCTTTTAAAAAAAAAACTGTACCTGGGTGCAAAACTCCACATCTGGAGAATGCTGTCACTTTTTAAAAAGTGAAGCAAGTTTCTAGCTCCTATGGTGGGAATGGAATATTTGAGTGCAAATATAGGCAATATCCATTAGATAGAATTCTCAGTGGGTATAAGATGGGGCATTTGTGTCCCACCCAGTTTCCTTGCCCCCTCTTCCCAAGTTTGACACAACTGAAGTCCATAACACAAAAGCAGGGAGAACACAGTCAGACTTGATATGCAAAATCAGAGAAGTTATGTGCACTCAAATTATGTAGAAGGATTTGAGATTTTTCTCCCATAACCAAATGCTGGGCCAGAAGTCGACGCTTGGCCCTGGAGAAGGGCCTGTCCTCCCTGTCCAGCACACACCCCGTCCAACAGTGGGGAAGGGGGAGACAGGGAGAAAAATACACTGAATACCTGGATCAGTTCTGCCACATTTTATTACACAGGGATGGGTCCAGATGAGCAGGTGGACATGTGCCCAAGGAGCAGAAAGCAGCCATTCCAGCAGGAAAAACACCCACTCCACCATTCGAACTTTGTGTTGGTTTAGCCATAATCAGTTATCAGTTGTACATTCAACAGAAAAGACGCATGGCTGGCCACGGATCACTTTTGCAAGGGGTTGCTTCAAATCACACACTGCTTATCCTGAGCCCCCTTCTCCTTCCCATGAAAGATCTCAGCTGATCACATAGAAGAATCAGGGCATTAAATATAAATGGCTGGTCATGAACTTCAACTTTCAGGTAGAAAAATAAATATTACTCAAGACCTCCTTGGGATTCAGAGAAGTAATTCCAGAGAATTATTTCCAGGATGATGTTTTCCTTGTAAACCAGAAGGAAAGACAAAGGCTGACCAGACAGAATGTAAGGGGTGGGGATGGCCACAGGGAGAAGGCTGCTTCAGGACCAAGGAGGGAGCAAAGATTTGGGAGGATGGGGCTGAAGGCAAGATGCACCCAAGGTTCAAAGGCCAGTCACTGGATCAATTCAAGATATGCAGAGCTGCCCAAAGCATCTCCCCTGGTTTGAATGGGTCTAGCACCCTACTGGGCCTTAGGACTGGTGCCTATATTGCAAAACCTCGCACAAACTCATTTTCTGGGTTTGTACAATTGCTCAGGAAAAGAAGCCATACTGACTTCTCTGCATTTGCCTAATTATCTTCACAGTGTGCCAGTCATGGACAGCATGATTTGCAGAATTACCTTGTGGCTCATGGATTGTCACATTGTCCAAACACAGCAAGCTGCATGGTGGGATGGCTTCCAAAACACCCCTTAACCCAAGACTTGTAGGGCACCAGGATGGTAGGAAAACCACCATGCACCTTGCTGGGTTTGGACAACGCCACACCCTGCATGCCAGGAGGAAAGTAAGGCAAATCATGCCACATGTAATCAGCCCAGGAGGGGTGGAGAAAAGAAGCCATTGTGATTTCTCCCAGTGCTCCTATGAACCAGAGCATCTTAAGAACATTGGTTTTATTCCCTTTTTCATTTAAAAAGGACCCCTCAATTGCAACAGTATTCAAGCTTTCTGCATGCGAAGCAGCACTAGAAAGCTCCTAGATGCACCTGAGTTTTCTAGGGCGGGCAGACACACAGCCTGGGAAAAACTCCAGAGCACAAAATTGGAGGGGCTTCAGATGTTTTGGACTGTAACTCCTATTCACCCCAGCCTCAACCCATAACCAGGGGTTATGGAAATGAGCTTTTGAAATATCCAGGGGGGAAATATTACCACCTCCTGGTATAAATACCAGTCCCTCTCCTACATCCTTTTTGGTACTGTCCATGGGGTTTTCATGGCAAAGATACTGGAGTGGGTTGCCATTTCCTTTTCCAGAAATTTAAAGACACTTGCTCCTGGGGAGGAAAGCTATGGCAAGTCTAGACAGTATACTAAAAAGCAGAGACATCACCCTGCCAACAAAAGTGCATATAGTCAAGGCTGTGGTTTTCCCAGTTGCAATGTATGGCTGTGAAAGCTGGACCATAAGGAAGGCTGAGCGCCGAAGAACTGAGGCCTTTGAGTTGTGGTGCTGGAGGAGACGCCTGCGAGTCCCTTGGACCGCAAGGCAATCAAACCGGTCAGTCCTAGAGGAGATCAACCCTGACTGCTCCTTAGAAGGCCAGATCCTGAAGATGAAACTCAAGTACTTTGGCCACCTAATGAGAAGGAAGGACTCCCTGGAGAAGAGCCTGATGCTGGGAACGATTTACGGCCAAAGGAGAAGGGGATGGCAGAGGATCCTCAGCTCCACCAGCACCACTCTGTTTTCCTCCAGAAGTCCCTCCCATAGTCTTTCTCACACTGCGTGTTCCAAGGGATGATTTTAGCACATCCTTTCAGGGATGTTGGAACTTTTTAGAGTCTAAACTTAATAGATTTATATAGCCAGGGGGGCTCTCTTGAGGCTCTCTCTCATTTCACTTCATTTCCTTTACAAAGGTGCTACACCAGCACTGCTGTTTTCTTAGGGTGCCCTCTTGCTCTTTCTTCTCAGTACATTCCTGGACATTTGCCCCCAAGCCCTTCCCCCGGCACCACAGGAAACTTAGGTGAAAGAGTGAATCTCTAGAGATCCCTCCCAATCTGGTACCCTGCAGATGTATTGGACTACAACTCCCATTATCCTCCAGCCAGCTGGGGGAAGACTGAATTACACAAAGGTTCTTCATTTCATCTGTAAATGTAATGCCAGCACCTCTCTGTTGTATCTGAAATATGCGGCAGTGGCTGGTGGAATTAATTTTTCTATTGGAAAATTTCAATGGAGCAAAAAAAGTAGCTAGAGGAAAAACTGCAACTTCATAAATCTGAATATGACCATTTCAGTCCAAAACTTCTCCCCTGCCATGCCAAACACTTGTTATAACAAGTAATTACAGCAAATGTTCTTACCACATCTCTCTTGGCTCCAGTCTCCTTTTGTTTGCAGTTTCACATTTCATACACCCAAGATGGCACATGTGGATGCAACTCTTGATCTGCACAGTGTTCACTGAACACTTCTCTTCAGGTGGGCTTTCATATTTACAAATAGGGAAATCAGGTTCCCAGCTCTCATTGTTTCATGGAAACAATCAGGAAAATGGGTGTTGTGAGAACCCAGAAAAACCATTAAATAGATGGATATCTGAATCCATCTGTTTAATGCCACTGTGCACTCAGATTTGGAGAGAAACAACTCACTGGTACAAGTGAGGGGCCTACCTGGATTGCACCCAAAGAAGTGGTTGGTGCTTGTGCTTTACGCATCATTCTGCAGAAGGATGATCTGCTCAGCAAGGAGGGTAGTGGCTGGGGGAGAAGGACCTTGCAGCCTGAACAAACTCCCACACAGACAGGGAAATCAAAAGCGCTATTTTCCTTGCATGTGAAGAAACACTCATGCATTCAGTTTTATTTCAAACAATCACGTTTCTAGACCTCTTGATGCCTGGAGGAAAAAAAGACATGTTTGTTTGAAAGGCTTAAAATCCAAAAAGGGAGAAGGAGCAGGTATTCTCTGACCTGCTCCTCAAACCAAGAACAATTCCAAGATTTGCAGGAGCTGCACAACTCCCCCCCCACCATAGAATCACACCCACTCCAAACTTTACTGGAACAGGTTTAAACACACTTGTCTGAATTGCAAATTTTATTTTTGGCCACTATCAAAACATGTTAATTGGAAAGGCCTCCCTGCCTCACTTCCCCTCACAAAATCAGCCAATTATTCCAGGTATAGTCTGGTCTCCAACAATGCTTCACTGTGTCAAACAGAAATCCAGGCAAGGTTGCAGGACAGTCTGTGCCCATGACCACAACCCCCAAAGTTTGGAATCCACCCAGCACATAATCCAATCTTTAAAGTTTCAGACAGATATCAATATCCCAGTCCTCAGGAGTGGAAAAGAGAACTCCTAGGGACTCTCAGAAAGCAGCTTGGCTAGGTTGGGGTGAATTTATCTAGACCTGGCTGAAAATCCAGGGGGGTTTGCTCCCATCTGCAAATTCTGCAAAGCTGTGCCTCAACTGCAGAATTTTGGGTGCAACAGAATATTCAGTGACTCCCAAATCATGGTAATCATGAAAGTGGGGCAGTTGAATATGCTTCTCTATTCAGAAAGGTCTGGATTAGGGCCACACTAACACCCAGCAGTGCACAGCCCAAGTAGGGTGTCCACCGTGCCTCCCAAAACCACACGACTTCTGTGCAGCAGCCCTGCCTTCCCATGCCACAGTGTATGCAAAAGTTCAGCTACACTCACATACATGGTTTCAAAAATGCAGCCCCAGAATGGCAAGATATGTTCACACACAAGACACACACACACATGCACACACTCCCCACATCACACACAGGAACAGACAAAAGGCTCCGAGAGTGAGGCAGGGGAACATGGCCAATTTTTTCACATGAATGAGGAGGTTGCATCAGGAGGGAGCTTCCCTCCCTCTCCCAGCCAGAAAGAGAGCCTATAAGAAATCTGTAACTATGAACCAGCCCCCAAGTTTGCTTCCCCCCCACTCCCTCCTGATCCCCTTTCCTTTTGTGTAAGGTATTATGCCACCACTTCTTTGAAAACAAAATTAAAGCTGAAAAGGGCAGGTCAGGAAAAGGAAATGGGTGCTGTTCTAAGGAAACAGTATAGAAATGAATCAGCATGTACTGGATAGGGCTCAGCTGGGGACTTGGAATATAAGGCCTTGTACACACAATAGGTCATTCACACACACACGTGTGTGTGTGTGTGTAAATATTTTAATATATGCATTTATTTTACACCTATGGGATTAAGTTGCATGGAAATCTAGATATGGCTTTCTGTGGCAGTCACTGTGAAGTGAGGCATGATGGAGAGGGTGGGGAAGGGGGCAAAGCTTGGTCAGGAGCTAGGTGGTCCCCCCTGTGCAAGCCACAGGCCTGGACCCATTGCTAGTCCATCCCCTGTGTCTTTCAGCTCCCTCAGAGGCAAATGCTATGTACTGCATCCTCCCTACCCTTCCGGTGAAGCTCAGCTCCACAGCGTTCCAGGGATCCCTCCTGATTAAGTGGCAGACCATTGTAGAGGGTCCAGGCACCCCCTTTTCCCTGCCAGTTTTGCAGAGCAGATAATGGTCAGCATGACAAAAGGAGCCACAATGGATTTTGCAGGCTGCTGCACTGCCAGCTCATGCTGCTGCACCCCAAGGGCCGCCAGGACACCCTCTCCCTTTCCACAATGCCCCTGCCACTTGGGCCAAAGGTCACAAATTGGAAGGAAGCCGGGATTTGGATGGGTCCATGTCGGGGGTACTAACTATGGAATCCTTGTGGGCACTGTCCAAGTCCTGTTGAATGCCAGCCACAGCAGCTGTCCCTGGGTACGCAGTGGCCATGGACACCTGGTGAGGCAGGCCAGCCCAGGAAGGCGGGGCTGTGGCAGTGGTGATGTCCCAGGGTGCAGCTTGAGGGGTGCCTGTAGCACTCTGCGTTGAAGCGGTGGGCGATGAGGACAGCAACACCCCCTGTGCCACCACAATCAAAGTGCTGGACTCGTGGGCTGAGGACAGGGGGCTCATGGGCTGGGACATGTCATGCGGCAGGGAGGGCTGAGACACTGAGAGCGGCCGCATCTCCTGGCTCAGGCTGCTGGTGTGCAGGGCCTGTGTGCTCTTGTGGGCTGTGAGCCGCTGCGGCGAACTAGGCAGCTTCTGCTGTGACAGTGAGAGCTGGAACCTTGACTGGCCTTTGGCGCCCCTGTATGGGAACGTCCGGTTAGCACGAGGGCTTTGGGAGGAGGGGCTGGACACTGCAGAGGGGAACCGGCTGGTGGATGGAGCCAGAGGGGCCTGCATGGGAGGGGGCTGCAGCTGTTCCTGTGGTGGCACCTGTGGCTGCTGCAGGGAGGTATTTGGCTGCTGCAGCTGCTGTATGTTCTGCATTGGAGGGCTGCCCTGCTGCTGCTGCTGCTGCTGCTGCTGCTGCTGCTGCTGCTGCTGCTGCACCAGCGAGATGGAGAATGGTCCGGGGACTCCCCCTGGGTATTGCAGCCGGTGCACCATCCGAGGTGAGCCCAGCCCCATTGAGCCAACCAGTGGGCTGGCCATCTGTGGGCAGAAGCTCATCGCCACAGCTTGCTGAAGCATGGCAATGGCTGAGGTCACCTGGGGCTGGGCTGGGGCATACATGGCCACTTGCTGCTGCAGCTCAGCCTGCTGCACCATCTCCCGGTCGTACTTGACAATCTCCTGGATGATCTCGTTCTCCTGGTTGTTGAAGACACCTGAGTTGAGGTCGTGCTGGACCTTGTGCAGCAGGATGGAGTTCTTCTTGCCTGCAAGGGGATGGGGGATTGGGCAGGATGGAGAGAGACAGGGGCCACAGTGAGAGACAGCCAATCCTGCTCCATGCTTGTCCCCAGAGGGGGCAGGAAAATGGTTACAGTTGATTGAACCCTGCATCAGTTGATTGAAAATGCAGATGATGAAGAGGGGTTCCTTCCAGAGTGAAGAAAGGGAATGCCTCTTCTAAGAAGCACCTGTTCTGACATACATTTGCATCATCACACAGCACCAGAAGGCCCTGGTGCCATCCAAAGAGAGCTATTCCCTCCCCCAGGAGAAGGGCAGTGTCTTCAAAGACAGCTCCAACTGCCTCCTATTTTCATACATGTGTGGATTGAAAATGTATCCATGATTCACTGGGCAGGAGATGCACCCAATGTCCTTTCCCCTGTCAGCTAGAATGTTGCTTCTGCACTGGTACCAACCACCTTCAGACTTTCCATCGGGAGCATATTTCTACTCAAGCATTCATGCAAGATTTACAAGCAAGATTTCATGAAGTGGCATCAATTAAGCAAGTGAGTCAGAGCTGCCCCCTTTATTCCAACCGCAGAATTGCCCCTTTCTATATATACGTATATATTTAAATAGTGCAGAATTAGAACATTTTTGACACAAGGGCCCACAGCAGCCCCAAAAGCACCCCTGTCATTTTGAGTGAGGGATCCCCTCTGTTCTCCCCAGCACAAGCACAGCTCTGGTGCTTACCTATGCGGTTGAGGCGATCAATGGCCACTGTTTCAAAGGCCCGCCTCATCATGGGGTACTCCTCCAGGACCTCGTTGAAGTTGTCCACCGAGAGGGAATAGAGACGGCAATAGGTATCAGCGCGGACACTTGCTGTCCGCCGTCCTCTTGTCAACAGGCAAATCTCTGGAGAAGTTGGGGAAAGGGTTCACGTCTGAAACCCACAGCAGATTTCAAATGAATCCCTACAGAAGCCCCCCACACCTGCTGAGTCAGACCCAGGGCCCATAAAGCCAGCACTGCTATAGCAGTCAAATGCCTCCTGGGCACCTGCAGGTTTGTTTGTCCCAAGCAGCTGGTACTCATCATTGCCATCTCTGTGCACAAAGCCTTGAGTGTCTGCTGGGACAACGTCTGCCTCTTGGCTCCCTCCCAACCATCCCATCATCTTTCCAGCAGCATCCTTGGCTCCCCACATTCCAATTAACTGTATGGGGTAGCTGCCTTCTCTTTTTTTCTCCATGAGGAACTGGGACAATGCCAGGTATGGGACCTTGTGGAGGATGCAAAATGGGAGTCAGCCCACCAGTGTGGCAGCCCCTTGCTCTAGCAGAGTGAAGAGAGTATCCTGTCCACAGGTGAGCCCTACCTGAGAATGCCTCCTCCCCCTGGAGGAATTGGGGAAATGTGTCCCCACCCATGCTCTGCCTGTAAATAGGGAAAGAGTTTCAACAGGCTGCCTCTGCCTGGCTCTATCTGGCCTCAATGAGCAGCCCCAATGAGAGCACTACAAGGACCCCCCTGGCCAGCCCACCTCCAAAGTAGGAGCCATCAGAGAGTTTCATCTCCTTGTTTCCCTTGGCCAGGACGCTGAGCACCCCATGCTGAATGAAGTACATCTTTTTTCCGATTGTGCCTTCCCGGATTATATAGTCCCCTGGCTGGAAGACCTCAAACTTCAGCTTGGTGAGCATGGCGGTGACAAAGTTGGGGTCCGCGTTGGCGAAGAGCGGCATCGAAGCCACCAGCTTCCGGCAGTTGAAATTGACGATCTCCTAGTGGGAGAGACAGGGAGGGGTGCAGTGCAGTGCAGCAGAGAGAGCAAAGCAAGCTCCCCAGGGAAACCCTGGATGGCCCTTGCTGTCAAACTGGGATGGATGAACTTGGGGCCTATCTGTCCATAAACCACCTTCTGGTGTTCCTAATGAAACTAGCTTTCTGTTCAGAACCATGAGGACTAGAAGCTTGCTTTCCATTGGGAGGGTCTGTAGCTCAGGGGAAGATGGTCCCACCATGCAGATGCTCCTAGGTTTAATCCAGAGACAGAAAGATATGCAGACAGTGTTGTGTGGAACTTGGGAGAGTTGGGTTCAAGTCCCCACTTGACTAAGAAGCTCACTGAGTGACTTTGAGCCAGTCACAGTCTCTCAGCCTCACCTACCTCACAGGGTTGTTGTAAGGCTTAAATAGAGAGGAGGCAGGCCATGGGAGCCATCCTTGCATGGTGCCACATAAATGCAGAAACACATTTTTAAAATAAACTGCTATAGCTAGCAAGGGGGGGGGGCTTTCCCTCCAAGACGTTTGATTGAATCTACCCTCCCAAAGCTAAGCTGCACTGAAACAAACCCTGTGCCCTCTGAGGCAGCCCAAAGTGATCCTCTGAGCTCTTCCCCTTGTTGGAGAGTGGTGGGGAGGGGGGCAAGGAGGTGGCTTACCTCGCGCAGGGGTTCATTCAGTTCACCCAAGATGCTATCCTCGTCGAACATCTTGCCCTGGTAGCGATGCTCATAGTAGTCGTGGATCTTCTGCCGGAAATCTGCTGGCAGCTTGTGGAAGGACATGTATTGCTCCACTTGCTTGTACTGCAGAAGAATTGGGGGTGGAAGGAAGACAGAAAGCCAGTGAATTGCAGAATCTGCCCATTTGTTTAGAATATTTAAAGATCACTTTTCAGCAGCAAACCTCATTCCAAGAGAGCTGACTACAAGCTGATCCTGAGCTTGCCAGAAGATGATGCAATGCCCCTCTTGGACCCCACTTTCTTGGGAGAGAACACAACAACCAAGAATGGTAAACATGAAGGGAAAAGGCAAGGATCCAGCAGCCTGGTCTTGGAGCTGTCTCAAAATGGGCAACTCACCTACATGGAGGATTTGTTGGCATGAATGAAAAAAAGAAGGGAGAGGGGGAAATGGGGCTATCTCACCAGCCCCCTGAAAGAGCACACTTTAAGTTAAAATGGGTTAGTTCTTTGGGCCCTGCCCTTTTTGTCTTCCACCCTGCCACTGGCATGCAGTCCCCGAAGGCTTCTCTGAGAGGGAATGTGGCCCACAGGCTGAAAGAAGTTGGGTGCCGCTGTTTTATTCAGAATCCAGAACCTGGTACAGCACACACATATGCACTCTTTTTGCATGCATTGCCTTCCTTCCCTGGTCTGTACCTTTTCCTGGTATTGGCGCCGGGAGGAGTCCAGGGACTGGATGAGTGCCGTGGCGTGGCCAATGAACATGGCATAGCATGTGGCACCCACAATCATGCTCAGCATGGTCAGCCAGATGTCGGTCATGCTCTCTGGGGCCTGGCGCCCGTATCCGATGCACAGCATGTGGCTCATGGACTTGAAGAGGGCAAAGGAGTACAGCTCACTCCAGGAGTCATTCTAGAAGGTACAAGGGGAAACAGCTTCAAATGGGCCCCAGGGAGGCAAACAGACCTGGCCTGAGATCACACAGACACTTTGTCCCGTGACACACACTGCAGTCATGGATACCTCATCTTTCATTAAAAAGTAAATGGCACAAGACACAAGATTCTAGTCCTCATGGTCCCATCATGGTCATTGCAATGGCTGGTTGGAGATGATGAGGAGTTTTGCTACATCAGGCAGTTGTCTGTGTTAGCAAAGCCAGAAAGGAATTGCTCCACAATTTCTTTTCAAATGCAGAATTAGGCACCACATTTGGGGGGGGGGGAAGGAACCAAGTGTGCAAAAGTGCATTATTCTCATGGGTTGCAGGGTTTGGCATTGTGGAATTTGGATCTCTTGGGCCTAGAACTTTTATCCACATAGACCAGGCAGCCAACATTTTGGACCACAACTCCATAAGTCTTGCTCATTGAACACCCTGGCAGGGCTCATGCTCTGAGCTGTCCGTGGTCCTGTCCCAGCTGCTCTGTAGAGAAAAGGGCTGAACTTTGCCTGCCTAGCACAGCCCTTCCTACCTTGACTGCTCTGCACAGCTGGGTGCTCCTAGTCTTCATGGGGGCCCCTGACCTGACCCAAATGACAGGGGATGCCAGGGTGCAGTTCGTGGCTGTCTGGCCTTCCTCACTCACCACCATGCCATTGATGGAGACCCAGCAGTCACTTGGGAAGTCCTGCAGCATGGGCACGAGGAATTGGAGACATCCATCCCAGTGGCAAAGGAGAAGCATCATCCCAATGAGGTTGATGATCCGCATCACTGCACTGGCCAGGTCGTACGTCATGTGGAAGATCTGGCAGAAACCGAAAAGAAAAAGGGAGAGCATTAAAGAAGAAAGAGCATCAAAGAGGAAAGGGGAAGAAAGAAGAATGTTTAAAAAGAAAGGAGAGAGTTAAAGAAGGACTAGAAAGAAGAGCGATAGAGAAGAAAGAGATAAAAAGACAATTAGAGGAAGAAGACAGTTAAAGAAGAAAGAGAAAGGCAGAAGGGGGGAGAACAGTTCTCAAGGAAGAGATGCCCGGAAGGGGAGAAATGGGCATCCTGGGTGTCTGGATTAGGAAAACGGCTGCCATTATCCAGTCAGGGACTCCTAGGCCCCACTCAAGCCTGATTCTCTCAGCCTCAGCTTGTGTCGACCCTAAAAAAAGTGCCCAGACCTGTCTTGGGGTTAATAATACTTAGATTAGGACAACTCAAGTGTTGTTGTTTTTTTAATAGACCACAAATAGGCATGCTTTTGAGACTGCCAGGTCCTGTTCATCAGGTGAAAAGTTCAAAAAACAAGGGGTGGTGTGTGTGTGTGTGGGGGGGGGGTGACTTCTGCAGCGTGCAATTGTCGGAAGAGATGGCAGACACTGAAATCAGACCCTACCACAGGGGCAGGGGAGCTCAGCTCCCATCTGGCCAGTTCCCAGATCTCTATGTTCCCTTCCCCTAACCACACAGCTTGTTTGGTGCTTCCCCAGCTTTTGTGCACCCTTTCCCCTGTTCTGAAAGGCTGGTCCAAGGCTTGTCTACTAGCAGGAAGAGTCTGCAGCTAAAATAGCTTGGAATTTTAGGCCCTGCCCCCTGCGGGAATGTGCCTCCCCAAAAGCTTCTCTGAAATGGAATTTGACCCTTGGGCTGAAAGCAGTTTGGCATTCCAGCTCTTCTTGGTGATATGATGGTTTTGGGTCACACCAGGGGCTGCCCAAGGTCTTCAATAGAAATAATAATTGCTGTAACTGGAAGCATTCAACCCCAGAGACTCATTCAGAGAAGCAACAAGCAGCCTCCTGCAAATTGTGTGGGTCATTTCCCAGTATGTTTCCACAGGAAGTAAATGAATAATTAGATTTTAGCCCATTGAGAAGATGCCAAAGGCAGAATACCACATCATGCAGAGACATGACAGGCAGACTCCTCCATTGGGTTCAGAGGTGCTTGCAATAATACAAGGTTATTAATTAATTAATTAATCAATCAATCCAGATATATCCAGACGCAGAGCAGACCCACAGAGAGCACTTGGCTCTGAGTTAGGCCATTGACGGCAACGGGTCTATTTTTTCTAAGACCATGTTTGGACAGAAGGTAGGAAAGTCATTCCTGGCTGGTTTACATTACTCTTTCCAAGAAAATAGTAAATACAAACCATCAAGAACCCAATCTGCAGTAATAGGACAAATGATGAAGTTAGTACAGTGCCCAAGAAAAGCCACAGTTAAGAAGAGCCCTGTAAAATCCCAGAGCTTTTTAAACAGAGCTGCCTCATGCAAATTTTTCCAGCACCAGTCCCTAAGATGCCTGAGAAAATAAAAGAACTTAACCAGAGCCCTTAAAGGATTCAGCAGGTTTCAGATGATCCTTGTTGAGGAGGGCATTCCATGAATGGGGCACCCCAAGAAAAAACATTCTTGGTTTGGCTCCTTGCTCATCCTCCATGCTGCTGGCACTCCAGAAAGGGACCAAGGTCCTGGGTGCCCTCAGGCCCATGTTGTTGTGCTCTCATTTCTTCTGGCAGGTGAGGCAGCAATTGTTCAAGTCCTGTGTCTATCCAGGGGCGGAGCCAGCTCGGATGGACTCCGGATGCTAAAATTCTTACTCCTCGGCAAAAGCATGATTAAAATATACTCAAATTAAGATTAAGAAACACTTGATAAATGCATGAAATGTAAGTCAATTCCTTTGTTTATCTCCTGGGAAGATTTGAAACACAGATGTGGACCAAGAGTTGTTTTCGTGATTGGAACCGCTGGGCCTAGTCCAGAGTAAACTGCATTTTGACAGTTTATGGATTGATAAACAGTGTTTATGCTATAAATACCCTGGCCGCTTGTTATAACAAGCTTAAAAACAGCTAGGGAAGTGGAGATAAAGAGAAGGTTACTTTCTTGAAGGATTTTTTTTTTTTAAATAAGAAGCTGTGACAGTGTGATAGAAACGTATTGGCTCTAGTGGTAGTTATAATCTAGCTAATATCAGTAGGCATAATAATTTTTTGGCTCTTTGCTTCTGCATATACGCTTGCATACCTTCACAATTCAGTTCTGTTCCAGGCACTGGGGTGGACATACCCCAAGGTTAAATAAATGCCTAAGCGGCCCTTGTTCTGAGGGGCCTTTGATCTGAATAGGCTCTTGATTGCCACAGGATGGCTAGGATACCGCCTACGCCTAACCATATGGCTTATCAGCATTCTCCCAGGAAAATACCGCGAATCCACGAAGACATGACTAGGAGGCAGATAATGAACCCCTGGCAGTCTCTGGGTCTGTAAACCCCTGGCAGTCTCTGGGTCTGTAAATCAGCCAACAAAAACAACTGTATCCACAAATGTTGATTCCGGGACCAAAAGGTGATAGTAAGTCTCAGCTTACGCTGTAACATGAACTTGTTGTTGTTGTTGTTGTTAGTCGCGAAGTCGAGTCCGACCCATCGCGACCCCATGCACAACATTCCTCCAGGCTCTCCTGTCCTCCACCATCCCCAGGAGTCCACTCAAGCTCATGAACTACACAAGGTATAAAAGACTGATGGTAACATTAATTGGGGCTGCATGATTTGGGCAGGATTGTTGCCTCATGCAGATGCCAGCTTCAATAAAGTACTTTGCTTTTGACTAATTGGGCGTTTGAGTGGTCTCTGGGTGATCTCCAGGTTACACTGTAACAAAGCGACTTTCCTCTCTCCCCCTGGGCAACTGGAAGGCCAAGAGAGTGCTGAAAGGGAAAACATTTGGACAGAGCTGTAAGGAATGTAGATTAAAGTCAATCAACATCCCAGGACTAACTATCTGTGCTAATCTGTTTTTATTACAAGAAAATAATGAGAAATAAAGAGAAACAAACAAACAAAATAAGAAACTTACGTAAGAGACTGTAAAGAGACTGTTGTTGTTGCTGTTGCGAGTAGCGAAGTCATGCCTGACCCCATGGACAACATTCCTCTAGGCCCTCCTGTCCTCCACCATCCCCCGGAGTTCACCCAAGCTCACACCAACTGCCCCAGTGACTCCATCCAGCCACCTCATCCTCCGCCGTCCCCTTCTTCTTTTGCCATCTATTGTTCCCAGCATCAGGCTCTTCTCCAGGGAGTCCTTCCTTCTCATTAGGTGGCCAAAGTATTTGAGTTTCATCTTCACTATCTGGCCTTCTAAAGAGCAGTGACCACCCCATTGTGGTTATCAGGGATGTTAAGCTCTTTCTTGTATAGTTCTTCTGTGTAATCTTGCCACCTCTTCTTAATGTGGCCAGGCAGGGGGTGTTCGGGATCACCAGGGACTTTTCGGCCTTGGGGAAGAAACTCAGGGAGCTGAAGGCCCAAGTGGCCTTCTCGTCAATCTTACCTGTCCGGGGATTTGGGCCAGGAAGGGACAGGAGGGTCTCCGAGGTGAACGACTGGCTTAGGGTGTGGTGCCAGAAGGAACGCTTCGGGTTCCTCGACCACGGCACCCGGTTTCTTGCCAATGGGCTTCTGGCAAGGGATGGGTTACACCTCACGAGGATGGGGAAAAGGTCCAGACTTTAAACTTTTGTGTTCAGACTTTAAACTGAGCCAGTGGGGGGTGGGTTCAGGCCCCCCAGTAACGTGTCTGCACTGGACAAGTGTGCGGGGAGGATCGGGGCTCTGGGAGCAGGGCTTTAGAGATACTGCAGGGACTGACAGGACTTCTACAGAGAGGGGCCAGGTACCAGGGAGGATGGGAGGAAGGAGGATGCTGGGCACTCCAAAGAAAGGAAGCGGTGGGAAGGAGTTGAGGTGCATGTACACCAATGCTAGGAGCATGGGTAATAAGCAGGAAGAGCTTGAAGCTCTCCTGGGAACAGGAGGATACGATCTGGTGGGAATCACAGAAACTTGGTGGGATGAAAGGCAAGTCTGGAATGTGAACATAGACGGGTATCACCTTTTTAGAAAGGACAGGAAGGGAAAGAGAGGTGGGGGTGTGGCTTTGTATGTCAGGGAAGGGATAGGATGCAGTGAGATAGAGTGCAGCACAGATGGGGATTCGGTAGAGGCAGTCTGGGTGAAACTTAGGGGTTTGACAGAGAAAGAGACCTGACAGTGGGGGTATGTTATCGCCCTCCAGGTCAACTTGAGACCCTGGATGATGTCCTGACAGGCCAGATTCTAAGGATATCTCGGGGGAGAGACACAGTAATTATGGAGATTTCAATCTCCCGGATATTACTTGGGAGACTCACTCCGCGGTGACAGCCAGGTCACGTCGCTTCCTAGAAGCTCTAGAGGGTGGGTTTTTCACACAGAGGTCCGAGAGGCGACGAGGGGGGGAAACATCCTGGACTTGGTCTTGACCAATAGGGAGGAGCTGATAGATGAAGTACAGATTAGGGGAGCTCTGGATGCGAGTGATCACTCCATCCTTTGCTTTGAGATCAGAGGACTGGGGCCGTGCAGCAGGGTGAGCACTAGAAGCTGGGACTTCAAGAGGGCCAACTTTGGCCAACTGAAGGCCAGGCTGGGGAAAGTCTCCTGGGATAGGTTACTGGAAGGTAAGCGAGTTGAGGAGGGGTGGATGGCACTCAAAAGGGAGGTTTTGCAGGCGCAAGCCCTGACAATACCTCTAGTCAGTAAGGTGGGGAGGCGGAGGAGAGTGCCGCCATGGATGCGAAAGGAGGTGGTTAGGGGGATTAGACGAAAGAGGAACCTCCATAGGAAATGGGTACTGGGGGAAATAGACAAAAGGTTATACCGGGAGGAGGAGGCCCGTTGCAGAAGGATTCTTCGCAAGGCTAAGGCTGATTATGAGCTGAGACTTGCCAAGAATATCAAGAGCAACAAAAAGGGCTTCTTCCAGCATGTAAATAGGAAAAGGAAGGGGAGACAAGTGGTGGGACCACTAAATAAGGAGGAAGGAGATCCAGTGACTGACATGAGGGAACAGGCACAGATGCTAAATGACTATTTTGCCTCTGTGTTCTCCCCAAAGCAGGACGGGGGATATACGTATAGGAGATTGGATGAGGCTGGGGACTTAGGGGCAGAGATTAGAGTCACCCCCCTTGAAGTCGAGGGGCTCCTCAGGGCATTGGACATTACAAAGGCGCCAGGCCCTGACGGGTTACACCCGAGAGTACTTAGAGAGTTGGCAGGGGTTCTCTCACTCCCGCTGGCCTCCATTTTTGAGGCCTCGTGGAGAACGGGTGAAGTTCCAGAGGACTGGAGGGTGGCATCGGTGGTCCCAATTTTCAAAAAGGGTAGTAGGAAGGACATGGGGAATTATAGACCGGTTAGCCTTACGTCCATTGTAGGAAAAACAATGGAAAGGCTCATAATAGAGAGAGATCTAGTGATGCTAGATAGGGAAGGGAGGCTGACAGCCACACAACACGGCTTCCGCAGAAACAGGTCCTGCCAGACAAACCTTGTGGAATTCTATGACAAGGTTTCAAGATGGCTAGATGGAGGGGATGAAGTGGATGTGGTATACCTGGATTTCAGCAAGGCCTTTGACAAAGTGCCCCATGATATCCTGGTGGAGAAACTGAGGAGTTTTGGGATACACCAAAGCACTGTCCGGTGGATTAGGGCATGGCTGACTGACCGAAAGCAGAAGGTAACCATTAGCGGGGAATCGTCGGGATGGCAGCCAGTGACAAGCGGGGTCCCCCAGGGCTCTGTCCTGGGGCCGATCCTGTTTAATCTTTTCATTAACGACATGGAAGAAGGGGTGAACAGTCTGCTGATCAAATTCGCAGACGACACTAAAACTGGAGCAGTGGCCACAACTGAGGAGCAGATACACCAGATCCAAAAGGATCTGGACAGACTATGGAAGTGGGCAGGAGACAACAGGATGGCGTTCAATGTGGAGAAGTGCAAGGTCTTGCACTTGGGGCATAGGAATAGCCGTCATAAGTACAGGTTAGGGGACAAGTGGCTGGAGAGCAGCACTTGTGAAAGGGACCTTGGGGTACTGGTTGACCGCAGGCTAAACATGAGTCAGCAGTGTGATGCGGTGGTCAAGAGGGCGAATGCCACCCTTGGTTGCATAGCCAGAAGTGTGGCTTCTAGATCAAGAGAGGTATTACTACCACTCTACATGACTCTGGTGCGCCCGCAACTGGAGTATTGTGTTCAGTTTTGGGCCCCTCATTACAGAAAGGATATAGCCAGGTTGGAGTCAGTGCAGCGTAGGGCCACAAGGATGGTGGCTGGTTTGCAGGGGATGGGGTATGAGGCGAGACTGAGGGAACTGGGTCTCTTCAGCCTGGAGAAGAGGAGACTCAGAGGGGATATGTTGGCAACATACAGGTATGTGAGGGGGTGTCACATGGAGATGGGGAGAGGCCTGTTCTCCCCTGCAGAGGAAGGCAGGACGCGCTCCAATGGAGCAAAGCTCAGGGAGCCAAGGTTCAATTTGGATGCCAGGAAGCACTTCCTGACAGTTGGGACCCCGAGGGCGTGGAATGGGCTTCCACGGGAGGTCGTTGAGGCCCCATCGGTGAGGGTGTTCAAAGATAGGCTGGACATGCACATGGTGGGCATGTCATGAGCGGAGCCGGCTGGTGCCGGAGGTCAGACTAGATGGCCCAGGAGGCCCCTTCTGACTCGCTCTGTTTCTCTGTTTCTATGTTTCTAATCTCTTCTGCCTCTGTTAGTTCCCTGCCATTTTGGTCCTTTATCATGCCCATCTTTGGATGAAACGTTCCCTTCATATCTCCAATTTTCTTGAAGAGATCTCTGGTTCTCCCTATTCTATTGTTTTCTTCTATTTATTTGCACTGTTCATTTAAGAAGGCATTCTTATCTCTTCTAGCTATTCTATGGAATTCTGCATTCAGTTGGGTGTATCTTTCTCTTTCTCCCTTGCCTTTCGCTTCCCTTCTTTCCTCAGCTATTTGTAAAGCTTCCTCAGACAGCCATTTTGCTTTCTTGCATTTCTTTTTCTTTGGGATGGCTTTAGTTGCTACCTCTTGTACAATGTTGTGAACCTCCATCCATAGTTCTTCAGGCACTCTGTCTATCAGATCTAATTCCTTAAATCTATCTGTCACCTCCACTGTACATTCATCAGGGATATGATTTAGGTCATACCTGAGTGGCCTAGTGCTTTTCCCTACTTTCTTCAATTTAAGCCTAAATTTTGCAACGAGAAGCTCATGATCGGAGCCAGTCAGCTCCTAGTCTAGTTTTTACTGACTGTATAGAGCTTCTCCATGTTTGGCTGCAGAGCACATAGTCAATCTGATTTCTGGGTGATGTCCATGTGTAGACATTTTGGTGATGTCCATGTGTAGAGTCATCTCTTGGGTTGTTGGAAAAGGGTTTTTGCTATGACCAGTGTGTTCTCTTGACAAAATTCTGCCAGCCTGTGCCCTGCTTCATTTTGTACTCCAAGGCCAAACTTGCCTGTTATTCCAGTTATCTTTTGGCTTCCTCCTTTAGCATTCCAATCCCCCATGATGATAAGGACATCATTTTTCGGTGTTAAATCTAGAAGGTGTTGTAGGCCTTCATAGAACCGGTCAACTTCAGCCTCTTCAGCACCAGTGGTTGGGGCATAGACTTGGACTACGGTGATGTTGAATGGTTTGCCTTGGATTCGAACTGAGATCATTCTGTCATTTTGGAGATTGTATCCCAGTACTGCTTTTCCTACTCTTTTATTGACTATGAAGGCTGTTCCATTTCTTCTGAGGGATTCCTGCCCACAGTAGTATACCTGATGGTCATCTGAATTAAATTCGCCCATTCCGGTCCATTTTAGTTCACTGATTCCTAAGACGTTGATGTTCAGTCTTGTCATCTCTTGTTCCACATCCAGCTTGCCTTGATTCATGGATCTTACATTCCAGGTTCCTATGGAGTATAGATCTTTGCAGCATCGGACTCTCCTTTCACCACCAGATACATTGGCAACTGAGTGTCCGTTCGGCTTTGACCCAGTCACTTTCTTCTTTCTAGCGCTACTAGTACTAGCCCTCCGCTCTTCCCCAGTAGCATATTGGTCACCTTCCAACCTGAGGGGCTCATCTTCCGGCATCATATCTTTTTGCCTCTTGATACTGTCCATGGGGTTTTCGTGCCAAGGACCCTGGAGTGGGTTGCCATTTCTTTCTCCCATGGATCAGCTTTTGTCAGAGCTCCCCACTATGACCTGTCCCGTCTTGGGTGCCCCTGCCTGGGTAGCTCATAGCTTCATTGTGCTACACAAGCCCCTTCACCATGGCGAGGCAGTAATCCATGAAGGGGTCAGATATTATAGCCCAAAACAAATAACTAATATGGAGTGATATTGAATTAAAAGAATTAAGGGAAATAGGTGATCACTTATTATTATTATTATTATTATTATTATTGTTTATTAATTATATTTCTATACCACCCATAGCCGAAGCTCTCTGGGTGGTCCACAACATTGAAGTCCCCCATCCAGTTTCCAGCCAGACCTGACCCTGCTTAGCGATATACTGGTTTTAAAAGGACATTAAAAAGATTATTAAGACAATTCAAAATCCCTTTTTAAGAATACAATGGAAGTATGGGGAAAATGGAGACAACAGTTAATCCCGGGAATTTCTCCATTGACACCAGTGGTTGAAATGGAGAAATTTCTAAAATAGAATCAAAGGATTGGATTACTAAATTAAAAAATAATCATATATATAAAGGGGAAGACTGGAAAAATAAGATAAAAATATAGCACAATTAATGAGTGTATTGCCAGATGCCAAATTAAATTGGTTAAATTTACAAGCAAAATATACAAGCAAAGGAAGAATTGCTAAAAATTATAGGATATTAATGGAGTTAGGGGATCAGACAAAAAGTTTAAAATCAATTTAGGAAATGGATGTAGGTGAAATAAAAGACAAGGACTGGAAGAATATTTGGAATAGAAGAGTATACAAGAATATGCTGGTTAGAATTAAAGAACATGGATATAAAGTGATATGGAGATGGTATTTAACACCAGTTCAATTAAACCAAATTGATGAAAAATATTCTAATATATGTTGGAGATGTGAAAAAGAGATTGGAACTTACAAACATATGTGGTGGGACTGCGATAATATACAAAAGACTTGGATTATGGTGTTTAATGCAATTAGAGAAATTTTCGATATAAATTTAGAAATGTCACCGAGAATTGTGTTATTGCTGTTGATATTACTGTAGAAAAACAAGATATAAATGAAGCTAAGCAAGAATTGATTGTAAGTATGATAATGGCAGTGAGGCTAGTGATAGTTAAATATTGGAAACAGAATTGGGTTTTGCAAAGGCATGAATGGTATAATGAAATATGGAACAAGGTAATTTATTATAAACTGGTGACAGAAATAAAAATTAAAAGAGGGTTAATGAAAGCAAATAAATATAATGAAATCTGGGAAGATTTTGTAAAAGCAGTATTGACAGAAGGTAAAGGTTGTAAGCCTAATCAAGATTATATGAATTTTTGGAGGGGATATGGGTATAACTGAAGTATAATATATATTATTAATTGTTATATTATAAGAATTAAAGGGGAGGTATTATTGGTCTCCTGGGTGGCGGCACCACTGTATTATTTACTTTTTTATTCATTAGTTGGGCTTTTGTATGCTATATTATTGATATTGTGATGTGTCTGTATTTATGTTTTTATCCTGTATTAAAAAAAAAATTAAAAGGGGGGGGGGAGTCCTGTGTCTACCCAAGACCTATTCCCCAGGGCCCAACTTGCTTCTGCAGGGCCCTGGCTTGCTCTCCTGGGGCTGTGAGTGTCAGATCTGGCACAGCTCTTCCTAAAATTTCATGGCTGCCTCACTCCTTAGGTCTCTGCCCTCACCCAATGGAGCACTTTCGAGACTGCCATGTGCTCTGCACAATTACCTCTAGAGCACATGCACTAAAGTGTTCAACATTTTGGTAGGAAGAACGTCTGGGAAACAGGATTGGATAAGGTTGAGAGCACATCTGCACCCCCATGGCTGACCAGCTGCCTCAGAAAAAAAGCTTCAAGCAGGACACAAGTGCAACAGCACCCTCCCATCCTTGTTCCCCAACAACTGGTGCACATGGGCTTCCTGCCTCTGATACTAGGGGGAGAACAGAGCCATGCAGACTAGTAGCCATTGGCTGCATTCTCCTGCAGGAAGTTGCCCAAACCCCTTTTCAGACCCTCTGAATTGGTAGCTCTCACATCTTCCAGAAGTGACTTTCACAGTTTAGCATGGCACTGTGTGAAGGAGGACTTCCAGAATCACCTGCCCACCAGCTCCATGGGATGTCCTGCATGGTGTGCTCATATCATGCACACCCACATTAAGACTCTTTTGTTGTGGGATTTTTAAGGATCAAGTCATGCGTCAGGAAAACTTAGTCCAAAAATTCTGAAATAAGATAGGTCTCTGCCCCAGACAGCCTACAGTCTAAACCCAGCTGGATAATATGAGGGAGGGACTGAAACAGCAAGAGGTGCTGGAAAGATCTAGCACTCAGGTCCATGGGGCCAGAAGCAGAAATCTAGGGAAGGCCTGTCTCCTAAAGGCACCCATTTTGTAGAAAGGAAGGCACACACTGGGGATAGGAGGGCCTCAGGCAGAAAGATTCAAGGGGGTCTGCAGGGAAGGTGGCCCCTCTGGGCCAAAAGCCAGCTAGTCCAGGGCAACCCATGCAAGAATCATCCTTGGGGCCCTGGAGTTTTCTTCCAGGGATTCGGGGCTCCAAAGGAAAGATTTGGGGCTCCTGCCCTAGTGGCTGACCTCCAAACATCACCTCTGAAAGAGTGAACCCAAGCAAAAGCAGACATTTAAAAATGGCTGTAATCCAGGGCAGAGATGATGATGAGCTCACACTCAAGTTTTGGGGAGTGAGTGAGTGAGTGAGTGAGTGAGTGAGTGAGAAAAGAAACCCTTACAAGACAAAAAGGAAAGAGCTGGCAGCTGCCCCTGTGACCCCCACAGCCAAAGGCCTTCTTTCTGCATTGCAGGAAATGAGTGGAAGGCAATGGGGCCAAGATTTCCCACATTCTTCCTCTTTTTCTCACCACAAACACAAACCCTTCTGACCCATACTGAGCCGAAATTTTAAATGCTCCAAATGTCCTACCCTCTCCTCACAGGGGAGCCATTCAGCTGGTTGCTTTGCCTACCCCTTTCCCAACACTTGGCCATCTTGACAGTGCCTTTTTGCAGGCAGGGGCAAGAGCAGAACCACCTGGAGAATTCCCAAAGTCATCATCCTCAAACCATATCAATAAAATCCAATCACACAAAATACTCAGAGCTGCTCCTGGTGCTTCCACTCAGAGCAGGCTTCTGTGTGGTGACCCCTTTCTGTGGGTCTCCTTGCTTGTTGCTGCCAGGCAGCAGTCAACCCAGTTTCATTCCTGATGCCCTATAGCAGACCTTTTTCTCTGAACCAGCAATTCCTGAGTGACCACAGTTTTCTTGTTACAATCCAGGATTACATATATTAATTCTGGATTTAGATCCTTTTACTGTCTTTTAGCATTCACTGCTCAGGAATATAGAGTGATATAGAAATATTGTAAATGAGCAAAACCACAAATAAATAGAATCCATTGAAAAAGAAAAAAATCTTTTTTAATAAGGCAGTAAGAGGACAGCATGCATTGGAAAATCAAAGAACAAAACGCAGCTTAAGTGGCTGTTTTGAAAGGCCTTGGAAAATTTACCATTAGGATCTGAGCCTGGGGTAATTGAAATTCAGGACTGGAGCTCAAACAACTTTGCTTTTATCATTAGGATCTGCGCTCAAATCTAATTTGGGATTAGAGCACAAAATGCTTTAAATTTACTAATAGAAGCCTTATCCCATATAACATTACTGCTAGGATCGCAACCTGAGCCAGTTTATTTATGTACTGTTCTTTTAAACTACCCATTCATAAAAATAAAATAAAATAAAATAAAACAGTGCAAAATAAAGCCTCCAGATAAAACATATGACCAAAAAGAAAAACCGCTGCAGTATCAAAGAAGCAAATTAAAATTATGCAGCAGGGCAGAGCAGCAAAAGCACCAAAAACAGTTCTTAAAATGGCAGGAAAAACTCAAAGGTCTTCTTCCAGTGCTAGAAGATGACTGTGTGTAGCACTGAGGTTCTGAAGGAGTCCAGACTGAAGAGACCCAGGTTCAACTCATTCATGAAGATTACTCAATGACTTTCAGCCAGTCATGGGCTGTTCACCTAACCTACTTCACAGGACTGTTGTGAAGATAAAAATGGAAAGGAGGAGGTGGGCCATGTAATCAGGTTCCTCACAGGAAAAAGGCAGGATAGAAGTAGAATAAATAACTTAAACAAGCAAATGAACACGGAAGCCAGCCAAGCCCCTTTGGAGTGGACAATCCTTAAGTAGGGTACCATCACTGAAATGACTCTCCCTGTCTTAGCCATGTCTCAGTTCTGGATATACTCTGAGCCATGACTTCAGCCACCTCTTCTTACCTCCTCCCACTGATGGATGTACCGGATGAGGCGAGAAAGCCGGAGCAGCCGCAAAAGACTGAGGATCTTGGTGAAGCGGACAATGCGCAAGGCCCGGGCCGTCTTGTAGACCTCTGAATCAATCCCCTTCTCCACGATGAGGAAGATATAATCCACAGGGATGGAGGAGACAAAGTCCACCGCAAACCAGGTCTTCAGGTACTTCTTCTTGATCCGCTTAGGGTCCAGGATGATCTCTGTGTTGTCCTCGATGATGATGCCTGTCCGAAAGTTCATGATCAAGTCCACGAGAAAGAAAGTATCTGAGACAACGTTAAAGACAATCCAAGGGGCTGTGGTCTCCTCCTTGAAGAAGGTGATGCCCACAGGGATGATGATGAGGTTCCCCACCATGAAGAGCAGCATTGTGAAGTCCCAGTAGAACCTGGAGACGGACAGAGTGCACAAAGATGGGTGAGAAGGTCCTACTCTAACCCATTTTGCCCGTTTCCCCTGCCTGGTCCACTCTGACAGACAGAAGCTGTTGGATCCTGACTCCCCCACACTGTGGCTCAGGGTTCAGTAAATCTTTCATTCAGGGTGGTTCTAGGTACCAAAAAGATCCAGGCCTCAAGACCACGGGATGTTCAAAACACACATAGGCCTGTGCCCCAAAGCCTGTAGAGAATGGTGTCTCCCATTTGTAAAACAACATGGAGGGGAAGGAATTGATTTCAGAGGGGAAATGCAAGAAGAAAGATTCAGGAGGGGGGCAGCAGGTGGGGAAGCACAAGTGAGCCGGTGTGGCGTAGTGGTTAAGAGCTGGGACTGGGACTCAGACGACCTGGGTTCGAGTCCCCGCTCAGCCATGGAGCCCACTGGGTGCCTTTGGGCCAGTCACAGACTCTCAGCCCAGCCTGCCTCACAGGGCTGTTGTTGTGGGGATAAGATGGAGGAGGAGAATGATGTAAGCTGCCTTGAGCCCTTTGTAGGAAAAAGGCAGGATATAAATCCAAAAATAAAATAAATAAATAAATAAATAAATAAATAAATAAATAAAGTGGGTCTGAGTCAGAAAAGGGGCTTCACATTACCTACCCACTGGTGCCTTTTAACTGGGGATGCCGAGGATGGAACGTAGGGCTTCCTGCAGGACAAGCAAGAGGGCTCAGCTGTTGGGTTGTTGTCTCATCCCAGAAACTCCAGCCCAAAAGGGAAAATGTCCCCTTTTGGAATTGATGTCCCTGAGTTTCAGACCAACACCTTCCACTACATCACACTGGTTCATAACTATTTAACTAGACAAAGAAGAATTTCTCACTCCATATTCCTCTTCAAAACCCAGATTCTCTGTGAAATTGGTAGCGTTAACTCCCTGCTTCTCAACCCCTCCCAAATGCCCCCCTCATTCGCCTATACCAACTCTCTCCATGGTGAGTTTGATTTCAATCCCCATCAGCTCCAGCCACCCAGGCCAACTGTCAGGAATGCATTGAGTTCTCTTCTGAAACTTCTGGTGGGAATGAGGTCGGGGAAGGCCACTTTGCTCCATAGGAAACACCAGCAATGTATACTCCCTACCAGGTAAAGGTGAGAACTCGGGCAGAAAAAGATGACACAGCAGAACTCGGGACACACCAGTCCACAGCAACCAGTGCAAATGCAACACCCTGCAACAATCTCATTTTAAAACCCAGGCCTGCAGTGCAAGATGTGAGACAGTGACTGCAGCTCCCACAGCCCTTGACACATTTTCCGTGTGTCCAGCTGACTGCAAAGGCTTCACAGGCACAGGGGGAAGAAGGGAGGGGAAATGTGGCTCCCCCCAGATCCCTCCATGGAGCCCCCTTTCTCCCTTTCCCCAGCTGTTTATGGCACCAACAACCTTCCCTGGGAACCTGCAAGGTCAACAAAAAAGCAGAAAAATAGCACTTGGTGTTGTAAGGCTAGAGGCACTCCTTCTCAACACATACGCTGGATCAAACAGTTGAGGCTTAAAATCCTTTATTCTAAGAAACACCAAGACTACGCAGACAGGAAACAACAGGGGTGCTTTTAATGATGATAATGGCGAAGTTGTCCTCCCTTTCTGAGAGGGCTCAGATTTGTTGTTGTTGTTAGTCGCGAAGTCGTGTCCGACCCATCGCGACCCCATGGACAACATTCCTCCAGGCCCTCCTGTCCTCCACCATCCCCCGGAGTCCACCCAAGCTCACACCAACTGCTTCAGTGACTCCATCCAGCCACCTCATCCTCTGCCGTCCCCTTCTTCTTTTGCCATCTATTGTTCCCAGCATCAGGCTCTTCTCCAGGGAGTCCTTCCTTCTCATTAGGTGGCCAACGTATTTGAGTTTCATCTGCAGTATCTGGCCTTCTGAAGAGCAGTCAGGGTTGATCTCCTCTAGGACTGACCGGTTTGATCGCCTTGCGGTCCAAGGGACTCGCAGGAGTCTCCTCCAGCACCACAATCCAAAGGCCTCAATCCTTCAGCGCTCAGCCTTCCTTATGGTCCAGCTTTCACAGCCATACATTGCAACTGGGAAAACCATGGCCTTGACTATGCGCACTTTTGTTGGCAGGGTGATGTCTCTGCTTTTTAGTATGCTGTCTAGATTTGCCATAGCTTTCCTCCCCAGGAGCAAGCGTCTTTTAATTTCTTGGCTGCAGTCCCCGTCTGCGGTGATCTTGGAGCCCAGGAAAATGAAATCTGTCACTACCTCCATTTCTTCCCCATCTATTTGCCAGGAAGTGAGAGGACCGGATGCCATGATCTTAGTTTTCTTAATGTTGAGTTTCAAGCCAGCTTTTGCACTCTCCTCCTTCACCCGCATCAAGAGGCTCTTTAGTTCCTCTTCACTTCCTGCCATGAGAGTGGTATCATCTGCATATCTGAGGCTGTTGATATTTCTCCCAGCAATCTTGATTCCAACTGGTGATTCATCTAGCCCTGCCTTTCTCATGATGCAGGCAGTATAGAAATGTAATAAATGATAATAGTAATAGCTATTGGTAGCCCTGCCTTTCCCATGATGTGCTCTGCATATAAGTTAAATAGGCCGGGCGACAGTATACAGCCTTGCCGAACTCCTTTCTCAATTTTGAACCAATCAGTGGTTCCGCATTCAGTTCTCACTGTTGCTTCTTGACCCACGTATAGGTTTCTCAAGAGACAAATAAGATGGTCAGGTACTCCCATCTCTTTAAGAACTTGCCACAATTTGTTGTGATCCACAGAATCAAAGGCTTTAGCGTAGTCAATGAAGCAGAAGTAGATGTTTTTCCGGAACTCCCTAGCTTTCTCCATAATCCAACGTATGTTGGCAATTTGATCTCTAGTTCCTCTCCCTCTTCGAAACCCTGCCTGTACTTCTGGTAGTTCTTGGTCCACATACTGCTGGAGCCTAGCTTGTAGGATTTTGAGCATCACTTTGCTAACATGTGAAATGAGTGCAATGGTGCGGTCTTTCGAATATTCTTTGGCATTGCCCTTCTTTGGGATCGGAATGTAAACTGACCTTTTCCAATCCTGTGGCCACTGTTGAGTTTTCCAAATTTGCTGGCATAGTGAGTGTAGCACTTTAACTGCATCATCTTTCAGGATTTTGAATAGCTCAGCTGGAATGCTGTCACCTCCACTAGCTTTGTTGTTGCTCAGACTTCCTAAGGCCCATTTGACTTCACATTCCAGGATGTCTGGCTTGAGGTCAGTGACCACCCCATCGTGGTTATCAGGGATGTTAAGCTCTTTCTTGTATAGTTCCTCTGTGTAATCCTGCCACCTCTTCTTAATCTCTTCTGCCTCTGTTAGTTCCCTGCCATTTTGGTCCTTTATCATGCCCATCTTTGGATGAAACGTTCCCTTCATATCTCCAATTTTCTTGAAGAGATCTCTGGTTCTCCCTATTCTATTGTTTTCTTCTATTTATTTGCACTGTTCATTTAAGAAGGCATTCTTATCTCTTCTAGCTGTTCTCTGGAATTCTGCATTCAATTGGGTGTATCTTTCCCTTTCTCCCTTGCCTTTCACTTCCCTTCTTTCCTCAGCTATTTGTAAAGCTTCCTCAGACAGCCATTTTGCTTTCTTGCATTTCTTTTTCTTTGGGATGGTTTTAGTTGCTACCTCCTGTACAATGTTGTGAACCTCCATGCATAGTTCTTCAGGCACTGTCTATCAGATCTAATTCCTTAAATCTATCTGTCACCTCCACTGTATATTCATCAGGGCTATGATTTAGGTCATACCTGAGTGGCCTAGTGCTTTTCCCTACTTTCTTCAATTTAAGCCTTTTGCAATGAGAAGCTCATGATCGGAGCCACAGTCAGCTCCTGGTCTAGTTTTTACTGACTGTATAGAGCTTCTCCATCTTTGGCTGCAGAGCACATAGTCAATCTGATTTCTGTGTTGACCGTCTGGTGATGTCCATGTGTAGAGTCGTCTCTTTGGTTGTTGGAAAAGAGTGTTTGCTATGACCAGTGTGTTCTCTTGACAAAATTCTGCCAGCCTGTGCCCTGCTTCATTTTGTACTCCAAGGCCAAACTTGCCTGTTATTCCGGTTATCTTTTGGCTTCCTACTTTAGCATTCCAATCCCCCATGATGATAAGGACATCATTTTTGGGTGTTAATTCTAGAAGGTGTTGTAGGCCTTCATAGAACTGGTCAACTTCAGCCTCTTCAGCACCAGTGGTTGGGGCATAGACTTGGACTACTGTGATGTTGAATGGTTTGCCTTGGATTCAAACTGAGATCATTCTGTCATTTTGGAGATTGTATCCCAGTACTGCTTTTCCTACTCTGTTATTGACTATGAAGGCTACTCCATTTCTTCTGAGGGATTCTTGCCCGCAGTAGTATACCTGATGGTCATCTGAATTAAATTCACCCATTCCTGTCCATTTTAGTTCACTGATTCCTAAGATGTCGATGTTCAGTCTTGTCATTTCTCGTTTGACCACATCCAGCTTGCCTTGATTCATGGATCTTACATTCCAGGTTCCTATGGAGTATAGATCTTTGCAGCATCGGACTCTCCTTTCACCTCCAGATACATCGGCAACTGAGTGTCCTTTCGGCTTTGACCCAGTCGCTTCATTCTTTCTGGCGCTACTAGTACTAGCCCTCTGCTCTTCCCCAGTAGCACATTGGACACCTTCCGACCTGAGGGGCTCATCTTCCGGCGTCATATCGTTTTGCCTTTTGGTACTGTCCATGGGGTTTTCATGGCAAAGATACTGGAGTGGGTTGCCATTTCCTTCTCCAGTGGATCACGTTTTGTCAGAGCTCTCTGCTATGACCTGTCCATCTTGGGTGACCCTGCATGGCATAGCTCATAGCTTCATTGAGCTACGCAAGCCCCTTCGCCACAACAAGGCAGTGATCCATGAAGGAGAGGGCTCAGATTACAAAACACTTTTTACTTGTCTGGGATGTCCCTCTTTGGGTGGATCAGACAAGCTTCTCTCTCTCCTCCTTTCTAATTCCCTTGAATCCAATTGCCTCAACCTGCGTGATCTTCTCCTGGAACGAGCATCTGATATCATTTCCTTGGCAACAGCCAGGTTCCCAGGTTCGTTATCTCTGGACGAGACCTGACCTGCCCCCCGCCCCATTTCACTATCAGCTCCTGCTGGAATCCTGCTTTTCCCCGCATCTTCTCTTTGAAACACTTTGTCAGGGAGTGGGGGGGGGGGCAGGGCATTTGTACCACTGGCACCAGGTACACGTCTTCCTGCACTGAGGCCTGGTTCTCACGGGAAGCCTACTGCTCCTCTACGTGCGCCAATGATTCTTCTGAGTTGGCGCGCACAGCACTTGGTTCAGGACAAAGACCTAAATTTCCCCACTCCCCTGCATCCCCAAAACATGCGTGTTCGCATCCAAGAAGGGCTCCACTCTCCCTTGGGGTCCCCTGAGTGATGGAAGAAATGAGACATTCATTTGTTCCCCCACCACCAATTATTCCTTTTCCTGACTTGCACTTTCTGCCACAAACTGATGCAACTCCCAACATCAGAATGAACATGTTGGTGAAAATAATCCCATCTTCTTTTGTGGGTATCCTACATCCTTTGTTTCCCTACCCAAAAGCAGTAAACGGGGCCACAACAAAAAGGAGGGGGCGCATTCTAGCTCATCACCTGCTCCCAGCAATGGCACCTGCAACTGAGAGTCTGCCAGGGGGTGGCAGTGATGCCATGGCCCCACAAGTAGAACCGCAGGGCTGGTGTGTTTGGCTTCTGGGCACCCTTCAACTCTCCCCATGATGGCAGCAGTGGTGGGGGGAGGGGGGCTCCAAGGCAGGGGCAGAGGCCCAGCTCGGCACTGCAAACAAACAGCCTCACCAGGTGGACTGCCCAGCTCTTCTTACATTCTTACATCACCCCTCAATCTTCTCCACACTAAGGAGACCCTCTCTTTCAGTCACCTCACTTGTTTCCAGGCCTTTCCATACAGGGTCGCTCTTTTCTGGACCCATACCAGCCTGCTCCAGGCCCTTCTTAAAATGGAGCACCATTTTACTGGTCTATGACCAAAATAGAGTAATCTGTCCAAACTGGGGCACCCAGAACTAGCCAGAATGCTGCAAGGGAGCCCGAACAACACAAAACAAAATGTCTCCTTCCCATCCTCTGGATCTCCAGCATCTGCTCATGAAAGGGTTTGCTTTCTTTGCTGCTTCATCACATGGCCAGCTCTCAGTCAGCTTGTGATTCACAAAGGCTGCAATCTGATGTCTTCCATGCTCAATGCACAAAGGCCTCCTAACACAGAGGACTGTGCACATGCAATGCAGAGCACGAAGTGTCTGCCACCCTGTGACTCATGCCCTGCATTTAATCTGAATGGCTGCTTCTGGCTGCCTGGATGAAGCCCCACAGAAAGGGAGGGAAGGAGGCCGGGGAGCCAGTCGGGTATGGCAGAACATGACAGCCCCCATCTGTTCCACTTGCAGCTCTGGCATATCTTTAGTCCTTTCAAAGGCTGATTTCCAGCCTCAAAGAGGCTGCATTTTTATTTGGTTTCTTGCAATGGCAGCCCTGCTGGATGGGTATGAAACCCATCCTTTCCTCTGAAAAATTTGCCCACTCCACCTCCAGTCAGCTTCACCAAGGGATTGAGAGCATGCACTGAGCATTTTTTCTCAAATGGTGAATGACACGCCCCCAGGCTGGGAAGACGGGAAGACTGCTGAGAGATTTCAAATCCGCTTTTTCAGTTTTACCTGTGTTAAGGGAGTAACCAAAAAAGAAAAAATACCCATTACCAATCAGTGGCTGGTGTGCTTGGAACATCACTAATTGTGCCCTCTTGCTACCAAATCCCTGGATCTCATTTAACAGATGGGGAAAACTGAGTCATGCAGCAAAGTTCGGTCTACCCAGGTGACAGCATTTATGGAAAGGGCACCAGAAATCAAGCTTTGCTAATCTGTGAATATTACAGTCTTGCTTTCCCTCCTCTCCAGCCCCCATGTCTCTCTCCAAAAGAACGCTGGCCAATCCAGAGGAGGATTTGTTATTTAATATAGTGTCCCACTGTGTCGGGCTGGAGCAAAAAATAAAGGGCCGCATCCCCACAAAGGTCACCCAGCATGGCTATGCTTTGTCCTTGGACCACTGCAGCCCGCCTCGCCCCTCCCCACCCCACTTTTGTAAGCTGACCCTGGGTTGTTCCCTGCTGCAGTGCCTTAGGGACATCAGGATGGAGAACTAAACTGGAGAGGGATGGGGGACAAGGGAAGAAAGAGAGATTTTGTTGTGGACAGGATGGAGAGAAATGCATATGGAGGGTCAGAGACTGGAGAAGGAAGGGAGAGGATATGAAAGGAAGGAAAAGACAGACAAGAAATGTGGACGTGTCATGCCTTACGGCTTCACAGAGGCGTTGGCACGCGAGAGAGGGCCAGAAGCTCACAGTGAGTCAGGCGTTGGAGCAGGGGGATTTATACTTGGTGCTCAGGGCCCAAACGGCCCCCCTGCAGCCCGACTCTGAGGCTTCCAAGCGAGTAGCCTCCCCACATCCTGGCTCTGAGTTGTTTGAGCAGGGTGCAGCTTCCCTTCCTCTAGACTCCGAGGTGTTTGAACAAGTTGCCCCCCCCCCCCGCCTCCTGACTCTGAAGCTGCTGGGCAGAGTCCTGGAGAACAGGAAGATGTAACACGAAATTTAGAGAACACCCAGCTCCGGAAGAGATTGCGGCGGTTAGACCAATTGGGATGGCAGGAGAGAAGTTTGTCCCACCCACGGACAGAAAGACGTGAGAGGAGATTGAAATCCACATGACTTTTCCCTCAGGGTTCACAAAGGAGGGGGCAACTGAGCTGCGAGGAGCTCATCACCAGAGCTTATCTGTTGCATCGTAAATGGAGCATTGTATCAATGTATCTTTGGAGCATTGTATCAATGGACCCCACGGCCCAAATCCCACCAGAGATCCAGAATCTGTGAGATGAAAACATCCTTCTAAGGAACCAATATGCGGAAGCAGCACAACAGATAAACGATCTACGTGCAGAAACAGCTACACTTTGCGCAGCACAGCCGGCGGCGGCAGCAGCTCCCCCACAACCTTCGGAGTTAAAGTTGAAGCACTGCCTGGTAGAGCCCCCCCCCTCCCCAAGTACGATGGAAAGAAAGAAGGATTTACCACTTTCAAAGCACAATGTGAACTATACATGCATCTTTGCCAAAATGACTTCACTGATGAGAAGACCAAGGTAGGCTTCTTAATCAATCAGCTTACTGGGGCAGCTGCTCGGTGGGCGACCGCGAGGCTGGTGGCTCAAGACCCCATTTTGAATGACGTGGCAACTTTTCTGAATGCCTTAGAACAGTTTCTAGGTGTGGGGGCGCGGTGAGGAAATGGCCATCCATGAGATTAAACGCCTGCGGCAGGGAGCGGGCTCAGCTGCAGACAACACGACCAAGTTCCAGCTTTTGATGAATGACTTGGGTTGGAATGAAAAAGCCTTGATGGTGCAGTATCGAGAGGGCCTAAGGGGGGAGATTTTAGATAATTTGGCCCGTTCTCCCCTGACAGACAATTTGTAACAGTTAATGCTGGTTACTATCCAACTTGATGCAAGACTTGCTGAGCGGGAACAAGAAAGGCGGGAAAGCCATCCTGGCCTGATGCCAGCTGGAGAGAGATGGTTCCCATGGATGGAGGCCAGGCCTCACCGACTCACACCTGATTACTACATTGCCGAGGCAACCAGTCAGCCGGAGCCGGAGCCCGAGCAGATGCAGCTGGGAGCTGCCAGGCCTCGCATTCCAAGAAGGGAGATTGATTACCGCTGTCCAGCCAGACCGTGTTTAGTTTGTGGACAAGGAGGGCACTTGGCCCATTTTTGTTCGTGGAAAAAGCAGACGGGAATCTTCTAGTCCCAGCGTTGTTAACCACCGCGATGCTGGGACCTATAGTCTGACCCCAAGGGTGCCTCACCCCCACAGGACCTCCTTCGACCCGACACCTAGTGATTGATGTTACTTTACAGGCACACCCACAGCCTGAAATACGGGCTACGGCCTTGATTGATAGTGGTGCCACTGTTTCGTTTATGGATGTGAAATTTGCTGAGACGCACTCCTTTCCTACCCGTCCCACTTCAGGTGGACTCAATCCAGACGCGCCCCTTGCAGGGAGGCCCTTCGTCTCGCCAGTCCTCCCCACTCACTCTGCAGATTGGTAGACATCGCGAACAGACTGTGTTCTTGTTGGTGAAAGATTTACAGTACCCCCTAGTCCTTGGCATGGACTGGCTAGTCAAACATGAACCCCAGATATCCTGGGACTCCGGACAAATACAATTCAATTCTGCATTTTGTTCCCAACATTGTGTTGATTCTCACACCCTAATTCCACAAGTCTCCCCACCACCTTCCACCACTGCTCTTCCTCCCCAGTATCAAAATTTTTGGGACGTCTTTGATCTGCAAGAGGCCAACAAACTACCACCCCACCGTGCTTGTGACATGGAAATCCACCTACAGCTGGGTGCCACACTTCCTGTTGGCAAATTGAGGCCTATGTCACCAAAAGAGCTGCAGGTCCTCAAGGAGTTCATTTCCACCAACCTGAGAAAAGGTTTCATTCGTCTGTCCTCTTCACCTACTTTGGCCACACCCCTCATTGTCCCCCGGAAGAATTCTGAAGAACCCAGAGTCTGTATCGATTACCGCCGCCTGAATGCCATTACAGTCCCCAACACGCACTCCATGCCTCTAATCTCTGAGATTTTGGAACGTTTGGGCCAAGCACGCATTTTTACCAAGTTAGATCTCTGCAACACCTACAATTTGCTCTGCATCCACCCTGGGTTTGAGCACCCGATGGCCTTCTCATCAAGATTTGACACATTCGAGTTCTTGGTAATGCCATTTGGGCTTGTAAATTCAGGACAATCGTTTACCAGGCTGATCAATGAAAACTTTCATGATTTTTTAGATGACTTTTTGATCGCCTACTTGGACGATTTGTTGATCTTTTCCAGCGACCCAGAGTCTCACGTACACCATGTGTGGGCCGTCCTCCAACGCATGCATGAGAATCACTTCTCTGCTAAGCTTGAAAAATGCGAGTTCCACACTACTTCTCTGATGTATCTCAGCTATTGAATTTCCCAAGATGGACTACAGATGGACCCTGAGAAGGTACGGGCTGTACTGTCTTGGCAACTGCCACGAACGAAGAGGGAACTACAAAAATTCTTAGGATTTGCAAATTTCTATCGCCAGTTCATACCTCACTTCTCTCGTTTGACAGCCCCTTTGACGGACCTTTTGAAAGGGAAAGGACGACATTTGAACTGGCTTCCCAATGCAGCAGTGGCGTTTGCTGCCTTAAAATGCCATTTTGTTTCAGAAAACCAGCTGATCCATCCATTTCGTACTACAAACCGATGCGTCTGATAAGCATCTGATAAGCATCCATAAGGTTCCATTTGGATGTCGGGAAACATTTCCTGACAGTTAGGACCCCGAGGGTGTGGAATGGGCTTCCACAGGAGGTGGTTGAGGCCCCATCGGTGCAGGTGTTCAAGGATAGGCTGGACGTGCACATGGTGGGCATGTCGTGAGCAGAGCCGGCTGGTGCTGGAGGTCAGACTAGATGGCCCGGGAGGCCCCTTCTGACTCGCTCTGTTTCTATAAGGCCATTGGAACAGTCCTGTTGCAGCCACAGAAGGGTTCTGGCAATGACCTCAGACCGGTAGCATTTTATTCACGCAAACTCTTAGGTTCAGAGCAGAACTACACCATTTGGGAGAAAGAATTGTTGGCGATCAAAGCAGCCCTGGAAGAATGGAGACATTTGCTTGAGGGGCCTCCCACATGGTCCTCATTCAAACAGACCATAAGAACCTGATCCACTTCACTTCAGCCAAGATTCTCAACCAGAGACAAGCACGTTGGGCTTTGTTCTTCGCTCGTTTTCGCTTCCACATAGAGTATATCCTGCCACCAAAGAACCTCCTAGCAGACGCACTGTCCAGAAAACCTGAGTACTTTGGAGATAACAAGGTAAACCCTGAACCTGCCCCTTTCTTGCAGCCTGAAACGATTGCCTCAGCCACCGCTTCCACCTCCTGGCATGCAGACCTTCTCCAGGCCCAACAGGCTGATCATTTTGTCCGGGCCAAGAGGGAAGAAAGGGAGGCAGGCACCTTACCTGCTGTCTACAGCTTTGAGGACAATATCTTGTTATACAACCAAGCTACGTACGTGCCGTTGCCGCTCAGAGAACATGTATTGCAGCAATGTCATGATTCCCCCTCCGCGGGGCATTTTGGGGTTTATAAAACTTTACATACGATTACCAGAGACTTTTGGTGGCCTCGCTTAAGCTACGACGTCAAATCATATGTCCTCTCCTGCCCCACATGCCAACGGGCCAAACGCCAACCCAGCAAACCCCCAGGTTTGCTCCATCCTTTGGGGACCCCTCCTGGCCCCTGGCACACTGTTTCCCTAGACTTCATCACGAATTTACAACAACAAGCTAACTGGGAACGAATGCGGTGAAAAATTGAAGGAACTGGAAGCTGCTTTAACGGCACAGCAGTGCTTTTTCACAAGAGCCCGTGAATCAAATGAAAATGCCACAAAGGCAAGCTACGAGGTGGCAACGCTGATTGCCAAGCACTGCAAACCTTTTACTGAGGGTGAATTTATTAAAGACTGCGTGATGAAAATGGTGGAGAAAATTTGTCCTGAGAAGAAGCAAGAGTTTGCCAATGTTTGCCTGGCTCGTAACACTGTGGTACGGAGAATTGAAGATGTTTCATCTGATATTAAGAGACAGTTAGAGGCAAAAGGAGTGGAGTTTGACTTTTTTTCGTTAGCCTGCGACGTAAGCACGGATGCATCTGACACCGCTCAGTTATTGATTTTTTTGAGAGGAGTGGACAATGACATGAACGTGAGTGGAGAGTTACTTGACCTCCAGAGCCTTAAGGACCAAACAAGAGGAACAGATTCATTTGTTTCTGTTTGTTCCGCCGTAGATGACATGAAACTACCGTGGAATAAAGTCACTGGGATTATTACGGATGGTGCACCTGCCATGGCTGGCGAGCGAAATGGATTATCAACCCTAGTCTGTAACAAAGTCAGCGAAGAAGGAGGCAAAGCTATAAAACTCCACTATATTATTCATCAAGTTCTCTGTGCCAAACATCTGATATATGATCATGTTATGAAACCGGTGATGAAGGCTATTAATTATATTCGCTCCAAAGCCCTGTGCCACCGCCAGTTTCAACAGTTTCTACTCGACATCCAGGCTGAATACGGAGATGTTGTGTATCACAACGAGGTAAGATGGCTCAGTCGGGGGTCTGCACTGCAGCGCTTCTACTCTCTTAGGGAGGAAATCGGACAATTCTTGGCAAAAAAGGGACAACCGATGCCAGAGCGATCTGATCCTGTTTGGCTGGCTGATTTTGGATTTTTAGTTGACATAACACGGCATCTGAACATGCTGAACATGAGCCTTCAGGGGCAAAATGCAGTGGTAAGCCAACTGTATTCACATATCAAAGCCTTTGGGACCAAGCTGCTACTTGTTCAAAGGCACCTGTCACAAACGCAGCCCAATACCACACATTTCCCATCGCTGCAGGAAATAATGACCAGTTTTCCACAGAACAATATGAATGCGCAAATAAGGAGGTATGAAACAGACATCTCATCTCTGGCTGAGGAGTTTCAACAGCGCTTTCGGGATTTTGCAGCTATTGAAAAGGAGATCACGCTTTTTTCATCTCCTTTCTCTGTGGACCCTGATGACGCTCCAGACCACCTGCAGCTGGAGCTCATTGAGCTGCAGTGTGACGCCGAGTGTTGCAGTCGGCACCAACAGCTCCCTCTTGTCAACTTTTACCGCCAGCTGGATAAAGACAGGTTCCAAGAGATTCGAACATTTGCTAAGAAAATGCTGAGCTTGTGTGGTTTGACATACTTGTGCGAGAAGACATTCTCGGTTATGAACATTAACAAGAACCGCGTGAGGACGAGACTAAGTGACTTTCACCTGCGTGACATCTTGTGCATCGAAACCACTGTTTTTGAGCCAGACCTGGCCTATATAATGCAGTCGAGATCTCAGTATCACCCTTCACATTAGTGCAGTTATTTGTTTAGTCTTTCATAAAATAGTTTATTTGCATTTAATGTTAATGGTTCAAAGAATGTCAGGCTGAATGGTCGGGCCCCACACATTTTCACCTCACCAAATCTGGCCCTCCTTCCAAAAAGTTTGGACACCCCTGCTCTAAGAGGAGAAGGACCTTCTCTCAACTCCAAAAACTGAAACTAGATATAATTTGTCTTCAAGAAACACACATCAAGAAACAACACAGTAAGCTCTTGGAATGCCCAAAACTTGGAAAGCTATTTATATCCTCCACTTCTCAAAAGAAAAGAGGTTTAGCATTGTACATCAAGGAAAAATTAGACCCCAAATATATACTGGCTGACGAAGATGGTAGGATTCTGATGGTTGAAGTTACAAAGAAATTTAAAAAGGTGCTTTTGGTGGTGATCTACACCCCAAATAATCACCAGGAAATGTTCTAGCAAAAACTACATACTGTACTCTCGCAATTGGATTATCAGACTTTGTGCTTAATGGGAGACTTCAACGCAATTGTGGACAAAAAAATGGACCATAAGAGTGAGACTAAGGAGAAAAAAGGCAGGAGGATAATTCCAAAGTCCTGCTTTAATATAATTGAAGAATTTAGATTGACAGACGTTTGGAGACATAAAAACCCAACCTCTACTAAGTATACTTCCTATTCGAAGAGACATAGGTTGTGGTCTAGAATCGATATGATTTGGATAACCCCAGACTTAGTACCAGATCTGTTAGAAGCTGAAATAGAGACAAATGTCTGGGCAGATCATAATCCTGTAACTATGACATTGAAAGGGACAGTAAAAACGCCCAGATGGGTGTTAAACAAAGCCTTATTAAAAGATAAAAAGTTCAAAGAAGAGATAAACAAGGAAATGGAACTATTTTTTCAAGCCAATAAAATTGAAGAAACCTCTTTGCAAAATGTTTGGGATTGTCGTGCAAGAGAGCACGACAGTAGCTCCTCCTCGCGAGGAGGAGGTAACCGTGATTACTAGGAGCAGGAAAGAGCAGACACTTCCAGAAGGAGAAGCGAATCAGCTGACCCCTGAGAGCTGTGAGTGTTCACAGACTGCTTCACAGGAGGCTGGCCCTTTAAACCGTACAGACTGTGAAGGAGAAAGGGGGGGGGGGCAAAATACTTTGCCGGAGGAGGAGGAGGAGGAGGAGGAGGAGGAGGAGGAGAGCAGCAGACCGGAAGGGGACGGGCAGCTTGGGAGCATTGACTTGATTGACGCTAACCAACACGAATGATGCGCTCTTATCAGCTTCGCGAGGAACGCAGAAGAAAGAAAGAGGAAGAGGGGGAGGGATAAGGTCATTGTCAGGGGAACATCGTTCCTTCGCATACATGCTTTACCGTTAGAATAGTTGTTTAACAGTAAATCTTGTAGATAATGAGCAATAAACCAATTTAGCACCTCAGCTCTCGTTTAAAGAATTTATTGCAACTAAAGCACCTCTAAGCGTGAGTGTGTTTTTACAACACCCTCACAACAGGGATACAGCTAAAGCCTATGTCAGGGGGCTGATAATAACACACTCAGCAAAAATAAATAAAATGAGAAAGCAGGAACGATCTAAATTAGTAGAGGAATTGATGAAGCTTGAACAGGAGCTACAGGAAGATCCATCCAAAAAAGACCTTAAGACACAAATGAATATTCTAAGACACAAACTGAACCTCTTGGATACAAATGAACTTACGAAGCAAATGAAATTAACTAAACAGAATTTTTTCAAAAATGCTAATAAACCAGGGAGATGCTTAGCTTATAAAGTAAAGAAGGAAAGAGAGAAGAGACTAATATATAAACTGAAGGATGGAGAAGGACGACTGCAAGTACAAAGCACACAAATTAAGAAAATAGTGGAAGACTTCTTTGCAAAGCTGTATCAGAATAAAGAGACCTCATCTGAGAAAGTTAATGAGTATATCCGAAAGGGAAATCTACCAAAGCTACCGGAGAAATACCAAAAAGCATTAAATGAAGAAGTAACAATGACAGAAGTAGCTGAGGCAATCAAGAGACAAAAGAATGACAAAACCCTGGGCCCGGATGGGCTACCAGCAGAGTTCTATAAAGCTTTTGAAGGAATCCTGTCTATGCCTTTTAAGGCTATATGTAACGCAGCATTGCTAGACGCTAAAATACCAAATACTTGGACAGAGGCAAATATTACCTTAATACCGAAAGAAGATATGGACTTGACACAGATCCAGAACTATAGACCTATATCACTATTAAATGTGGATTACAAAATTTTTGCCTCTGTAATGGCAGAAAGACTGAAGAAGTATTTAACAGACTTCATACATCCAGAGCAAAAGGGCTTTTTACCTAAAAGGCAAATGAGGAATAATATGAGAATCATCTTGGACATTTTAGAGTATTATGAGGCACACTCTGAAAAATCAATGGTGTTGTTATTCATGGACACACAGAAGGCCCTTGACAATGTCAATTGGCAATTTATGAAGCAACAACTAGTTCAAATGGAGTTTGGTGAAAAATTTATCAATGCGATATTAAGTATCTATCAAAAACAGTCTGCTAGGATTACAGTTAATGGAGAATTTACAAACACTATAGACATACAAAAGGGCACAAGACAAGGATGTCCTTTATCACCACTGCTGTTTATACTGATCTTAGAAGTGTTACATAGAAATATCAGAGATGATATGGATATTAAAGGCACTAGAATTAGAGATGAAAGCTGTAAGTTGCAAGCATTTGCAGACGACTTTGTTACCAAGGATTCCTCAATAATAAAAACTATGTCTAAACTTTTACAAAGGATTGAAGAATATGGTGATGTTACTGGGATGAAAATAAACAGAGACAAGATGAAATTGTTAGTAAACAATCTTACATTGGAGAGAGAAAAATTCTGGTGGAGCAAGTAGATCTTCAAATTGTTAAAAAGGTTAAATATTTGGGAATGTTCCTTACAGCTAAGTGCACTACATTGAAAGAAGATAATTATGATAAACTATTTAAGGTAATTAAGAGTGACTTGGAAAAATGGACTAACTTGCAATTATCCTTGTTGGGAAGAATAGCATTAGTTAAAAGGAATATAATACCAAAGCTTTTGTTTTTATTCCAAATGATTCCCATAAAAATTGATGAAAAATTCTTGGACGATTTAAACATCCAAATCTCAAGATTTATATGGAAAAAGAAAAAACCAAGGATTAAATAAAAAATGCTCCAGGAGGCTAAAGGGAATGGTAGTTGGTCATCCTGATTGGATGTTGTATTATCAAGCTTCTGTTTTAACGTGGCTAAAAGAATGGATAACTTTAAGAAATGCCCTCACGCCCCTTAAGATCTGCGAGAGAGGCCCTGCTCTGGGAACCCTCTGTAAAAGAGGTATAAAGGACCTCAACTCGGAGGAGGGCCTTCTCTGTGGTGGCGCCCAGACTGTGGAATGCGCTCCCCAGAGAGGTATGCCTGGCGCCGAGCTTATACTCTTTTCTGTGCCAGGTCAAAACCTTTTTATTTAAGCGGTATTTTAAAATTTAATAGTTTTAATGATTTCTTCCAGTTGCTCTTGCTTTGTTTTATTTAATTCTGATTTATTTGATGTGTTTTTATTGTTTCATACAGTATTACTGTGGATGGATGTTATTAGATGTTTTTAAATTGTTGTAAGCCTTCCTGAGATATTTATATATAGGACAGCATACAAAAGTTTTTAATAAATAAATGAATAAATAGCCCATTGAGGAGATAGCTGGCCATGACTAACCCTATAATTGCAATTTGGCCTGTATTGTCTGGCTCCATGTGCTCTGAAAGCTGTCGGTCATTAATATTATTTTAAGATTTTATTAAGATTTTCAAACTACAAATTAAAAACATCAATCATCAAATACATCGGACAAGCTGGGTCAGCCCCCTATAACATATCTTTTAACATTCTATGATCATATTCAAATCAATTTATAAAAATTTAAAGACATCTTTAAATCTAAGCCAAGTCCCGTTTCTTTAGCCAGTCATAAAAAAAGTCCCAAGTTTGGTAAAAGTCAGTGTCTTCCTTCTCCTTCAGTGACAGAGTCAGTCTATCCATTTCTACACAATCCAGAATCTTTTTCAAAATCAGTTCCTCCGTGCGTAGTTCCTCACTCTTCCAGTATTGAGCAAGCACGATCCTCGCCGCTGTGATTAAATGTAGTATCAAATACCGTATTTTTCGCTCTATAAGACGCACTTTTTCTCCCCTCAAAAGTAAGGGGAAATGTCTGTGCGTCTTATAGAGTGAATGTGTGTGTGCTCAACACCCGGGACACTGCCGGCCGGCTGCACCATGTAGCACCACCAGGCCGGCATGTGCTCGGCGTGCCCTGCTCCGCCCCCTACTCCGGAAACTGCCCACCTGCACTGGGAAGACCTGCCGCTGCTGCCATGCCCCCCCCCCCGCGCTGCTGGCACATCTGCGGGCTGGTGCGCCCCCCCCCCACACGGCGCCCACCACCGCTGCCTCCAGGCTGCCACACCCCCCCACGCCGCTGGCGCATCCGCGTGCCACTGTGGCCCCCCCCGCACGCGTCGCCGCTGCACCCGCACACCCGCCTCAGCACCACTGCTGCCGCGTCCGCCCCTCCCCTCTGCGTCGCTGCCGCCTCCGCACACACTCGGCCAGCACGCACCTGGCCGGCAGGCACTCGGTGCGCCCTGCTCTACCCCCCCCCCTCCAGCATGGAGAGACGGACAGCTCTCCCCCACCCGCTGGGGAACTGCTTTTAACCCTTCAGTTGCACGGAGAGACAGTGCTCACCCCCACAATCAAATAGACATTGTTTTCTTTCAAAAGCCTTTTGATAAAATCCATCAACAGACTCTTGAGAAAACCTGGCAGTGATGGAATAAGGGCTGTGTGCGCGCACACACGTTGTCCTATGGATCAGTAACTGATTACAGAATTGAAAGCCAACATTGAGAATGCATGGTAATTTCTCCTAGTGCAGGAGTGTAAGCACAAGATTCTCACAAGATTCTGCATTAGGATCAGTGCTTTTCAACCTGTTCATAAATGTTCTGGAATTAGAAGTGAGCAATAAAGTAGTCAAGTTTGCTGATGATACTAAACTATTTAAAGCATTTAAAAGGAATTGTGAGGAATTCCAGTGGGATCTCTCTGAGCTGGGAAAAAGGGCATCAGAACGGCAAATGCTATTCAGTGTAACAAGTGTAAAGTTAGCATGCTGGGGGAAAAGAATCTCATCTTCAAGTATAAGCTGATGGAATCTGAACTAGTGCTGACAGACCAAGAAAGAGGTCTTAATGTGGTGGACAGCTTGATGAAAATGTCAAATGTTAGGAGGGAATGCCATAATATGCATATAAAATGTGCAAAGAAGGGCAACTAAAATAATCAAGGGATTGAAGCAGCTCCCCTATCAGACTTTGTTACAACAACCAGGATTGCTTCTCTTAGGAAAATGATGACTAACGGGAAGCATGGCAAAGATGTTCAAAATTATGCATGGTGTGAAAAAGTGGAAAGTGGGACATTTTCCTCCTCTCTGAAAAAAAAAATGGGTTAATCCCCATGAAAACACCCATCACCCCTTTGTTCTGAAAAAAAAAAAAAAGATTCAACAGCAGAAGTGTAGTGAGCTTGAAATACCTTTTGGGAATGGAAGGAAAGTTCCCCACAATTTAGCTTTTTCTTTCAAGGGGTTGGACCTTTTAATACCTCATGGATGATTAACTGGAACTTCTAAATGCTTAACAAAAACAATGTGGATATAAAGTTTCATTGCCTGAAGACCTTCCCAATTGAGGATACAAGAAACACAATTATTATAGTGATCTCTGCAACTGTGCAAATGTTAGATTTTCATGCTCTTGGCCCAGAGGAAGAAATGACACACAAGAGACCAGTGAGTGAGCATTCCTCTCGACTCAAAAGGATGCGTAGATGCAGCCCGAGTTTCTTAAGCATCACTTTTAAATATGAAAAAAGAAAAAGAGAGAGAGAGAGAGAGAGAAAAGTTGGAGGATTGAATTTAGGTCTCCTCATTGCTCACCTTCTTTGTCTAAGATAGAGGCAACTAAAATCAGAGAGAGCAGGTATGCTGGGGGTATGCAATCAAAAGAATATTTACAGTTTATTCAGACCTACAGGAAATACATGTGGCATTGAAGGGACTGCAGAGATGGATTCTATACAAGATGTTTTCGTGCCCTAACAGTTACATGCACAGTCTGCGGGGGACGGAGGAGTCATGCGCACAGTATGCTAGAGGCACATGAGAGTAAAGCAACTGGGATTAAGAGATTGCAACACATCCCATTCTGTTATAGTTTATTAAATAGTTCAGTAAACCATTTGATTCAGAATATTTTTTTTCTCGTTTTCCTCCTCTAAAAACTAGGTGTGTCTTATGGTCAGGTGTGTCTTATAGAGCGAAAAATACAGTACATTTCTTGTTTACTAATATTTTCTGGTAAAATGCCTAACAAGAAAATTTCAGGTTTAAAAGCTAAAGATTTTTGCAGCATTTCCTCAAGCCATTTATGTATTTTAATCCAATACTTTTTCACATATTCACAGGTCCACCACATATGATAAAATGTACCCACACCGTGTTTACATTTTCAACATCTGTTTGACATATTTGGAAACATCTTAGCTAATGGATTTGGCGACAAATACCATCTATAGAACATTTTATACAAATTTTCTTTATACGAGGTTGCTAAGGTTACCTTAATATTTCTCTCCCACAGCTTTTGCCACTTTTCTAATTCAATATTATATCCAAAGTTTTGTGCCCATGTTATCATAGTGTCCTTGACCTGTTCCCCTTCCATTTTCCTGTCAAGCAAAAACTCATAGATTCTTTTAATCATTTTCTCATCTGTTTAACATCACTTGATCAAAGGCTGTTAGATCTTTATAAAAACCCCATATTTTGCAGTCTTTGGCATATCTTGATTGCATCTGCACCTTATACCACCACGATATATTAAGTCCCTGTTCTTGAATTTCTTGCTCCAGTTTTAGGCCTCCATCCTTATCCAAAATATCATCATATCTTATAATCCCTTCAAAATTCAATACATTTGGATACACAAAGGCTTCCATAGGTGAAAGCCATCTTGGTAACTTATTATACAGTTTTAGCTTTAACTTTTCGCATACTGACATTAGTGATCTTCTAATAAAGTGACTTAGAAACGTCCCCTGTGACTTGACCTTCTCATACCACATACAAGCATGCCAACCCATTTGCAAATCATGACCTTCAAGGTACAAAATTCTTATTTCGCAAGATTATCCATTCTTTTAGCCAAGTAAAAATAGACGCTTGATAATACAACTTCCAATCCGGTAGACCAAAATCCCCATTCTTTTTGGTTTCCTGAAGCATTTTTAGTTTAATCCTTGCTTTCTTTTTTTTCCAAATAAATCTCGAAATTTGAAGGTTTAAGTCCTCAAAAACTTTTTATCAATTTTTACAGGGATCATTTGGAATAAAAACAAAAATGTTGGTAGAATGTTCATTTTAACCAGTGCTATTCTTCCCATCAAAGACAATTGTAAATTGGCCCATCTCTCCAGATAATTTTTAATGTCTTTCAGTAATTTATCATAGTTATCTTCTTTCAAAGTTGTACATTTAGCTGTAAGATAAAGTCCCAGGTATTTTACCCTTTTAACAATCTGTAAGTCCACTTGCTCTTGGAGTTCTTTTTTCTGCTTTTGCGTAAGATTTTTAACTAAAAGCTTTGTCTTTTCTTTATTTATTTTCATTCCCGTGACCTCACCATATTCTCCAATCCGTTGTAAAAGTTTAGGAGCTGTCGGTCATTATTAAAGAAACAAAGCGAGCTGGAAAGAAGAGGAGCTTGAGCCAAGAAGAAAAGATGTGAATCCAGGCCGAAGTTTCAATTTTAAGAAGGCCAGATTTGCGTCGAAGGACCATGTTTGAGATGCAGCAGGGTGCTTGGAAGATGGTCCTCAGGAACTTAGACTGAACTCTTTCCAAGGGAAGAAAAGACCTGTAGGGTCCCAACTGAGCTCCAAACGATCTGGGCTCGAATTTTAGCTGAGAAGACTTTAGTTGCTGCGGGTATATACTGTGCGTCTTTAGAGAAATAGGAAGTTTGTAAGGCCAACACTGTTTTTGTGCATTTAAGATGACATAGTCAGATATTTGAAGGATTTAACTTGCTCTATTAGATGGCTATTAAGTGGTCAAACATGCATCTTAGGGCGCTTGGCAAAACCCACAACTTTGGTTTTGGAGTAATTAATTTCTAAACCATCTTGCAGGCAATGCTCAGCTAGTATATGGCGTGCCCATCTCAGGCCGATCTGAGTTTGAGAAAGTAGCACAGCATCATCTGCATACAGAAGAGAAGAGATGTGTCTCTTTCCCAATTTCACAGAGGGGCTAGTATACATCCTTGTCTCACCCCCCTCTTGACTGGAATTTCTTTAGTGCAGTGTCCCTGGACATTGCAGCATTCCTTCATCTGAGAATTCTCATATAATTTATATACAAGCACAAGTAATATTTTGTCAATTGAAGAAGAGCTCAGTTTCTCCCAGAGTTTGGATCTGGAGATGAGGTCAAAAGCACATCTAAGGTCAATGAATACTACACAGAGTGAAGAGCATGCTCGAGAAGAATATTTCTCAACCAGATGTTGATGATTAGTACATGGCCAATGATTGAGCAACCTTCTCTAAAACCTGCCTGCTCATCAGCCAAAATATTCTCAGTTATAACCCAGTCCTGAAGCTTATAATGCAGGTGCCTAGCATAAAGTTACTGACTGTACTAAGGAGGCTAATAGGACGGTAATTGGCAGGTAGATCTCTCTGTCCTTTTTTGTAGATTGGAATCACCAATCCCCAATCATCAGGAACCTTAGCATGTTTGTCAATGTAGGTGAATAAGGAAGCTAGAACAGGTACCCACCAATCTAAGTCGTTTTGGATAACCTCTGCTGAGATGAAATTGTACCCAGGAGCTTTGTTTGGTTTCAGATGGTTAATCAGCTTTGTGATTTCAGTGCCTGATACAGGAGGCCAGGAGGGGAGCAGATGAACTTCATAATCTAGCTCCCTCTTTGGATAGGGCAGTTCCTCCTGTGCACACAGCAACCTGAAATGGGCTTCCCAGACTGAAGCGGGGATAAAGGATGAAGGTCGTGGCTTAAAAGAAGAAGATTGAAGAGTTATGCATTTCCCAAATAAGGCTGAGTTCTTGGAGCGAGTGGCAAGGATTAGTTGGTTCCAGGAGTATTTCAAGGCCTGCCTCTTCTTTGCCTGTAAAAGCTGTTTATATTTCCTCTTGAGTAGGAGCAGGTCTTGAACTGGGTAGGAGAGAGGATCCCTTTTGTATTCCTTAAAACAGGAAATAACTTGGGGTTTTTTTTTGCCAAATGGCAGTCATTATCAAACCATGGCTGGTTAAAGGAGCTCTCCTTCTTCTTAGTACCAGATGGATGGGTTGAGAGGATTGCCTGGAGATGCTGAATTAACTGGGTGTACGATGGCAGAATCTGATCAGTGGATCTGTTGTCCAAGACAACTGTGTGAAGTTGAAGTGCCTCACTGGAGGAGAGCATTTGGGTTAGTTTGTCCTTTGTCTGACCTGTCCATTTTGTTTGTACTTGTCCCCTGAGGATATCTTCAGATGGAATGGGATGAGTATTCAGAAAGGGGACATCAAGGGGCTTCAAAAGCAACACATTAGGACAGTGATCACTATCAGGACGGTTGTCAGTATAAAACTGGAGGACTGAAGAAGCTAAGTTCCTTGATGTGGCTGTATAATCAATCAAGGGGGGCCTTGTACCTGCCCAATGTGAGAACTCTGCTTGGGGGGGGGGGTCTGTGATAGTAGTGCCATTCCGAATTTGCAGATCCAGTTTGTAAAATGTCTGCAGCATCTGTAGGCCTCTGAAGTCTCCAGTGTGGTCTCTGGATTCTTTGTTCAGGAAGGGACAGTCTGAGAATTAGGAGGAATTTTGGAGAATTTGGCAAACAGTTGATTGTCATTTAGACCAAGCCTTGCATTGAAATCTCCTACAGTAACAATATGGCCACTGGGAAAACGTGACAGGATAGCACTGATATGTTGTTGTTAGTCACAGAGTCGTGTCTGACCCATTGCGACCCCATTGCATTTTGTCAGAGCTCCCTGCTATGACCTGTCCGTCTTGGGTGCCCCTGCACGGCATAGCTCATAGCTTCATTGAGCTACACAAGCCCCTTCGCCACGACAAGGCAGTGATCCAGGAAGGGGAGCATTGATATAGTTTTCCACCTTTCCTCAGATTTCGATAATCTCTGGCCGAGGGATATTAGGAGGAATATAGAAGTTAAGAAGCATTTTTTCCCCGAAAAAGTTGAGAATAACAGATTGTGTGAAATTCTCAAGAGGTTCTTTTGGTGTAATCTCAGTTTTTAGGGTGGTTGAAATATGGGTACTCAACCCAGCATGATGTCTCCCTCATCCAGTGCCAGGAACTGCTGAGAGTGATAGTGACTGAGAGGGATAGTGGGGGTTATGACCCTTGATGTAGAGATCCTTTACTGACCATGTCTCTTGGAACATAAGAATGTTAAATGGGGGATGTAGCTTATGAAGGTGGGGTCTCTCTTTCTGACTTCCCATCCAGCAATTTTCCAGGAGAGCAAGGATAATGATTCTGATGTAAGAGTTCCTTGCTTATAATCAGGGAAGGTGCCTGAGAAGGTAATAAAGTCAGTGGATGAAGAGTATGACTCATACAATCACTCTGAAGATGAATTAAGTTCTAAAGTGCCTTCGGTATCGAGGAAGACACAGAGTATAGTTTGGCCTCTCTTTGCCACTCTTGTTCTGCTGTATGGAGCTGGTTAGTTTTTGTGATGGTTGGCATTTAGTATGATGTTGTTGTTGTTGTTGTTAGTCACAAAGTTGTGTCCATTTTGTGTAAATATTATTCATTGGAGAGGTTGAAGGAATTGAAAAAATTGGTTCCAGTGGTGATGATATTCCAGCCTCAGAGGGTGCCGTTGTCCTAATTCCATGCAGTTCCTGAGATGAAGGTTTGCCTAAAAGGCTAGAATGTGCATCAGTTATTGGGTATGTTGGACAACAGTATTTTGTATCATGTTTCTGGTGCAACCTATCACCTAATGCAGGTTGTGGTTCCCAGGGTTTTGGGCAGTTGGAGCCCTTCCCTTGTCCAACAGCAACATTCTGCTTTTTGGCCTTTGCAGTTTCTGGATGCAGCACTATTTCAGCACAGAGCAGGGTGGAAGAATTTGACTCTGCTCTTGAAGACATGATGTTACTAGTCTGCATTTCAAGGCTCCATGGGTCTGAGGAGGGGGCTGCCTTACCAGCAGATCTTTCTTCAGAGTGATGACAGCTAGCTTGGGTAGTTGGTAAGACCAGATCAATTAATGGTTTGGGTGCTTTACATGTTGTCATTAGAGTTTCTCTCAGTTCGTCCAGCCTTTTAATGACATCAGCTTGCTCTAAATCTGGGAGGGCACTAAAGGAGTTAATCAGGTCTCCAGTAGGTCATCTGCACGCTGCCTTGGTGTAAGTAGTTTGAACGGTTTGCTTGAACAGGCATCTGTCAGGGGCAGAACTGAGTGTCCTTGAGGTAATCTAGAGTTGGATGGTCACATTTATTCCTTAAAGTGACAGCACTCCTGAGGCTGGAATGACCCAAAGATGGACTGGGTTCCTTCGAACAGAACACCCTTCTCAAGAAAATTGAAAAAGTATGCAGAAAAGGCCTCATTTTAAACAGCATACTAGGAATTGTGGGTTGCCTGAATGTAAATAAGATTCGTTCCCAGCCTCTGCTAGATGGAAGCTGCTCAGCCTGCTGTAAATCAATCAGCTGCTTTTCGCAGCATAGTAGCTGGCTTAAGGATAGAATTATTGCGCTTTTTGTACTCCGTCGTCCTCTATTTACTCTGTTATTTGATATTTGTAAAGTGACTTGTCTGGGCTGCAAACTGAATTCACTGTTTAGGAGACTCCTTCAGTTGCATGGGCACTGGAGGCTTGTACCTCACCCTTTTCCACAGGAATAATCAGCTTTCTGTGCCTGTTGCTCTCTTTTCTTTGATGTAAGGATAGAATTGTCCATGACTTCCCCGCTATCTGCTAGGATAGCACACTTGGCACAAGGTGATACTATTGCAGGGATGTCACTTGGTTGGTTTTCAGTGTACTTAGTGAGGACCTCTTTTAACGAATCCACTTTGGTTTCAACTGTGGATAACAGGTCAAAAGTAGAGAGAACAGTTTGTGCTGTCAGCAGACATTGTCTAGTTAGAAAGTCTGTTACATTTTCATTCTTTAAGTTTGTCAGGTTGGTAGTTACACTTTCATCCTGTGTTAATTGTACAGCTGCAGAATGAATTGCAGCTGTATGTTCGGGGGAGAGAGAGTTGTCTTCTGTTGAAGAGGAGAGATCTATAAGCTGTTGACTCTCGATCTCTGCTTGTAAGTCCCACTCTAAATCACGATTCCCAATGGAGGGATTTGAGGGAGTAGGAGTGCTTACAGAAGTTTGCTGGTTGCTCACTAAGTAAATGTCAACTTTCAGATACTTTGTGGGCATAGGACTAGCTTGTACTGTGGAGTGTGTGCGTGATGTCTCTTCCTTCTTTTTCCCATGCTGGTTTGAGTTATCCTGGAATTTTCTCAACTCTTTCTAAATATTAAGGCCTCCAATGGGACAGCAAATGAGGAGTATTTAAAACTGTAGATTAAAATTACTGAAGATAAGGAAATGTTTTCCGGGGAGGCTCTTTACAATGGCTGCTGCCTGTATGCCATCTTGCTCTCCCCCCTTGGCTGTGGATCGCCCTGGGGACTCTGGGCCAAACCCTGACTCTTTGCCCAGCCTACCTCACAGGGGTGTTGTGAGCATAAACAGAGAAGAGGAGGATTATGCAAGCTGCCAGGAGTGCCTTGCAAGAGGTAAAATGAGAGATATAAATATAATGCAATAATAAATTGTATTTTTTTAATGTGTCCAAGATGTATGTCCATCAGCAAAAGTCTGAGAATCTGGACATGCTCCTGGAACTACACCTGTGCCTTCAGAGACTGGGGGAGAAGGGAAGGTTGCAGGTCAGGACCCTTAAAATACAGATGGGGAGGGGATAGGATGTTGAAAGGGGGGGGTAGGGGAGAAGAGAAGGGTCCCAGCTCTCCTTCAAAATGCAGTGTGAACCAGCACTGAAGGCATAGTAACACAGAATGTGGGTCTTTCTCTTATTTGGGGAGGATGGGCAGCCAGAAAGGTTAAAGTTCACCTGTGTATTATGCTAAATGCCCATCTGGGCACACACATGCCACAGCACTGTGGCCGGATTATTACCATTCTAATGCTCCTCTCATTTTATCCTCACAACAACCCTGTGAGGTATGTTAGGCTGAGGGCTAGTGACTGGCCCAAAGTCATCCAGTGACCTTTGTGGCTGAGTGGGGACTCAAACCTGTATCTCCCGAGTCTTGGACCAACCACTCCAGTGCACTGGCTCTCTGTCTTAAAAAATTATGCCTGCAAGCCCATATGAAGGCCCCTGAGCATAAGTTCCATTGAACTCAATGGAACTGACTTCTGAGTAGGCACATAGAGGATCATACTTACTGGTAGGACAATGCCACTGGTTATCCCATTCTGTTGCTGAAGAGGGCACCAGGGTGTCCTTTGCCTAACTGGTCTCCTCCCAAATGGGTCAAACTCCAGCTCCCAGCATGCCTAGTCAGTGTGGCCAATGCAGCTGGAGTCCAACAGGGTGCAAGGTTGGGCCAGGCTGGTGTGACAATGCAAGACCCTGGGGCTCTGGAAAGACAAGTGCATTTGCTGCAGCAGAAATGTATGTTTTTTGTGCATTTTTGTGGGGAAGTCTTTGAACACACAAATCCCCTGCTCCAGTGGCTACCCCACAGCCATGGTGCATAAACAGTGGACCACCAGGCATTGCTGGGCTGCAGACCCCATTATCCCTAACCACCAACTGCCTGGGGATGTTGTAATGTGCAGTCCAACAGCATCTTGCTCTCTCTCTCACGCGCACACACACAGCCTCCAGATGCTTCAGGCGACAAGTCTCATCATTCTTGACTGTTTACCATTCTGGCTGGAACATCTGGGAGCTGCACTCCAAATCATTCCAGATTGCCTCTCTCTGCAAGAAAGATCCTGTAATTAGCATGCAGGTCAATTTTCTGCACCTCAGACAGCTCCGTATAACACTCTTGCACAACTATGTAATTTTATGCACGGTGAGATGGGAGAAAGGACTACAGCTCCCAGCAGCATAGGGGATGAAGGGTTCAAGTCCCGCATCCCTGCCCCATAAGGACACATGATAAGGCATGCAGTGGACATAGCAGTTCCCAGCCTTAGTTTCCTCTCTGTAACATTGCGATTCCTCTTAAGATATCAATTGCAGAGCTACGCAGAAGTGCTGAAGTACCACTCTGAAAACACAAGAAACCTTCCAAACTCTCTAAAGCACCCCCAATATGACACCGACTGCAAAGATTTTAGCAGCCATCATTTCTTGCAGCAGTCATAAGGGCTAGAAACTTAACTGTTAAACAAATCAAGGAGCCTTTGCAAATGTGTGCAAATGCACACTTACGCACTCCACTGATGTTGAGGGACAGCTGTTAGGTCATTTTCTTTTCTCTTCACAAGGGCAGGGGAGCCCCAGAACCAGTTGCCAGAATTTGAAAAAGACAATGCAGCTCATACACCAAGACTGGAAACTTGATTTTCCAGGAGAACAACCAGAAATGGCATCTATACCAATCAATCCATCAAGCCCTCACTATTTCTGAGACTAATCCCACATCCACACTTCCAGAGATAATAGCAGAGACTGGACTTTCGGTTGGCGTCGTGGTGAGATGGCTGTGAAGAGCGGGGGCTCCTGTTACCACACCGGTATCTGTTCGACAGAGAGCCGTGGGAGGCTCACCCAAGCCCTGTCGGAGCAAAGATTAGATTGTCCGAGCATTCTTCTAATTGGTGCTGGGCAGCATCTTCGCATTTACTGGGAGAAATTCGGGCTTTTCTCAATCGAACAACACAGGGGAGAGATCAGCTCCCTGCAAGCCATAGACGACCGGGATAATAGCATAGAATAATAGCTGGAAGTTCATCAGACCTGCTGGGTGAGCATTTCTATTTTTTTTTTCTTCAATATTACCTGTGAAAGAACTGCAGCAGTTACTAATTGACATAAAGAAGAAAGGAAAGCCCCTTTGATGGAGGGAGGAATTCCTCCTCCCCCCACAGAGTTTTAAGCGGCGACTGATCTGGGGGAGAGGAACTGAGGTTTTTTTTTGGAAAGTTTGAGGCTGGAGAGAAAGGCCTCCTTTTCTAACCTCCCCAAGGGCAAAGAATCAGAATAAATAATTACTGTGGAAAAAGTGATAGAAGGACTAAGCTTAATTGCTGAATGGCCCCCCCCTTTTTTTTTTTTTTGGAGCCCTTCTTGTAAACAATTTCTGTGCCAGGAATAACAAAAGCTCGTTCTTTTTGTGACGTCATTTAAAGACAAAAATAGCCCTTTGCTGCCATCCTGTGGCTATTGGATTTATAGCAAGTCTCTATTCTCTCCTCTCCTCTCCTCTCCTCTCCTCTCCTCTCCTCTCCTCTCCTCTCCTCTCCTCTCCTCTCCATTTCTGTGTTGTTGTCTTGTAATTTTTGGCAAAACAAATTATTATCATGAAAAAAAATACATTCTTCCTCCTCTTCGGCTCCTACATCAGCTGCTCAGAATCCTACTCAACAGCCTAAAGCGGCAGATGTTGAAAAACATCAAAAAGAGCTACAGATGACGCTTCTGGCGATACAGACATCCTTAACAGCTTTGCAAGCATCCCAAGAGGCGATGTCAACACGACAGGAAAGCATTTCAACTGAACAAAGAGAACGGCTTGACAAACTGGATAATTCTATTAAGGAGGTATCAACCCAATTGGCGGACGTGCGACTTAAAACTGAACAGAATACACAAAGAATACAACAAGCGTATGAAAAACTTGAAATGGTAGATAAAGAAACACAATTAATAAAGCAAACAAACAAGTCACTATGGGATTAGCTTGCTATACTAGAGATGGAGAAGGCATCTAACTATTTGAGATTTCAGAATATACCTGAAGGAAAGAATGAAGACTTGTGAGATTTAATGACTAACATGCTGGCAAAATACTTATTCCTTACTACAAAGTTGATCAAGAAAGAGATTATGTTTAGGTGCCTAATGCCAGAAGGAATATTTTTCACCTGGAACTCTACAAGATACAAATTGGACTCGACTTTTAAGGCACAAGAGTTTTATGAAAAATTTAGACGTATGCTTGAAAGAGGAAGAACCGGGTGCCTCAAAAGAAGGAGGGAAAGGTGCCAAACCAATGGAACTAATAATGTATCACTTTGAGGAAGGAGAAATAGTGAATACTGACTCACAACAAGAAGTACAGACACTGGAGAAAACAAACGAAAAGAGAAGGGGTAGAGGTGTAAAGAAGAAATAAGAGAATTTTGTATTTTGAAGGGAATGATTTGCAAATGGGCTGGCACGCTTATATGTGGTATGAGAAGGCTAAGTCACATGGTTCTTTTTTAAGTCACTATATCAGAAAATCATTAATGTCAGTGTGGGAAAAGTTAAAGATAAAATTGTATAATAAATTACCAAGATGGCTTTCACCCATGGAAGCGTTTGTGTATCCAAATGCATTGAATTTTGAAGGGATTATAAGATATGATGACATTTTGGATAAGGATGGAGGATTGAAATTGAATTAAGAAACACAAGAACAGGGAGCTGATATCTCTTGGTGGCATAAGGTGCAGATACAATCGAGATATGCTAAAGATTGACTTATTATTTTATAGATGGTATCTGTCATCAAATAGATTAGCTAAGATGTTTCCAAATTTGTCAAATGGATGTTGGATATGTAACCATAAATTGGGTACTTATTATCATATGTGATGGACTTGCGATAATGTGAAAAGTATTGGATTTAAAATACATAAATGGCTCGAGGAAATGTTACAAAAATCCTTAGCTTTTAAACCTGAAGGTTTTTTTAAATTAGGCATTATACCAGAGGACATTAGTAAACAAGAAATGCATTTGATTTTACATGTAATCACTGTGGTGAGGATTGCATTCGCTCAACACTGGAAAAGTGAAGAACTACCCACCGATGAACTGATTCTTAAAAAGATCCTGGACTGTGTGGAAATGGATAAATTGACTTTATCACTGAAGGAGAAGGAAGATACTGACTTCTATCAAACTTGGGACTCTTTTTATTATTGGCTAGAGAAACGGGACTTCACATAGATTTAAATATGTTTTTAAGTTATCATAGATGGAAAAAGAAGGGTGTGGGGGCTGACCCAGCGGGCTCGATGTTTTTGATGATGGATGTTGTTTGTAGTTTTCTTTTTGTTTTTTAGGATTATAATTTCTCAAATAAAACTTATTTTAAAAAAAGATAATAGCAGAGACTGCTTTATTGGGATGGGTGATCAATACGCTTCTCAAAATTACAGATTTTGTGCCACTTATTTGGGGAAAAAAGCCAACCCTTTGGTAAGATCCAAATGGAGTCACAACCTGAGATCCTACCATGACTATACTGGGGAGATATGGGGTCAAACAGCCAATCTTTGAATCAGAGGAAATAATCCTTCCTAAGTCTCAACTTTGCTGTTCCAACAGATCCATAAATTCCCAAACCGCATGCCTGGAATTAATCTATTACTTTTAGCATTGGCATCTCCCATTTTTATTCCTGAAGGAAGCCTGATGCAGCTACAAGAATACAATCAATCTGAAAAATGATTTAAGAAGACTTCCTTGATAACATTTCAATTTCTCAAGAAAAGCCAATGATGCTGCTTCAGTTCCCAAAGCATGCCATGCTCATCAAGGGAAGCCCCCTCTCTGCAGAAGAGGTTGCTTGCCAACTCTCTGTATGGGTCCCCCAAATTTCAACGAAGATTGAGTGTCCATTAACACAAGTGGGACCAGCGATGTGACATTACTGTGAAAAATGTTCCCCAGTTTTACATTCCAGCCCCCCAAAACAGTCAATTACAGTCCACTCACATGGAGCATAACCACTCCTTATTTGCAGGGGGCATTTCTCTGAGTTCAAGTTTTTCCTGGTGAGGGCCTTCAACAAACTCTGGGGTCCCTCCAAACCAGTTGATACCTCACCTCCCATACCTGGATGGTGCCATTTTGGTATGGATGAGTTTGTTTTTAGTCTCTAGTGATCTAACCCACCCGCTGCCCTCTGGGTGTGTTGGAGTACAACTGCCATTATCCCCAGACAGCATGGTCACTGGGATAATTCTATGACAAGGTTGTGGAATTCTATGACAAGGTTTCAAGATGGCTAGATGGAGGGGATGCAGTGGATGTGGTATACCTGGATTTCAGCAAGGCCTTTGACAAAGTGCCCCATGATATCCTGGTGGAGAAACTGAGGAGTTTTGGGATACACCAAAGCACTGTCCGGTGGATTAGGGCATGGTTGACTGACCGAAAGCAGAAGGTAACCATTAGCGGGGAATCGTCGGGATGGCAGCCAGTGACAAGCGGGGTCCCCCAGGGCTCTGTCCTGGGGCCGATCCTGTTTAATCTTTTCATTAACGACATGGAAGAAGGGGTGAACAGTCTGCTGATCAAATTCGCAGACGACACTAAAACTGGAGCAGTGGCCACAACTGAGGAGCAGATACACCAGATCCAAAAGGATCTGCACAGACTATGGAAGTGGGCAGGAGACAACAGGATGGCGTTCAATGTGGAGAAGTGCAAGGTCTTGCACTTGGGGCATAGGAATAGCTGTCATAAGTACAGGTTAGGGGACAAGTGGCTGGAGAGCAGCACTTGTGAAAGGGACCTCGGGGTACTGGTTGACCGCAGGCTAAACATGAGCCAGCAGTGAGATGCGGTGGTCAAGAGGGCGAATGCCACCCTTGGTTGCATAGCCAGAAGTGTGGCTTCTAGATCAAGAGAGGTATTACTACCACTCTACATGACTCTGGTGCGCCCTCAACTGGAGTATTGTGTTCAGTTTTGGGCCCCTCATTACAGAAAGGATATAGCCAGGTTGGAGTCAGTGCAGCGTAGGGCCACAAGGATGGTGGCTGGTTTGCAGGGGATGGGGTATGAGGCGAGACTGAGGGAACTGGGTCTCTTCAGCTTGGAGAAGAGGAGACTCAGAGGGGATATGTTGGCAACATACAGGTATGTGAGGGGGTGTCACATGGAGATGGGGAGAGGCCTGTTCTCCCCTGCAGAGGAAGGCAGGACGCGCTCCAATGGAGCAAAGCTCAGAGAGCCAAGGTTCAATTTGTATGCCAGGAAGCACTTCCTGACAGTTAGGACCCCGAGGGCGTGGAATGGGCTTCCACGGGAGGTCGTTGAGGCCCCATCGGTGAGGGTGTTCAAAGATAGGCTGGACATGCACATGGTGGGCATGTCATGAGCGGAGCCGGCTGGTGCCGGAGGTCAGACTAGATGGCCCAGGAGGCCCCTTCTGACTCGCTCTGTTTCTATGTTTCTATGTTTCTATAATGGGTCTTGTAGTCTGACACCTTAAGGAGCATCACCAGGTTTGGGAAGGCCCCATATAATAAGACGTTATGGAAGTGCATTAGAATTCTATTTTATGTCCATGGGAAAACACTTGTACAATGCAACAGGTCAAGGATTTCAAATTTCAGGAAGCCACTCAGTACACAGATGTAGGCAACAAAAAACCCAGAATCAGAAAAATGCAGTCTCGTTAAGTCATTGAGACATGCGACTCAAGCAACCCATCTTAACCTCAACCACCTTGAGATGTTGCCCTGTCCTGCAATTATTTTACAGAACTCAGTCTGGAAGACTAAATTAGTTAGTTAGTTTGTTTATTTGTGATAGTTATATGCCGTCCTATTGCAAAAGCCTCAGGACGGCTTACATAAATAAAATACAAATATCAATATAAATAAACTATAACAAAATATCAACATAAAAAGCAACATAAACAAATCGACTCACTCTGGCTGCAGTTAAAAATATAATATTAAAGAATGGCTAATATATCTGATTTTAATCATGGAAATAGGTTTCAGGAAGAAGTATTCTTTTCCTCCTCTTTCCTCTTTTTTTTCTCCTTTCTCTCTTTTGTTTTCTTAGACTGTCTTAAAGTTTAAAGATGATTGACTAAGAACTAAAGATGATGGATAGATGTGAGATATATGAACATGAACTTCCTTTTCTATTTCATTTTCTTTCCTAGTAGATATTAGACTGGAATAATAGTAAGCAAAAATCGTATTTGATTGTATTTGTAATTGTTATCAGGAAGAGTCTATTTGTTCAATATTAGTAAAAAGAAAAGATTTGGAATTGTGTAGTGTTGGTTAGGCTGAAATCCTTTATTTGATATTTAAGATGTTTTTAAGGATGATGAATGGATGGGAGATATATGAACATGAACTTTCTTTTCTATTTCATTTTCTTCTTTAGTAGATATTAGATTGGAATACTAGTAAGCAAAAAACCTACTTGATTGTATTTGTAATTGTTATTAGAAAGAGTCTATTTGTTCAATATTAGTAAAAAGAAAAGATTTGGAATTGTGTAGTGCTGGTTAGGCTGAAATTCTTTATCTGATATTAACTTTTACAAAGTGTGGAGAGTCTCTTTTCTAATATGAAAAATAGGACTTTGCAAGAAATGGAGGACTGATTCTGTCACAGAAGGAGAAAGAAGATTGTGACTTCTATCAAGTTTGGGAATTTTGTTTGTTATCGGCTGGAGAAACGGGACTTGGTTTAGATCTAAAAAAGATTTTGTAAGACTTTTTAGACAGATTTGAAATGATCATAGAATGTTGGAAGATGTGTAGTGAGGGGTTGACTCAGTAGTTTTGATGTTTGTAATGATGGATGTCTTAATATTGTTGTGAAAACTAATAAAAAAGTTGAAACTGGAAAAAAATATAATATTAAAAATACAATATTAAAGCTTATTAAAATATTGATGAAATAAAAAGGTCTTAACCTGGCGCCGAAAAACATATAATGACGGCGCCAGGCGAGCCTCTCTGGGGAGCGCATTCCATAGGTGGGGCGCCACCACAGAGAAGGCCCTCCTCCGGGTACTCTGTCTCCTGATGTCTTTCACAGAGGGTTCCCGGAGGAGGGCTTCTGCTGCCGATCTCAGGGGGCGGGAGGGCAAATAGGGAAGAAGGTGTTCCTTTAGGTATCCGGGTCCCAAGTTGTTTAGGGCTTTATAGGAAATAACCAGCACCTTGAATTGAGCCCGGACTTCGATGGGAAGCCAGTGGAGCTGATAGAGGACTGGGGTTATATGAGAATAATGCCCAGTCCCCGTCAGCATCCTGGCAGCTCTGTTCTGCACCATCTGAAGTATCCAGACTGTCTTCAAGGGCAGCCCCACATAAAGCGCGTTACAGAAATCCAACCGGGACGTAACCAATGCATGTGTCACTGTTGCTAGGCAGTCTTCCTCCAGGTAGGGATGCAGCTGATAGATTGAAATGGGTCCAGATAATCAGTCTCATCCAAGAGAACTTGGAGTTGTACCGCCACCACCTTGCCCAAAAACGGGATGTTGGCCACTGGTCTATAATTGGTGGCCATCTCTGGATCCAGGGATGCCTTCTTTAGGACCGGCCTGATTACTGCCTCCTTTAAAGGAGCGGGCACCTGGCTGTCCCTCAGAGAGGCATTGATGACCTCCAGGATCCAGGAACCAATCCCGTGTTTGGCTTTGGTCAGCAGCCACGAAGGGCAAGGGTCGAGTCAGCAGGTGGTAGGATGTACTTGTCCAAGCACCTTGTCCACATCATCAGGCCGCATTAACTGAAATTCATCCATTAATACCTGACCAGGCGGAGTCATTGGTGTCTCCCCTAGAGGATCTGAGTCACTAGTGGAGTCCAGCTCGTGACGAATCTGAGCGATTTTCTGCTTGAAGTGCTGGGCAAAGTCGTCACAGCGGGCCATCGATGGTGGTACGGGATCTTTCTTAGGACTGGGGTATATCAGCCCATGTACCACTCAAAAGAGCTCTGCTGGACAGCACTGAGGAGGCAATGGAAGCAGGGAAGAACTGCCTTTTCGCCGTCTTCACCGCCACAGCACAGGCTCGATAATGAGCATGTAAGTGTGTTTGGTCAGATTCATCCCGTGATTTCCTCCACCTGCGCTCTAGACTTCTCCCAACCCGCTTCATCGCCTGTAATTCAGATGTGTACCATGGGGATGGACGGGCTCTGCTTGGCAGGAGAGGATGCTTAGGGGTGATCGTGTCAATTGCTCTGGCCATTCCCCCAAGTTCTGGATAAAGGAGCTGCAAGGATGACTTTCCCCAACCTGACACCTCCAAGATGTGTTGGACCACATGTGTTGGACCACAACTTTCAGAATTCTCCAGCCAATTCTGGGGGTTATGGTCCAGCACATCTGGAGAGTTACAAGTTTTGGGAGGCTGGGCTATACCCAACACCACCATCTGCTAAGTTCTGTCTCTCTTCCCAACACGGACATGTTAAATCACACTAAAGAACGGGGTTCTTGATCTGGTGCAGAATGCCCTGACTTCAACTGGAGCTAAAGAGAGTGAACGTCAAAAGAATAGTAAGTGCAACAGTAAAAACAACCTGACACAGAATAATAATGATAATATTGTTATCAAGTCCAACATTCCACTTCCCCAGGGGCCAGCCCACTGCCTGTGCCCCACCCCCCCCACAACATCCCTGGCAAGGTTGGTTAGGCTCAACAGTGCAAGATCATCAAATAAGCTTTGCAGTGCAGCTGTGGACTGAACGTGTCTCTCCCGGGCTGTACAACATGCCAAGTCCTCTGCCACGCCAGAAAATATCTCACAGAGACACCTTCATAAGCCGACTCCTGGGAGAGCAACTGCATTTTTGAGCAGCCGAACGACCAAGAGCGAACGGCGCAGACCCCCTCCCCAGCTCCGCAACAGCAGCAAAGCAGTCGAGCCCCGCTTCCAAAATTCAAGGCACGCCTGATGTAGGATGACACACTCCCTTGAGAAGTGGGGGGGGGGGGGAGAAAAAGCATGGCTGCAGCCGCAAAAGGAGTGGCCAACCGAACCCATCAAGATTTTGGTGACATTGAGGGGACGCTTGGCCGTGCTCATCCGCAGGAAATTGGCCACAGAGCCCTCTGCTGTGTTTGGCACCCCCTCCATGTCCAAAACAACACTCATGCGCAGCACACACATGGAACCTACCGGCTGCCCATTCAGCATGGCCTACGCATGCAGGATGAGTCAGTGCTTCTGCACCCCCATTCCCCCAAAACACGGGGCACCCCCCTCTCCCCCACAGTTTCCGGTTTGTTTTGCAAAAGCGTGACTAGGATTCTGCCTGGATTCTTACACACGTGTGCACGCGCACGCACAGCTCTGTCACCTTCCAAGGACGAAAAGCAGAAAAGATGATGAAGAAAGGAGCGGACTCGCATCACCCCCGCCTCCTCTTCCAAGGGGGCTTCCAAATTTGTAATGTGGGGTGTGCGAATCAGCAAAGGGGGCAACCAGTAACCACAGAGAGGAAGAAAGGGGATGATATGGAGCATGAGAATAGCAAGCTGCTTGCATTTTCCCTCCACACATCTCAAGGTGTCCTCTTGGTAAACCTAGCATTTTGCCCTCAGCCAATCGTTGGGGGGGGGGGAAGCCTGTCCCCCATTTGCCATTTTTGGGGGGGAGAGGGAAGAGAAAGCACAAGACCTCCAGGGATCCCCTCCCTTTCTTTAAAAAAAAAAACAATCAAAATGACCCCCAGCACCTTTTTGCATCCAGATGCTCTCTGCTCCCAACAGCAGAAGCTCACTGCAAATGGACCACAAAGGGTACTGGATGGCAGCTCCCCAAAATGCCCCCCCACACATTTCTGTCACCACCTGCCTTGCCCATTGTCCCTCCTTCCTCCTGCAAAGCCCACAACCTCTCAATAACCCAGGAAACTCCCCCCACCACATACCCTGCCTCACCCAAAATTGCTACGAAGATGGAGAGTCACAGAAGCCGGTGTTCCCACACTGGCCCAAGTTGTCCTACAACTTTAAATCATGGAGTGACACCGGCCTCTCTCCTCGGAGAGTCTCTGTGGCGGGGAGGGGGATAATCACCTGAGATTCTCCTTGTACATAATCCAAGCCCTAAACACACAGCTATAACATTGTCTGTGCCGTTTTCCGTACAAGCAAACTCCCTTGCAAGCCGGAACGCTCTTGTTATGTTGAACTAAAAGCTCCCAGATGGCTGGGGGAGATGGATACTGCAGTCTCACGCATGTTAGAGCCCCACTTGGGGAAAGACTGCAAGACACAAATGGCCCTGGCTACTGGAACGCTCTAATTTAGCTAAAAATATGGGGTGGGTAACCGATTGCATTTCAGGTATTACTAGGATGAATGAATGGATTTTGGACCCTACAGGGATGAACCGAGCTCAATGGAACAACAGGGGGTCCACCATGGAGTTACAGTCTGTTCCTTCCAAATAAAGCAAGAGTCCCTCCCTTCCTGCTCCGAGGGAAAGAAAGAGGAAAGGGCCCCGCCACCGACTGGGTTAAGGGCTACCTGGAATGATTTTCTGGCTACTCCAAGTACCACCCTGCTCTGCCACGGTGGTGAAGTGGCTACCGCGGATCTGCTCCGCTTCGCCCCTTCCCACCCGCATCTGCTGCACAGTTGCCCAGTGTGGAGCCTAAGGGGGTCACGCTGCATACTCCCCTCCCCGCCTGCCTGCCTCTCATACGCTCAGGAGGAGGGGAAAGGGAGCCTGGCGCCCAGCCTCGTTGTGTGCGACCCGCGGTGACTTAAAATCCTGAAACGGCCGGCTGTCCCACCCCGCACCCCCTCCCCCTGTGGAGCGGGAGGAAAATGGGGGAACCCTGAACAGCCGCGAGGGCGTCCGCCTTGCCCTTCCTGGAATACCCTGTGCGCGTCCCCCGGGTCGCTTTCCCGCCCTCCGAGGTCGGCCACTCGGGACCTCTCCTCCAGCATGCGGGGCAGCTCTGCGGATCGACCATCCGCCGGGCGCCGCACCTGAAGTCGCTGTAGGGGTGGATGATCCAGGCGCCGGCGGACTTGACGCGCTCCTGCTCGCGCTCCACCGCCTTCTGCGAGCCGAACATCCGCAGCGAGAACTTGTTGACGCCGGGCTGCAGCATCGCGCCCAGCTGCCGCTGCAGGAAGCTGGCCTGGCTGCCGCGCGCGTCGCCCGCCGCCTCCTCGCCCGCCGCGCCCTCCTCGGCCGCCTTGGGCGAGCCGCCGCCGCCGCACGAGAAGGACACCTTGGGCTGCCCGCCGCCGCCGCCGGCCTCGTCGCCCGCGCGCCGGCACTCGCCGTTGGGCGAGCCGCCATTGCCGGCGCGGCCGCCCATCCCGCCGCCGCCGCGCCGCCGCCGCTTCAGCAGCGCCGAGCCCTTGGCCGAGCCGCCGCCGCCCTCCTCCTCCTCCTCCTCCGGCGTCTCCGCCCCGCCGACGCCTCCGGGCTGGCCCGCCGGCCGCATGGCCGCGCCGCTGGCCCAAACCCCGCCGGAGCGAGGCTGCCGCGCCGCGGCCGCCGGTGGTGCAGCCGCGGAGGAGGCGGAACCAGGGCGCGGGGGAGGGGCCGGGGAGGGGAGGGGAGCGGGGTAGAAGGAGAAAGGTCGAGGGGCTGGAAAAGGCGGGGAGGAAGAAGAGGGGAAGAAGGGAGGGGGCAGGCAAGGCGAGGAGGGCGCACGGCAGGGAAGAAAAGGAAGAGAAGAAGGGGGAGAGGAGGGGAAGGCGAAAGCGGGAGCCGAGGGGACGCGAAGGACGAGGAAAGGAAGGGAAGGGAGCGAGAAGGTCAAGAGGGAGCAGGAAAGGAAGTTGGGATGAAGCCAGGACACGGCTGGGGATGAAGAAAGCACAAGGACAGGGGGGCACGCAAATGAGGGAGGAAGGCAAGAAAGGAATGGGGGGAGGACACTAGGAAAGGGGGAAAGGGCTTGAAGGTCAAGAGGGGAAGCAGGGGGAAGGAGGAAGCCCCGGACAAGGGCATGATAAGGGATGGGGATGTGGGGAAGGGAAGGGCGCAATGGAGGCAGGAAGGGAGAAGGAGGCAGCTGGGGGACAGGGCGCAGAAAGGCAAGGGAGAATGGAAGAGGGCGGCATGACGGGGAAGGAGAGGGCAGGCCAGGAAGGAAAAGAGACAGGAAGGAAAGACGGGAGAGGAGGGAAGGGGAAGGGAAAACAGGAGGGGAAGGAGGCAAAAGCGGAGAGCCAAGGAAACAGAAGGTCAAGAAATAGGAAGAGAGAACAAGAACTGGGAAGAAGGGAGTGCAAAGGCCCAGAGGAGGCAAGGAAATAGGGGAGGGGGGGTCAGGAGAGAGGCCCAGCGCGGCTTTAGAAAGCTGGAAGACGAGGCACAGGGAGAGGGGGAATTCAGGAGAAGGGGGCCGAGGGGAGCAAGGAAGGAGTGGAAGGCGGCAAGTGAGCCAGAGCGGGCCACAGAGGAAGGGCCGGTGAACAAGGAAGGAGAGGGAAAGGGGAAGAGGTAACAGCTGGGAGAAAAGGAAGCAGGAGGAGGAGGGACAGAGTAGGAAGGAAGTGGCCAGAAAGGCCGAGAGCGGGGGGGGGGGGAGAGGGCAGAAAGTGGACGAGAAGGAAGGAGGTGGAGGAGCCAAAAAGCTCTGCGGAAGAGGAAGGGAAGAGAAGGAAGAGGAGCTGGAAGAAATAACGGAGGAAGGGCATCCAGAGACGCAGAAGGAAGCGCGATGGATGAGGGGAGGGGGAGGGAGATGGAAAGGAAAGAGAAGCGGGGCGCGGGGAGAAGGAAGAGGAGCAGGAAGAAAAATAACGAGGGGGATAGAAGGGACGAAAGAAACTGGACTTGGATGCGCTGGCCGTGGTGCTGATTCGTGACCCGCGTGGTGGTCCGGCACCATGGAGAGCTCCCCGAACTGCGGTTCAGGGTGGCCCCAGTCTCTCCTACGTGGGAGCCAGTGCCAGTACTGGGAAAAAGCAACTGGGTCCAGAGATCAGCACCACGGAGAGCTCCTTCGACAGCCAGTCCAAAAATGCGTGACCGCACTGCCTCGTGGAGATTGGCGCTTCTCGCCTCCGCTTGCTCCGTATCTTGTCAACTTCCTAGAGGCGTTTAATCGCTGCTGGAAGCCGGACCCCTGCGTGTCACAGCTGCGGGGTGGAAACGCACGGGGAGCTGCAGTCCAACACATCTGGAGGGCACCAGGTTGGAGGCGGCTGCTGCAAAGCCAATGTTTTCAGCTGAAAATTGATTTATGTTCTTTTTTTCAATGCATTTTTCCTCCAGCCAGAAGGGCTACCAAAGCAGGCTAGAAAGAGAAGGAATGTGACCACTGCTGCCCACAAGTTTACCTGCTAAAAATACCTATTTTTATTTAAGAAATATTTCAATTGTTGATTTATTTATTAATTTGTTAAATTATTAATTTTATTAATTTATTAGTCTCTTGTGAATTTTAGTTTTTGTTAGTTTTAATTGGGGACTACGAGATGGGCCAATTTTAGTCTTTAACTTGTAATCAGTAGGTCGATTTGTGTTTTAATTTTATGTTGTATTTCGTTTTGTACAGACCTGCTGTGAGCCGCCCCGAGGCTAGTTGGCAAGGGGCGGCATAGAAATTTTTCTAATAAATAAATAAATAAATAAATAAATAAAGACACAACACAGAAGGTAAGCTGTCTGCGGGGGAAGGAGGAAAACTAAATGAAATGGAAGGTTCTGTGAAATGCACTTGTCTGTGTTTTTAAAATTACAGTTTAAGCCATCCAAGCCAGAGGGTATGGATCTCGTGACTTCCACCTGCCACTTCCATCCATTCTCAGCAAGTCCTTCTGCTTTTTAGTCATGCTTTCCACAACAGTGGGATGGAATGCCAGCAATAGGCAGAGCTGGCTATTCATCATTATTTTTATTGCATTGCATTTATACACCCTTCTTCCTTTTGCAAAGGAACCCAGGGTGGCTTGCAAGCTTCTCCCCCTCTCCATCTCATTCTTACAACCCTGTGAGGTAGGCCAGGATGAGAATCCGTGACTGCCCAAAGTCACCCAGGGGGCTCCATGGCTGAGCGGGGACTCTAACCCAGATCCTGTCCACCATTCTGACCACTAGCCATGCTACCTCTAGTAATGACCTGAACCCTTTTCTTTGTAACCTGCTTTTCCTTGCAAAAGGAAGAGCCCTAAGCAGCTAACAAATCAATAGACAGTGTGGTACAGTGGTCACAATGTTGGACTGGGTGTATCAAAGCCCCAAATTCTAGTCCTTGCTCCGGTTTTAAGGAAAGGGCACTTGCTTTCCATGAAAAGGATCCCAAATGCAATGCCAGGGACCTCCTCAGGGGCAGGGGGAAAAACCCTTTCTGAACCACCACTCTTGTGTAGGCAATCTTGCTTTATAGGTTATTGTAAAGATGTAAATTGGTAAAAGATGGAGCTATATAGAGTCCATGGACTGGCTCAGTATGAAGCAATTGGTCTATGCTCCTAAATATGTTTTGGATGTGCCAGATAACCCAATAGCTGTTAACATTTGCCATATGATCTACACTTCTATGGATTTCCTTCTATTATTGCTAAATTGGTGGATCAATTACTTCCAAGGCTTCTATTTTAGGATGGAAAGGCAGGATGTCACTATTTCAGTTCATAAATAAGCCACCAATTCGTGGTCCTGTGGAAACATAACAGAATATTTGCAACTGCCATGGATGAATGGACAGACCGACATCATCAAGTGAGAAATTTGCATCATGTATGAATTGTGCTTAAGCCACTAGCCTTTGCACAACCCAGATGTTTTTGACTTCAACTCCCATCAGGCCCAGCCAGGCCAGGGAGTTGTAGTCTGGTACAACAAAGGGGGTCACCAGCTTGGGTGGGGTAGCCTTAGCAGAAAGCAAAAACCCAGCACCCCTGGACTGCTGCAGTGATGCAGTTCCTTTTTTAAGAAGAATAAAGTAAAGGTAAAGGTTTCCCCTTGACATTAAGTCCAGTCATGCCTGACTCCAGGGGGCAGTGCTCACCTCCGTTTCCTGGCCGAGGGAGCCAGCGTTTGTCCGCAGACGGTCTCCCTGGTCGTGTGGCCGGCATGGCTAAACACCGAGGTGCACGGAACGCTGTTACCTGCCCACCGAAGTGGCACCTTTTTATCTACTTGCATTTGCATGCTTTCGAACTGCAAGGTTGGCAGGAGCTGGGACGGCACACAGCTCACCCTGTGTGCAGATTTGAACCGGCGACCTTTTGATCAACCAGCCCAGCAGCACAGCGGTTTAAGAATAAAATAATGTTAAAGCTCAGATGACGCCATGAATGACATAATCCCCATGCTCCATTCCAGATAGCTAATTGGCATTGCCATTAAGCAACTGGGTTCTAATTTTAGCTGCTGCTGAAGCATGAAGCTGTGCAGCTTTGTGTCCATTATGCATCCTTTCTCCTCTAACAGAAGGAAGGGCACAGCCAGCAGCTTTCCAGAAGTGTGTGGAAGTTGCAGAGGGGGCACCCCTGCAAGAATACCCAAAAGCTTCCGCTGGGGCAAAAAAATGAGGCAGCTCAGCTGCTACCCAGTGTACAGTATCAGGTCCCTGTGACCTGCCCCTGCTCACCAGTTGTGTTTTTGGGCTCTATTTAAAGGGCTGGTGTTGATGTTGAAAGTCCTAAGGCTGCAATCCTTTGCAAGTTCACAGAGAGAAAAAACCCTATGTGGCTGGCTGAGACTTGCTTGGAGTTGTAAGGCTTTTTTTCTGCCTGGGATTGTGCCTGCTCTCTCAAATTTCCCCCTTCATGTGCAGGCTGGGGATGACTGACAGGAAGGCACAATGGATTTCATTTTTTTCTTTTATTTACAGTCAGGTAATGCTTCAGGCGCTTCAGAAAGGCTCTCCAGCCAAATTTGCTGAGCCAAAACATATCCGTTCCCATAAAAACAAAGGAGGCAATGAGCAAAGAGGAGAGAGAGTGGTTCAGACTCCAGCCAAGGCAGGGGGTGAGTTGTTGTGAGACCTGTCTCGAGGCTGGGTAACCTGGAGCCAAGGCACACCCCCTCAGAAGACATGCCCTGGCCTGGGCCTTGCTGTAAGAATTTGTCCCTACTGGGTACATGACTGTGGAGAAAGGGTCCACTGTGCCTCCCCAGCTCCATTGGGTTCATACTTGTGTGAAGGTTGGACAGACTTACAGGACACAGGGATGTGGTTCTGCGCAAAAATCCTTCCGTTCAAGGCTGCGCCTTTATTTTATACAGGGTGCTCAATAAGGAGTCAGGTTACTCAATAAGGAGGGGTCACAGTCAGGTTACTTAACAAACAGGGAAAACAGGTATTGTCTTGGGTCACTGATCTACGTGAGGGACTGCATGCTTGTCTAGCCAGACCATTCTCACCTTGTTATCAATTGTCGCCTATTATCCTGATAATGCTGAGTGTGCAGGGCGTGCAGAACGTGCAGGGCCAAAGTAGGTGTGCCTGACTGTTGGCCTCTGCGACCTCCTGATCACCTCGCTACACTTGTGAGGTGCTCCCTGCAATCCTTGCCCAGAGGTAGCACAGACCAATTCAGGCATGGATGACATGAGCAGAGCCCCAAAATGGCTTGACCCCCAGCCAAGGTCAGCTGAAGAAGTAAGTTGACTTCTTCACTTTCTTAAGGTCAAAGTCACCTGGATGAAGGAACAGGGAGAGCCATTGAATGGGTAGTTTTGCCTGGGAAACAGGAAAATTCTATAAAACTGCGTTTCTGGGTGTGCTTTGACAGGAAAAATGCCTGCAGGACTGTAGGCATTTTTCCTGTCAAAACACAGAGTTTATATCCTAAAATCCATCTTAAATTTTTGGGATACACCAAAGCACTGTCCGGTGGATTAGGGCATGGTTGACTGACCGAAAGCAGAAGGTAACCATTAGCGGGGAATCGTCGGGATGGCAGCCAGTGACAAGCGGGGTCCCCCAGGGCTCTGTCCTGGGGCCAATCCTGTTTAATCTTTTCATTAACGACATGGAAGAAGGGATGAACAGTCTGCTGATCAAATTCGCAGACGACACTAAAACTGGGGCAGTGGCCACAACTGAGGAGCAGGTACTCCAGATCCAAAAGGATCTGGACAGACTATGGAAGTGGGCAGGAGACAACAGGATGGCGTTCGATGCGGATAAGTGCAAGGTCTTGCACTTGGGGCATAGGAATAGCTGTCATAAGTACAGGTTAGGTGACAAGTGGCTGGAGAACAGCACTTGTGAAAGGGACCTCGGGGTACTGGTTGACCGCAGGCGAAACATGAGCCAGCAGTGTGATGTGGTGGTCAAGAGGGTGAATGCCACCCTTGGTTGCGTAGCCAGAAGTGTGGCTTCTAGATCAAGAGAGGTATTACTAGCACTCTGCATGACTCTGGTGCACCCGCAACTGGAGTATTGTGTTCAGTTTTGGGCCCCTCATTACAGAAAGGATATAGCCAGGTTGGAGTCAGTGCAGCGCAGGGCCACAAGGATCATGGCTGGTTTGCAGGGGATGCCGTATGAGGCAAGACTGAGGGAACTGGGTCTCTTCAGCCTGGAGAAGAGGAGACTCAGAGGGGATATGTTGGCAACATACAGGTATGTGAGGGGGTGTCACATGCAGATGGGTAGAGACCAGTTCTCCCCTGCAGAGGAAGGCAGGACGCGCTCCAACGGAGCAAAGTCCAGGGAGCCCAGGCTCCATTTGGATGCCAGGAAGCACTTCCTGACAGTTAGGACCCCGAGGGCGTGGAATGGGCTCCCACGAGAGGGGGTTGAGGCCCCATTGGTGAGGGTGTTCAAAGACAGGCTGGACATGCACATGGTGGGCACGTCGTGAGTGGAGCCGGCTGGTGCTGGAGGTCAGACTAGATGGCCCAGGAGGCCCCTTCTGACTCGCTCTGTTTCTATGTTTCTATGTTTCTATCAACAAGGCCAACTAATCTACTTATACCTTTCCTAGCTTGGTGCCCTTTGGATCTTTGGGACTTGAACCTCCACCAATCCTAGTTAGCATGACCCATGGCCAAGACTGCTGGGAGTTGTAGCCCAAAACATCAGGAAACCATTAGTTTGGAAAGGCTGAAATAATCCATGTAATAATCCCTAATCCATTTAGCAGGTACTAGAAGTATTTTTTAATTTACCTTATGGCCAGGAAAAAAACAAGCAGAGTGTAAAGAATAAGTGGGATCAATGTCGACCAGGGATTTAGCAGCAGTACATGTTTCAACAATCTGATGGAACTGAAGGAAAATCCCATTTGCAGCTTTTTTTACAGCTCTTGGGAGCTGTCCGTGGTCCTGAATCCCCTTAAGACGGTTCCATCATACAGCACAACAGATACCTCCGACAAAGCTCAGAAAAGAAGGGCTGATTGATGCTGAGACGGCCCACTTAAATAGGTGTTGCTGGCCTCCCTGATTTTCCTTTATTTATTTTTAAGTGTTTTTAAAAATGTCTTTAGCATTGCTATTTCAACGCAATCGTAGATTAAAAAAATAGACCATAAGAGTGAGACTAAGGAGAAGAAAGGTAGGAGGATACTTCCAAAGTCCTGTTTTAATATATTTGAAGAATTTAGACTGACAGATGCCTGGAGACACAAAAATTCAACTTCTGCTAAGTATACTTTCTACTCAAATAGACATAGGTCATGGTCTAGAATTGATATGATTTGGATAACCCCAGCCCTAGTTCCAGACTTGTTAGAAGCTGAAATAGATACAAATGTCTGGGCAGATCATAATCCTGTAACCATGACACTGAAAAGGACAACAACAACACCCAGATGGGTATTTAACAAATCTCTATTAAAAGATAAAAAGTTTAAAGAAGAAATAAACAAGGAAATTGAATTATTTTCCAAGCCAATAAAGCTGAAGAAACTTCTTTGCAAAATGTTTGGGACACAGGTAAAGCCTATGTTAATGGCCTGCTAATAACATACTCAGCAAAAATAAATAAAATGAGAAAGCAGGAACGATCTAAACTAGTAGAGGAATTGGCGAAGCTCAAATAGGAGCTTCAGGAAGACCCATCCAAAAAAGACCTTAATGAATATTTTAAATATTGTCTACCAAAAAAGACAAATGAATATTTTAAAATACAAACTGAACCTCTTGGACACAAATGAACTTACCAAGCAAATGAAATTGACTAAACAGAACTTCTTTGAAAATGCTAACAAACCAGGGAGATGGTTAGCTTACAAACTAAAGAAGGAAAGAGAAAAGAGACTAATATATAAATTGAAGGATGGAGAAGGACAACTACAGGTACAAAGTATCTTAATTAAGAAAATAGTGGAAGACTTTTTTGTAAAGCTGTACCAGAATAAAGAAATTCCAACTGAGAAAGTTAATGAGTATATTCGAAAGGGAAATTTGCCAAAGTTGTCGAAGAAATACCAAAAAATATTAAATGAAGAAATACCAATGACAGAAGTAACTGAGGCAATCAAGAGACAAAAGAACAACAAAACCCTGGGCCTGGATGGGCTACCAGCAGAGTTCTATAAAGCTTTTGAAGGAATCCTGTCTATGCCTTTTAAGGATTTAATTAATTAATTAATTAAACATTTCTATGCCGCCCCATCGCAACAAAGCCTCGCGGCAGCTTACAACAACAATTTATAAACAAAACATATAAAAATTCAATTAAATCACCCCTCCCCCCCGGTGCATCTTGGCAAAAACCCTTTAAAATCCAACTCATAACAAAAACTATTAACAATTAAAATATGATTTAAATAAAAAGGTCTTTGCCTGGCGCCGAAAAACAAATAATGACGGCGCCAGGCAGACCTCTCCGGGGAGCGCATTCCATAATTGGGGCGCCACCGCAGAGAAAGCCCTCCTCCGGGTACTCACCCTCCTAATCTCATTCATGGAGGGTTCCCGGAGGAGGGCCTCTGTTGCTGATCTCAGGGGGAGGGCATATATGGGCGCAAGCGCTCCTTTAGGTATCCAGGTCCCAGGCCGTTTAGGGCTTTATAGGTCATAACCAACACCTTGAATTGGATCTATGTAACACAGTATTGTCAGATGCTAAAATACCGAATACCTGGACTGAGGTAAATATTACCTTAATACCGAAAGAAGATATGGACTTGACACAGATCCAGAACTACAGACCTATATCGCTATTAAATGTGGATTACAAAACCTTTGCCTCTGTAATGGCAGAAAGACTGAAGAAGTATTTAACAGACTTTACACATCCAGATCAAAATGGCTTTTTACCTAAAAGACAAATGAGGAATAAAATGAGAATTATTTTGGATATTTTAGAATATTATGAGGTTCACTCTGAAAAACCAATGGCACTATTGTTCTTGGATGCACAGAAGGCCTTTGACAATGTTAACTGGCAATTCATGAAGCAGCAACTAGCACAAATGGAATTTGGTGAAAAGTTTATTAATGCAATATCAAGCATTTATCAAAAACAGACTGCCAGGATTATAATGAATGGAGAACTTACAAATACTATAGATATTCAAAAGGGCACAAGACAAGGATGTCCTTTATCACCATTGTTATTTATATTAATTTTAGAAGTACTAAATAGAAATATTAGAGAAGATATGGATATTAAAGGCGCTAGAATTAGAGATGAAAGCTATAAACTGCAAGCATTTGCAGATGATTAAGTTTTTATTCTTGAGGAACCCTTGGTGACAATGTCCAGACTTTTACAAATGATAGAAGAATATGGTGAAGTTACTGGGATGAAAATAAACAGAGAGAAGACGAAATTGCTAGTGAAAAATCTTACATTGGAGCAGAGAAAAACTCTGGTGGAACAAGTAGATCCTCAAATTGTGAAAAAGGTTAAATATTTGGGAATTTTCCTTACAGCTAAATGCACTACATTGAAAGAAGATAAGTATGACAAACTATTTAAGGAAATCAAGAGCGACCTGGAAAAATGGGCTAATCTGCAACTATCGTTGCTGGGAAGAATAGCACTAGTTAAAATGAATATATTACCAAAGTTCTTATTTTTATTCCAAACAAATCTCAGAAAAATTGGTAAAAAATTATTTGATGATCTAAACACCCAAATTTCGAGATTTGTATGGAAAAAGAAGAAACCAAGGATTAAATTAAAAATGCTTCAGGCGGCCAAAGGGAATGGGGGTTTTGGCCTTCCTAATTGGATGCTGCATTATCAAGCTTCTGTCTTAACATGGCTAAAAGAATGGATAACTTTAAGAAATAAGAGAATCCTTTATCTTGATGGGCATGATTTGCAAATGGGTTGGCATGCTTATATGTGGTATGAGAAGTGTAAGGCACATGGTTGCTTTTTAAACCATTATATTGGGAAATTATTAATGGCGTTGTGGGAAAAGTTAAAGACAAAACTGTATATTTAATTACCGAGATGGCTTTCACCTATGGAAGCTATTGTATATCCAAATGCATTGAATTTTGATATGATTGTGAGATATGATGATATTCTGGATAATGATGGAGGATTGAAACCCAACCAAGAACTACAAGAGCAAGGAATTAATATCTTTTGGTGGCACAAGGTTCAATTACAATCGAGATATTTATTTATTTTATTTTTTATTTTACACATTTGTATGCCGCCCCCTCGCAAAAAAGCCTCGGGACGGCTAACAACAATAAATAAATACAATTACAATTAAAAATGATACACGATTTAAAAACTGGCCCATCTCAAAGTCAAACTATAAAAAATACAAATATATAAATATAACAAGAATAAATTAATAAATTAACAATTAAAATAGCTCTTAAATAAAATGGTCTTCGCCTGATGCCGAAAAGCAAATAATGACAGCGCCAGGCGAGCCTCTCTGGGGAGCACATTCCATAGGTGGGGTGCCACTGCAGAGAAAGCCCTCCTCCGGGTACTCACCCTCCTTATTTCCCTCACGGAGGGCTCCCAGAGAAGGGCCTCTGCTGCTGATCGTAGGGGGCGGGAGGGCAGATATGGTTGCTGACGCTCCTTTAGGTAGCCAGGACCCAAGCCATTGAGGGCTTTATAGGTAATAACCAACACCTTGAATCGGGCCCGGACTTCAATAGGAAGCCAGTGTAGCTGACGGAGAACTGGGGTGATATGAGAACCACGCCCAGTCCCCGTCAGCACCCTGGCAGCTCTGTTTTGCACCAGTTGAAGTATCCGGACCGTCTTCAAGGGTAGCCCCACGTAGAGCGTATTACAGAAGTCTAAACGGGAAGTCACCAGCGCGTGGGTCACTGTCGCCAGGCAGTCGTACTCCAGGAAGGGACGCAGCTGGTGAATCAGCCGAAGCTGATGAAAAGTGCTCCTCGCCACCGCCGTCTCTTGAGCTTCCAAAGATAGCTCCAGGTCGAGGAGCACTCCCAGGCTGTGGACCCTGTCTTTCAGAGGGAGTGCAACCCCATTTAAGACTAGGGTCAGGTCCCCCACTCCAAAGCCCAACCCACCTACCAACAGGACCTCCGTCTTGTCAGGATTGAGCCTCAGTTTATTGGCCCTCATCCAGCCCATTACCTCTGCCAGGCACCGGTTCAGCACAGCCACTGCCTCACCTGGATCGGTGGAAAATGAGAGGTAGAGCTGGGTATCATCAGCGTACTGATGATTCCACAGCCCACACCTCCTGATGACCTCTCCCAGCGGTTTCATGTAGATGTTGAAAGGCAAGGGGGACAAAATGGACCCGTGTGGAACTCCATGGCATAGCTGCCATGGCGCAGAGCCATAGTCCCCCAGCACCACCTTCTGGAATCGACCGTTGAGATAGGAGCGGAACCACTGCAGAGCAGTGCCTCCAACCCCCAGACCCGCCAGCCTATCCAGAAGGATACCATGGTTGATGGTATCGAAAGCCGCCGAGAGGTCCAGGAGAACCAACAGGGACGCACTCCCCCTGTCCCTCTCCCTGCACAGGTCATCGTACAGGGCGACCAAGGCAGATTCAGTGCCGTACCCGGGTCTGAAACCGGACTGAAATGTGTCTAGATAATCCGTCTCATCCAAGAGTGCTTGGAGTTGTCCCGCCACCACCCGCTCCAGCACCTTGCCCAAAAACGGGATGTTGGCCACCGGTCTATAATTGGCGGCCACCTCTGGATCCAGGGATGCCTTCTTTATGACTGGCCGGACTACCGCCTCCTTTAACGAAGCAGGCACTCGGCCGTCTCTTAAAGAGGCGTTGACCACCTCCAAGATCCAGGGCACAATCCTGTCCTTGGCGCTCTTTAATAGCCGGGATGGGCACGGGTCCAGTAAACAGGTGGTTGGGCGTACCGATCCAAGCACCTTGTCCACATCATCAGGCCACAAAAACTGAAATTCATCCATCAATGGGGGACAAGCCGGCACGGTTGGCCCCTCTCCAAGAGAATCTGTGTCAACAATGGAGTCCAGCTTGTGACGAATCTGAGCAACTTTCTCCCTGAAATGCGTGGCAAAGTCCTCACAGCGGGCTTTCGAGGGCGGTACCAGATCTTTTTTGGGTCCAGGATTAATCAGTCCCTGCACCCCCCCCCCCCGAAAAATCTCCGCCGGACGGCATTGTGAGGAGGCAATGGACGTGGAGAAGAGCAAATTACATGCTCTTAAACAGCAAACAAAACAAGTTACCTGCAAGGTTTGGAAGGGAAAATAACTTCCCAGCTTATGGAGCAACTGGGAAAAGAGGGTGCCAGAGGCTCAGGCAGCCTGCCATGGAGAGCCTTGAGAGAGCCATGTTTGGCTGCAGGGGTGTGACAGAGGACCGTGACAGAACTCCCTGGGGACATGAAGCAGGAAGGGAGACATTGTGCCATTCAAAGAGCTCCAGGGCTGCTCCCTGCCTCCAGCATGACAGATCCTAGGCCAAGAGGATGCCTGGCTAATCTCCAAAGGGTAGAAAACTAGGGGGCGGTCTAAGGAGGACTCGTTCAGATCTTTGGCAGAGGCAAGAACTACTGTGGGGGGTACATGGGGCCTTCCCCAGTGCAGAACCCCACACTGCATAATGTGGAATCAGAGAGACAGAATGGGAATTGGGGCCTGCCTAGTCTATCCCCGTGCTTGGAGCGTTTCCAACAAACAAGTGTTCAGCTTCTGCTTGGAGACCTCTGATAAGGGATGCCCACCAACCCCAATACATGACTGGTTCTACAGTCAAACAGATGTGACTGTCAAGACATTTCTCCTAAGTTTACTGGCATCAACTCATACACCTGCCCAGAAACCCCAAAAATAACAGTACAAAAAAGGAGGAGGAGGTGGCCACAATGGCTGAATTGCCTTAGATTGGCAATTGCTGTGGGTGGGACAAAGCAGCTGTGCAAACCCATCAGCTACCACAATGAGGACTAGAAATTTTATTTTCAGGGGATTCTCAGAAAACCTGTATTTTCGTGCCAAAAGCTGACTCCCACGTGGGACTATGGAAAAACTGCCCGGGGGGCCAACACAGAGTGTTCCTGGTCACCTAGGCCACAGGTCACAAATCTTTAGTCTCTTGGCTTTAGCCTCCACATCTGCAAAAGCAGTGCCTGGAATGGCAGTTTATCAGAAAGCCCAGCTTAGAACTTTTCAGGGGTGTTACACTAATTGGGTTTTGGCTGGATCCAGGCAAGATTCCCATTACCAGTAAATGGATTTGCAAAGAAAACGGCCGTTGGGAGACAACAGCAGTCAAAACAAAAAGGCTTAGGTAGATAAGATTAATAGAAAAGAGCAAGAAAGCTCTGGGAATAGTGAGGAAAGCAAAATCATAATGAAGATGCATGGATTGCGTCCCTAGAAACATTTCTTCATCACCAATCCTGAAAAGCAAGCAGTCATGGACTGGGTTTCTGGCTGGGGGCATTTGGTTGCCTGACCGACAACACACTGGGCTCCCCACTGCAAATCCCCCCCCCATGTGGATTTTGAGGCCACAAGTGTCTCGAGTTTAATTGTTCTGACTGAAAGGTTGGGACCTCCACTGGGAGAGGAGACCTCCCCAGGGAAGCACAGGCTGCTGAGTGAGCAACTCTAGCCCCTTGAGGAATCTGTTCTGAAATGGCCTGCACAGAAAGCCTGTTTGAGAGAGTGGGGGGGGGGGGGGAGAGACTTGCCTCTGTTTCTGAGGCTGGCTGAGTAGCTACGTAGCAGGGAACTTCTTGCATCCATGACAGTTGGGCTAGATTACCTCTGGGTAATTACCTCCATCCAGTTTTCCAATTCTAAGAAAACCAAGGTGGCCACATATTTGGAGTATTGCAAGCAGCAACAGGAAAAGGGGAAGATCAGATAAGAATCTGTGACTGCAGGGAAGGGGAGGAAGGAAGGAGGGACTGATGGCTGGCTGACTGGCTGGCTGGATGGATGGACAGGGAGACAGACAGATTTAGGAAGGAGACTGTGGGCCTCTTGAACCAGTGAGGTGGTGGGGCTTGCCAGGTTTCTGTCATGTAAGGCAGTCTATTGTCCAAGAGGGTTTGCCTCCCACCACATGAAGACTGTCAGACCACCCAGCTCAGGATGGCCGACAGATCATCTTTTGTTTATCTGTTTATTACAATCATAGACCAGCATAAACCAATGCAGGGCAGCATAACAGATTAAACAATGCTTTGCCATTACCCCAACCAAAATAGCAGTTTAAAATAAACTCAAAAACAAAAGGTAAGTAATGGACACTAAAAATTAAAATGGCCTAGGCCACATAACTAAAACACATAATGCCACAAACATGTGCATAATAGTAATACTAATAGAACCTTGTTAAAATCCACTGCAGTTTTAATTGTATGAAATGTATAGATTTATGACTAAATAGTGTAAGATTTTCTTAACCTGAGCATTGCCCTGCAGAAACTGACTACTTGATACATGATCTTAGCATTTTTATCTGATAGAAGAAACTCAATTTTGGCCTTTTTGGAAAGAATCAGATTATCCCAAAAGAGCGGAATGATGAGCTCATTACGTGCCTGTTTGAAATATGGACACAAAAAAACAAACAAACCAACAAACCTTGGTGGGGATACAAAACAGAGTGGAGCATTTAATAAGATATCTGAACTGGGAATTCTGGGATCTTGGGGGAAAGACAAACCAAAGCTGGGACCTTGGTTTGCACTGAGAGCAATCTAAATTTCTTCTGCTTTGTCCACAACAGTGCAGAGTTCAAAAAAGAAATACAAATGAGCCCTTGGGTTTTGTGGCATCCAAGCTAAGACATCATGTGCTGTCCATACATGTTAATGTTTTGAGAGGATATTTCAGGCACACACATCACCTTTCTTCCAAAAATACAAGTAAAGGAAAGAGCTATTTTCAGGGTATATGGCATCTGGTACTGAAGGTGACACATGGATATCAGCATTACATGAATTCCAAACACACTGGAGTGCCTACTGACACTGATAAAACCCAGAGGGTCTATTTATGGGATGTGTATGTGGTAAAACCAAACAGTCTGTTAACTCAAGTCACTTTAGGAAGAGGGTACAGCCCAACCACAAGCAGGCAAGAAAGGGAAACAAAGAATATGGGGCAGTGGGAAACAAGGCTTGTAAGAGCAGACAAGTACGAGTAAAAAGCAGGGGGATGAAATCCTTAAATATTATATTTATGTATCTATTATGGTTTTTAAGTAATTCTCAAATTACTTATGTAAACCATGGTGCAGTTTCCATCTGCCTTCTCTCTAGTCGGTTCTCAGCTGGGTGTTAGGGACCCGCGCATCTGGAGGACGCCAGGTTGGGGAAGACGGCTCTGTAGGCGAATGCGCCTGTTTATTTTGGCAAGGCTGCTGAGAGATGTAGTCTCAGTCGCCGCTGTCGGCCTCCCACTCGGCCCTGCCTGCTGGCCTCCCATTGGTGGCTGCTGGCGGAGGCAGAGAGAGGCGTGGCTCAGGCCGTCCCCGCCTTCTCCCCCTCCCCGTCAAGGAACTACGCCCCCCAGCTTGCTCCCCGCTCTCTCTGTTGTCATTGCTACCTATCTCAGAGTGCTGCTTTCTTGCGCCCGTTCTTGGTTCCGGCTTCGCACTCGCCGCGTCTACGCGAGACCCCGGCTTTCCTCGTGGCCTACCCCTTCTTGCCCCGTGTTTTTCTTTTCTTTCCCCCGGACCTCGCCTTGGGCGACATGGCTCGCCCGTCCGTGCCCAGCTCGCAGAAGGCGCTGCTGCTGGAGCTGAAGGGGCTGCAGGAGGAGCCGGTGGAAGGGTTCCGAGTCAGCCTGGTGAATGAGGGAGACCTCTACAACTGGGAGGTGGCCATCTTCGGCCCCCCCAACACCCACTACGAGGGCGGCTACTTCAAGGTGAGTGACCAGGAGGGGGTCTTTCTGGGGGGAGAGGGGACCGGAACAAGGAAAAGAGCTTGTCCCTCCGACCGACCGACCGTGACTTAACGTCTCCACCCCAGGGAAAAGGGCAAGGTTGAAAAGAAGTATGATTTCCCCCTTCATAAGAGACTAGCTTAATGCCCCTCAGAAAAAGGAAGCATTCCTCTCCCCCATCATAAGAAAATAACTTAATACTCCCGTAAGAAAAACAAGGAAAAAGTATTCTTTCCACCCCCCCCATCATAGAAAAATTGCTTCATGCCTCCTCCCCATAAAAAAGATGACAAAGGATGTATTAATCTTTCATTATAAAAGAATCTCTTAATGTGTCTCACATCACTGGTAACGAAGGAAAGGAATTGTTATTTTTAGGAAAGGAAGTCAAGAAAAAAAGAAATTTTTATTCTCTGCCCATAATCATTTAATAACTTATTTGCCCTCCCCCATATGCACTAGTAATAATGACAAGAACAAAAAATAAGTTTTCTTATAACTGTAATGGCAGGGCAGAATAACTTAACCCCCCAGAGAGAAATAACAGGGACAAGAAAAAGGAGTTTTCTCACACATAGATCATAATCAGAAAAACTCTTCTCTCCCCTCAGGCCTGCTGCCCATAATAGAGACAAGAATAAAGGATTGTTTCTTATTTGCACCCCAGACATATACACACCATAACCATAAAAGAGAAACTTAACTCCTCACTGTCAGTAATATGGACAAAACTGCAGAAATATTTTTCTCTACCCCCAAGTATAGTTGGAGCAGGGGGAAGTGCTGGAGACCTGTTGAAATATATAAAGAGAAGTGTATATATTTGCTTTATATTGATATACAGGCTGACTTTTATAATACTGATTTGCTCAATGTGAAGTACAAAAAGTAATGGTAAAAATCCATTAAGACCAATATCAGAAGTATGAAATAGACAGTACAATAAACAAAGAGCATGAAAAGAGCAATAAAATAATATGCTATAGAAATGTTAGTAATGGGATAATCTTATGCATGTTTCAACAGAATAAAAGTTCTACTACTCATGGTGTGCCCCAGCTCTTTTCTGAATAATACAGATTCTAATAATAAATCTCAGGGGAGTACTGAGTTGCTTCTGAGCAAACAGGTTTCGGAAGGTACCCAAAAGGAATCTCTTGTTTTCCTTTCTGCCAACATGACCCAAACTACAGGAATGATTCATCACAATAAGAGGAGTTCCGGATTACAGCAGCAGCTTCCTTGTTTGTCTCATTTAGCATTGCAAGTGTTTAAATCCTTTCTCTTTTCCTGCCATGGACCAGGCTAATGGAGAATTATTAGGGCTACAGTCCAAACTAGGGAAGACTTTTGTAGGAAAAGCACCTCCGTCCCCCATGGTAGGGGAAGCGATGAATCCAAACTAGGTTTGACACAGAGGACATACGAGCTTTCCAATCAGTGGAATGGGTGCTCAGCAAAAACAAATATTTCTGTTTACAGATGTGTTTTCCCCTGTCCACAATCCTTGGTTACATTTGCACACACTGCTGAACTGTGGATGAGGGTGAATCTCAGTGAGGCTGGGAGGATTGTGGGAGGTGTAGTTCCACAGAGAGCATCCAGTTGGGGGAGGCCAAATAAGGGTTTGAAGAACCCAGCTTCTCTCAACTTCCAGAAGTTAAGATTAGCCACAGTTTAGGGTTTGAATGGAACCCTAAACTGTGGTTAATTTAAAACACGGGGGAAACTCCCATTCTCCACGTTGTGGCTGTGCTGGAAAGGATTGTGTGTGCTAGCTTGTTTCCTTATTGTTTTGAACCAGGACTTCAGACAAAAGCTGTTGGGGAAGATGTGGAGCTCTACATCAGATGGAGGATTGTTTTTCTGGATAAGTGGTTAGTAGATCATATGGCTGTGGGGGAAGTAAACAAACCAGCTATTTCCTTCAGGCAGATTTTGGCAGAGGAGGTCATGCTGGTTTGTGAGCCTGTTTTGCAACTCCTGGCTTCCTGCCTGATCCTTTCTGCCTCTTCCAGTCTTGAGTCAGCCTTGAGTTGTTTATGTTCTGGTGAGATCCACTGTCAATTCCCCCTTGCATCAGGCAGGTTGCCTTGTAAAAATGTAGCCCTGCAAGGCATGCCCACCCAATACCCACCTGTTATAAGTGGGCAGGAGCTGTAATGGCTTCTCTTCACAGGCTTGTGTAAATAACTACCTTTTGCGCCTCCTTATACAGCACTTGGCACACAACATGTACATGTTGTGGCAATAGTACCGCAGTGCCTGCAGGTAGGATGACTGAGACTGAGGGAGTACGGTGAGCTTGTTACTGAAAGGAACTGAGGTCTATCCCAGCACACCCTCTTAGGGTACTGTCTGACTTGTTGAAGGAGCCCTGTTGACTTGCCTTGGAGGCCACAATGCTTTCCTGGGCTCTGGGGTGATTAACCCCTCCTTCGAGGAGAACCCAGGTCATTTCTCCTGAGGGCTAGGCCTCCTCTGGTCTCCTGGTACCGGGGGCTTCCTGGCATTGTCCATCCCTGCAAACCTCTCCTGTGGGGTGTGACACTCAGGTCAGAGCCCTTACCTTGTGCCTGGAAGGCCCCTCTTGAGGTCCAAAAATGGTTTGTGTGCTTTCTTGGTGCTTCTTGTGCAACAAAGAGTTGCATTCTGCTAATTTTGCCCTTGTGTTGTGCTTTTGTGCACATCCCTTTTTTTCCATTGTCCTGCAATGTGTTACTCTCAACAGTTCTAAAGCTTCCTGTAAACACTGGGTTTCTCTCCCTCTCTTAAAGCCCTGCTCAGTTGGTTTCCCTCCACACTTCTGTAACATGAGGATAGGCTCAGGGAATGTGAAACAAAAGCAATGCAATACACAATCAAATGCAGGAAGAAATTAAGAAAGCTGTCTCATGATGCCTTGGTCCATCTGTGTCAGAATCATCTAGACCAGTGGTTTTCAACCTTTCCACAGCTGGGGACTGGTGAAAACAGGAAAACCACCTTGGGGACTGCTGAGGTAGAAACAAAAAGCTGTCGCTCCCCTCCCTGGCCCCCTCAGCAGCACCGGCACACCCGCAAGAATGCAATGCCAACCGAGGAAGAGGTGATGGAGCGCAGTCAGCCCCCATGCAGGATGTGCGTGCCCACCCCGCCCCCTCCCATGGACCAACAGGAAATCTCCAGCAGACCAGCGATTGAAAACCACTGATCTGGACCATTTGTTGTTGACAGCAGCTGGAAATTATCTGACACATCTGGTATTTTTCACCAGTTGGCCTATACTAAACTCATTCGCTCATTTACAGCCCTTTCATGCCCTAAAAGGGGAGATGGAGCCAACTCTGTCTTCTAATTAACAAAAGCTTAGTCATCTGGAACTGAGTCTTGCTCACTGCAGGCTACCAGGTGGGTGGATGCTGACAAGACTGGGCAAGGCTGTGCTCAATGAGGCTGAGGTAAACCTGGGTGGTGATCGAAACTTTAACATGCTGGAACAGTTTGGGAGGAAGTCAGGCAAATAGTGTGTTTGCGCTGATGTTTGCTTCAGTGACTCACAGTGTGCTTAATATAAAACCAACTAAGTTACGTTTTTTAAGAAAGTCTCTGACCTTGGATGAATGGGAGGCAAGACATGAGTGCTGACACTTCAGGGTTTTCCACAGGTCTTGTTCAAGTAACAAGAACAAGAGTACTGACCAAAAGCAGAGGGTAGCCATTAGTGGGGAATCATCGGGATGGTGGCCAGTGACAAGCAGGGTCCCCCAGGGCTCTGTGCTGGGACTGATCCTGTTCAATCATTTCATCAATGACATGGAAGAGGGGGTGAGCAGTCTGCTGAGCAAATTCGCAGACAATACTAAAACCGGGGCAGTGGCCACAACGGAGGAGCAGGTACTCTGGATCCAGAAGGATCTGGACAGACTATGGAAGTGGGCAGGAGACAGCAGGATGGCGTTCAATGTGGATAAGTGCAAGGTCTTGCACTTGGGGCATAGGAATGGGTGTCATAAGTACAGGTTAGGTGACAAGTGGCTGGAGAGCAGCACTTGTGAAAGGGACCTCGGGGTGCAGGCCAAACATGAGCCAGCAGTGTGATGCAGCGGCCAAGAGGGCAAACGCCACCTTTGGTTGCATAGCCAGAAGCGTGGCTTCTAGATCGAAAGAGGTATTACTGCCACTCTATACGACTCTGGTGCACCCACAGCTGGAGTATTGTGTTCAGTTCTGGGCCTCTCGTTACAGGAAGGATATAGCCAGGTTGGAGTCAGTGCAGCATAGGGTCACAAAGATGGTGGCCGGATTGCAGGGAAAGCCATATGACGTGAGACTGAGGGAACTGGGTCTTTTCAGCCTGGAGAAGAGGAGACTCCAAGGGGATCTGTTGGCGACATATAGGTACATGATGGAGTATCATACAGAGGTGGGTAGACACCTGTTCGCCCCTGCAGAGGAGGGCAGAACGTGCTCCAGCAGAGCCAAGCTCAGGGAGCCAAGGTTCAATTTGGATGCCAGGAAGTACTTCCTGACAGTTAGGACCCCAAGGGTATGGACTGGGCTTCCACGGGAGGTGGTTGAGGCCCCATCAGTGAGGGTGTTCAAGGATAGGCTGGACATGCACATGGTAGGCATGTTGTGAGTGGAGCTGGCTAGAGCCGGGGGTCAGACTAGATGGCCCAGGAGACCCCTTCTGACTAACTCTGTTTCTATGTTTTGATGTTTCTAATGGGGGCATCATGGCATGTTTGCAAATACAAGCAGGCTGTCTCAGGGAATGTCTCACGGGGCTGAGGAACAGGGAGGTGCTGTTGTCACGAAGTAAGGTGAGAGGCACACAAGAGCTTTGGAAGAGTTTCCTTGTTTTATTTATGGTCTGGATTCATCTTCTGCCTGACTGGAGGCCAGAGCAGGTCTCCTTGACTCCCCTGAACTTAAGCACATCCCTCCAGCTGGACAGACAAAATGAGATCTTGGCTTAAACCTTGAGCAGGCTCAAGCCTGACCCAGTAACCTGACAGTAGAGACCTTTCTGGCACAAGGCAAGGAGTTGGGGAGTGGCAAGCAGATGGCCAAAGCTGTGGGCAAGTCTAACCACAGCATGGGTAGGGCTCTGGCTTGTGGGATCCAACCAGGGTCATCGGTTTTCTAGAAAGCATTCCCATACCATCCAAGTCATTTCCTCATGCGTTCAACACCCATCAACCCCAGCCAACATGGCCAGTGGTCATTATGCAGTGATAGTGATCTTGTCTTAAATAGCCCTAGGGAAGCAGTAGGCCAGGGGCCCAAGGCTCGATGCCCTCCAGATGTCAGACCTTGTTTCACCTGTGACAACTTGAAAACTCACCACTGTTGCTTGAGTTTTGCTTCTTTTTTCCTCCCTCCCCATACTCCCTCCGCCATGTCTTTGAGACTATAAACCCGAGGGCAAGGAACTGCCTTGTAATTAATCTTTGAAAGCTGTTTCAGGGGCCTTTCCTTTTTTGGCTGAAGAGCCAGGGGCGGGGGGAATGCTGTAAACAAATAATGAACACCCTTCCACCTTTTTTTGACTGAAGTGGCCATTTGCACCTTCCACCCCATATTCCCCAGCCACTGGCATACAAAGGCTTGCTGCTGCTGCTGGAGGTAATAGAAGGCATCAGGCCACAGATAGGCACTGCCTCCAGGAATTCATCTAAGCCCCAATTAAAGCTGCCCAAATGGGTGGCCATCACGTTTTCCTGTGGAAGCAAGTGTCATAGTTTAATTCTGAGCCTTGTGAGGAAGTCTGTCCTTTTACTTGTCCTGAATCCCTGATCAGTCAGCTCCCTGGAAAGGCCCCACTGAGGTTCAAGGGTCATGAGAGAGAGAGGAAAATGTCTCTCCTCACCTCCCTCACCTATCTTCTAAGCTCAGCCATCTCAGCTGTTGTCCCCCTCCCTCACAGGCAGGGTGGGGATGATTTCAACCTGCACTGTGTGACTGTAATAAAGCGGTCCTTGATTCAGTAAAGAGGAGACTATCAGGTTTCCAAGGAAAGCCCTCATCAAAGACAGACTGAATGCCAGACCTGGTTTTAAACGCTATGCATGTAACATTTATTCTATGATATAAAGAATAGAGAAGTATAAGAATGCAGGTTCAGCAATCATCAGCAACTATATCAAGAGGCCTCATCCACACTCGCATTCATGCAACACTCATACTCACAGCCAGTAGACCCTCTCCAGGCGGTGATCCATCGGGACTGTGGGTGACCAGTTGCAGCGCTGTTCTGGCACACACGAGAGCTGGAAAGCCCGGGCGTTTTATACCTACCTTCAAGTTGACACTATCAGCTTAGTCCAACTGGATCGAACAGAGAACTCCTCTGAGCAGAGCTGACACAGAACATGCTGGTCTTTATCTTGAACGCATGCACTCTGTCACATTCCATTCTCTCTCTGGATGGGACAGTGTGGGATTATCTGATCTGTCATCTTCCCTTCTCCAACCACTCCCGGCCTCTCAGTTTCCTCAGTCTGGTCAGTCCCATCATGCTTTTTCATTCTTCATTTTCTTCTGGGTCTTAGGCCTTCAGGAACCCATGCACACTGTAACAACTACAGAGCACCAAGTCGTCTGCTCATCTGGTGCTGCCCCCTTAACAGTCCTTCTCTCCCTTTTTTTTCCCTCCCACAGGCTCATCTCAGGTTCCCCATTGACTACCCCTACTCACCACCTGCCTTCAGGTTCCTGACCAAAATGTGGCATCCAAACATCTATGAGGTATGTCCTGGAGAGCAAGATGCAGTCTGCCATTCCTTGCTGCCAAGCACCTACTTAACCCTTCCCAGTGCCTTCTAGATGTGTTGGACTATAACACCCATGAATCCCAGCCAGGGCAGGGCTGTAGTGAGGTGAGCAAGCCCCCACTCAGCAGGCAGAATGGCCCGAGTTAAATTCCTAACGTCACATCCAGGGAGGACAAGAAAAACTGCCTGAAACCCTGCGAAGCTGGGGCTGCATGCAGCGTGGACACTACTGGGCCAATTTCCTACATTCCTATGTCCATCAGGAGATTACAAGACTGCGCTAGGTATGCCTCAATATGAAAGGTGTGTTTCGTAGGGTCACCACCAGGAAGACCCCTTCATGTGTTAGTGCCAAACAAACAGAGTGTAATGGTTGTCACCCAAGAAGGGCACTTGACCACAGTACATGGCAGGAGGTCCAGAAAGTAAGTTAGGACCTTCAAGCAGATCTCTGGGTGATTTTGAGTAGGTAAACTGCCTAGTCGTGGCGAAGGGGCTTGCGTAGCTCAATGAAGCTATGGGCTACCCATGCAGGGCCACCCAAGATGGACAGGTCATAGCAGAGAGCTCTGACAAAAGCTGATCCACTGGAGAAGGAAATGGCAACCCACTCAAGTACCCCTGCCATGAAAACCCCATGGACAGTGCCAAAGGGCAAAGAGATAATGATGCCAGAAGATGAGCCCCTCAGGTCGGGAGGTGTCCAGCATGCTGCTGGGGAAGAGCGGAGGGATAGTACTAGTAGCGCCAGGAAGAGTGAAGCGACTGGGTCAAAGCCGAAAGGACACTCAGTTGTGGATGCATCTGGTGGTGAAAGGAAAGTCCGATGCTGTAAAGATCGATACTCCGTAGGAACCTGGAATGTAAGATACATGAATCAAGGCAAGCTGGACGTGGTCAAACAAGAGATGACTGAACATGGACATCTTAGGAATCAGTGAACTAAAATGGACAGGAATGGGTGAATTTAATTCAGATGACCATCAGGTATACTATTGCGGGCAAGAATCCCTCAGAAGAAATGGAGTAGCCTTCATAGTCAATAACAGAGTAGGAAAAGCAGTACTGGGATACAATCTCCAAAATGACAGAATGATCTCAGTTTGAATCCAAGGCAAACTATTCAACATCACAATAGTCCAAGTCTATGCCCCGACCACTGATGCTGAAGAGGTTGAAGTTGACCGGTTCTATGAAGGCCTACAACACCTTCTAGAAGTAACACCAAAAAATGATGTCCTTATTATCATGGGGGATTGGAATGCTAAAGTAGGAAGCCAAAAGATAACCAGAATAACAGGCAAGTTTGGCCTTGGAGTACAAAATGAAGCAGGACACAGGCTGGCAGAATTTTGTCAAGAGAATAACATGGTCATAGCAAACACACTTTTCCAACAACAACCCAAGAGATGACTCTACACATGGAGCTCACCAGATGGTCAACAGAAATCAGATTGACTATGTGCTCTACAGCCAAAGATGGAGAAGCTCTATACAGTCAGTAAAAACAAGACCAGGAGCTGACTGTAGCTCAAATCATGAGCTTCTTGTTGCAAAATTCAAGCTTAAATTGAAGAAAGTAGGGAAAAGCACTAGGCCACTCAGGTATGACCTGAATCATATTCCAGAGGAATATACAGTAGAGGTGACAAATAGATTTAAGGAATTAGATCTGATAGACAGAGTTCCTGCAGAACTATGGACGGAGGTTCACAACATTGTACAAGAGGCAGCAACTAAAACCATCCCAAAGAAAAATGCAAGAAAGCAAAATGGCTGTCTGAGGAAGCTTTACAAATAGCTCAGGAAAGAAGGGAAGCAAAAGGCAAGGGAGAAAGAGAAAGATGCACCCAAGTGAATGCAGAATTCCACAGAAGAGCTAGAAGAGATAAGAAGGCCTTCTTAAGTGAACAGTGCAAAGACATAGAAGAAAACAATAGAATAGGGAGGACCAGAGATCTCTCCAGGAAAATTGGAGATATGAAGGGAACGTTGCATGCAAAGATGGGCATGATAAAGGACCAAAATGGCAGGGACCTAACAGAGGCAGAGGAGATTAAGAAGAGGTGGCAAGATTACACAGAAGAACTATACAAGAAAGAGCTTTAACGTCCCTGATAACTACAATGGGGTGGTCACTGACCTCGAGCCAGACATCCTGGAATGTGAAGTCAAATGGGCCTTAGGAAGTCTGAGCAACAACCACGCTAGTGGAGGAGACAGTATTCCAGCTGAGCTATTCCGAATTCTAAAAGACGATGCAGTAAAAGTGCTACACTCAATATGCCAGCAAATTTGAAAAACTCAGCAGTGGCCACAGGATTGGAGAAGTTCAGTTTACATTCCAATTCCATAGAAGGGCAATGCCAAAGAATGTCAAAGCTAGGGAGTTCCAGGAAAACATCTACTTCTGCTTCATTGACTACGCTAAAGCCATCGATCGTGTGGATCACAACAAATTGTGGCAAGTTCTTAAAGAGATGGGAGTACCTGACCATCTTATTTGTCTCTTGAGAAACCTATATGCAGGTCAAGAAGCAACAGTGAGAACTGGACATGGAACCACTGATTGGTCCAAAATTGAGAAAGGAGTTTGGCAAGGCTGTATACTGTCGCCCTGCCTATTTAACTTATATGCAGAGCACATCATGAGAAAGGTGGGGCTAGATGAATCACAAGTTTAAGCAGGAAGAGCTTGAAGCTCTCCTGGGAATAGGAGGATATGATCTGGTGGGAATCACAGAAACTTGGTGGGATGAAAGGCAAGTCTGGAATGTAAACATAGAAGGGTATCACCTTTTTAGAAAGGACAGGAAGGGAAAGAGAGGTGGAGGTGTGGCTTTATATGTCAGGGAAGGGATAGGATGCAGTGAGATAGAATGCAGCACAGATGGGGATTCGGTAGAGGCAGTCTGGGTGAAACTTAGGGGTTTTGACAGGGAAAGAGACCTGACAGTGGGGGTATGTTATCGCCCTCCAGGTCAACTTGAGACCCTGGATGATGTCCTGACAGGCCAGATTCTAAGGATATCTCGGGGGAGAGACACAGTAATTATGAGAGACTTCAGTCTCCCGGATATTACTTGGGAGACTCACTCGGCGGTGACAGCCAGGTCACGTCGCTTCCTAGAAGCTCTAGAGGGTGGGTTTTTCACCCAGAGGGTCCGAGAGGCGACGAGGGGGGGAAACATCCTGGACTTGGTCTTGACCAATAGGGAGGAGCTGACAGATGAAGTACAGATTAGGGGAGCTCTGGATGCGAGTGATCACTCCATCCTTTGCTTTGAGATCAGGGGACTGGGGCCGTGCAGCAGGGCGAGCACTAGAAGCTGGGACTTCAAGAGGGCCAACTTTGGCCAACTGAAGGCCAGACTGGGGAAAGTCTCCTGGGATAGGTTACTGGAAGGTAAGCGAGTTGAGGAGGGGTGGATGGCACTCAAAAGGGAGGTTTTGCAGGCGCAAGCCCTGACGATACCTCTAGTCAGTAAGGTGGGGAGGCGGAGGAGAGTGCCGCCATGGATGCGAAAGGAGGTGGTTAGGGGGATTAGACGAAAGAGGAGCCTCCATAGGAAATGGGTACTGGGGGAAATAGAAATTTTCAAAAAGGGTAGTAGGAAGGACATGGGGAATTATAGACCGGTTAGCCTTACGTCCATTGTAGGAAAAACAAGGGAAAGGCTCATAATAGAGAGAGATCTAGTGATGCTAGATAGGGAAGGGAGGCTGACAGCCACACAACACGGCTTCCGCAAAACAGGTCCTGCCGGACAAACCTTGTGGAATTCTATGACAAGGTTTCAAGATGGCTAGATGGAGGGGATGCAGTGGATGTGGTATACCTGGATTTCAGCAAGGCCTTTGACAAAGTGCCCCATGATATCCTGGTGGAGAAACTGAGGAGTTTTGGGATACACCAAAGCACTGTCCGGTGGATTAGGGCATGGTTGACTGACCGAAAGCAGAAGGTAACCATTAGCGGGAAATCGTTGGGATGGCAGCCAGTGACAAGCGGGGTCCCCCAGGGCTCTGTCCTGGGGCCGATCCTGTTTAATCTTTTCATTAACGACATGGAAGAAGGGGTGAACAGTCTGCTGATCAAATTCGCAGACGACACTAAAACTGGAGCAGTGGCCACAACTGAGGAGTAGATACACCAGATCCAAAAGGATCTGGACAGACTATGGAAGTGGGCAGGAGACAACAGGATGGCGTTCAATGTGGATAAGTGCAAGGTCTTGCACTTGGGGCATAGGAATAGCTGTCATAAGTACAGGTTAGGGGACAAGTGGCTGGAGAGCAGCACTTGTGAAAGGGACCTCGGGGTACTGGTTGACCGCAGGCTAAACATGAGTCAGCAGTGTGATGCGGTGGTCAAGAGGGCGAATGCCACCCTTGGCTGCATAGCCAGAAGCATGGCTTCTAGATCAAGAGAGGGATTACTACCACTCTACACGACTCTGGTGCGCCCGCAACTGGAGTATTGTGTTAAGTTTTGGGCCCCTCATTACAGAAAGGATATAGCCAGGTTGGAGTCAGTGCAGCGTAGGGCCACAAGGATGGTGGCTGGTTTGCAGGGGATGGGGTATGAGGTGAGACTGAGGGAACTGGGTCTCTTCAGCTTGGAGAAGAGGAGACTCAGAGGGGATATGTTGGCAACATACAGGTATGTGAGGGGGTGTCACATGGAGATGGGGAGAGGCCTGTTCTCCCCTGCAGAGGAAGGCAGGACGCGCTCCAATGGAGCAAAGCTCAGGGAGCCAAGGTTCAATTTGGATGCCAGGAAGCACTTCCTGACAGTTAGGACCCCGAGGGCCTGGAATGGGCTTCTATGGGAGGTCGTTGAGGCCCCATCGGTGAGGGTGTTCAAAGACAGGCTGGACATGCACATGGTGGGCATGTCATGAGCGGAGCCGGCTGGTGCCGGAGGTCAGACTAGATGGCCCGGGAGGTCCCTTCTGACTCGCTCTGTTTCTATGTTTCTATGTTTCTAAGTTGGAATTAAGTTTGCCAGGAGAAATACCTGTCCTGCCATCCTTGCCCCAAGCAGACTCCATCTGAGACAGTTATGGGAAGGTGGGGCTCTGCTTTGAGATCTTTACCTTTCTAGAACTGCAGAATCTACTGGCAGATCATGTGAGCTCCAAGATTGACTCTGCAAGCCTTTCTGACTACTGGCTCTGTCAAGAGAGCAACAAAATGCATTCCCTCCCACCCGGAAGCATGCACATCAACAAAAGAAAAATGGGGACGCTTGAGTGGGTTTTCTAGCTGAAGTCCTCTGGGCCCAGTGGTAACCTTGTGTGGTAATTTTTTGCTTTATCAAATTCTTTAAATAATGTCAATAACTTGCACCAGAAACCTCGCGCCAGCCCCTCCCTTTGCTACTCCGCTTCCTGGGGCGGCAGGGTGGCAGCAGTGGGGGTGGGGTGTTGGGGGGCCTTTGGGGTTGACTGGGGCTGGTCTGGGCCGGGGGCTTTTTGGTTTATTATAAGACGGGTGGCCAGGTTTGGCCAGTTATTATATGTTTTTAGAGTTAGAGAGTTTTGCAAGTTGGCTCTATTTTTATTACACAGCATCCAAGTTTTATTGTTTTTACTTGTTGGTTTTAAATTGTTATGGGAGTTCCTGGGGAGTGGGGTGGGCACACCCATCAGGATGGTTATGGGCAAGGGAAGATATGACATTGGGGGGGTCTAACATGTCATTACAGAAGAAGGCGGGAGAGATGGCTAGTATCTGTCCCCTCTTCTGGTTTCTTCTCCAACTGGAAGGTTCATGGCAGTAATATCAACCAGCCCTCAGGCTTGGTGCTGCTGCTGCTGAATGCCAGGTCAGTCCAGAACAAAGCATCCCTCATCCATGATTTAACCATGGATGAGGGGGCTGACCTGGCATGCATTACACAGACCTGGGCGGGAGAAGGGAGATGTGTCCCTCACCCAGCTGTGCCCACCCAGGTACCTGGTGCAGTACCAGACATGCCTGGAGGGAAGGAGAAGGGGTTTGGCCCTAATTTGCTGAGATTCAGTCCCCCTCACAGGGCTTCCTGTCCCTTCAAGACCAGGCCTGGAGTGTTTGCACCTGGTGCTCTGTGATTGAGACAGACTAGGGATTCTCTTGGTGTATCATGCACCCTTCTGCCCCTCAGACTCCCTGCCTGAGCTGATGGAGATTGTCAAATTAGCCCATTTTTCCAAGTCACTCTTAATTTCCTTAAATAGTTTGTCATACTTCTCTTCTTTCAATGTAGTGCATTTAGCTGTAAGGAAAATTCCCAAATATTTAACCTTTTTGACAATTTGAAGATCTACTTGTTCCACCAGAGTTTTTCTCTGCTCCAATGTAAGATTTTTTACTAACAATTTTGACTTGTCTCTGTTTATTTTCATCCCAGTAACATCGCCATATTCTTCAATCCTTTGTAAAAGTCTGGACATTGTTACCAAGGGTTCCTCAATAATAAAAACTAAGTCGTCTGCAAATGCTTGCAATTTATAGCTTTCATCTCTAATTCTAGTGCCTTTAATATCCATATCATCTCTGATATTTCTATTTAACACTTCTAAGCTCAATATAAACAGCAGTGGTGATAAAGGGCATCCTTGTCTTGTGCCCTTTTGTATGTCTATAGTGTTTGTAAATTCTCCATTAACTATAACCCTAGCAGACTGTTTTTGATAGATACTTAATATCGCATTGATAAATTTTTCACCAAACTCCATTTGAACTAGTTGTTGCTTCATAAATTGCCAATTGACATTGTCAAGGGCCTTCTGTGTGTCCATGAATAATAACACCATTGATTTTTCAGAGTGTGCCTCATAATACTCTAAAATGTCCAAGATGATTCTCATATTATTCCTCATTTGCCTTTTAGGTAAAAAGCCCTTTTGCTCTGGATGTATGAAGTCTGTTAAATACTTCTTCAGTCTTTCTGCCATTACAGAGGCAAAAATTTTGTAATCCACATTTAATAGTGATATAGGTCTATAGTTCTGGATCTGTGTCAAGTCCATATCGTCTTTCGGTATTAAGGTAATATTTGCCTCGGTCCGGGTATTTGGTATTTTAGCATCTGACAATACCGCGTTACATATATCCTTAAAAGGCATAGACAGGATTCCTTCAAAAGCTTTATAGAACTCTGCTGGTAGCCCATCCGGGCCCAGGGTTTTGTCATTCTTTTGTCTCTTGATTGCCTCAGCTACTTCTGTCATTGTTACTTCTTCATTTAATGCTTTTTGGTATTTCTCCGGTAGCTTTGGTAGATTTCCCTTTCGGATATACTCATTAACTTTCTCAGATGAGGTCTCTTTATTCTGATACAGCTTTGCAAAGAAGTCCACTCATGTTTAGCCTCGGGGTACTGGTTGACCGCAGGCGAAACATGAGCCAGCAGTGTGATGCGGTGGTCAAGAGGGCGAATGCCACCCTTGGTTGCATAGCCAGAAGTGTGGCTTCTAGATCAAGAGAGGTATTACTACCACTCTACACGACTCTGGTGCGCCCGCACCTGGAGTATTGTGTTCAGTTTTGGGCCCCTCATTACAGAAAGGATATAGCCAGGTTGGAGTCAGTGCAGCGTAGGACCACAAGGATGGTGGCTGGTTTGCAGGGGATGCCGTATGAGGCAAGACTGAGGGAACTGGGTCTCTTCAGCTTGGAGAAGAGGAGACTCAGAGGGGATATGTTGGCAACATACAGGTATGTGAGGGGGTGTCACATGGAGATGGGGAGAGGCCTGTTCTCCCCTGCAGAGGAAGGCAGGACGTGCTCCAATGGAGCAAAGCTCAGGAAGCCAAGGTTCAATTTGGATGCCAGGAAGCACTTCCTGACAGTCAGGACCCCGAGGGCGTGGGATGGGCTTCCACGGGAGGTCGTTGAGGCCCCATCGGTGAGGGTGTTCAAAGACAGGCTGGACATGCACATGGTGGGCATGTCATGAGCGGAGCCGGCTGGTGCCGGAGGTCAGACTAGATGGCCCGGGAGGCCCCTTCTGACTCGCTCTGTTTCTATGTTTCTATTTTCTTAATTTGTGTACTTTGTACTTGCAGTCGTCCTTCTCCATCCTTCAATTTATACATTAGTCTCTTCTCTCTTTCCTTCTTTACTTTATAAGCTAACCATCTCCCTGGTTTATTAGCATTTTTGAAAAAAAATCTGTTTAGTCAATTTCATTTGCTTGGTAAGTTCATTTGTATCCAAGAGGTTCAGTTTGTGTTTTTGAATATTCATTTGAGTCTTAAGGTCTTTTTTGGATGGATCTTCCTGTAGCTCCTGTTCAAGCTTCGTCAATTCCTCTACTAATTTAGATTGTTCCTGCTTTCTCATTTTATTTATTTTTGCTGAGTGTGTTATTATCAGCCCTCTGACATAGGCTTTAGCTGTATCCCAAACATTTTGCAAAGAGGTTTCTTCAATTTTATTGGCTTGAAAAAATAGTTCCATTTCCTTCTTTATCTCTTCTTTGAACTTTTTATCTTTTAATAAGGCTTCGTTTAACACTCATCTGGGCGTTTTTACTGTCCCTTTCAATGTCATAGTTACAGGATTGTGACCTGCCCAGACATTTGTCTCTATTTCAGCTTCTAACAGATGTGGTACTATGTTTGGGGTTATCCAAATCATATCAATTCTGGACCACAACCTATGTCTATTTGAATAGGAAGCATACTTAGCAGAGGTTGGGTTTTTATGTCTCCAAATGTCTGTCAATCTAAATTCTTGAATTATATTAAAGCAAGACTTTGGAAGTATCCTCCTGCCTTTTTTCTCCTTAGTCTCACTCTTATTAATTATTAATTAATTATTAATTCCCTTAGCTCTTCATTCTTTCCCTCAGGTGTGTTCTGAAATCTTAAATAATCGGATGCCTCCTCCATCTCTAGTATAGCGACTGAATCCCATAATGACTTATTTGTTTGTTTTAATAGTCGTGTTTCTTTGTCCACTGTTTCAATTTTTGCATGGGCTTGTTGGATTTTTTGTGTATTCTGTTCTGTTTTAAGTCGAACATCTGTCAGTTGGTTAGCTACATCCCTAACAGAGCTGTCCAATTTATCCATTCTTCCTCTTTGTTCCTTGGCCATGTTCTTTTGTTCTAAAGTCAATTTTAATATAGAGTTTTGCATGGCCTCTTGGGATGCTTGCACAGCTGTTAGAGATGCTTGTATCGCCAAAAGTGTCATTTGTTTGTCTTTTTGGTATTTTTCGACATCTGCAGGTTTGGACTGATGAGTTGGGCTCTGGGTAGCCGATGTAGGTGCCGAGGAGGAGGAGGGGTGTGTTTTTTTATAGTGATAGTGATTTTTGCTGGGTAGCTACGAAATGACCGCAAAAAATCCTCCAGAGAGAGAGAGAAAAAAAAAAGAAAGGAGAAGGCTTGTGTAGTACACAGTGTATCTGTTATAAGAAAAATGGCCATGGGGTGGCAGCAAAGAGTTGTTTGTTGATGTGATGTAATCAGACAGAAAAATATCTCCGAAGACAGTATCACCAGCGAGGAAGAAGAAAGACTTTCCTATCACTTAATCTGCAATAAGTTCTATTTTGATTCTTCACCCTTGGGGAGGTTGATGAGCCTTTCTTTTCCAAGCCTCAGATTTCCCAGATCTCAGTTCATCTCCCTAGATTAGTCGCCGCTTACACTCCCGGGGGGGGGGGGAATTCCTTCCTCCGCCCAAAGGGCTTTTCTTTCTTTTTCATTCAGATTAATATTTGCTTCACATGTTCTTTCACGAGTAATATTTTGAAAAGTAGGAATGCTCACCCAGCAGGTCTGATGCGTTCCAAGCTTTGATTCTTCGCTATAGCCGGCCATCGATGGCTTGCAGGGAGCGGATCTCCCCCTTGTGTCGTTCAACTGAGAAAATCCCAAATTTCTCCCAGCAGATGCGGAGCCGCCACTCTGCACTGGCCAGAAGTGTGCTTGGGCTTCTAGTCTTCTAGTCCCTGCCCCGACAGGGCTTGGATGGGCCTCTCATGGCCCCCTGTTGAACTGATTACCGGCGTGATTTATGGGAGCCCCGTTCTTCACAGCCATCTCGCCACGACGTCAACCGGAAGTCTCCAGGAGAAATCAACAACCTCAGATATTCAGATGATACCACTCTAATGGCAGAAAGAGGAACTAAAGAGCCTCTTGATGCGGTGAAAGAGGAGAGCACAAAAGTTGGCTTGAAACTCAACATGAAGGAAACTTAAGATCATGGCATCTGGTCCTATCACTTCCTGGCAAATAGATGGGGAAGAAATGGAGGTGGTGACAGACTTTATTTTCTTGGGCTCCAAGATCACCGCAGACGGAGACTACAGCCAAGAAATTAAAAGACGCTTGCTCCTTGGGAGGAAAGCTATGGCAAACCTAGACCGCATACTAAAAAGCAGAGACATCACCCTGCCGACAAAAGTGCATATAGTCAAGGCCATGGTTTTCCCAGTTGCAATGTATGGCTGTGAAAGCTGGACCATAAGGAAGGCTGAGTGCTGAAGAATTGAGGCCTTTGAATTGTGGTGCTGGTGGAGACTCCTGCAAGTCCCTTGGAAAGCAAGGCAATCAAACCGGTCAGTCTTAGAGGAGATCAACCCTGACTGCTCTTTAGAAGGCCAGATACTGCAGATGAAACTCAAATACTTTGGCCACCTAATGAGAAGGAAGGACTCCCTGGAGAAGAGCCTAATGCTGGGAACAATTGACATCAATGAAGAAGGGGCTGGCAGAGGATGAGGCGGCTGGATGGGGTCACTGAAGCAGTCGGCATGCGCTTAAGTGGACTCCGGGGGATGGTGGAGGATAGGAGAGCCTGGAGGAATGTTGTCCATGGAATCATGATGGGTTGGACATGACTTTGCGACTAGCAACAACAACAAGACAAGGATTTATGATTCAGACGTGTTTTAGAACAACAGCAACAAAATAACACCCTGTGTCTAAATTAGAAAGCTTTAGGATATCCAGGAGCTGCAGGGGTTTTGTGTGCTGTCCAGTTCTGGCACGCAGGACACATTCTGGGACCTGCAGTCCTTCATTTCAAATTTTAAACAAATAATTGCATGCTTTTGAATTACTATGGAAAACAAACAAAAGTGGACTAGATGACTCTGCTCATTCCTGAGGCTCAGGCAGGATTAGATGGGCAAAGGCTACTTTTTATTATTTCAAACCGGGAGGCCCCGCCGCGCCGCTCCACCGCGCCGCGGACCACCGGGCGGCCGCCGCGCCTCCCGCCGGCTCCCACCGGCTCCCAGGCCCTGCTCCGCACCCGCCCCCTCGCGCGGTGAGTGGCAGGCACGCCGAGGTGGGCGGGCCGGGGCGAGCCGGGGCCGGCTGCCGGGGCCGGAAGCGCAGGCCGCGGGGCCATTAAGGCCATGGTCCCGCCCGGGGCCGGCGGCCGAAGGGCGACGGCCTAAGGGCGGTCGTCGCCGCCGTTGGGGGCCCTTGGGGGCTGGGCTGGCCGGGAACTTTGGACTCTGGCTGAGCTGTACTTTCTCGGCTGTGAAGCTGAATGGGTAATAGGGTGAGGTTTTTAGAGTTTATATTTTAATCATTTTAGCGGCCCATCTCAGGTAAGTTGCTTAGATGGTACCTGGGGAGTGCGGGGGCGCCGCCATAGGGGTGGTGATGGGCAATGGTCGGTATGGTTGCAATGGGGGTCTAACGTTCCCGCCTAGGAGAAGGCGGGACAGATGGTTAACATCTGTCCCTCCTTCTGGTTATTCCCCCAACCGGCGGGTACCAGGGAGTCTTGTCAGCTGCCCCACAGGCCTAACGGTGCTGCTACTTAATGCCAGGTCGGTCCATAATAAGGCAAATATAATCTGCGACTTAATAGTCGATGAACGGGCCGACCTGGCCTGTATCACCGAGACCTGGGCGGGCGAGGGGGGAGATGTCTCCCTCTCGGAGCTTTGCCCGCCCGGGTACCTAGTGCAGCACCAACCACGCCTGGAGGGGAGGGGAGGGGGGGTCGCTTTAGTTTATCGGGCTGCTTTTTCCCTCACGGGGCTTCCTGTCCCTTCGAGACCGGGGCTGGAGTGTCTCCATTTGGTGTTGGGCGACCGAGACAGATTGGGGATCCTGTTGGTGTACCGAGCACCCTTCTGCCCAACAGCCTCCCTGCCTGAGCTGACGGAAGTCGTCTCGGACCTGGTGTTGAAGACCCCAAGATGTTGGTCCTGGGGGACTTCAATCTCCATGCCGAGACTGACCTTTCTGGGGTGGCTCAGGACTTCATGGCTGCCATGACGGCCATGGGGCTGTCTCAACATGTCATCGGCCCGACCCATGAATGTGGACACACTCTGGACCTGGTTTTCTCGACGGGGGAGGAAGAGGGTGATCTGAGGGTGAAGAACTTATGCTTGACGCCCTTGTCATGGTCAGATCACTTCCTCGTGAGGTTTGAGCTCGAAAGTGGCCTCTCCCTCTGTAAGGGTGCGGACCAGATTGTGATGGTCCGCCCCCGGAGCCGGATGGATCCGGACGGATTCCTGAGGGCTCTGGGGGATTTTCCGGCTGACAAGGCTGGCGCTCCTGTGGAGGCCTTGGTCGAAACATGGAATGGGGAGATGACCAGGGCCATCGACACGATCGCTCCCAAGCGCCCTCTCCAACCTGGCAGAGCCCGTTTGTCTCCCTGGTATACATCGGAATTACGGGCGATGAAGCGGGTAGGGAGACGGCTAGAGCGCAGGTGGAGGAAATCACGTGATGAGTCCGATCGAACACAACTTAGAGCACATTATCGAGCCTATGCTGTGGCGGTGAGGGCGGCGAAGAAGCGATTCTTCTCCGCGTCCATTGCCTCCTCGCAATGCCGTCCGGCGGAGATTTTTCGGGTGGTGCAGGGGTTGATAAAACCGGGCCCTGCTAAAGATCTGGTACCACCTTCGAAAGCCCGCTGTGACGAATTCGCCACGCATTTTCGGGAGAAAGTTGCTCTGATTCGTCACGAGCTGGACTCCACTTTTGGTACTGATTCTTGTGGGGAGGGACCAACCATGCCTGCTTGTCCCCCGTTATTGGATGAATTTCAGTTTTTGTGGCCTGATGATGTGGACAAGGTGCTTGGATCGGTACGCTCAACCACCTGTTTACTGGACCCGTGCCCATCTTAGCTATTAAAGACCGCCAAGGACGGGATTGAACCCTGGATCTTGGAGGTGGTCAACGCCTCTTTGAGAGACGGCCGGGTGCCGGCCCCCTTAAAGGAGGCAGTAGTCCGGCCAGTCCTAAAGAAGGCTTCCCTGGATCCAGAGGTGGTCGCCAATTATAGACCGGTGGCCAACATCCCGTTTCTGGGTAAGGTGCTGGAGCGGGTGGTGGCGGGACAACTCCAGGCACTCTTGGAGGAAACTGATTATCTGGACCCATTTCAGTCCGGTTTCAGACCCGGTTTTGGCACTGAATCTGCCTTGGTCGCCCTGTACGATGACCTATGCGGGGAGAGGGACAGGGGGAGTGCGTCCCTGTTAGTCCTCCTTGACATCTCAGCGGCTTTCGATACCATCGACCATGGTATCCTTCTGGAGAGGCTGGCGGGATTGGGGGTTGGAGGCACTGCTTTGCAGTGGTTCCACTCCTATCTCAATGGCCGATACCAGAAGGTGGTGCTGGGGGACTATGGCTCTGCGCCATGGCAGCTATGCCATGGGGTTCCGCAGGGTTCCATTTTGTCCCCCATGCTTTTTAACATCTACATGAAACCGCTGGGGGAGGTCATCAGGAGGTGTGGGCTACGGAATCATCAATACGCGGATGATACCCAGCTCTACCTCTCGTTTTCCACCGATCCAGGTGAGGCGGTGGCTGTGCTGAACCGGTGCCTGGCCGAGGTAATGGGCTGGATGAGGGCCAATAAACTGAGGCTCAATCCAGACAAGACAGAGGTCCTGTTGGTAGGTGGGTCGGGCTACAGTGTAGGGGACTTGACCCTAGTCTTAAATGGGGTTGCACTCCCTCTGAAAGACAGGGTCCGCAGCTTGGGAGTGCTCCTCGACCCGGAGCTGACCTTGACTGCTCAAGTGTCAGCAGTGGCGAGGAGCGCTTTCCAACAGCTTCGGCTGATACATCAGCTGCGTCCCTTCCTGGAGCTCGACTGCCTGACGACGGTGACACATGCGTTGGTGACTTCCCGGTTGGATTATTGTAACGCGCTCTACGTGGGGCTTCCCTTGAAGACGGTCCGGATACTTCAACTGGTGCAAAATAGAGCTGCCAGGGTACTGACGGGGACTGGGCGTGGTTCTCACATCACCCCAGTTCTCCGTCAGCTCCACTGGCTCCCCATTGAAGTCCGGGCCCAATTCAAGGTGTTGGTTCTTACCTATAAGGCCCTAAACGGCATGGGCCCTGGTTACCTAAAGGAGCGCCTGCGACCATATATGCCCTCCCGCCCCTTACGATCTGCGGCAGAGGCCCTCCTCCGGGAACCCTCCGTGCGTGATATTAGGAGGGTGAGTACCCGGAGGAGGGCCTTCTCGGTGGTGGCGCCCCATCTATGGAATGCGCTCCCCAGAGAGGCTCGCCTGGCGCCGTCTTTATTTGCTTTTTGGCGCCAGGCGAAGACCTTTTTATTTAAGCTATATTTTAAATGTTAATTTATTTTTTATTATATTGTATTTGTTTTAAATTATACCTGGAGATGGGCCAGTTTTAAAGTTTTAATGTTTAATTTAATTTTATTGTGTTGTGAGCCGCCCCGAGGCTTGTGGCAAGGGGCGGCCTATAAATTTGTAAATAAAATAAAATAAATAAAAATTTATATGCTGCCACATTCACCCACACTTGGGCTTTCTGAGCAGCTATTTAAGCCCTGTCTGAAAGCCAAAGGGGAGGAGGGGTGGCATACGGGTGAGTGAGTGGGCTAGTGGAGGATTGGTGGCTAGTAAAAGCCTTTTTTCAGGCTAGTAACTTGTGTGGGCCTGCAGAACATACTGTCAGCAATCTGACCCAGGAGCGTCTAAATCAATGAAACCCTTTTCTTGGCCAGGAATCTTGCTGCAAAAACATATCAGCTCTATTCTTCAGAAGCAAATACAGCATGCAACAGTCTCTGTAGTTTTTAACCCTCACATTCTTACATTGCTGCTACATTCTCATGATACATCCTTAAAAAAAAAGTGTTTGTTTCAGACAGGAGATGTTTGCATCTCCATTTTACATCCTCCTGTGGATGACCCGCAAAGCGGAGAGCTGCCCTCAGAGAGGTGGAATCCAACACAGAATGTGAGGTGAGAACCCTTCCTTCCTCCCACTTAACCCATTTCTTGTATGCATGGCGACCGGGTTTGGCACCCCCCAGCTCCAGTTCCCTGCTCCCTGAATCTCTGGGCTGTGCACCTCAGGTTCTTTTGTCTTGAAAGCACGTTAATTAATTTTAAGTAATTGAAATGCCTCTGTGTGGACCCTGTAATAACATATTCTGCCAGGAGGGAGTAGACTTCACAAACCAGCAGGGAGCTTGCCTGTGCATACAGTTGGGTGCTTTTCCCTCCTGCCCCCTGCCATGGGACAGCCCCACAGAACCCTCCCCCTGGTGCTCCATGGCAAGGCCATGCCCAGGTTGGGCTTCTTTCAAGTGGGGCAGGTACAGCATGCCCAACTCTGACCAGAGCATAACTTTGCTGGAAGGCTTTGCTGTATCACACCAAGGGTGCTTTCAGCTGGTACCAATCTGGGCTTCTTTGCCTGTATGCAAAACCCCTGGGCCCAGAGTATGGTCCAAAGGCACATTGGACATCCACCATGCTGAAGCTAAGCAGGTCTGGGGCTGGCCTGAGCTTGGAGGGGAGACCCCCCCAGGAACCATTTAGTTCAGGCATGCTGAGCCCTGAGGGCCATATTTCATTTTGAAGAAGACTTCAGGGGTTGGATTCCAGTGACAGAGAGGGCCAGAAGCAAAGGGAGGCGGGTCCCAAAGTACCACTCTTAAGAGAGGCCTTTTAACCTTTTAGAATGAGGAGGAAAACCCACCCCAAAGCCAGGAAACCACCTGACTGTGGGCAAGCATGGCCAGGGGAAGGGTCTGCACCACCACTTTGACACCCCTTCCTCTCTCTTTCTGGGTTTCTTTCCTCCTGGATCAGAACAATCCTCCTGAGTGTGATCTCACTTCTCAATGAACCAAACACGTTCTCCCCAGCAAACGTTGATGCCTCTGTGATGTACAGGAAGTGGAAGGAGAGCAAAGGAAACGATCAGGAATACACGGACCTCATCAGGTAGGTGAGCTGGCTAGGGGCATGGAGGGAAGAATTTGGGAAGAGAACCATGATGAAGGGGTTATGTTACCCTTTCCAAATCTCCCTGGTCCACTAAGGCATGCCTCTGTCCTCTCCAGGAAGCAAGTCCTGGGCACCAAGGTGGATGCCGAGCGGGATGGCATCAAAGTCCCAACAACACTGGCGGAATACTGCATCAAGACAAAGACACCCATGCTAGACGAGGGGTCTGATCTTTTCTATGACGAGTACTATGAGGACGATGAGATGGATGAAGAGGAAATCAGCTACTATGGGGATGAGGACAACCTGGGCAATGAGGAATCTTGACGAGGAAACTCCCTCCCGGCCCTCTCCTCTGCCCTTTCCCCTCCATTGGGCCTCCTGCCGTTGCTGCTGCTCCTGGTAGTAGCAATAAATTCTCTTTTACTTGAATCCAGGATGCAACTGGCTGAAACGTGAAACCCTTTCAAAACAAAATGAAATGAAAGAAACTCTACCTCAAGAGAGAGATGGGACTTCTGCTTGGCACAGCAGGTGGCGGGAGGGCATTTTTTGAGGGCTGGGGTGGGTTGGCAGTTCTAGAATCCCCTGAAACTGCTATGTTTTTACCTTCAGGTTTTCCCCCCCTTTTTGTTGAAATTGGGGCAATGGGAGGGAAGGGGTGGTAGTTCCTTCAGATCTGTCTTGAGCCTGCGGTTGCAATCCAATCAGTCATCCTGGCTGCATGAAGAAAACTGCAGAGAATCCAAAGACAGCACTTAGTTTTGTTTGCTTTTGAATATATTACATACTTTACGCTGGGAGAATTCTCAGTAAGGTGAGGAGGACAGCAACTTTGCCAATGTATCGTTCGCCCCTTAAACCAGCTTATTCTCTCCACAAAACTGCACAAATCTGGGAGTTTTGGGCGGTGGGGTCCTTTTGGGTTTGACACCCCAGTGATGCTTACTGCCTCTGGAGGGGGCAGATCTTCCAACCTTGCTATCCCCTTGATGTTTCATTTCCTGCATCCCATGTCCGTCCCTCCCCTCCCCCCCTCCTCTCTCTGGGGTGGGGTTTGCTTGCTCATTGGCAGTGTGCTTTTGAGACCTTGGGGGCAGGGGGGACTGTTTGAAAGAGCTGGGGGGGGGGGTCTGCAGACAGAAAACAAGTTTAGTGCAATTGGTAGGAAAGAGGCGGGAGACTGTTCTCAGGTCAGCAGCAGGTGAGATGTTTTTTGCTTTGTGGTTTTGTTCTGTTTGTTCATCTGTTTTTCCTGGTTTTGAAATTATTTAATAAAAGTACTTTGAAAGGACACATTGTTTGGGTGGCGGTGCTGTCTCTTAGTCTGGCATAAACAAGACTAGAGAGCCAGACCCAAGAGATCCAAGGGAGAGGTCATTCCTGACCAGTGGGGCTGGCTGAGAATGATGGGAGTTGAAGTACAACACAGATGAAGAAAGCTGAGTTAGAAAGATTGTATAGTACAAAAATGCATTACACTGATCATTCAAGATGAAAGGTTCTGGCAGCCCAAGACAATGCCAATTCCAGTTTTAAAAGAGCTTGATTTACATTTAAAAGAGGAAATTTAGAAGTGTGAACTGAGAAATGTACTCAAGAAGGGGAGAGAGAAACATTTGGGATGGATCCTTTGCCTGTCTTCCCTCACAATATCTAGCCACACAGCAAAAACTTGGACCTCTTCTAGGGTGCAACTTTGGTTTTCGCAGGGCCACAGTAGGGATCTCTTAGTCACAGCCATCACTTGGAAATATAAAAGTTAACTGTACCAAATCAAACCATGTCTCAGGAGTGCTTGAGCTTTTGAAGTTTTCCTGGCTAGTGTGCTGTTCTTTGCTCCACTTTGAAATGCCTCTTCTAAAGTTGACTTCCTAGCAAGAAGAGTTGTAAGTTAAAAATATACCGATATCTGGCTGAGATCCGAGGACCTTGTTCAAAATTCAGTTTGCCCCTTGGGCCAAAGGAAATGACATGCCTGGACCAGACTGGTCTAGTCTGTCACCACATTGGGCAACCAGATGCCCCAGTGAGAAGCCAGAAAGCCCAACAGACTGGCAGTTCCATTCTGCTCTGTGTGTTCTTCAGGAACTGGCCTCTTAATCTTGGAAGAAATATGTAGCCCTCATCACCAGTAGCTACTGACAGCATTTTCCTCCACGGAATTTGTGTGATCCCCTCTTAAAGCCATCCCAGCATCTCATCATAGTGAATTCCATAGTGAATTCCAGAGTTTATGCCCAGTGCAAATACCATATTTTTCTGTGTACAAGACGCTACTTTTTCTTAAAAACATTTACCTAAAAACGGAGGTGTGTCTTATACATGGGGGGCCAAGAGAAGAAGCGCAGGTGTGCTCGGGGGGGGGGGAGGTGGCGCGCACGGCAGCAGCTTGCTCGCTGGAGATTGGTAGGAAAAGTGGGGGGCATCCTATACATGGGGGCGTCTTATGGACGGAAAGATACAGTAAGTCCTTTTAATTTTTATCTCCTTTTCATTCCTGAACTTCTGCCATTCACCCTGGCCAATTTCAACATGCATAATTTTCTACACCTCTATCATGTCCAAAACTACTGAAATAAACAGCCTCATTTTTTAAAATGAAATGTCTGAGGGCACAATTCACAAGGAGACACAGGATCTTTTTCTGTCTAAGCATGCATATGATTGCACCTCACATTTATTTTTTCTTTTTGGTATTCATGGCATTGTCACCCCAAAATCCACAATTAATGCTCAAATGGTCAGTTTCTTGCCAGGGCAAACAGGTTTATTTACAATTGAATGCATGGATCCATGGGTGCCTAAGAAGGAACACCCCATGTTAATTTCCTTAGGGTTATATAGAATACACAAAAGAGGAGTGAATACAATACTCAGGAAGGTGACTGGATGCTTTGATATGGATAGGAAGGTGGTTGGATGCACGTCACAGCACCATAAAGAAAAGTTGCATTTCACTCTAATTAGATGCCTTTGACAGGCCTGCTAAACTAAAGTTACCTTGAACAGGCTGGCCAAGTTAAGTAAGCAGAAAGGTTACATGGGCGAACTTAGTGGGTTAGGGAGGCACTCCGGCAGGCCTATAAAACACAGAGATTGCCCTTTGACAGTCTCCCGCTAATGGAGTGGGGTCATCTGGACTTCACCACCAGCCACCGAGGCGTCTTCCAAGACCGTGATGTATTTACGGCCGGGCAGAGGGACGGGATGGCAAAACTTGTTTTTCTGAGTACAGCTTCCCCCCCTTTTACCATCCCGCCAAACTGCCAAGTGTAACATGACTCTGCGTGTATCTGAGTCAACACAGTCAGGTAAAACCATGGCTTGGCCCACTGAAGGTGTCCCCCCCCCCCCCGGGGTGTTTTGTCCACAGGGGTTGCCATCATATGAGTACTCTGTATACTACACACTCATGACAACAGCATCTTTTTCCAGCACGCCTTACCAAAAAGGTTATCCCACCAGTGCATGTGTATAGCTGTGGTGTTTTTACTATGTGGCCTCCCTCTGGCCAACCATTCTTGAGGTGTTTTGGGGTGCCGCAATTGGCAACAGCTTCCAGCAAAAGACAGCTTCTTCCTGACCAGGGAGACAGGCCACCAAGCCCCTGCAGCTTTGCCTTGAAGGTGCAGACTGCCTGTGCAGGTGAGGGCCATTTGGATAGAGAAACTCAGAGGCACAGAGTTGGGGAGGCCACTGACCTCCTGGGGCAACCAGTCTGACCCCGGCTCCAGCCAGCTCTGTTCATGACATGCCTACCCTATGCATGTCTGAGAAATACTGGAATAATTGTTGGCAAGCTCTGCCAGTAACAGCCTCAGGTGGAGAACCAAGAAAGCAATCCTCCCAAGCCACTTTGACCAGAATGAAATGTAGAGCAGCTTATAAAGCATTGAGCTTTTAAATGCGATGCGCCAAAGAAACAGTTTTATCTTCCACAAGTGTTGCAAACCCTGTCCTGGCTTGCCAGCAATGCAGTGTCTAGCAACTGTGTATGGCAAGTTGCTGTAGTTGAGCGTTGTATGTCTGAAATGGCACCAGCTGTTTCACTACAAACACTGAATGCAGATGCAAGCACTCTAATGTCATGGTGATTTGAGAAAACCCCAACTGGTGGAAGAATGGCACGGAGAAATGAATACCCTACCCCCCCCTTTTTTTTTTTGACAATGTCTTCCATCACTGTTCGAACTACTTCTCTGCGGTTTGGGCAAGCGTCCAATTATCCCCAATTATTCCTTGGGCCCTTGGGGACTTCTGCAGTAATTCAGAGACTGGGGACAAGGTATCCAGTGCCCTATCCTTCTGTAGGGAAAGCCATGAAAGCCTTCTGGCTACAAGCCCTATAGGTCCCATGGGTGGTTCCCATGGTTGGAAGGCAAACCCATGTTGTGAAACTGAGCCCAGAGATCCCCTGTAGAGGGTTTTCTCCTGTGGGGTTTTGTATGTGCCAATGTGAGCCATTGAGCTAGGCATGTTTGCTGACCGCCATCTTTTGGCCAGCACCAAGTTCTCTTGCACCCACAGTGTGCATTCCAGGCTGTACCAAGTGGCACTCACCAGCCCCGTTTGTGTGAATAATGCACAGCAGTCAGCATCCACACGTGGTTGCCCATCCAGCTGCAGGCCAGGGCCTTTCCAGCTTAGCAAAAACAAAGCCACATGCTAGCCACTGCACCAAACTCTCTCTCTCACACACAGGGAGCCTATCCCAGCATGTGCCAACTGGCCGTAAGGATGTTGCTAGTCCACCATCATCACCCCAACTGGTACAGTGCTCTCAGTGGTCCTTACCTGTAGCGGCTCCACATGGAGATTGTTTTCCCTAGGGACCTGTGAAATCATATATTTTTTAACAAATATGATTTCTTTCCTTTTACTCTCCTTTAGCTGATCTGGGACAGCACATGCCTGCCCTTCTGTAATCTGCATGTCTGTTTTACCTGGTCCCTGGTGGGAATCCAGACATATAACATGTTCCAGTTGTAAGAAATCCATGCTGGGTTTTCACCAGCGCTACTAAAGCATAAACATTCTATTACACACTGAACCAGTATTCTAAAACTGAAAACTTAGAAATGAGGAAGTCCGCTGTTTTCTTCCTACAAGGACATATGGTGTAGAAGGGAGTAACAAAATTAACAGAAGTACACAGAGACAGCCAGAGTAACAACTTCAAGAAACTCCCCCTCTTTCCTTCAGCATTATCATCTAGGCTACTTAGCATTAGGCAAATGTTAGTCTCTTTGATCTAGTCTCTTCAACTAGAGACCCGATCCTGGTCCCCGATAGGCTGCTTTTCTTTGGGGCTCTTCTCCCTTGCCCCCTCCAGTTGTGGGCCTTGGCTGACCCTGATGCCAGCTTCTTCTCATCCTGGTCTGTTATGCTGCTGGGCCTCCCTTGCAGGGTTGGTGTTTGAGCAGGAACTTCAGGTCCTCCACGAGTTCCATGGTCTCCTTGTGGTTTTTGGAGCTTTTCCCAGCCTGGTGTAACGTTCCCATGTAGGCAGTTCCTCAAATCTCGCTGCTGTGTAGCGAGGGGCATCTGGGCGCGGTCCTCCCACTGCATCAATGGTCTCCAGGCGGTCCAGTCTCAGGCGACTCAGCTGGTGTAAGACAGCAGTCCCCCTTTCCTTGTGCCATTGCAAGCCGTAGGCAGCAGCCAGCCAGTGGCCACAGCTTCACACACTGCAGGCAGCCAGTTAATCAGGCACGGCTGCTTTGGCCTTGCCGGGCAGCCAGCATGGCCACTCTGGGCTCGGAGAAGGAGTGGTGCCGGCCAGCTAGCCAGTGCCACAGAAGGGTGGAAAGAGATGCCTCCCGAGTCTGGTGCTGGAGAGAACCAGCTCCAGCCCCCCCCCCTTTTTCGCACTTCCATGTCAGGAGTTGCCCTGAGCTGGGAAGCAGCCATGAGCGCCCCAAGAAAGCACTGGCTGCCAGTTTTCCAAGCCTGCGTATACAGCTCTGGGGAGTGGGAGTCTGACAAACCGCCTTCTTCCTTTCTTGAGGCAGCTGAAATCTTCCCCCCTTGAAAGTGAGAAAGCCAGAACTGCACCTGTTCTTGTGAGGTTTGGGTCCTCTCCTTGGTGACCCAATGAAATCCAGCAGATGTGCACTGGTCTGTGGCCTCAGTGGTTGTTCATATACAGCAGTAAGAACAGCATTAAAGTCTCTGGTCCATTCAGACAATTCCCTAGCCAGTGTTTGAGAGAAAGGTGGGTGAATTCCCCCTTCCTTTGAGCAAGGGTGGTTTGACACAGCTGGCTGTTCCTCTAAGCCATGGGTCCTCAAACTATGGCCCGCTATGCCCATTTGGACCTGCTGCATGTGCACCAACAAACGCGCCCACCGCCACCCACCTCGCCCTGCATGTGGGGAGGCAGCAATTTGCTCGCTCAGAGAAAACGATCTCCAAGCGAGCAAGCTGCTGCTTTGTGCACCCGGCTTGCGGCACGTGTCCACCCCCGCCCGCACCCCACCTCCCCTCCGCGCCGGCCTGTGCACACCGCCAGCACCACCTTTCTGACCTGCGCCCAGCACCGGCAGCTTTCAACTGGCTCCCTGGTGGAAAACTGTCCCCCCTGGATTAAATAAACTGAAACTTAATTCAGATAAGACAGAAGTCCTGTTGTTGGGTGGATCGAGCTCCTGGGTAGGTGACTTGGACCTTGCTCTGGACGGGGTAGCACTCCCTCTAAAGGACAGGGTCTGCAGCTTGGGAGTGCTCCTCGACCCAGAGCTGTCCTTGGAAGCTCAAGTGACTGCGGTGGCGAGGAGCGCTTTCCTTCAGCTTCGGCTAATCTATCAGCTGCGTCCCTTCCTGGAGGAAGACTGCCTAGCAACAGTGATGCATGCATTGGTTACTTCCCAGTTAGATTTCTGCAACGCGCTCTACATGGGGCTGCCTGTTATGGGCCAGAGGCCCGGCCGCTTTGGTCATAATTAGTCACACTTACAAGAGCAATAAAACTAAATCTATTTATTGCTAGTTGTCTACAAGATTTACAGTTCTATAGATGAGCTTCTTAATAAAAGTCTTTGATGTACAGATGTTCGCCTCTGAATGGCGAAAGTCTCTCCTCCTATGTCATATCTCCTCCTAAAGCTCGCTCCTCCTCCCTCCTCTCCTCACTTCTTGTTTTGTCTTCAAATCTGTGTAAAGACCTCCTGTTCTGAGCCTTCTTAAAATCCACAAATCCCATAATGCCTTCCGCTTCTGGTCCCGTCAGCTCCGCGTCAGAGGAGGAGGAGGTGACTCAGAGGTATGTCCAACTCAGAGGTTTCCCTGACCCATCCAGCTATGGGAGGAGACAATATTCCAGCTGACTTATTCAAGACGATGCAGTTAAAGTGCCACACTCAACATGCCCAAAGAGGGGCAATGCCAAAGATTGTTCCTACAGGCTAGGCTCCAGCAGTATGTGGACCGAGAACTACCAGAAGTTCAGACAGAGTTTCGAAGAGGCAGAGGAACTAGAGATCAAATTGCCAACATAGGCTGGATCATGGAGGAAGCTAGGGAGTTCCAGAAAAGCTTCTGCTTCATTGACTATGTTAAAGTCTTTGATTGTGTGGATCACAACAAATTGTGGCAAGTTCCTAAAGAGATGGGAGTACCAGACCATCTTATTTGTCTCTTGAGAAGCCTGTATGCAGGTCAAGAAGCAACAGTGAGAACTGGACATGGAACCACTGATTGGTTCAAAATTGAGAAAGGAGTTCGGCAAGGCTGTATACTGTCGCCCTGCCTATTTAACTTATATGCAGAGCACATCATGAGAAAGGCTAGATGGATCACAAGTTGGAATTAAGATTCCTGGGAGAAATATCAACAATCTCAGCTATGCAGATTATACCACTCTAATGACAGAAAGTGACGAGGAACTAAAGAGCCTCTTGATGCAGGTGAAAGAGGAGAGGGCAAAAGTTGGCTTGAAACTCAATATCAAGAAATCTAAGATCATGGCATCTGGTCCTATCAATTCCTGGCAAATAGATGGGGAAGAAATAGAGGCAGTGACAGATTTTATTTTCCTGAGCTCCAATATCACTGCAGATGGGGACTTCAACCAAGATATTAAAAGATGCTTGCTCCTTGGGAAGAAAGCTATGGCAAATCTAGACAGCATACTAAAAAGCAGAGACATCACCCTGCCAACAAAAGTGCATATAGTCAAGGCCATGGGAACAATTGACGGCAGAAGAAGAAGGGGACAGCAGAGAATGTGATGGAGTCAGTGAAGCAGTCGGAGTGAGCTTGAGTGAGGGAGGGGGGTGCTCACACACTTATGTGGGATCCGCTTCTCCCAGACCCAAACCAGGTCTGGACCCTGGCCAGATTTCGCTTTATCTGTACCAACAAGAATCTCCAAAAACTTCCTTCCGTCCAAGGAGCCCCCTTCTGCTTTGTTCGAACTAGCTTCTTCCCATAGAGTTCAACTCTACTTGGGAATTACTGGCTGTCAGGCAGGGAAGAGCAGCTTGCCGGACTCTAACCGGAGGCTTTCTCTTTGCCTGTGGCAGAATGTGATTGTTTGCATTCCTATATGCTAGAAAGACTTCATCCCGTGCCTTATCCAAAATGGAATTTAATTCTACTTCTGTAAAGACCATCTCAGCCGTGACTTTGACATCCCCCCCATGAAGGTTTGAGCAGTCTGGAAAAGTGAATTCAAATAGCTCATAATCTGTTGAGGGTGCTTGGAGAAACCTCCAGACATTTCCCTTATTTTGGCCAAGTCCAACAGACTATAATGGGGGAAGGTCTTGTGAGGGTGTTATTTCAGAGAACAAAAGGGACCCTGTTTCAGTGTGTCCCTGCTCTGTGATTTGGTCTGCTTTGCTGTCAAAGTTACAGTCCTTTAGTCCGCATGGAATGGAGCGCGGATACACAGAAGTGGCAAAGTAAAACACCTCCGTATAATTTGCCTCAGAAAATTTGCCAACATCAATCATCCAGGCGCACCAATTTTGGATGAGGACGCAGTCAAATGATCTGGTACATGGCCATGGATCTATGCCCTGAGCTCTGTATTGAGGCCATTCAAATGTGCAGAGGCAGGTCAAAAATCTCTTACTCATTCCTTTCCCTACCACATCCCAGTATTTCAAAACACACTGCAACGGCGTTAAGTCTCCACTGGCAGCAAGTGCCCACTTAGAGCTTAAGCCACCCATCCAATTTGTCAGCCGTCGCCGAGTACTGGATGAGATAATACAGAACAGATCAGAGCCAGTTCCTCTCCCCTGGCCTCCAATCACACTTCGTGCACACAGTACAACAGTCGCTGCGAGGCTGGGTTTCTCAGTCCAATCTCACGCCCTTGCCTTCGAGCTTTTGGGACTTTCGCAAGGACCGGTGTGGCTGTGCGAGAATCAGTCGAGAGGGACCCTCGGAGCCCCCGGAAATAAATGAGGAACACACACCAGACAACTCTCACACCGGCCAGATTTGTTCCCAAAAAGACCTGATCAGATACTTACATTCCTGGAATTCTCTAAAGCCAGTCAGATGGGTTCCCCCTAGGCAATTGCCAACCAGAAACCGTTGCCCTGCAGCAGTTGAAGGCCTCCTTTCACAGCCGGCATTTTGCCAGGATACCCAAAGATCCTCAATGCTAAAAAGAGCATGTGACAGCCAGAAAGGATCAAAGGGGTCCTGCTTCACCGTCGCTTGTGCAGAGATGCAGCCTCTACCTGATTGTCTGTCCGTCGGCTGTGACCGGGATCAAAAGAAGGACTTGCTGTGCCTTCTGCCTGCATTCTCCACCACAAAGCTGTCACACTGATCCACAATTCAAAGAGGCTCAGAGATCAGTTTCTTGCGAGGGCAATTGGGTTTATTTACAATTGAATACATGGATCCATGGGTGCCTAAGAAGGAAAACCCAATGCTACTCCCATCAGGGTTTTATAGAATACAAAAAGGGAGTAACTGCAATACACAGGAAGGTGATTGGATACTTTGATATGAATAGGAAGAGAGATTGGATACATGTTACAGCATCATTAAAGAAAAAGTTTTACATTTCACTCTAAATAATGGATACACTTGACTGGCCTTCTAAATTAAAGTTACCTTGAACAGGCTGGCCAAGTTAAGTAAATAGCAAGGTTACATGTGCGAATTTACAGGGTTAGGGAGGCACTCTGACAAGCCTGTAGAACTCACTTAGATAAAATACAGAGATTACATGTCAGATACCCAGTGATGAAGTGAGTTGTTTAACCTTTGTTGCCAGACAGTGAGGTGTCTCTCAGGACAGTGTACTGATGTTTATTGCAGGGCAGTGGGGCGGGATGGCAAAATCTGTTTTTCTGAGTACACTGGTCTGCTGCAGGAACTCCGCCTCAGCCTTGGGGCCAACGGCAATTGCCGGGGCCAACTGTTGCTTCTCACTGGCCACTATTTTGCTTGACAACACCACTCCCTGCCTGCCACCATCTCAAGGGGGTGGTGACAGCCTGGGAGTGCACTCTGTGATCCCTCCCACCACACATGCACACCCTGGATGCTGGTGAGATGGGCAGGCTGGGGGGGCAGTGGTCCAATTTGCCCCATGCTCCACCATAGGGGGCCCTGCTGAACCTGGTGTGGGGAAGGCACAACTGTTTTCCCGTGGCAGAAATCCTTCCGGTCACTTTCATAGAGGAAAATGTTCTGGTTTCACGGGCTGGGTGCTTTGCCTAACTCTTTGCACATGTTATTTCTGCACATGTCTGTGTATGCAAGTGGGTGCTTAGTGTCTTGGTATTTGTGTTTTGTTTCAGTGTGTTTGTGAGTGGCTTTTTTTTATTTCTTTCTGTGTTTGGTGTTTCTGCCTGTCTCCCTCCCTCCCTCTCCCTCTCCCTCTCCCCCTCCCTCTCCCCCTCCCCCCCAGTGGGGGTTTTTTGCATGGCTTTGTGTGCATTTGGTGTTGTTCCATTCTCTCTGTGTGTATGAAAGAGACATTTGTGTGTGTCTCCATGTTTTACATCTTTCTCCATGTTTTTGTTCTGTGCCTGGGGGTGCTTTTTGTGTGCATCTCAGTGTTTGGCCCGCGTTCGTGTGTGTGATTGCTTTGTGTGTGTGTTTCTGCCTTTCACACATGCACTCCAGTACAGGAGGTAGCAGAAAGGACTTTTAGCTACCTGGAAGGCCGTCTTCTTTGCACTGAGAGGACCTTGGCTCTGATTCCTGGTCAGCCGCTCCAGTAGGAGATCAGGGCAGTCCAAACCCCCTTGATTGGACACCCAGGAAAGACACTTGGAGGAGACAAGACTGGCCTTGATAGACAGACGTCCCATAAACCATTCAGGTGCACATGGAGCTGCCAACCCAGAGCCGGGCTGCACAAAACCCAGAGGCTCGGTATTCCCCAAGTCTACATTCCTGGAAGTCCCATGCCCAACCTCTGGATTCTTATGGACTTCCTTCTTGCTCCTAAGGACCAGAGATTCCAGAACACCATAGCAAGAAGCACATCAGTCAACACTTCAGCAAACACTCCACAAAATCCCCCACTGTTCCCTGAGCTGCCTTTGCATATATTTTTTTCAGAGAGAAAAACACCCCAGCCAGAAGCCTGGTGGTATCTCTTCAGATTGTGCTTTGCTGGAAGAAGTTTTTCTGCCCGAACCCTTTGACTTCCCTTTGCCCGTAGGAAACTGGTGGTGCAAAGCTGCCGATTTCCAGAAATCCCTTTGGATGTTGATCCAAGGCTGGTGCTTTCTGCAAGAGAGTGTTGGTGGGTCGATCCAGCTAATCAATCCTAATCTGTTTGGGAAGCAGGTTCAAATGGATTCCTATAAACAGGGAAAAGGGTGGGAGGATTTCATGGCATCCTAGAAGCAAAGAGACAGATCCTGGCCAAGCTTTTGCGGGGCCATTCCCAGCACCTTGGTAAGGCTATGCTAATTCTGAGTGGAGACACTTTGGGGGTGAGGGGGGCAGCTCTTGGCTGGATTTCCTTGAAAGGATATCACCTGAAGTTTATTTATTATTTTATTAATTAATTAAAAGCTTTTCTATCCCGTCCCCTACAGAACTTCTCAGGACAGCTTACAATAAATAAATAGAACAGCCCCACAGCATCTGACCATTAATATACTAAAACCCCAATTAAAATCAATTAAACATTAAAATAAAGGGGAAAATAAAAAGGGTTTTGCCTGAGGCCAAAAAGAATATAACGTCAGCACCAGACAAACCTCTCTGAGGAGTATATTCCATAGTCGGGGCGCCACTGCAGAGAAGGCCCTCCTCCAGGTAATCACACTCCTAATCTCCTTCAAGAAGGGTTCCCAGAGGAGGGCCTCCACCTCAGATCTCAAGGGGTGGGGGGGGGCACATAGGGAAGAAGGCGCTCCTTCAGGTATCCAGGACTCAAGCCGTTTAGAGCTTTATAGGTCATCACCAGCACCTTAAATTAGGCCCGGACTTCACTTGGCAGCCAGTGTAGGTGGAAAAGGACCAGTGTTATGTGTTCATACCTGCCGATCCCTGTTAGCAACCCGGCAGCGCTATTCTGAACCAGTTTGAAGTATCCGGACCATCTTCAAGGGCAGCCCCATGTAGAGTGTGATACAGTAATCCAACCAGGAAGTTACCAGAGCATGGGTCATTGTTGCAAGACAGTGCTCATCCAGGTAAGGATGCAGTTTGTGGATCAGCCAAGCTGAAGGAAAGCGCACCTTGCCACTGCTGCTACCTGGGACCCCAGGGGCAGCTCTAGGTTGAGGAGCACTCCCAAACTGTGCACCCTGTCCTTTAGGGGGAGGGCAACCCCGTCCAGGACAGGGCTAAAGTCACTTGCCTGGAAGGCTGAACTGCCAACCAACCTCCATCTTATTTGGATTAGGTCTCAATCTATTGGCCCTCCTCCAGGCCATTACCTTGGCCAGGCACTGGTTAAGGACAGCCACTGCCTCACCTGGATCAGATGTAAGAGAGAGGTAGAGCTGGGTGTCATCAGTGTACTGATGACTCCGCAGTCCAAACCTCCAGATGAGCTCTCCCAGGGGTTTCATGTAGATGGTGAAAAGCATGGGGGACAAAATGGAACCCTGCAGAACTTCATGGCGCAGAGCCATAGTCCCCCAGCACCACCTTCTGGAATCGGCCAGCCAGATAGGAATGGAACCACTGCCAAGCAGAGTCTCCTACTCCTGACCCGGCTAGCCTATCCAGAAGTATACTGTGTTCACTGGTATCGAAAGCTGCTGAGAGGTCCAGGAGAACCAACAGGGACACACTCCCCCTGTCCCTCTCCCTGCACAGGTCATCATATGGAGCAACCACGGCAGTTTCAGTTCCATCGCCGGGTCTGAAGCCAGACTGAGTTCAAACCTCACGAGGAAGTTCTCTGACCATGACAAAGGGGTTAGAGTCATATTCCTCATTTACAGATCACCGTCTTCCTGTCCCGTTGAGAAAACCAGGTCTAGAGTATGGCCTCTTTCATGAGTTGGGCTGGTGACATGTTGAGACAGCCCCATGGCTGTCATGGCGGCCATGAAGTCCTGAGCTGCCCAAGTCAGAACAGTCTTGCTGTGGAAATTGAAGTCCCACAGTCCTGGGGGTCCTCAACACCAGATCCAAGACAATCTCAAGACTTCCGGTTGACATCGTAGCGAGATGGCTGTGAAGAACGGGACTCCCGTAAATCACGCCAGTAATTCATTCAACAGGGGGCCATGAGAGGCCCATCCAAGCCCTGTCGGGGCAGGGACTAGAAGACTAGAAGCCCAAGCACACTTCTGGCCAGTGCAGAGTGGCGGCTCCGCATCTGCTGGGAGAAATTTGGGATTTTCTCAGTTGAACGACACAAGGGGGAGATCCGCTCCCTGCAAGCCATCGATGGCCGGCTATAGCAAAGAATAAAAGCTTGAAACGCATCAGATCTGCTGGGTTGGGTGAGCATTTCTACTTTTCAAAATATTACCCATGAAAGAACATGTGAAGCAAATATTAATCTGAATAAAAAAAGAAAAAGAAAAGCCCTTTTGATGGAGGGATGAATGTCCCCCCCCCCCATGGAGTTTAAGCGGCAACTAATCTAGGGGAGATGAACTGAGATCTGGGAAAACTGAGGCTTGGAAAAGAAAAGCTCTTTAACCTCCCCAAGGGCGAACAATCAAAATAGAAATTATTGCAGATTAAGTGATAGAAAAGTCTTTCTTCTTCCTCTCTGGTTACACTGCATTCAGAGACATTTTACTTTCTGATCATGTCACATCAACAAACAACTCTTTACTGCCACCCCGTGGCCATTTTACTTATAACAGATACACTGTGTATTAAATAAACCTTTTCCTTTCTTTTTTTTTTCTTCCTCTCTCTGGAGGATTTTTTGCTGTTATTTTGTCGCTACCAGCAAAAATCACTATCACTATGAAAAACACACACCCCTCCTCCTCCTCGGCGCCTACATCGGCTACCCAGAGCCCAACTCATCAGTCCAAACCTGCAGATGTCGAAAAATACCAAAAAGACCTACAAATGACACTTTTTGTCAAGGGGGCCAGAGGCCCGATAGCTTTGGTCATAATTAACCACACTTACAAGAGCAATAAAACTAAATCTATTTATTGCTAGTTATCTACAAGATTTACAACTCTGCTGTAGAACTACTTAATGAGAGTCTTTGGTGAGCAGATGTTCACCTCTGAATGGCGATAGCCTCTCCCCGCTACGTCATATCCCCCTCCCTCATTCGTTCCTCCCTCCTTTCCTGTTCCCTTTTAGCTTTCAATTGATAAGATTTTATAATTCTTCTGTTACGTGCAGTTTTGAAGTCTACATATCCCATGATGCCTTCGGCTTCTGGTCCTGTCAGCTCTGCCTCGGAAGAGAAGGAGTTGTCATGTTTCTTTTCTGTTCTAGCGTCTTCCTCCTTCTCGTAGTCTGGCTGACTTAAAGGGCCAGGCATCTGTGTAGTGGGCTGTAGACTAGAGGAGCTCTCAGCAACTGGCTGATTTGTATCCATATCGAGCTGTGGTGGAGTCTCTTGTACTCGGGCTGTTAAGGTCAGGTCTTTCTCGTGAGTAGCATCTCCTGTCGTGGCTTCATGCACGACACTTTTGGCGATACAAGCATCTCTAACAGCTGTGCAAGCATCCCAAGAGGCCATGCAAAACTCTATATTAAAATTGACTTTAGAACAAAAGAACATGACCATGGAACAAAGAGGAAGAATGGATAAATTGGACAGCTCTGTTAGGGATGTAGCTAACCAACTGACAGATGTTCGACTTAGAACAGAACAGAATACACAAAAAATCCAACAAGCCCATGCAAAAATTGAAACAGTGGACAAAGAAACACGACTATTAAAACAAACAAATAAGTCATTATGGGATTCAGTCGCTATAGTAGAGATGGAGAAGGCATCCGATTATTTAAGATTCCAGAACACACCTGAGGAAAAGAATGAAGAGCTAAGGGAATTAATAATTACCATTCTGGCAGATGTGTTGGATTTGGAAAACGAACAGGTGGATGGAAATATTGACCTTGTCTACAGAGTTAACTCAAGCTATGTTAGAAGACACAAACTACCCAGGGAAGTTCATGTCAAATTTGCAAAAAGATCTATAAGAGATCATGTTTCTTCACCTGGAACTCTGCAAGATATAAGTTGGATTCAATTTTCAAGGCACAAGAGTTTTATGAAAAATTCAGAAGCGCATTTGAAGATGAAGAATCGGACGTACAGAAAGAAGGAGGGAAAGCGCTGAAGCAATGGAAGTAACAACCTATCACTCTGAAGAAGGAGAAATAGCGAATACAGACTCACAAGACGAACAGACATCGGAACCAAAAGAAAAGAGAAAAGGTGGAAGTGTAAAGGCTAAACATAAGTAGATAAATATATACTCTTCAAATATGGCTCTTAAAATGGAAGGAAGAATTGAATTGCTCTCTTTAAATGTAAATGGACTAAACGGACCCTCTAAGAGGAGAAGGACCTTCTCTCAACTCCAAAAACTGAAGCTAGATATAATTTGTCTACAAGAAACACACATTAAGAAACAACACAGTAAGCTCTTGGAATGCCCAAAACTTGGAAAGCTATTTATATCCTCCGCTTTTCAAAAGAAAAGAGGTTTAGCATTATACATCAAGGAAAAATTAGACCCCAAATATATGCTAGCTGACGAAGATGGTAGAATTCTGATGGTCGAAGTTACAATGAAATTTAAAAAGGTGCTTTTGGTGGCGATCTACGCCCCAAATGATCACCAGAAAATGTTCTACCAAAAACTACATACTGTACTCTCGCAATTGGATTATCAGACTTTGTGCTTAATGGGAGACTTCAACGGAATTGTGGACAAAAAAAATGGACCATAAGAGTGAGACTAAGAAAAAAAAAGGCAGGAGGATACTTCCAAAGTCTTGCTTTAATATAATTGAAGAATTTAGATTGACAGACATTTGGAGACATAAAAACCCAACCTCTGCTAAGTATGCTTCCTATTCAAATAGACATAGGTCGTGGTCTAGAATTGATATGATTTTGATAACCCCAAACATAGTACCACATCTGTTAGAAGCTGAAATAGAGACAAATGTCTGGGCAGGTCACAATCCTGTAACTATGACATTGAAAGGGACAGTAAAAACGCCCAGATGGGTGTTAAACGAAGCCTTATTAAAAGATAAAAAGTTCAAAGAAGAGATAAAGAAGGAAATGGAACTATTTTTTCAAGCCAATAAAATTGAAGAAACCTCTTTGCAAAATGTTTGGGATACAGCTAAAGCCTATGTCAGAGGGCTGATAATAACACACTCAGCAAAAATAAATAAAATGAGAAAGCAGGAACAATCTAAATTAGTAGAGGAATTGACGAAGCTTGAACAGGAGCTACAGGAAGATCCATCCAAAAAAGACCTTAAGACTCAAATGAATATTCAAAAACACAAACTGAACCTCTTGGATACAAATGAACTTACCAAGCAAATGAAATTGACTAAACAGATTTTTTTTCGAAAATGCTAATAAACCAGGGAGATGGTTAGCTTATAAAGTAAAGAAGGAAAGAGAGAAGAGACTAATGTATAAATTGAAGGATGGAGAAGGACGACTGCAAGTACAAAGTACACAAATTAAGAACATAGAAACATAGAAACAGAGCGAGTCAGAAGGGGCCTCCCGGGCCATCTAGTCTGACCTCCAGCACCAGCCGGCTCCGCTCATGACATGCCCACCATGTGCATGTCCAGCCTGTCTTTGAACACCCTCACCGATGGGGCCTCAACGACCTCCCGTGGAAGCCCATCCCACGCCCTCGGGGTCCTGACTGTCAGGAAGTGCTTCCTGGCATCCAAATTGAACCTTGGCTTCCTGAGCTTTGCTCCATTGGAGCACGTCCTGCCTTCCTCTGCAGGGGAGAACAGGCCTCTCCCCATCTCCATGTGACACCCCCTCACATACCTGTATGTTGCCAACATATCCCCTCTGAGTCTCCTCTTCTCCAAGCTGAAGAGACCCAGTTCCCTCAGTCTTGCCTCATACGGCATCCCCTGCAAACCAGCCACCATCCTTGTGGTCCTACGCTGCACTGACTCCAACCTGGCTATATCCTTTCTGTAATGAGGGGCCCAAAACTGAACACAATACTCCAGGTGCGGGCGCACCAGAGTCGTGTAGAGTGGTAGTAATACCTCTCTTGATCTAGAAGCCACACTTCTGGCTATGCAACCAAGGGTGGCATTCGCCCTCTTGACCACCGCATCACACTGCTGACTCATGTTTAGCCTGCGGTCAACCAGTACCCCGAGGCTAAACATGAGTGGACTTCTTTGCAAAGCTGTATCAGAATAAAGAGACCTCATCTGAGAAAGTTAATGAGTATATCCGAAAGGGAAATCTACCAAAGCTACCGGAGAAATACCAAAAAGCATTAAATGAAGAAGTAACAATGACAGAAGTAGCTGAGGCAATCAAGAGACAAAAGAATGACAAAACCCTGGGCCCGGATGGGCTACCAGCAGAGTTCTATAAAGCTTTTGAAGGAATCCTGTCTATGCCTTTTAAGGATATATGTAACGCGGTATTGTCAGATGCTAAAATACCAAATACCCGGACCGAGGCAAATATTACCTTAATACCGAAAGACGATATGGACTTGACACAGATCCAGAACTATAGACCTATATCACTATTAAATGTGGATTACAAAATTTTGCCTCTGTAATGGCAGAAAGACTGAAGAAGTATTTAACAGACTTCATACATCCAGAGCAAAAGGGCTTTTTACCTAAAAGGCAAATGAGGAATAATATGAGAATCATCTTGGACATTTTAGAGTATTATGAGGCACACTCTGAAAAATCAATGGTGTTATTATTCATGGACACACAGAAGGCCCTTGACAATGTCAATTGGCAATTTATGAAGCAACAACTAGTTCAAATGGAGTTTGGTGAAAAATTTATCAATGCGATATTAAGTATCTATCAAAAACAGTCTGCTAGGGTTATAGTTAATGGAGAATTTACAAACACTATAGACATACAAAAGGGCACAAGACAAGGATGCCCTTTATCACCACTGCTGTTTATATTGAGCTTAGAAGTGTTAAATAGAAATATCAGAGATGATATGGATATTAAAGGCACTAGAATTAGAGATGAAAGCTATAAATTGCAAGCATTTGCAGACGACTTAGTTTTTATTATTGAGGAACCCTTGGTAACAATGTCCAGACTTTTACAAAGGATTGAAGAATATGGCGATGTTACTGGGATGAAAATAAACAGAGACAAGTCAAAATTGTTAGTAAAAAATCTTACATTGGAGCAGAGAAAAACTCTGGTGGAACAAGTAGATCTTCAAATTGTCAAAAAGGTTAAATATTTGGGAATTTCCTTACAGCTAAATGCACTACATTGAAAGAAGAGAAGTATGACAAACTATTTAAGGAAATTAAGAGTGACTTGGAAAAATGGGCTAATTTGACAATCTCCATCAGCTCAGGCAGGGAGTCTGAGGGGCAGAAGGGTGCATGATACACCAAGAGAATCCCTAGTCTGTCTCAATCACAGAGCACCAGGTGCAAACACTCTAGGCCTGGTCTTGAAGGGACAGGAAGCCCTGTGAGGGGGACTGAATCTCAGCAAATTAGGGCCAAACCCCTTCTGCCCATTTGCTGTGGATTGGTGAGACACGGGTAGGATAATGGGAGGGTTTTAGTTTTTTTTAAAATAAATTTCATTATTTTTTCTAGAAACTAACATTAAAAACATCAATCATTTAAGACATCGGACATACTGGGTCAGCATCTCACTCTTTTTAACAGTCCATAACCATATTCAAATATACACATGGTCCCGTTTCTCTAGCCAATAGCAAAAAGAGTTCCAAGTTTGATAGAAATATGTATCCTCCTTCTCCTTCAGAGACAAGGTCAATCTGTCCATTTCCGCGCAGTCCAAAATCTTTTTTAAGATCAGTTCTTCAATAGGTGACTCTTCACTCCTCCAATGTTGGTGTCAAGGGGCTGGAGGCCTGGTCGCTCTGGTCGTAATTAACCACACTTGGAAGAGCAATAAAACTAAATCTATTTATTGCTAGTTATCTACAAGATTTACAGTTCTACTGACGAGCTTCTTAATGATAGTCCTTGGTGAACAGATGTTCGCCTCTGAATGGCGATAGCCTCTCTCCGCTACGTCATATCTCCCCCCATCATTCGTTCCTCCCTCCTTTCCTGCTCTCTTTTTGTTTTCACTTCATAGGCTTTCGGAATCCTCCTGCTTTTTGCTGTTTTAAAATCTACATATCCCATGATTCCTTCAGCTTCCGGTCCTGTCAGCTCTGCTTCAGAAGAGGAGGAGGTGTCTTGTTCCTTTTCTGTTCTGGCAGCCTCCTCCTTCTCGCAGTCTGGCTGACTTAAAGGGACAGATGTCTGTTCTGTGGGTTGTAGGCTAGAGGAGCTCTCAGCAACAGGCTGGTTTGTGTTTATATTGAGCTGTGGCAAGGTCTCTTGAACTTTGGCTGGCAAGATCAGATCCTCCTCATGAGTAGTAGTTCCTGTCGTGGCCTCATGCACGACAGTTGGGCAAATACAATCCTCGCTGCAGTAATTACATGTAGAATCAGGTATATAGCTTGTTTATCAAAGTCATCAGAGATAATGCCTAATAGAAAAACTTCAGGTTTAACTGTTAAAGGTTTTTGTAACATTTCCTCAAGCTATTTATGTATTTTAACCCAGTATTTTTTTGCCTTATCACAAGTCCACCACATATGATAAAAAGTACCAGGTTTATGTTTACATTTCCAACATCCATTTGACATATTTGGGAACATTTTTGCTAGTCTATTTGGCGATAGATACCATCTATAAAACATTTTATAAAGGTTTTCTTTATATGAAGTTGCTAAGGTTAACTTAATATTTCTTTCCCACAGCTTTTGCCATTTCTGTAACTCAATATTATATCCAAAATTTTGTGCCCATGTTATCATAGTTTCCTTAACTTGTTCATCTTCCATTCTCATGTCCAAAAGAAAGTTATACAATCTTTTAATCATTTTTATCTGATTTTAAAATTATTTGATCAAATGTTGTTAATTCCTTATAAAAACCACACATTTCATAGTCTGTAACATATCTCAATTGTATTTGAACCTTATGCCACCAAGAAATATCAATACCCTGTTCCTGTAGTTCTTGATTCGGTTTCAATTTTCCATCATTATCCAAAAATATCATCATATCTCACAATCATATTAAATTTTAATGCATTTGGATATGTAAGAGCTTCCACAGGAGAAAGCCATCTCGGCAACTTAATATACAGCTTTGTTTTTAGGTTTTCCCAAACCGACATTAATGACTTTCTGATATAATGATTTAAGAAACAACCATGTGTCTTACACTTCTCATACCACATATAAGCATGCCATCCCATTTGTAAGTCCTGCCCTGGGAGGGTTTTATGTTGTAACGACACGTTCCAGAGAGCTTCGTCTATTGGGTGGTAAATGAGTTGAATGAATAAATACATCCTTCACTACTATGTTTCTTTGGGGGCCAAGCAGCCCCCAGGACTCCAATTGATGCACATGCTTCTGGGCTTCCTCGGCTCCCTCCCCTTGCCTGCCTCCCCATTGTTCCACCTGGCAGTCTCCTGGGGGCACTGCCAGTATGCATGAAGCTCCACTTTGGTGTACTTGTGCCCCTGGGTCAGTTCACGCTGTCAGAGTCTCCACTGAGCAAATGGGGCTTGCCTGGAATCCGATGGGGTGGATTTGGGAGATGATCAGGCCCAGCTCCCACTCCAGAGGACAGAGGCCTCTTGGCAGAGCGGCAGAGCAGCAGAGGCACAGGCTGGGAGAGAGCGCTGAGTGGCCAGGGGACTGGCGAAGGCAAGGTAGGAGCTGGGCAGGTGGGAGCAGAGGTCCAGGAGCAGCAGAGAGGGAGGGGTGGGCCAGAGAGCTAGAGCAGCCAGGAGGAAGCAGGGGGCGGGGCCACTGGCTGGAGGGACTGAGCAGGCCCAGCTCGGCTGCGGCGCGTCAAGGGTGGCGTCCCTCGTCTGCGTCCCTGAGCTGCGGTCCGGGCGGTCCAGAGACTCCCTGCCCTGAGACACAGAGGGTTGTTTGTTTGATTGTTTGTTTGTTTTTTGTTTTGTTTGTGTGGTTTTGTTTTGTTTTGTTTTGTTTGCACTTTGCTTTGCTTTGTTGTGCTTTGTCTTTTCTTCCAATTTAAATTTAAGTTTATTTTCTCCTTGTGTGTGTGTGCAAGTGGGGTTTTTGTCTGGGAGAACTGGGCGAGTGAGAGGAACTGCAGGACTAACAAGACAGGGGACCAAGGTAAGGTCTCGGAAGGGTTACAGATGGCAGACCAGGAGATGGCCTTGGCGGGAGTCATGGGTGTTGCTGTCCGCTGCGAGAGCTGCGACATGTTCGCCCTTCTCCCCCAGGAGAGGCAGGGATACACTTGCCCTCGGTGCAAGATGGTGACCCTGCTAGAGGAGGTGAGGTGCCTGAGGGCCGAGAGAGCTCTCCGGGCCCCCCCGGAGCAGCCCCCCTCTCGACAGAGGGCTGAGGGAGAGACCATGGGAGGAGCAGCTGTGGAGACATGGAGGTATGTCACCCACAGGAGGAAGAGGCCAGCACGGCCTCCTCCTCCTCCTGGCACCAATCTGGAGCTGGGAAACAGGTTCTCTCCGCTTGGGGAGGCTGGGGCTGAGGAGGCCTCGGGGGACCAGCAGGACCCCCAGCCTGGGACATCGGGAGGCAAGGGAGCCACTGCAGGAGAGGCGAGGACCAGGGCACGGCTGCCCACCAGCACCGAGAAGGTACGGCGGCGGGTGATTGTTGTTGGGGACTCCCTGCTGAGGGGCACTGAGGCGGCGGTGTGCCGCCCCAGCCTTGAGACAAGGGAGGTTTGCTGCCTGCCGGTCGCACGCATCCGGCATGTGAAGGACAGAGTGGAGCATCTTGTTTGCTCCGGGGGTCACCAGCCACTCCTGGTGATCCATGTGGGCACAAACGACGTGGCCAGGCAGGGGGTGGTCGGGATCACCGGGGACTTTTTGGCCTTGGGGAAGAAACTCAGGGAGCTGAAGGCCCAAGTGGCCTTCTCGTCAATCTTACCTGTCCGGGGATTTGGGCCAGGAAGGGACAGGAGGGCCTCTGAGGTGAACGACTGGCTTAGGGTGTGGTGCCAGAAGGAACGCTTCGGGTTCCTCGACCACGGCACTCGTTTTCTTGCCAATGGACTTCTGGCAAGGGACGGGCTACACATCACGAGGATGGGGAAAAGGTCCTTTGGAGATGCTCTAGCGAGCTTCATCTGGAAGACTTTAAACTGAGCCAGTGGGGGGTGGGTTCAGGCCCTCCAGTAACGTGTCTGCACTGGACAAGTGTGCGGGGAGGATCGGGGCTCTGGGAGCAGGGCTTTAGAGATACTGCAGGGACTGACAGGACTTCTACAGAGAGGGGCCAGGTACCAGGGAGGATGGGAGGAAGGAGGATGCTGGGCACTCCAAAGAAAGGAAGCGGTGGGAAGGAGTTGAGGTGCATGCACACCAATGCTAGGAGCATGGGTAATAAGCAGGAAGAGCTTGAAGCTCTCCTGGGAATAGGAGGATATGATCTGGTGGGAATCACAGAAACTTGGTGGGATGAAAGGCAAGTCTGGAATGTAAACATAGAAGGGTATCACCTTTTTAGAAAGGACAGGAAGGGAAAGAGGGGTGGGGGTGTGGCTTTATATGTCAGGGAAGGGATAGGATGCAGTGAGATAGAATGCAGCACAGATGGGGATTCGGTAGAGGCAGTCTGGGTGAAATTTAGGGGTTTTGACAGGGAAAGAGACCTGACAGTGGGGGTATGTTATTGCCCTCCAGGTCAACTTGAGACCCTGGATGATGTCCTGACAGGCCAGATTCTAAGGATATCTCGGGGGAGAGACACAGTAATTATGGGGAATTCAATCTCCCAGATATTACTTGGGAGACTCACTCGGCGGTGACAGCCAGGTCACGTCGCTTCCTAGAAGCTCTAGAGGGTGGGTTTTTCACCCAGAGGGTCCGAGAGGCGACGAGGGGGGGAAACATCCTGGACTTGGTCTTGACCAATAGGGAGGAGCTGACAGATGAAGTACAGATTAGGGGAGCTCTGGATGCGAGTGATCACTCCATCCTTTGCTTTGAGATCAGGGGACTGGGGCCGTGCAGCAGGGCGAGCACTAGAAGCTGGGACTTCAAGAGGGCCAACTTTGGCCAACTGAAGGCCAGACTGGGGAAAGTCTCCTGGGATAGGTTACTGGAAGGTAAGCGAGTTGAGGAGGGGTGGATGGCACTCAAAAGGGAGGTTTTGCAGGCGCAAGCCCTGACGATACCTCTAGTCAGTAAGGTGGGGAGGCGGAGGAGAGTGCCGCCATGGATGCGAAAGGAGGTGGTTAGGGGGATTAGACGAAAGAGGAGCCTCCATAGGAAATGGGTACTGGGGGAAATAGACAAAAGGGTATACCGGGAGGAGGAGGCCCGTTGCAGAAGGATTCTTCGCAAGGCTAAGGCTGATTACGAGCTGAGACTTGCCAAGAATATCAAGAGCAACAAAAAGGGCTTCCTTCAGCATGTAAATAGGAAAAGGAAGGGGAGACAAGTGGTGGGACCACTAAATAAGGAGGAAGGAGATCCAGTGACTGACATGAGGGGACAGGCACAGATGCTAAATGACTATTTTGCCTCTGTGTTCTCCCCAAAGCAGGATGGGGCATATCCATATAGGAGATTAGATGAGGCTGGGGACTTAGGGGCAGAGATTAGAGTCACCCCCCTTGAAGTCGAGGGGCTCCTCAGGGCATTGGACATTACAAAGGCGCCAGGCCCTGACGGGTTACACCCGAGAGTACTTAGAGAGTTGGCAGGGGTTCTCTCACGCCCGCTGGCCTCCATTTTTGAGGCCTCGTGGAGAACGGGTGAAGTTCCAGAGGACTGGAGGGTGGCATCGGTGGTCCCAATTTTCAAAAAGGGTAGTAGGAAGGACATGGGGAATTATAGACCGGTTAGCCTTACGTCCATTGTAGGAAAACAATGGAAAGGCTCATAATAGAGAGAGATCGAGTGATGCTAGATAGGGAAGGGAGGCTGACAGCCACACAACACGGCTTCCGCAAAACAGGTCCTGCCAGACAAACCTTGTGGAATTCTACGACAAGGTTTCAAGATGGCTAGATGGAGGGGATGCAGTGGATGTGGTACACCTGGATTTCAGCAAGGCCTTTGACAAAGTGCCCCATGATATCCTGGTGGAGAAACTGAGGAGTTTTGGGATACACCAAAGCACTGTCCGGTGGATTAGGGCATGGTTGACTGACCGAAAGCAGAAGGTAACCGTTAGCGGGGAATCGTCGGGATGGCAGCCAGTGACAAGCGGGGTCCCCCAGGGCTCTGTCCTGGGGCCGATCCTGTTTAATCTTTTCATTAACGACATGGAAGAAGGGATGAACAGTCTGCTGATCAAATTCGCAGACGACACTAAAACTGGGGCAGTGACCACATCTGAGGAGCAGGTACACCAGATCCAAAAGGATCTGGACAGACTATGGAAGTGGGCAGGAGACAACAGGATGGCGTTCGATGTGGATAAGTGCAAGGTCTTGCACTTGGGGCATAGGAATAGCTGTCATAAGTACAGGTTAGGTGACAAGTGGCTGGAGAGCAGCACTTGTGAAAGGGACCTTGGGGTACTGTTTGACCGCAGGCTAAACATGAGTCAGCAGTGTGATGTGGTGGTCAAGAGGGCGAATGCCACCCTTGGCTGCATAGCCAGAAGTGTGGCTTCTAGATCAAGAGAGGTATTACTACCACTCTACACGACTCTGGTGCGCCCGCAACTGGAGTATTGTGTTCAGTTTTGGGCCCCTCATTACAGAAAGGATATAGCCAAGTTGGAGTCAGTGCAGCGTAGGGCCACAAGGATGGTGGCTGGTTTGCAGGGGATGCCGTATGAGGCAAGACTGAGGGAACTGGGTCTCTTCAGCTTGGAGAAGAGGAGACTCAGAGGGGATATGTTGGCAACATACAGGTATGTGAGGGGCTGTCACATGGAGATGGGGAGAGGCCTGTTCTCCCCTGCAGAGGAAGGCAGGACGCGCTCCAATGGAGCAAAGCTCAGGGAGCCAAGGTTCAATTTGGATGCCAGGAAGCACTTCCTGACAGTTAGGACCCCGAGGGCATGGAATGGGCTTCCACGGGAGGTCGTTGAGGCCCCATCGGTGAGGGTGTTCAAAGACAGGCTGGACATGCACATGGTGGGCATGTCATGAGCGGAGCCGGCTGGTGCCGGAGGTCAGACTAGATGGCCCGGGAGGCCCCTTCTGACTCGCTCTTTTTCTATGTTTCTATGTTTCTATGTTTCTATGTCTCTACTCGCTCTGCTCTGTTGACCCATACTGGGACAGCCCTGAAAGTGAATCAAGTGCAGCTCAAGGTGAATCTGGGGCAGGTCTTTGTTGGAGCTATCCAAAAAAGTGATAGTTTATTTTGGAATACAGAAATATTTTCTTCTCTCCCCAAACCAAACCAAACCAAACCAAGTCAAATCAAATCCAGGGTTTTTCCATTAAGATTTGTTCTACAGGAAAAGGAAATGAGTCACAACAAGGGAAAAAAAATGGTCACCAACAGATTAAAAGTTTGTTTTTCTCTTCTTCCAAATGCCAATTAACAACAAAATGCAGTCTTTTCACAAATAATATTGCAAAAAAGAAAAAGGGGGTAAACAAACAGAAATGTTCACCCACAAAATATCACAGTAGCGAAGAAATCCCACATATGGATAATTAATAATCAAAAAATATTATGAGCTTCTCTGTCTCTGTTTCTAAGACTCCACATAGCCTTGGCAGAATTCCAAGTAGATATCCAAGTATTTGCTTTAACTTCTACCTCCACTGTCCTCTAATTATTTCATAGTCATTAATCTTTGCCTTTGCCCATAGAGAGATAGGAGGAAAAAAGAGTCTTTTCGGCTTATCAAAGCAAAACCCCCCCTCTCGGATCATTCGCCGCGTAGCTGTGCTTCAAACGGGCTTTCCTTATTTTCTCTGGATCAAATTATAGACAACAGCTTTCTCATGGGTAATATTGCGAAAAAGAATAAGAAATAAGAATGCTTACCAGCCGTCCGATGTATATCTGGCTTAAAATAAGCTAATAGTCTATATCAACATGTGGCGGTTGAAATTATTACAAGTTCATTCTCTCCTCTCTCTTCTCTTACTTTCCTATTTTCTTCTTCTTTGTTTCTGTTCTTCTTTGTTGTTTTTCTCTCTTCTCCTCTCCTTCCTCTATTTTTATCTTTTTAAATAATTCATTCAACCTACATTCTTTCTTCTTGACTCTCTGTTGTTGATATATTAAAATCTCCTTGGTGAATAATCCTCATCATGAAGAAAGCTCAGCCATCCTCTGCGCCTGCCTCCGTGGGACAGAGTCCAATACATCACTCCAAGACAGAAGATATTGCAAAAACTTTAATGGCGATACAGGCGACTGTGATAACTGTGCAAGCATCTCTAGAACGGCTGGAAGCCTCAGCAAATAAGCAGCAGGAGCGAACTGATAATTTGGAAAAACTGCTTGGAGAAATGACAACGCAGTTATCGGAAGTGTGACTCAAAGAGGAACAGAATACAAATAAGATACAACAACTATCTGAAAAACTGGAGACAGTAGATAAATCAACATGGGATTCATTGGCTGTTCTAGAGATGGAAAAGGCATCGTATTACCTAAGATTCCAGAACATACCGGAAAGGAAAGATGAAAATTTATGAGAGACCATGGCTACTATCTTGGCGGATCTCCTGGAAACAAATGATGCAACTATGGCGTTGGCAATTGATCTTGTTTATAGGGTCAACTCCTTCTATACGAGAAAAAATAAGTTGCCAGGAGAAGTTCATGTCAGGTTTGCTTTGAGATCCGTAAGAGACAACGTTCTGAAGACAGTACGAGAGAAGCCATTAGAGATAGATGAGCATCAGGAGGTGACGGTGTTGAAACAAATTCCATGGAGGATCAGAGAGGGAAGGAAGAAGTATCAATTTCTTGCTACAAGATTGATTAAGAAGAAGATCATCTTTAAATGGCTAATACCAGAAGGAATATTTTGTACTTGGAATTCTGTAAGATATAAATTGGACTCAATCCGTAAAGCGCAAGAGTTTTATGAAAAATTTAGAGCTGAGCTGGAAGAGGAGGACCCTGTTGTGTCTGAGGAAGGAGAAAAAGATGCTGAAGCGGTAGACCAATCTGAACAAGGAGAACTGTTGAGGGATGAGCGACAACAAAAAGACTTTGGACCCAAAAGAGAGAAGGAAAGGTAGAATTATAAAGGCAAAAAATAAGTAAATAACATTAATGAATATGGCTAGCAAAATGGAAGGGAAAATTGAACTTCTCTCCTTAAACATTAATGGACTAAATGGACCGTCTAAGAGAAGAAGGATTTTTGCTCAGCTTCAAAAACGAAATTTAGAGATAATTTGTTTACAAGAAACACATATTAAGAAACAACATGATAAATTCCTGGAATGTCCAAAATTGGGGAAGTTGTTTGTGTCTTCTGCGTCATTAAAGAAAAGAGGTTTAGCATTGTATGTTAAAGAAAAATTGGACCCTAAACATATTCTTGCTGATGAGGATGGTAGGATCTTGATGGTGGAAATCACAATTAAACTTAAGAAGGTGCTCTTAGTGGCAATATATGCACCGAATGATCATCAGGAAATTTTCTATCAAAAGCTATATAGATTACTCTTGCAAGTGGAGTATCAGACTATGTGTCTAATGGGTGATTTTAATGCAATTGTGAACAAAGAAATTGATTACAAGGCTGAAAATGAGGGAAAAAAGGGTAGAAAGAGTCTTCCAAAATCATGTTCTGATTTGATTGAGGAATTCAGCTTGATAGATGCTTGGAGACATAAAAACCCGTCTTCTGCCAACTACTCTTTTTATTCAAGCAGGCATAGGTCGTGGTCCAGAATTGATATGGTCTGGATAACACCAGACCTAAGTCCAGATTTGATAGACGCTGAAATGGAGGCTAATGTCTGGGCTGATCACAATCCAGTATTTATATCACTGAAAGGAGTTGCAAGGGTACCCAGATGGAGCTTAAATAAAGCATTATTGAAAGACAAGAAGTTTCTAGAAAAGATAAAGAGGTGCAAATATTTTTTCAAATAAAGCCGAAGAAACTTCTCTAAAAAAATCTCTGGGATACAGCTAAAGCCTATGCCAGGGGATTGATAATAAACTACTCAGCAAAAATAAATAAAGAGAAAAGGCAAGAGCAAGTAGCATTATTAGAAGAATTGAAAAAACAAGAGCAAGAATTACAGGCAGATCCAACAATGAGTAATCTTAGGGTTCAAATGAATACTTTGAAGCACAAATTGAATCTCTTGGACATGAGCGAGCTCACTAAACAAATGAAATTCACTAAGCAGAGCTTTTTTGAAAATGCTAATAAGCCAGGGAGATGGTTAGCATATAAGGTCAAGAAGGAAAGAGAGAAGAGAATGATTTCAAAACTGAGAGATGGAGAAGGACGTCTACAGGTACAAAATATACAAATTAAGAAAATAGCTGAAGACTTCTTTGCAAGATTATACCGGAAGGAGGAGCTTCCGACTGGGAAGGTGAAAGAATATATACAAAGAGAAGAGTTGCCAAAACTGCCAGAAAAGTTCCAAAAAATGCTGAACCAGGAAGTACCAATTATGGAAATTACAGAGGCAATTACACGACAAAAGAATGATAAAACTCCTGGTCCAGATGGTTTGCCAGCGGAATTTTATAAATCGTTTGAAGGAGTTTTTGCTACTTTTCTTAAAGACATATGTAATGAAGCATTGCTTAATGCCAAAATACCAGACACTTGGACGAAGGCAAATATAACTCTAATACCTAAAGAAGACATGGATTTAACTGAGATTCAGAACTTTAGACCTATATCACTATTAAATGTGGATTATAAAATTTTTGCCTCAATATTGGCAGAAAGGTTGAAGAAGTTTTTAAGAGACTTTATACATCCAGACCAAAATGGTTTCCTGCCTAAAAGACAAATGAAGAGTAATCTGAGGACCATCTTGGATATTTTAGAATACTATGAGATACATACGGAAAAGCCAATGGCCTTATTATTTTTGGATGCTCAGAAAGCTTTTGATAATGTTAATTGGCAATTTATGATGTATCAGATGGAGCAAATGCAATTTGGGGAAAGGTTTATGAATGCGATTTCAAGCATCTATCAAAGACAGTCGGCCAGGATCTTGATTAATGGAGATTGTACAAAAGCAATAGAGATACAAAAGGGTACAAGGCAGGGATGCCCACTGTCACCTCTATTGTTCATCTTGATTTTGGAGGTCTTGAACAGGAACATTCGAGATGATGAAGATATCAAAGGCACTAAAGTTAGGGATGAAAAATATAAGTTGCAAGCGTTTGCAGATGATTTGGTTTTTATAATAGAGGAACCATCTGTAACTATACCTAAGCTTTTACAAAAGATTGAGGAATATGGGGAAGTTGCGGGGATGAAAATAAATAAAGAAAAGACGAAGCTTTTAGCTAAAAATCTTACACAAAAGCAGAAAAAAGAACTCCAAGAACTAGTGGATTTACAGATTGTTAAGAGGGTAAAATACTTGGGAATTTATCTTACAGCTAAATGTACGACTTTGAAAGAAGATAACTATGATAAATTACTGAAAGATACTAAAAATGACCTGGAGAGATGGGCCAATCTACAATTGTCTTTGATGGGAAGAATAGCACTGATTAAAATGAACATTTTACCAAAATTTCTGTTTTTATTCCAAATGATTCCGGTAAAAATCGATAAAAAGTTTTTTGAGGATCTAAACAGTCAAGTTTCAAGATTTATTTGGAAGAAAAAGAAAGCAAGGATTAAACTAAAAATGCTTCAAGAAACTAAGACGAATGGGGGGTTTGGATTACCGGACTGGATGTTATACTATCAAGCGTCTATTTGTACTTGGCTAAAAGAATGGATAACCTTGCGAAATAAGAGAATTTTGTACCTGGAGGGTCATGACTTACAAATGGGTTGGCATGCTTACATGTGGTATGAGAAGGTCAAGTCGCAGGGGATTTTTTTAAGTCATTTTATCAGAAGATCGCTAATGTTAGTATGGGAAAAGCTAAAGTTAAAACTGTATAATAAGCTACCGAGATGGCTCTCACCTATGGAAGCCTTCGTCTATCCAAATGTTTTAAATTTTGAAGGGATCATAAGATATGATGATATTTTAGATAAGGATGGAGGCTTAAGACTGGAGCAAGAAATACAAGAACAGGGACTTAATATATCATGGTGGTATAAGGTGCAGATGCAATCAAGATATGTCAAAGACTGCAAAATATGGGGTTTTATAAAGAGTTAACAGATTTTGATCAAGTGATGTTAAAAGCAGATGAGAAAATGATTAAGAGAATCTATGAGTTTTTGCTTTACAGGAAAATGGAAGGAGAACAGGTCAAGGATACTATGATAACTTGGGCACAAAATTTTGGATACAATATTGAATTTGAAAAGTGGCAAAAATTGTGGGAGAGAAATATTAAGGTAACTTTAGCAACCTCGTATAAAGAAAATTTGTACAAAATGTTTTACAGATGATATTTGTCGCCAAATGGATTAGCTAAGATGTTTCCAAATATGTCCAATAGATGCTGGAAGTGTAAACATGGTGTAGGTACATTTTATCATATGTGGTGGACCTGTGATTATGTGAAAAAGTATTGGATTAAAATACACAAATGGCTTGAGGAAATGCTAAAAAAATCTATAAGCTTTAGACCTGAAGTTTTTCTGTTAGGCATTATACCGGAAAATGTAAGTAAACAAGAAATGTACCTGATATTACATTTAATCACAGCGGCGAGGATCGCACTTGCTCAATACTGGAAGAGTGAGGAATTACCCACTGAGGAGTTGACTCTGAGGAAGATTCTGGACTGTGCAGAAATGGATAGACTGACTTTACTATTGAAGGACAAGGATGATACAGACTATTATCAAACTTGGAACTTTTTTTACGACTGGCTAGAGAAACGGGACTTGGCGTAGATTTAAAGATGTTTTTAACTTTTATAAATTGATTTGATTATGATTACAGAGTGGTAAAAGATTGTGTTATGGGGGGCTGACCCAGCTGTCCGATGTATTTGATGTATTTGAGAAACTTGTAGTGTAGTTTAACATTTCAATAAAATTTATTATAAAAAAAAAAAAAGGAAAAGGAAATGAGTCCCACAATATATGAATTGATACTGTTGTAAATGTAGTCATAAATTGGCACCAGCCACTTCTCCAAATGCTGTTCAAATACAATGTGAGCTCCTTCATGATCATCCTGGAATCTCCTACCTCAGAATAAAAACGTTGAAACCTGTTAAATTCTGCAACTTCTGATTTTAATTTTTTAAATCTGTCACTCAAGATCTCAATGCATCGTGATGTTTTTTCAAGGTTTCCCTGTTGATTTCTCAATGTTTCTGTATAGTTCTTTTGTGCTTCTATATTGTTCTTGCATATCACCCAGTCAGAATCTCTCTCCTCTCCCTGCATATGAGTATGTTTCACCAATTCCATGAAATACTCTGTATATGCTTTGCTTCTTCATAGTCATTCTTAAACTGGCTTCTCCTCAGTGCTGTTGTAATTTGGGAATATCTGTTTGCTGTAAATAAACTGCTGCATGCTTGACTGTAAGCTCCCTTTTGGATCTGGACATTCATTATTTGCAGGTCTGAAATCCAGATGGATCCAAAGGTTCTCCTGCTTTGACCCAATGCTGAGGAAGGTAAGCCATAGCTGTGTCCCTTTTTAGGGCAAAAGAGGAATTTTTCCTTTGAAGAAAGGCTTGCCATCCAAATGGGCCAGGATGCCAGGAGTTATTGGAAAGAGTGGCAAAGGAATTCTGTCACCTGGATGGGACACAGCTCAGTGTGCCATGAAAAAGGTTGGTATACCTGTGTTAGACTGCTTGGCCAGGGTAAACCTTGGAACATACTGATCTGAACTGGCATCCATTGGGGTTGTTCAATGAAAAAGTCATTGGTCCATTTGGGCTGGGCAGGCAGCGGGAAAAAAAGCTTGTGCCCAGTTTGGACATCTGCATGCAGGAACTTGTACTGGTGCACCAGGAGCCACAAAATGTGGGATTTGTTTAGCGATCAACACATGTGAGTACAGGACATGTTTGCACCAAGTTTTTATGCAAGTAGCGACAACCACCACGGGAAGTGGCTGAAGCCCCATCAGTGAGGGTGTTCAAAGATAGACTAGACATGCACATGGTGGGCATGTTGTGAGTGGAGCCGGCTAGAGCCAAGGGTCAGACTAGATGGCCCGGGAGGTCCCTTCTGACTTGCTCTGTTTCTATGTTTCTAATTGAAATTTCTCCAAATGCTTTTGTGCATGGTACACTGTCCCCTTAAGTTATGCACAAAAGCATTTGGCGTTATTATCAGTGGATACTCACAGGACAGCACTACACATGAGAGCAGAACATGAACTTTCTTAATTAATAGCCATCCTTGTGAAGTGCCAAATTGCCACCAGTAGTGAAAAAAGTGATTCAGAAGATTGATTTATTCAGGTGCCAAAAATGAACAAAATGCATCAAATCATGAAATGTTTAGATTATGTTTTTCTTATGAGATGGCCTCTGCTATTGAGACTGGGACTCAAGAGACTGATGTAGCATTTGGGGAGAAAGATGCATCCCAGGAGACCAAGCCCCAGAGATCAAGGTGAAGAAGACCTCCACGGCCACTGCATACTTCCCCTTGGTGCTCAGGTTGGTGGGCACAAAGGAGACCCACACGCTGCAGAAGACCAGCATGCTGAAGGTGATGAACTTGGCTTTGTTGAAGCTGTCGGGCAGTTTCCTGGCCAGGAAAGCCATGCTGAAGCTGAGGAGAGCCAGGAAGCCCATGTAAGCCAGAACAGCATAAAACATGGTGATGGAGCCTTCGTTGCATTCCACAATGATCTCCCCAGCCAGGGAATGGAAGTCCAAGTTTGGGAAAGGGAGAGAGGTCAGCAACAAGACAACACAGATCACAGCTTGGATGAGGGGACAGACGAGCACGATGGAGGTTGACAGTGGTCTCCCCAAGATGGTTCTCCAAGGTTAGCGCATCTGCTGTGTTGGCAACTTTCATTAAATATCATGACGCCCCCATAGTCAAAGCAAACAGCCGATACCTCAGTTACACCCTCCTCATCTCTCTCCTGTTCTGCTTCCTCTGCTCCTTCCTCTTCATTGGTCGACCCACAAAGGTCACCTGTCTTCTCAGACAAGCTGCTTTTGGCATCACCTTCTCTCTCACTCTGTTTGTATGTTTCTATTCTATTTTGAACTAGTTGTTATATGCAGCCCATTTTGGTGATAAAAACATAGAAACAGAGAGAGTCTGAAGGGGTCTCCCAGGCCATCTAGTCTGACCCCCGGCTCTAACCAGCTCCACTCATGACATGCCTACCATGTGCATGTCTAACATATCCTTGAACACCCACACCAATGGGGCCTCAACCCTCACCAATGGGGCTTTATAGGTAATAACCAGCACCTTGAATTGAGCCCGGACTTCGATGTGAAGCCAATGGAGCTGATTGAAGACTGGAGTTATCTGAGAATAACACCCAGTCCCCGACATCATCCTGGCAGCTCGATTTTGCACCATCTGAAGTATTTGGACTTTCTTCAAGGGCAGCCCCACGCAAAGCACGTTACAGAACTCCAGGTCATCATACAGGGCGACCAAGGCAGATTCAGAACCATACCCAGGTCTGAAGCCAGACTGAAATGGGTCCAGATACTCAGTCTCATTCAAGAGAGATTGGAGTTGTCCTGCCACCACCCATTCTAACACTTTGCCCAGAAACAGGATGTTGGCCACCGGTCTGTAATTGGTGGCCATCTCTGGATCCAGAGATGCCTTCTTTAGGACAGGCCTTATTATCACCGCCTTAAAGGAGTGGAGGCCCGGCCCTCCCTCAGTGAGGTGTTAATAACCTGTTGGATCCAGAACCCAATCCCATGTTTGGCTTTGGTAAGTAGCCATGAAGGGCAAGGGTCAAGTAAGCAGGTGGTAGGAAGTACTTGTCCAAGCACCTTGTCCACATCATCGGGCCCCATTAACTGAATTCATCCATCAATGCCTGACCAGACAGAGTCATTGGTGTCTCCCCTAAGGAATCTGAAACAATTGTGGAGTCCAGCTCGTGACGAATCTGAGCGATTTTCTCCCTGAAGTGCTGGGCAAAGTCACCAGAGTGGGCAGTCGATGGCGGCACAGGATCTTTTTTAGGGCCTGGATGTATTAGCTCAAAAAAGCTCCACTGGACGGCACTGTAAGGAGGCAATGAAAGTGGAGAAGAATTTCTTCTTCGCTGCCCTCACAGCCACAGCATAGGCTCAATAATGAGCATCTAAGTGTGTTCGGTCAGATTCATCCCAGGATTTCCTCCACCTGTGCTCTAGCCGTCTCCCAACCCGTTTCATTGCCCTTAATTCAGATGTATACCATGGAGATGAATTGGCTCAGCCAGGCAGGAGAGGACATTTAGGGGCGATAGTTTCAATACCTCTGGCCAGTTCCCCATTCCACAGCTTGACCAGAGCATCAACAGGAGCACCAGCTTTATCAACCAGAAAATCCCCAGAGCCCTCAGGAATCCATCCGGCTCCGAGGGAGGACCATCATAATAGGGTCTTCACCCTTACAGAGGGAAAGGCCAGCTCCGAGCTCAAACCTCACGAGGAAGTGATCTGACCATGACAAGGGACTCAGATGCAAATTCCTCTCTGTCGTGCAGGAGGTCACGACAGGGACTACTCCTCGTGAGGCGGAAGTAACAGTAGTTACTAGAGTCCGGGAGGATCAAACACAGCCAGAGATAGAGGCTAATCAGCTTCTGCCTGAAAGCGTCACGAGTCCACAGACCCCCTCCCAAGCACCTAGCCCTTTAGAGCAAACAGTCTGTGAGAGGGAGGAGGGCGAAAATCCCTCCTCCTCTTCTGAAGAGGAAATGAAGGTGCCAGAAGCAGGAGGCAGGATGGGATATGTGAATATGACAGATGCTTCCCAGAGACGTATGATCCGTTCATATCAAATCAGGATGGACAGACTGAAAAGGAGGCGGGAGGAACAGCTGGAGGGGTAGGAGATGACGTGAAGGGGAGTAGAGATCTCCATTCTCAGGCGAACATCTTTCCAGCAAAGAGGCTCCTCTATTTGCTTAACAGTAGAGTCGTAAATCTGGTAGATAACTAGCAATAAACAGATTTAGTTTTATTGCTCGCATCTGTGTGACTAATTGCAACCAAAGTGCCCAGGCCGGTAGGGCTCCCCCGCTCACGACACTCTCCTCCAAATCACCCTCTTCCTGACCTGTTGAGAAAACCAGGTCCAGAGTGTGATCTCATTCATGGGTTGGGACAATAACTTCTGCTGCCCATGGACTGACCGGCTGCTGCTGATGCTGCCATGCCCCACTGACACCGCCAGTGCTGCTCCAGCCAACAGCCATTGCGGGACCAGGGATGCTGCTTGTCTGCGGCTCTTCCATCTGCGCCGGCGAGTTCTCCATGGGCCCCACCCTTGTTCCTCCTCCCCCTTGGTGTGGGTGACAACTGCGGGGATTGAGGGCGGTGTGCAGGGAGGGGCGTGGGCTTAACTCACTGGCTGCGGCCAGGGGCTGATGGCAGAAGGGCCAGTGGCCTATGGGCATCACCATTTGGGTCTGTTTGGAGTCGTGCGGGGCTGTGTGGGGCTGAGCTGGGCCAGGATCTCTGTGTCCTTGTAGTGGTGTTGGTTGGAGGGTTTTAACTGTATTTTATCTATTCCAGGATTGAGCTCTGTTGTTGTTTTATGGGGTCCCAGGCTTTGGGTTGTGGTTGGGCTGGGGAAGATATAGCGTTGGGGGATTAACACATCATCACGGAAGAATGAGGGATGGATAGTTGGTGAACAGGCATCCCAGGTCCAGTGGACAGAAACCTACATTATATTAACACAGACCCCTCTTCCTAGTGATGTATTAAAGTGTTGTTGATCTTCATATGAATATCTGCCAAGCAGTAAATTCCCACCAACAATCAGGTCTCCTGGCCGGTAATAGCCTGGTGGCCATTGAAATGGCTGGGTCACTAAACAACTTGTCCTCATCTTCCCCTGGGTGGTCTGAGGCAGGACTCAAAGGAGCAGCAAGAGCAGGACCCTCATCACTGGAGGAGGGAGGCTGTCCCTGTTCTGATAGCAAGATGCAGGGGAGGAGCGGTCCTTGCAGCCCACCAGGAGGAGCGGATCTCTGGAAGAGATGGGAAGGTGGCCAGATGTCAAGCGCAGCTGCAGCCCCACACCAGAGAGCCGGGGGCACATTTGCATTCAATGTGCTTTCTCTGGCTTTCTTTGTTATTGACTTGCTGGGTGTAAACCCCTGTGGAATTCCTCATGGACTTTTTTAATTGCAGAGGAGAGAAAGAAGCAGAGAGCAGGAGCCCTGGAGGCAGATCAGCAGTTTGAGTCTCTCTCACCTTCTGTGTGGACTTGTGGGAATGGACTGCCCCTGTCAGCCCATTCAACACTCAAAATCAAATCCCCATCACTCAGGAAGGAAACTGGGCTTGGGCCAAGGTTCTTAGCAGTCTTGTTGGCAAGGAAGGGGGAAGCTCCAGCTTTTAGCAGTGCAGGGACATGCCTGACTGGACTGGCTGCCATGTCTGATGGGCATTCAACCTGCAGGACCCCTTAGAATGGTCCACCTGAAAGACCTCTGTCACTGAGTGACCATCAGTATCATTTGGCAGGCTCTTCGGCTTGCTGCAGATGGAGCTTTGGCCGTTTCAGAGGCTCCTGTTTTATCCCATCCTCTCAATTGGTCCTGTGCTCATGTGCAGTAAAGCCATCTCAGACTTCTGGCCCTGCCATGAATGCTTCACCTCCAAAAGCTCCAGTCCTTCTCCGCCCTGATCTGTTTTTGTAAGGATCCCCTGTCCATTCTCAGGTCAGCGCCACCAACTGGCCAACTCAGACTAAGCCCTATTCATGGCATCTGAGACCTGGAATGAGGTGCACAAAGTGACATGGGAGTAATATCTCTTGTGTTCTCCGGTGCCAAATAATCTGGTTCTATCCTGATGTCACGCTGCCACTCAGAGTCTAAAACTCTCTGTTTGGCCATTGCTATTACCTGGTCCTGTCCCATCACTAAAAGAGTCTGGAGAGAGTTATAGAGATGTGAGTTTTAGATGGACTGTGGTTATTCAGGATGATCAAAAATAGTCCCAAAGCATTAAAGAAGTGAGACCCTGGGGGAAGTAGTTTAATGGAGCCAAAAGTCAATAGAAGCAAGGCTTCCCCGAGCCTCTGTTTTGATCAATCCAGACTCTCAGTGCATTATAGATTTTGATCTAACTTTTTCTAATGGGGCAAAAGTTAAGGATATTGGACCTGAGTGTCCTGTAGAGGATTTGAGGTAATATTTTGGACTGAAACAGCTTATGGGCAGCAGGAATATCCTGTCCACCATTGGCATGAAAGACTTTTAATATAGCCTGAGCCGATCTCCAGGCCAGTGTGTCCATCTGTGCATGATGGGCATTCCTCGCTCTGGAGGATTGCAATACACCCCAAAATGCGCAAAACGTACAGCCTGCCCTGCCCCATGACCACTGATACTTCAGACCCCAATTTTAGCCTTTTCCCAGAAGCCATACTCTTTGTTTTTTGAGAGTTAACCTCCAGCAGGTTCCCATTGCAAAAGGGACCGAATGTCTGCAAGGTTCCCCTGAGGCCCCCAGGGGTTCCAGAGAGCAGCACGGTGTTGTCAGCAGACATGCGTACAGGAGGCCTCCTTTCGCTAACGTGGGGAGGAGAATAACAAGGTCATTCAATCGTCGGATCACGTCATTGATGAGAAGGCAAAGAGCAGAGGTGCCAGGACACAGCCTTGCTTCACGCCTCTCAGGCTCACATTGAATCAGCCAGAGGTCCATTCTTGCTGCATCAAACTTCCAAAGAAGTGTTGGAGAATTGGGCTTGAATCAAATACAGAAGCCTTCAGTCAAAGGACGTAGCCTTCAGGTTCTCCCACATTTTTTTCTCTGGAGATGGTGTCAAATGCCGTAACTTCTCGGCTAGATTTCTGCAACGCCCTCTACGTGGGGCTGCCCTTGAAGACAGTCCGGATACTTCAGCTGGTGCAAAATAGAGCTGCCAGGTTGCTGACGGGGGCTGGGCGTTATTCTCAAATAACCCCAGTCCTCCGTCAGCTCCACTGGCTCCCAATTGAAGTCCAGGCCAAATTCAAGGTTTTGGTGTTAACCTATAAAGCCCTAAACGGTTTGGGACCTGGATACCTTACGGACCGCTTGCGCCCTTATGTGCCCTCCCACCCCCTAAGATCTGCAACTGCGGGCCTCCTCCGGGAGCCTCCCGTGAGGGAGGTGAAATGGGTGAGCACCCGGAGGAGGGCTTTTTCGGCGGTGGTGCCCCAACTATGGAATGCGCTCCCTGGAGAGGTTCGCCTGGCACCGTCGTTATATGCTTTTCGGCGCCAGGCGAAGACCTTTTTATTTAAGTCCTATTTTAACTGTTAATGTTGGTTTTGGTTGAGGTTTTCTGTTGTTTGTTTAGCAGTAATGTATGTTGTGGTTTTGTTGGTTAAGGGTATATCTTAGGTGGTTTTTGTTCATTTACATGGGTTATTGTATTTATACTTAGTGGCCGGGATGCACCGTGGGGGGGGGGGGATAAATTATTTTAATATTTGTATTATTTTTGTACTTTGTATTTTAACTTATGTTGTAAGCCGCCCCGAGGCTTTGTTGCGATGGGGCGGCCTATAAATGTTTTAATAAATAAATAAATGCAGTCTTTAGAGCAATAAACGCTGCATACAGTGAAACTGTGGTTTTCGTTGCCTACTTTTCAATTACATGTTGCATAATTAAACTGTGGCCCAAACCTGATCAGGGGAAGAGTATATCAAGATCATTCAAACACAGACAGCCATGAGGATTAAGGGAAAGACCCAAGTCTGGAACAGGCAGTGGTGAGATCTCAGGTGTCTGTCTTCTCCCCTTCATCGTGGTCTTTCCCCTGCTCTTCCAGCTTCAACCTTCCTGATGAGCCCCAAGCATCATAACACTTCCATGGGCAGAATGCACTTGGGGGAGGACAGAGAGCTGGGGGCAGATTTTGGCACTGTGATCTGAGTGGGTTGCGCAGTTGGCCTTCTCATTCCAGAGACAGGATGGCTTCCTTCTCTTGCTGACCTGGGTTGGGTCTCAGACCCCATGTCCTGAAACCTGAGCCTGCCAACTGGTCCTTCCAATTTCGCAATGGAATGGTTGGAAAATCTGGGTTGGTACAAACATGGGTGTGTGTGTGTGTGTGTGTGCGTGCGCATGTGTGGGGATTCCCCTACCCAGATCCCTCTGAAGCAACTTTCCCCCTTTGAGTATCAAGCAGTCAGTACCATTTTAACCAGCTTGCCAAATGTCACTGATCAGGTCCCAAAATTCACCAAGGGAGTCATAGAAGCAGCAGAGTGTGTTTTACACCAACAACAACCAACCAACCAACCAACCAACCAACCAACCAACCAACCAACCAAACCAATAAAATTGGCAAAATTGTGATGGTCTGGTTTTGGCCAGGCTTTCTTCCCATGCCTTGGGCATGCATGTCGTGAGTTATGGCAGGCAGAAAAAAAGCAAACTGCAAGCTTGATTGATGGTGCCAAAAGAAAGGGAGAGAGAGAGCGAGGGACAGAGGGAAGGAGGGGAGAGAGACCCTCACAGTAGCACTTTCATCCAAAGGCCTGAGCAGATGAGCCAATTCCATCAGTGCAGGTAAGAAATAGAGGGACACTTGTACTCATGGTCTACAAACCCCAGCAGGGAGCTCGTTGTCCTTTCGCTAAGCAAGCAGCAGGTTCTCTTTGACACTGAGTGTGCACTTCGTGTTGGCTGGACTGATGCAACATTTGAGGCTGTGCTCAAGAGACTTGGGCTGGTCAGGGTTAAAGAGGCCAGAGATCTTCCCTCTTCTTTCCCAGCTTTCCACAATTTCTTCTCCAACTTGTGTGTCTTCAAAATATCCCAAAAGCAGGCGCAGCGTCCTCCTGCCTACCAGGAGCTTCTGTGAAGAGTGTGAAGATGGTGGTGCAAGATCAGCAGGCAGTGCCCAAGAGGTGTGAGAGAACACAGGAACTTCTGAAAAGGGCTGGTGGTCTGGGGGTTCGGACTTTGGTTTTGCTGCTTTTCCAATTTGCTCACTTTTTTCTGTCTCCCTCCCTCCCTCTCAGGAGACACTTGCGTCCTATTGAGTGGAAGAACTCACCCCTCACGCCAGTTCATCCTTGGCTGGCCGCCTCTCCTGCGGGGGGGGGGAGGGAGCAGCCATGTGGGAGAGAGCAGAAGTGGAGCAGGATGGACTCGCTCGTGCCACTTTGAGGGCAAGGGACAAAGAGTGGATTGTGGGGGAAAGCCAAATAAACTTTCCAGAGAAAGGCTGCTTGGAAGTGCCTCTGCGATAGAAAATGAGGCCTGCAGTGTCTCTGCTCCTCTTGACCAATTCTCAGCCAGACCCTTTTCCCACTGAAGCTTCATTAGGCGTCTGTCCCTTTAAGAGACTGAGCTCTCTGCTTGCCTGAAGCAGCCGCTACATTTAATTGCAAAGTTAATCCTGTGTGGAATGAGGCTCCAAAGGAAAGTTGCTTTGTGTCCACTCTTCTGCTGACTCCTATGTTATCTGGCTGGTTTTGTTCATTTAAAACACTCCCTCATCATCAACCCTGCAGCTATGCATGTGACTCAGACCCATGAAACACTCTGCATATGTTCTGGAACTCTGTGGTTGGGTGTACCTGCACCCAGCAGTGCTCGTTGTGAAGGTTCGTCTCTGCAGCATAGTTTCTCCTGGGAGATCTCTCAAGAAAACCTCTGAGGCTCGCAACAGAGAGGTCCCCTGCGTATCTAGCCAGCCTTCTCACAGGCTGAGAAACCCAGATTCCCTAACACCACTAATTGCAGGAACTGCCGTTTGGAGCACATGTGCCCAGCAAAGCTCCCCCTTTCAATTCAATTATCTGCCTCTTCCCCACGGGAAAAGGCTCCACATCATTCTCACCCACTGCCTTTTCTCTCCCCGATTCCTCTCTCCATGAAACCTCCAATGTGGCCAGGCAGCTCTGAAATGGATCCCAAGAGAGGGCCGAGCAGAGGGCAGCCTGAGCTGGATACCTTCCCGAGGCTATAATGCATACCTGGAGGCAAAATCTCAGGAGCACGTGGGGAGCAGGAGGGCTGGGAAGTTCCCCAGGCTGCACCCACCGCCCCCAGCCCACCGCCTGACCCCACGGGGGGGGGGGTCCTCAGGGGCTGCCCGGCTGGCCCTGTGCGTGCAACAGGAGGTACTCCAGAGGGCCTGCCGCGGCATCTGGGATACGGGCTTCTCTCCTGCAACCGCACGTTGGCCGCCAGGGGTTGGGGCTCCATTTCTGCACATCACAGAGGGCAGCCCAGACCAGAGACCTTGACTCCTGCCCAGCTGCCTTGATGTGGCACGAAGTCTGCAAACGTGACCATGGACAGGCTATTTCTGGACAGCCTGCATGCCCACCTGGCAATGCCTGCTTTTGGAGGTGTTTTCCACTGAATTTTCTGCTGGGGTCTTCTATGAACATTCTTTCCATCATTGTCACTATGATTATGAGCATCACATCATGCTTTTATCCTGTCCTTTTCTCTGCATTAGGAAAGCAAGCACTTTGCTTGCCTCTCCTCATTGTTCTTTTCCTGACAACAACCCTGCCAGGTAGGATAGCCCGGAAATGAGTGACCGGCCAGAAGTCACAGAGTGAGCTTCAGGGATTAGTGGGGATCCAGGCCTGGCTCTCTCAGTCCCCATCCCACTTATGGCACACTCAATCTCATGCACGGATGCACCACAATCTCTCCTGCTTCGTCTTGTCAACCAAAAACGGTTTAAAATCTGCTTTCAGACATGCCTATCCTCAACCTTGAGGGCAAAAGGAGAAGGGGATGGCAGAGGATGAGGTGGCTGCATGGAGCCACTGGGGCAGTTGGTGTGAGCTTAGGTGGACTCTGGGGGATGGTGGAGGACAGGAAGGTAGGATGAATGTTGTCCATGGGGTCGCGATGAGTCAGACGTGACTTCGCAACTAACAACAACAACCTGGCTTCCTCTCCTGGACAGATGAGCGGGAAACACACTGTCCCAGCACACACACCCCAAGGGGAACCAGATGCCAAGAATGGGCAGTGGGCACAGGCAGAAGGAAAGGAGAAACTTTTTCCAAGGGAAATAGGAGGGGATGGAAGAGAAAGAGGAGAGAGGGGAAGAACCTCTCGCCGAGTCCTTCAGAGGAAGCTGAGATGGGATGGACGGGACCATTCCTCCATCAGGGAGTTTCCCTCCTGCTGTCCTTCTTGGCCATCCCTGCAGGAGCAGCGTTTTGACAAAATCGCAGCCTGTCCCATCCATGGAGCCGAAGCTGGGCACCGAGGGGGGAGCAAACGGGGGATGCAGCAGGTCACATGTTGAAGGCCATTTGCAAAGCACATGAAAGATCCCTTGGTCCTACTTGCTTCACATGGGCCCCATCGGCACATTCCCAGAGTGGGCCTCTCCTGCAAATGGGAGTGAGGAAGTTTGTCAGGAAGCCGCTGAGATGCTCCAGCCATGAGGCCGTATAATTACAGAAATTATCATGCACTGCTGCTCTTCATGCCAAACCTCATGAGCCCCCCTCCCCCAGGACCACAGTGAACCCCTCGAGGCCCCCCTGAGATGGCAGAGGAGTGTCTTGCATCCAGGCACAAAGGGGAGGGTGCCTCCTTCCCTGCTCTCCTGCTCAGGGATCAGGAGGGGCTGGGAGCAGCAGAGAAGTCTGCCGTGCAGGCACTTATTCTCATTTCCTTCAGCTGGACCCTTGCCTGGCCGGGCTCCTTGTCTATTTAGAAGGAAATTCCTCTAACTGCTCCTCTACTTGGCTGAAAGGGGCAAGATGGAGGCTGTGCCCAGCGCCATGCCAAGCGACGGCAGAGTGGCACTCTGTGTCCTGCTGCTGCTGCTCCTCCTCCCAGAGGCCTCCTGTGGGAGGCTGGAGGCCAAATGCCCCTGGAGCTGGCACAGGGATGAGCTGCACCCACGCAATTATTTCTGCCCAGGAGACTACGTCTTCAGTGCCATCATCTCTGTGGCACAAGGCTACTTTGGAATGCACACTTTCAATCAACCTGCATCTAATGAAAAGATTGGGTAAGTCACTGGCCTGCTGGACCTGATACTACAAGGCACCATGGGCAGCCCCACAGCATGGCTAGCAGTAGCAAGTAAAGCCAGTGTGATTTCTTCCAGCTGGCTTCTCCCTCCTGAAGACCCAGCTGATGAATTCATGGGCAGCAGGGCCAGCAGGGAGCTCAGGGAAATGGGGGGCAACAGGCCCCAGAACATGCCCCACCTTCCTTGCCTCTGCACCCCTCTGCTTTCCCATCCTTATCAGTCGGAATGGCTGCCTTGCTGGGCTCCTGCATGGGATGGGCACTTTGTCTGCAGATGTCTTGTCTTAGGAGAAGGACCTGGAGTAAGACGGGAAAGAGGCTGCCGGAATCCCACCTGAGGTTCTGCAGGAATCGGCAGTTGGGCTCTGGCTTTGGGCTGGGAGGAGGCTGAGCATATGGAAGCCCAAGAAGCAGGATGCAGCCTGAAAGGGCACTGGAAGGATCTGTGAGCAAGGATGGCAGGGGGAAACTTCCTATTCTTTTTTTCCTTTGTTTCCAGATTGTCATCAACAGATTACTGGAAGTTCCTGTCCTTCCTGTTTGCCATCCAGGAGGTCAACCAGAATCCCAGCCTCTTGCCCAACCTCACCCTTGGCTACAGCATCTATGAGAGCCTTCATGATGTTAGACTGATGTCCGACGCAGCCATAGACCTGCTCTCAACCTCTCAGGCCCACGTTCCCAACTACAAGTGTGGCAGGCGAGATCATCTGCTGGCCGCCCTTGAAGAATCTGACTTGGACAGCTCCATACAGCTTTCCAACATGCTGGGCATCTTCAAAATCCTGCAGGTGGGAGGCTTGGGAGAAGCAATATGAGTTGCTATGTACAGAAAGTGAAAGATTCCCAAATAATTGGCAAGCATGATCTCCCTCCCAGGACAACAGACCATCCTACACAGTCCCACGAGGAAAAGGGTTAGAGCCCCCCAGGCCCCACACCAGGCCCCCTTCTGGTACTGTTAGTGCTGAGGATTAACCAAAGGTCCCTCTTGTTCCTTGCCTGACTGTGAGAGAGATGGCAGCACAGCAAGTGACTGTATGGAAAAGACTTGTTGCTGTAGGTTCCCAACCAATAACCACATGTTGAGGATTCCTAAAGCAGAGCAGGCTGGGGCCAGGTGTCCTTCTGATTTGCTTTGTTTCCATGCTAATATGCTTCTCATTGAGAGTGAGTCCATCTCCACTCGAGACCAGCTGTCACGGCCATCATGTGCAGGGCTTCTATATGTTCAGCTTTTTGCAGGGATTAGATGCGGAGAGGACATCAAAATTATTACTTTTGGACACGGTTATCTTAAGCTATACAGTCAGTAAAAACTAGACCAGGAGCTGACTGTGGCTCAGATCATGAGCTTCTGGTGGCAAAATTTAGGCTTAAGTTGAAGAAAGTAGGGAAAAGCACTAGGCCACTCAGGTATGACCTAAATCATATCCCTGATGAATATACAGTAGAGGTGACAAATAGATTTAAGGAATTAGATCTGATAGACAGAGTGCCTGAAGAACTATGGACGGAGGTTCGCAACATTGTACAAGAGGCAGCAACTAAAACCATCCCAAAGAAAAAGAAATGCAAGAAAGCAAAATGGCTGTCTGAGGAAGCTTTACAAATAGCTGAGGAAAGAAGGGAAGCGAAAGGCAAGGGAGAAAGAGAAAGATACAAACAATTGAATGCAGAATTCCAGAGAACAGCTAGAAGAGATAAGAATGCCTTCCTAAATGAACAGTGCAAAGAAATAGAAGAAAACAATAGAATAGGGAGGACCAGAGATCTCTTCAAGAAAATTAGAGATATGAAGGGAACATTTCATGCGAAAATGGGCATAATAAAGGACCAAAATGGCAGGGACCTAACAGAGGCAGAAGAGATTAAGAAGAGGTGGCAAGATTACACAGAAGAACTATACAAGAAAGAGCTTAACATCCCTGATAACCACGATGGGGTGGTCACTGACCTCGAGCCGGACATCCTGGAATGTGAAGTGAAATGGGCCTTAGGAAGTCTGAGCAACAACAAAGCTAGTGGAGGTGACAGCATTCCAGCTGAGCTATTCAAAATCCTGAAAGACAATGCAGTTAAAGTGCTACACTCAATATGCCAGCAAATTTGGAAAACTCAACAGTGGCCACAGGATTGGAAAAGGTCAGTTTACATTCCGATCCCCAAGAAGGGCAATGCCAAAGAATGTTCAAACTACCGCACCATTGCACTCATTTCACATGCTAGCAAAGTGATGCTCAAAATCCTACAAGCTAGGCTCCAGCAGTATGTGGACCGAGAACTACCAGAAGTACAGGCAGGATTTCGAAGAGGGAGAGGAACTAGAGATCAAATTGCCAACATACGCTGGATCATGGAGAAAGCCAGGGAGTTCCAGAAAAAGATCTACTTCTGCTTCATTGACTACGCTAAAGCCTTTGATTGTGTAGATCACAACAAATTGTGGCAAGTTCTTAAAGAGATGGGAGTACCAGACCATCTTATTTGTCTCTTGAGAAACCTATATGCAGGTTAAGAAGCAACAGTGAGAACCGGACACGGAACCACTGATTGGTTCAAAATTGAGAAAGGAGTTCGGCAAGGCTGTATACTGTCACCCTGCCTATTTAACTTATATGCAGAGCACATCATGAGAAAGGCAGGGCTAGATGAATCACCAGTTGGAATCAAGATTGCTGGGAGAAATATCAACAACCTCAGATATGCAGATGATACCACTCTCATGGCAGAAAGTGAAGAGGAATTAAAGAGCCTCTTGATGCGGGTGAAGGGGGAGAGCGCAAAAGTTGGCTTGAAACTCAACATTAAGAAAACTAAGATCATGGCATCTGGTCCTCTCACTTCCTGGCAAATAGATGGGGAAGAAATGGAGGTAGTGACAGATTTTATTTTCCTGGGCTCCAAGATCACCGCAGACGGGGACTGCAGCCAAGAAATTAAAAGACGCTTGCTTCTGGGGAGGAAAGCTATGGCAAATCTAGATAGCATACTAAAAAGCAGAGACATCACCCTGCCAACAAAAGTGCGTATAGTCAAGGCTATGGTTTTCCCAGTTGCAATGTATGGCTGTGAAAGCTGGACAATAAGGAAGGCTGAGCGCAAAAGGATTGAGGCCTTTGAGTTGTGGTGCTGGAGGAGACTCCTGCGAGTCCCTTGGACTGCAAGGCGATCAAACCGGTCAGTCCTAGAGGAGATCAACCCTGACTGCTCTTTAGAAGGCCAGATACTGAAGATGAAACTCAAATACTTTGGCCACCTAATGAGAAGGAAGGACTCCCTGGAGAAGAGTCTAATGCTGGGAACAATAGATGGCAAAAGAAGAAGGGGACGGCAGAGGATGAGGTGGCTGGATGGAGTCACTGAGGTGGTTGGTGTGAGCTTGAGTGGACTCCGGGGGATGGTGGAGGACAGGAGGGCCTGGAGGAATGTTGTCCATGGGGTCGCGATGGGTCGGACTCGACTTCGCGACTAACAACAACAACAACAACAACATCTTAAGCTACAATTCTCATCTCAAAACAAGGTGATCTTGCTGATCATATGTAAAATGATCTTTTATATATTCTGACATCCTGTCAGAGGCTTCTATATTCCACTTTCTTATGTCTCTCTGAAATAACCCTGAATACTTGAGTCATTCGGTTCGGTCCTCAGGAAAAAATTGTTTTCTTAATTTGGATGAGATATAGAGCAAATAACTCAGCACTTCAGGGTCAAGCATCTCATGTGCATCCAACATAGTTTTGTTCCAGGATAGGATAGACCCGCACATGATAGACATGTCCTGAGCAGAGCCGGCTGGAACCGGGGGTCAGTCTAGACAGCCCGGGAGACCCCTTCTGACCTGCTCTCTTTCACTGTTTCTCTGTTTGCTTTTCTTTCCCATCATTGAATGCAGATGGGCAAGAGTGACTCTGAGAGCCCAGGAAGGTGTCCACGGGTTCTATGTTTGACTAACCCTACAAAACCTTTCCCCTCCCATTTATGAGATGAAGTCTTGGGACATGTATAACAGGATGGAACAATTCGATATACTCAACAGTTCAGGCTGCTTCTGCCCTCCTTCTCTGTCAAGGGGGGGGCGACGGCCCGATCACTTTGGTCGTAATTAACCACACTTACAAGAGCAATAAAACTAAATCTATTTATTGCTAGTTATCTACAAGATTTACGACTCTACTGTAGAACTACTTAATGAGAGTCTTTGGTGAACAGATGTTCGCCTCTGAATGGCGATCTCTTCTCCCTGCTACGTCATATCCTCTCCCCTCAGCCGTGCCTCCTGCCTTTGTTGTTCTCTTTGCATTTTCATTTGATAAGACCTAATCAGTCTTCACTGAAAAGCATTTTTGCAATCCACATATCCCATCATTCCCTCTGCTTCTGGTCCTGTCAGTTCCGCTTCAGAAGAGGAGGAGCTGTCATGTTTCTTTTCCAGTTCATCATCTCCTCCCTTCTCGCAGTCAGGTTGACTTAAAGGGCCAGGCATCTGAGTAGAGGGTTGTGGACTAGAGATGCCCTCAGACACAGGCTGATTTGTATCTATACCCAGCTGGGGTGGATTCTCCTGGACTCTGGTTATTAAGGTCAGGTCCTCCTCATGAGTATTAGCCCCTGTCGTGACCTCCTGCATGACATTCTCTCAGTGTTTTAAACTTAGAATGCTAAAACACTTCATTTTCCAGAAAATAATAAGCGATGCCAGAAAATAATAAGCATTGCTTCCTTTCAATCTATGCTTCATGCAGATAGTTAAAGGGTAAATGTTTTATGACAAACACTTTATTATAGGAAAATTATCAGCATTGTTTTCTTTCAAATCATGTTTTATGCAAATAATGTTTCAGTGGTTTGGTCCCAAAAGATGAGGCATTTTGATTAGGTGCTGAAATGAAGCAATCCATCAGTGTCTCTCTTCCTTTCCCTCCCAGGTCTCTTATGCTTTCACTGCACAGGTCAGGGGAGAAAAAAGCCAGTCCCCTTCCTTGTACAGGATACTTCCTGAAGAAGGCCTCCAGTACCCAGGGATCATCAGGCTGCTGCTGCACTTCAGGTGGACAATGGTGGGGCTCTTTTCACTGGACACTGAGAATGGAGACACATTCATGAGAACCTTGAAGCCGGAGCTCCTCAGGAATGGCATTTACGTGGTCTTTTCACGCAGCATCTCACAACTGAAATTGTCTAATGTACACTTCAGATTGCAGTCATGGAAGATTTTGTTAGAAATTAATGTTTTTATTTATTTTGAAGAGTTGCTTTTCTCCTTCTATGGAATGGGCATGGTTGAAAAAGTTATTCAAAAGTTTATGCAACATGTTAATGGAAAAGTCTGGATCACCACAACTATGTGTGACTTTACCTTGGCTTTAGCATATATAGATAATGTAATTATGTTCCAGCACTTGTATGCATACTTTTCCTTCCTTCCTCCAAAAAGTAAAAGGACCAACTATGATGGTTTTCCAAATTTGTATAGAAGTATGAATGCGTTTGTGAAGACAGCTTTCAAGTGTTCGTATTCAAAGCATGTTCTGTCAGTGAAAGAGTGGCAAAGATGCAGAGAGAAGGAGGAACCTCAGGGCCTGCCCCAAGTGGTCAAGGAGCAAGCACTCTCGCTAGACAGCTTCTTCTCTTACAGCACCGTCCAGGCTGTGGCCCATGCCGTGGATGCGACTCTTTCCTCCAGATCCAGGAGGAAGAACAAGGAATGTGGAGGCAGGCCAGATGTACACTGGATTCTTCCATGGCAGGTATTCTCCCAAATCACCATCTTCTTAGCTTTATACTTACAATGTGAGAATGGAGGTGAGATCTTCCCAATGAAGGGGCAGTTGGAACATTCTCTGTTCTGGTCCCTATGTTGGTCCCCTCTCCTGGCTTCCTAGGAGTGAGTCCAGCTGCTCCTGGCCAGTGGAGTTGCTTCGAGTCACACTGAGGCAAAGCGTGTGCATACAAGTCCTAAGTACATGATGGGTATCCAGAAATGAAATCAGAGCCTTCGCCATAATAGGAGTGACACCAAACCAAATTAAAGTGGGACCAGCTCTTAGCAAAAATTGGGGTGTGAAATGTGCTTTCTCAAATGCTGCTTCTTTCTCTGTTCCTCCAGCTCCACCGTTTTCTGAGAGACTCCCAGTTTCACAATCATTCCATTGATGGGGTGTATTTGGATGAGAACGGAGACTTGGCAGCCAACCTGGACCTTGTGAATTGGGTGAGGTTTCCCAACAAGATTGCTGTAAACCTGAAAGTTGGGAGTCTAGAAAGGCGGGGCTTGCCTGGCCCCAAATTCACCATCCACCGAGATTGTGTGGCCCCGATGGCAAGATCAGGTGAAGAAAACAATCCCTGTCATTCCATTTTTTTCACTTTCCTTCCCTTTGCTATTATTCTGGCTAATCAGATGTTCAGACATTTAAGTCATGTATACAAAGCATGAGGTGTAAAAAATGACGTTCCTTTGGAGGGATGTCCAGTTGCTCCAGCTTCACAGGCTGGGGTTCAGTAATGGAACATGCTGAAACCCCAGACATCCTCTCCAACCTTTCCAGCTCTGACTCCCCATCTACAGAATCGTCACCCCAAGCCTCCTCTCCTGATGCTCCTTCTCTCTTGCTCAGCCCCTGGCCCAGGCCAGGTGCGTGGAGAGCTGCCGCCCGGGATCCTTCAAGGTGGCTCGGGAAGGAGAGCCCCCATGTGCTGCTATGACCACGCTCCGTGTGTGGAAGGGAGCATCTTCACTTGGGAAGGTGAGTGAGGGCAGAGGGAAAGGCAGTGCCTGGAAAGATCCGACTCTGAGGTGACCTTGCATTGCTCCTTGTCTTCTCCGTCTCTCCAGAAAACTCCCACCCTTCTTGTCGGTGGTGTTTCTGCAGGAAACCTTCCTCTTCCTCCAAAGTGCCCCTCATTACATCTTGGCACATGAAGCCAAATGTGTAGTGCAGTCATTCCCCTCCTCTTGCAAATCAACCAAGTCCCCCCTTGTGCGGCTCCCCCAAGGAGACCTGGGTGGCTTGCAGAGAAGGAACATTCTTGAGCTTTTGGAGCTTCTGCGGCCTCATCTGGAGAGCTGAAGGAGGACTTCTCCTCTTGTTGGCATTTTCATCAGGGAGGAAGACAGGAAGAGTTGATCAGCCCAGAAGATTATGCTAGGAATGGTTCCTGGGTTCTTTGGGGTGGGGAGAAGAGCTGATTGTTGTGAGCGGAGCTGGCTGGATCCAGGGGTCAGACTAGATGGCCTGGGAGGCCACTTCTGACTCACTCTCTTTCTATGTTTCTACGTGGAGGATTCACATATTTATGGAATTGTTGGGAAGGAGGACATGAGGGTCCAATCCTCAGCTGTGCATGGTGGGCTGCAGCATATTTTCACATGTAAAAGGGAACTGGTGTGCTTTCATGGAGTTCTAAACAACTGGAGGGTTCTAGTCACATTCTATATTTTTCTAATGTTAAAAAAGGTATAAAAGGTATTAAAATGAATGTGTTTTCATTTTTTCTGAAGCTCGAATTCCATAACATAAGAAATCCAGCATATCTTTATCCAGTTTCCTTAAATTCAGCAATTTTCCTTCAAGAAACTCCTGGTTGTTTCTGTAATGCTCCTCCTTCTGTCAGTGCTGTCCTCTCAAGAACCTTGTGAGATAGACTGGGCTGAGAGTCTAAGTGTGGCTCACAGTCATCCAGTGACTCTGTGGCTGAGTCCGAACTAGCATCAGGATCGCCTTTCCAAACTAGGTTTGCTCCCAGTCAGGAAAATTCTGCCAGGTGTGGAATTCCATGGCTGTGGAGGAGTTGATGCAACTACTTAGTGGGGAGGGGCATAGAAAACACATCAGGTTGCTGCTAGTGCCCCCATGTAAGTGTCCAATTTTGGTCCTTCTCCATCCACATCTCACCTGGGTAAGCGAAAGAGGTGGTTGAGCAAACGATGGGACTCAGTCTACCCTGATTGTCACTCTGCTCAACTCATGGAGGGGTGATGGTCTCCACTGAGCAGAGCAGAGTAGGAAGGGCTGCTGGTGCTGGCAAAGTGCCTTGTTGGAGAGCGTGTGGCAGAAGATTGGCTGGACGGGGGCTGGGGAGGCATTAAAGGAATTCCCAAGGTGCATAGCTGGAATCTTAGAAACCATGTCAAGAAGGAATCCCGTGTGGCTTGCATGCACTTGTGGTGGGTTCTTACCCAGTGTCAGGCTCAATGAATTTTGAGGCACTGGAGTTCAGGCTGGATGATCCCTGGGTGAGAGAGCAGTACCCCTTCCCATTTCTTCCCTGACTCTCGATGGAAGGCTGAAGCATTGGAGTTAGGTCTGGGATTAGAAATGGGGCTGGGGGAATCCCAGCAGAGAGGAGCAACCTTGCATCAAAACCCTCTGCTCAGGCAGGACAGCAGCGAGCTTGTCATGAGAAGGTTGCTTGCATGGCCTGACCTGGGAATGCTTGTTGGGGGCCGTCTTCATCTCCTTCAACTTTCACAGCACATGCAGCTTCTCCTTGCCCTGTGCATGCTTGCAAGAGCAAATCTGCAGCTGCAGGAAGCAGGGACGGAGCTGTGTGCAATGCAACAACCATGATGGGCAACACAACAGTCTGAGAGGGACCGTGCAAATCGAGTCACACTCTGCAGAGGATCTATTTCAACCATTCCTAATCGTCTCCCACTGAAGTCTGATCACCAATGGTGGAAAATGCCGCTCTCCATGTGGGTATGCAGTGGGGCAGTGGATGGTCCAGGGATCTGCCCAGCAGACTACACAGCCTTTCTGGTCTTCCAGCCATAGACATGTCTCCTACGCTTCATCCTGGGATGTTCACCCTGTGCAAGGGATGGAGTCTCTGACAGGGTCAGACAGTTTCTGGTGCATGAATTGATTCATGTTTGCAAGGAAAAGTAGACGGCCCCACATCCTAGTCCACTTACCAATGTGCCTTCCAGGCTGTTGGCTGCCTTGATAGTGTATCTGTGGAACTTTGCTGACTTTGGAGAATGAAGGGGCCCAGCAAGCCATGCTTGGCAGAAAAGCACTCTATGTTGCCTCTCACACCAGAATCATGCCCCACTAGTACTACCTCAGTTAATAACAGTACTAGTAATAAGAAAAATGACAATAATGAATAAAATGTAAAGAGCAGAGGAAGAAACATGGCGTCGGGACAAGACAGACGTGCCTAACGGGGCTCCGTTAGCACGCTGGTTATCTTACTGGCTGTGGGCAGGGGTTATCTTACTGGCCCGGTCCAAGCCCTGTAGGGGTGAAGATAGATTGCTTGGCAAATTCCCAGTGAGTGTCTGAACAGCAATTCTGTGCTCACTGGGGAAAATTCAAGCTTTTCTCAGCCGGAAGAATACAGGAGGGAGTTTGCCCTCTACAAGTCCTCAACATGTTGAAATAGACTATCTTAGTTATTACCATCAGATCTACTGGAAACTATTTTTATTTATTTATTTCTTTTTTTTTGCAATAATACCCGTGGAAAAAGCCACATTGTTTATCAACTGATTTAAAAAGAAGAAATTGAAAGCCCTTTGGGTGAAGGACGGGAAAGAATTCCCCCCCCCCTCCATGGAACTTAAACGCGGCATCTTACATGGAGAGATAAGACTCTTGTGTAAGTAACCAAAAGTTCTTTTCTCTTTAATCTCTCCAAGGGCAAGACTTGAACTAATAAATTAATGCTTAATTATATGATGGATGCAATCTTCTAGCTTATTGGATGGATGCCAGATACCAGCCATCTTCCTTCATATCTTGAAGTGTTTTGACCTCTGCCAAGGTTGTAAAATTACTGCTAAGATGGAAGCGTTTAATTCAGAAACCAAAGACTTTTCAAAGATAATTTTGGAAATACATAATTCTTTAAAAGCCATACTAAGTTTTCAAGAGAATGTCTTAATTAAGCAAATTGACGGTTTACTAATGCAATCGAAAGTTAAGAATAAGCAAAGTATCCAGCAAAGTATCCAGCAAACAGAAGGGAAACTTGAAGCTGAGAAGATAAAAAGTGAACTATCACAGGATGGGATTATAAATCAACAACAAGCAGCTGGCCATTTGAATGCATAAAAAAAAATAATTGGAGTACAAGAAATAATGAGTGGACACGATCTAAAACAGGATTTATTACAGGCATATCTTTTTGTGCGAATGGAGAAGCTGATGCAATTACAGGAGTGGAAAAAGAAAACAGTTAACCATTTAAGGTGATTTTATAACTTGAAGTCAGATATATTTGGTAGAGGAGTAAAGAAGAAATTTAAATTTAAAGGGGAGATAGGAGAACTCTGTTCTTGTTGCTTCAAAAAGGGGTGATGCATGGAGATTGGCGTGTTCATATGTAACATAGAAAAAAATGTGCTATTGTTTTTGGTGAAGCATTGTACTTTTGTTTTCATCTGTATTTGAAAATAAGGGAATTTATTATAGGTATTAATGTGTAAGCTAAGATGAAATATAAAGCTACTATCAAGCAGGGTCAAGCTACTATCAAGCAGTTGTTAAATGGATGTTTTTGGATGTTATTTGTAATCGTAAGGAGTTATTTTTCTCTTTTTGGTTCTTCCTTTCTACTTCAAAAAGGGATGATTTAAATAGACTGATATGTAGATACGAGATAAAGAAAGACGGATTTGACGACTCAGCTTAATGAAACAGTGTTAAATGGGTATCTCTGACTATATCTGAAATGGGAAATAGGAGAACCTATTTTATAACTAAAAACTACATGGAGTTAACTATATTTGTTTAAGTGGAGTTTAAGCTATGATGAAATATTTGTGAGTCTAAAGAGGATTGGTTTAAAGATATTATTAAGCAGTGTAGTTAGGATGCTCATTGAGATGTTAAATAGATTTTTTTGAGGTTACTATTAATTTTGATAGCGAGGAAGGCATTTTGTATAATAACAAAAATAATAGATAAGTTTTTGAAGTGTTTAGAAATGTCTAGAGGAAACGTCTTATTGAAGGAGAAAAAAAAAAAGATGTAATTTCACCCAGGTTGGAGAAGCTTCCCTTGAATAATGGACAAGAGAAGCAGGACTTTTCAAGAGAGAAAGATGGGATTGATGCTATGGAAGAAGGAAGATTGTGACTTCTATCAAATTTGAAAATATACCATGAATTGGCTGAAAAGACGGGACTTGTTTCTAAAGAAGTTTTCATATTGTTATAAAAAGGAGTATAATAAGACTATAGTATGTTAAGAGATATGTTGTAGGGGCTGGTCCAGTAGATCTGATCTGTGTTTGTGATGATGGAGATGTGTAGTTCGTAGTTTAAAAACTCCAATAAAATTTATTTAAAAAAAAATGTAAAGAGCAGAGATGAAAACAGATGTCAAGGTGCAGTTTCTATTGCTTTTGACAGATGCAGAGCATTGCCTGTGGTGTCCAGAAGATCAGCATCCAAACAAGGCCCGGGATCAGTGCTTCCCCAAGGTCCTCACCTTCCTCTCCTATGAAGAGTATTTGGGGTCCTTCCTCGCTGGCATGGCCCTACTCTTCTCCATTGCCACAGGAGGCATATTGGGGATCTTCAGAAAATTCCAAGAGACTCCAGTGGTCAAGGCCAACAACCGAGACCTCTCCTACATTCTGCTCGTCTCCCTCCTGCTTTGCTTTTTGTGCTTGTTCCTCTTCATTGGCCAGCCAAGAAGCATCACCTGCCTCCTGCGACAAGCAGCCTTCAGCATCATCTTCTCAGTGGCCATCTCTTCCCTCCTGGCCAAAACCGTCACTGTGGTGCTGGCCTTCCTGGCCACCAAGCCAGGCAACAGGGCAAGGAACTGGTTGGGGAGGAGTTTGGCCACCTCCATTGTCATCTGCTGTTCCAGTGTCCAAGTGGTCCTCTCCACCATCTGGCTGGGGACTTCTCTCCCATTCCCTGACTCTGACATGCGCTCCCAGGCTGGGCAGATTGTCCTGCAGTGCAATGATGGCTCTGTGGCCATGTTCTACCTTGCCCTCGGCTACATGGGCTTCCTGGCTGCCGCCTGCTTCACGGTGGCCTTCCTGGCCAGGAAGCTGCCCGGGGCCTTCAACGAGGCCAAGCTGATCACCTTCAGCATGCTGGTCTTCTGCAGCATCTGGGTGTCCTTCGTGCCCAGCTGCCTGAGCACCAGGGGCAAGTACATGGTGGCCATGCAGGTCTTCTCCATCTTGGCCTCCAGTGCTGGGCTGCTGGGCTGCATCTTCCTGCCCAAGTGCTACATCATTCTATGGAGGCCTGACCTGAATACCAAGGAGCATCTCATGATGAAAAGCAAAGCATAAAATGCTGTTTGTTTTCTTCATCAAGAGCGCAATACTCCAACTATTCTGAACAAACCAGCGTTCCATTTTGGGCATATGGACAGTATCAGATTGAACCAATTAGAAAAAAAATCATCCTTTGCACTTTTTGTTAGTTGGGAAAAATAAAAGCTCCATTTCATACCTGGGTAAGCAGCACAGAAGAAATCTTCCCTTGTTAACCTCCTTAGCTAACCTTTCTGTTTTGTCTTTTTTTGTTTCTATGAATACTTTGTGTTTTCAGTCTTTCACATTTTCATTCTATATTTTGAAGTGTGAGCAGACAATTAACATTTGCCCAGAACTGGACAGGGTGCCGGCAACGCTCACAAACCGGCTTTGCTGCAAAAGCACACCAGCAGAGGATTCCTGCCAGAGCTTTGGGGAGGCCCCCAAGACTGCTCCTGAGAGCAGGAAGAGAAAGATTCAGAGCAGGGAATGCCTTTCACCACATGGGGCAGGGTTGAAGAAGTCGGTTCACAGCCCTGAGAGTTCCAGCTTCACTCGGAGTCAGCAGGGACCCTGCCTGAGGGTGGAGGTTGCTCTGTTTGGAGCAGAAATCCAGCCAGACGTCTCTTGTATGAGCAACCTTGGCCTTGCTTTCAGCTTGGATGCCTTCTGGGAATGTAGCCACATGGCGGAGGATGGCTGCATCAGCCCCTGCCTGGTGATTCCTAGGCCATGTGGGAAGCAACTGGCCCACTGAACTCAGTGCACCATTTCCAAAATCCCCTCATATTTTGGAGGCCAGGGCTCCATGTACTTGGGGGTCCCCCTGCCCCACACAGTGCACACTTGAAGGAGTGCAGCAGCCAAAAATTGACCCCAGGGGGAGAACATGGAACATACAGAGGGAGCAGAAAGGTTAGGAATATTAGGCACTGCATTTTGTGTTTATGCCACAGGTATTCTCTGCCTTTTCTCCTCTTGTAAACACCCAAAATTGCTTACAGGTTTCCTCCTTTCCTTTTACCCTGTGAGGGAAGTGAGCTCAGAGGGAGTGATTGGCCAAGCATCTGCCAGGAGCTCTGAGGATGGGGGTGGAGGCTAGAACTGGGCCTCCCTGGCCTCCTGCTTGGCACTCGCCCCACCAGGCCCCCCTGCCTCCCAGAAGACACTCCAGTCTCCCTCAGGTCGTCCCCACCACAATTCAACCCTTCAGCTTAGGGGGAATTTTATTCTTTGCTTGTTCAGCATTACAGAAAGCAGGCCGGGTATTTCTGTTCCACGACCACCTGGGAAGCATCGCAGGTGGAGCTTTCCTTTTCCCTCAATCCAGGAACAGCCTCAGGATTCAGCACACCAGACACCCAAGCTGGGGGAAAAGAGCCGTCAATTAAAGGGATAAAAATAGAGGTGGGGGAGCTCGTGAGCATCCAGGCTCAAAGGATGAACAAAGGTCAAAGAGGGGAAGGGATGGGAAGGGCAGCTTAACAGCAGCTATAGCTCAGGGCATGCGGCCAGCCAGGAACACATGGCTCCCAGGACTGGTCGGCCCCTCGGGCAGGAGACAGGGGACCCCCATCCCAGCCTCAGCTCTCCATACAGAGCTTCGAGCTCCCAGGGGCTTTTCTGCAATACGTGAAATGGAGAGGCACTTCATGATTCTCCAGGCACATGAGGATGCCCCCTTTGATGCAGTGAGAAAACGGAGCAACACAGAGACCCCATCACTAGAAACAAAGGATTCAGCCTGTCATCAAATCATCCCCATGGAGCCAACAACGTAAAAACTGGCACCTGAGTGAAGCCATGAGATGGTCCCAGAGGCAGTGTGTGTGTGTGTGTGGGGGGGGAGCACAGGGAATTGAGACCAGCTGTGGACACAGGTCAGGTGCCTTGCTGCCCACTCAATGGACTTCTGTTGGAGGTCCACCTGGCCAGGCAGAGATGACACTGTTCAGAAAATCAAGCTCCCATGGAGGACCCGTCATGTTTCATGTGCCTCCCTTGTTGCCATGTCAACTCTCTGTAATCACCCATAATTACTGTGCTATTATGGCCGCTCCACTTAGCAGTTTCTCATATTCTCCTTACTCAAGAACACATTATCTGCTGAAATATCCCTATTCTTACCCTCATCATCAACTCTACTCCTGTGTGCATGACTAGAAATCTAGAAAATACTCTGTATATGCTCTGGGAGTTTGTAGTTTGTTTGTGCTGGGAGTTTGCCCTGCGGGAGAAAGATTGTGTGAGGTGGAGGAATGGCTTGTGATGCCCCCTGGGATGGTGCATGGCGGGTGAGAGCTTTGAGAGGCTTGACCAGTGAGGGTGGATATTTCGTGCACGAGGGAGACAGAGTGAAAGAAAGGGGGAGAGGGATGCAGCCGCTGAACCTTTGGAAAAGGAAACAAAAATGAGAAGAAAGGGGGGTTGCCTTGCTTGCTACGAGCAGCTGGCAATGCGGGAAAACAGCTGCGGTCCATCCCTTGTTTGGTTTGGCCAGCCTGACTCAGGGAGATCCTCTGGCAGGAAGGTATCACTTTCTTCTGAACGAGGTAGTGTGCACACAGAGCATCTGAGCATTTGCAAAGCACAAAACATCTTTGGGAGTTAGATCCACTCTGCTTCCAGGCACAGGTGGAGGCGGGCTTGGGCTGACACCCAAAAGGAATCTTGGTGTGCCTGAAATAGGGAGGGTTTGTGCAAATGAGGCATGGCAGTTGCTTGATATGGAGGGAGAACCTCTGAGAGTTCAGAGCTTATATTGTCTCATGGAGAAGATCCGTATGGAGGGTGGATTGATTCAAAACAAAAGCCCCTTTCAGCATGCTCAGTGAGGTGTTGGGGGAATTGTTTTTAAGGAAGGGAACCCTGCTAAAAGCAATGCTGTGTGAACACAGCAACGATTGTGTCAACCAGCAGAGAGTCTTCTGGAACCTCATCTTCTTAATACATCCTTATTTGCAATATTCTCCCAACATGCAATGTGAAATATCTCTCTAAGGCAACATTGCAAAGAAAGTTCTCTTCTGTGTAATTTTTCTTGCAAGCTTCCAGGTCTCACTCGCAATCGACACAGCAATGGCACTAAATAATATGCACGTCCTTGTAATATCCACAGGGAACAAGCTGCCAAAAAGCACATATGTCAGGACACAGCAGTTGCGTTGCCTATCCGGCCCTTCTCATCTGGTTCAGTCCCACATCTGCATCCATAATACCACCCAGCTAACAAGACCGCTACACAAATTTTGGAACTCGGCCCCCTGCTGTGACCGGAGTGCTATATGGGACACAGCCAACCTGCATCACCTTGGCCTTGTCTTCATTCATTCCTCAGCCCACATTTTGCTGCAAGGGGCCACATCACGTCTCCCTGCTGCTCCACAGCATTTGCACATCGGACAAAGCCACCGGTAATCCCCGGTCAGTCACATGGCCTTGTTCTTCTGTGGGATGCTGAGGTCTGAGTCCTTCATTGTTTGGTTTCTCACGGGATAACCCAGAATAATCAAAATATAAAAATGGGGATCGCATGCAGCCCTTTCTGAAAGTATCAGATGTGAAAAATCAGTGGTGCCATTTTCAGTTCTCACACAGCATCTAGAATTATTCTGAAGAGGTTTAGAAATGTGGACATATTTCTTGTGAATGCCCTATATTTGCCATATATTCCATCATGCTTCCCTGTTCGAAGGGCGTGGTTTACCCCAACATTTAAAAATGGGTAAAATTCAGGTGGCCTGGTTTTGCCAAGGCCTTCTTCCCAGACCACGTGCAGGCATGTCTTGGGATGTGGCAGGCAGAGAATAGCAAACCGAAAGCTTGCTTGATGGTGCCAAAGGCGGGTGGGTTACCCACTGCCTCAGGAGGCTGATGTTTGCAGTAGGGCGAGCCCTATGTGTTATTGTTAGTTGAGAATACACGTACGACCCATCCCGACCCCATGGACAACATTCCTCCAGGCCTTCCTGTCCTCCAGCATCCCCTGGAGTCTACTTAAGCTCACACCAACAGCCTCAGTGACCCCATCCAGCCACCTCTTTCTCTGCCGTCCCCTTCTTCTTCTGCGGTCAATTGTTCCCAGCATTAGACTCTTCTCCAGGGAGTCCTTCCTTCTCATTAGGTGACCAAAGTATTTGAGTTTCATCTTCAGTATCTGGCCTTCTAAAGAGCAGTCAGGGTGGCTCTCCTCTAGGACTGACTGGTTTGATCTCCTTGCGGTCCAAGGGACTCACAGGAGTCTTCTCCAGCACCACAATTCAAAGGCCTCAATTCTTCGGCGCTCATCCTTCCTTATGGTCCATCTTTGACAGCCATATAGAAGGATATAATTTTTGGCCAGCTTCCATTTTTTTCTGGGTCTCCTGCCAAAAAGTAGCTGGATACTGATGACATTTTTTTTATTTTTTTTAAATAGCCTTTTGCTTCCACCCGGTGGCTATTGGAATTATTGCAAGCTACTTTCATTTATATCTTTTTTTTTCCTTTTTAATATTTTATTCAATTTATATTTTTTCTCCCTCCCTTTTTTTTTTCTTTCTTCTTCTTCTTCCCTTTCTACTTTTTTTTTTTTTTGCTGTTATATTGAAACTTCTTTGGTGAACAACTTTCGTCATGAGGAAAACTCAGCCCTCTTCAACACCTTCCGCAGCCGGTCAGAGTCCAATTCATCAGCTTAAGACAGAAGATGTTGCAAAAAGCTTAAAAGAGTTGCAAATCACGACCTTGGCGATACAGGCGGCTTTAACAACTTTGCAAGCATCTCAAGAGGCGATGTCAACACGGCTGGAAAGCTTATCAAATGAACAAAAAGAGAGACTTGACAATTTGGATAACTCTATTAAAGAGGTGACAACTCAATTATCTGATGTTTGACTTAAAGTGGAACAGAATACACAAAAAATACAAGTATGTGAAAAATTGGAGCCAGTAGATAAAGAAATACATTTAATTAAGCAAACAAATAAGTCAACATGGGACTCAATGGCTGCATTAGAGATGGAGAAGGCATCTTACTACCTAAGATTTCAGAATATACCTGAAGAGAAAAATGAGGATCTGCGAGAGCTTATAACTGACATGTTGACAGAGCTTTTAGAAATTGAGAATGAGGTCATGGGTATGGGAATTGCCTTGTTTTTAGGGTCAATTCCTCTTATACCAGAAAAAATAAACTTCCGAGAGAAGTTCATGTCAAATTTACTCTAAGGTCCATAAGAGACAATGTTTTGAAGGCTGTACAGGAGAAGCCGTTAAAGAGAGATGATCGTCAGGAGGTGAGAGTTCTGAAACAGATACCATGGAGGATTAGAGAGGGACGAAAGAAATATCGATTCCTTACTACAAAATTGATCAAGAAAGAGATTATCTTTAAGTGGCTAATACCAGAAGGAATATTTTTCACATGGAACTCTGTAAGATATAAATTGGATTCAGTTCTTAAAGCACAAGAGTTCTATGAAAAATTTAGAGCCATGTTGGAAGAGGAGTACCCTGTTGTTTCTAAAGAAGGAGAAAAAGGTGCCGAAGCAATGGAAATAACAGCGTACCATTCTGAAGAAGGAGAATTACTGAAGGTTGATTCACAACAAGAAGTACAGACTTTGGACTCAAAGGAGAAAAAAAAAGGTAGAACTGTAAAGGCAAAGAATAAGTAGATAATTTTATTAAATATGGCTCTTAAAAAGGAAGGGAAAATTGAATTGTTCTCCTTAAATGTTAATGGACTAAATGGATCATCTAAGAGAAGAAGGTTTTTTGCTCAACTTCAAAAACAAAAGTTAGACATAATTTGTCTATAAGAAACACATATTAAGAAACAATGCGTTAAACTTCTAGAATGTTTAAAACTGGGAAAATTGTTCGTATCTTCTGCATCGCAAAAGAAAAGAGGTTTAGCACTACATGTTAAAGAAAAATTGGACCCTAACTATATTCTTTCTGATGAGGATGGTAGGATCTTGATGGTAGAAATTGCAATTAAACTTAAAAAGGTGCTCTTAGTGGCAATATGTGCACCAAATGACCATCAGGAAACTTTTTACCAAAAACTACATACGTTACTCTTACAAGTGGACTATCAGACTATGTGTGTAATGGGTGATTTTAATGCAATTGTGAATAAGGAAATCGATTACAAGAGTGAAAGTAAAGGAAAAAAGGGTAGGAGGATGCTTCCAAAGTCTTGTTCCAACATGATTGAAGAACTCAGATTGATAGATGCCTGGAGGCATAAAAACCCTACTTCTGTCAATCATTCTTTTTATTCAAACAGACATAGGTCATGGTCTAGAATTGATATGGTTTGGATAACTCCAGACTTAGTTCCAGATTTGATAGAAACTGAAATGGAGACAAATGTCTGGGCAGATCATAATCCTGTATTTATATCACTGAAAGGAGCTGTAAGGACGCCCAGATGGAGTCTAGATAAAGCGTTACTAAAAGATAAAAAAAATTAAAGAAGAGATAAGCAAAGAAATGCAAATATTCTTTCAAATAAACAAAGTGGAAGAAACTTCTTTACAGAATGTCTGGGATACAGCCATAGCCTATGTCAGGGGACTGATAATAACCTACTCAGCAAAAATAAATAAAAAGAAAAAGCAAGAGCAAGCAACATTAATAGAAGAACTGAGGAAATGGGAACAAGAACTGCAGGAGGATCCAACAAAAAGAAATCTTAGGGTCCAAATGAATACTTTAAAGCACAAATTGAATCTCTTGGATACAAATGAACTTACTAAGCAAATGAAACTGGCTAAACAGAATTTTTTTTGAAAATGCTAATAAACCGGGGAGATGGATAGCATACAAAGTTAAAAAAGAAAGAGAGAAGAGACTGATTTCGAAACTGAAAGATGGAGAAGGACGACTACAGGTACAAAATACACAAATTAAGAAAATAGCTGAAGATTTTTTTGCAAGGTTATACCGGAAGGAGGAGATTTTGATCGAGAAGGTAAAAGAATTCATTCGAAAGGGAGACTTACTAAAACTACCAGAAAAGTATCAAAAATTATTGAATCAAGAAGTAACAACTATGGAAATAACAGAGGCAATCATGCAACAAAAGAACGGTAAAACCCCTGGTCAGGATGGGCTACCAGCTGAATTTTACAAATCTTTTGAGGGAGTTTTTGCTACATTTCTTAAAGATATATGTAATGAAGCATTGTTAAATGCTAAAATACCAGACACTTGGACAGAGGCAAATATCACATTAATACCCCTGTATTAACCATTAACCATGAAGTCCTGAGCCGCCCCGGAAAGATCAGTCTCAGCGTGGAGATTGAAGTCCCCCAGGACCAACATCCTGGGGGTCTTGAACACCAGGTCTGAGACGACCTCCATCAGCTCAGGCCGGGAATCTGTTGGGCAGAAGGGTGCACGGTACACCAATAGAATCCCCAATCTGTCTCGGTCGCCCAACACCAAGTGGAGACACTCCAACCCCAGTCTCGAGGGGACAGGAAGCCCTGTGAAGGAAAAAGAGGCTCGATAAACTAAAGTGACCCCCCCTCCCCTCCCCTCTGGGCGTGGATGGTGCTGGATTAGGTACCCTGGCGGGCACAGTTCCAAGAGGGCCACATCCTCCCCTGCCCAGGTCTTGGTGATACAGGCCAGGTCGGCCCTCTCATCCACAATCAAATCGTGGATGAGGGTGGCTTTATTATGGACCGACCTGGCATTGAGCAACAGCACCGTCAGGCCCATGGGGCAGCTGACAAGGCTACCTGGCACCTGCCGGCTGGGGGAATAACCAGAAGGAGGGACAGGTGTTAACCATCTGTCCCGCCTTCTTCTAGGCGGAACTGTTAAACTCCCACCGCCATAGTGACCATTGCCCATCACCACCCCTATGGTGGCCCCCACGCGTTCCCCAGGGAACATTCCTATGCTAACATGAGATGGGCCCCTAAAAACTAGCTAAAAATTTTAAAACTAAAAGCCCCACCCACCGTCAACACCCAGTGGCTGGTCCGCAGAGCCTTGGCCAGGGCCCCCGGCCAGGCCAGCCCAGCCCCCAAGCGGCCCCAACGGCCCTAACGGCGACTGCCCTCACTTTGAGGGCTCCGCGGCGTCCGCTTCCGGCCTCCTCCAGCCTCGGCCTCACCCTGCCTTGCCCTCCTCAGTGCACCTGCCACTCACGGCTCGAGGGGGCGGGTGCGGAGCAGGGGCCTCAGTGACTGGTGGGTGCCGTGGTGGCCGCCCGGGTCTCCGGCGCGATGGAGTGGCGGTCCGGTCTCCGGCGCGGTCTCCGGTGGTAGAGTGGTGTGGGGTGCAGCGGTGGGATGCCGCACCTGCCGGCCGCCCAGGCACAGCCGGTGCTTTGAGGGCCCCGTGGCATCCACTTCTGGCCTCCTCCGACCTCGGCCTTACCCCGCCCCGCCCCGCCCTCCCTACATTGCAACTGGGAAAACCATAGCCTTGACTATACGCACTTTTGTTGGCAGGGTGATGTCTCTGCTTTTTAGTATGCTGTCTAGATTTGCCATAGCTTTCCTCCCCAGGAGCAAGCGTCTTTTAATTTCTTGGCTGCAGTCCCCGTCTGCGGTGATCATGGAGCCCAGGAAAATAAAATCTGTCACTACCTCCATTTCTTCCCCATCTATTTGCCAGGAAGTGAGAGGACCGGATGCCATGATCTTAGTTTTCTTGATGTTCTGACTTTAGAGGTCTTGAATAGAAATGTCAGGGATGACAAGAACATTAAAGGTACTAAAATTAGGGATGAAAATTATAAGCTGCAAGCATTCGCAGATGATTTGGTTTTTATAATAGAGGAACCTTTTGTAACAATCCCTAAACTTTTACAACAAATTGAAGAATATGCTGAGGTTACGGGGATGAAAATAAAGAAAAAATGAAACTTTTAATTAAAAATCTTACGCAAGATCAGAAAAAAAAGACTCCAAGAACAAGTGGACTTGCAGATTGTTAAAAAGGTTAAATACTTGGGAATCTCTCTTACAGCTAAATGCACAACTTTGAAAGAAGACAATTACAATAAATTATTGAAGGATATTAAAGGTGATCTGGAAAAATGGGCCAATTTACAATTGTCTTTGATGGGAAGAATAGCACTTGTTAAAATGAATATACTACCAAAACTTTTGTTTTTCTTCCAAATGATTCCCGTAAAAATTGATAAAAAATTTTTTGAGGATTTAAATTTTCAAATTTTGAGATTTATTTGGAGAAAAAAGAAAGCAAGGATTAAATTAAAAATGCTTCAGGAAACCAAAAAGAACGGGGGTTTTGGTCTCCCTGAGTGGATGTTGTACTATCTATTTTAACTTGGTTAAAAGAAGGGCTAACCTTGCGAAATAAGAGAATTTTGTATCTTGAAGAGCATGATTTGCAAATGGGTAGGTATGCTTATATGTGGTACGAGAAGGTTAAGTCTCATGGGAATTTTTAATGTTACTTTATCAGAAGATCATTAATGTCAGTGTGGGAAAAGTTACAGTCAAAATTGTATCATAAACTACCAAGATGGCTTTCACCTATGGAAGTTTTTGTGTGTCCAAATGTATTGAATTTTGAAGGGATCATAAGATATGATGATATTTTGGATAAGGATGGAGGCCTGAAACTAGATCAAGAAATACAAGAACAGGGACTCAATATCTCAAAAACTGGAGCAAGAAATTCAAGAACAGGGACTTAATATATCGTGGTGGTATAAGGTGCAGATGCAATCAAGATATGCTAAAGACTGTAAAATAGGGGGGTTTTATAAAGACTTAACAGCCTTTGATCAAGTGATGCTAAAAACAGATGAGATAATGATTAAAAGAATCTATGAGTTCTTACTTGACAGGAAAATGGAAGTGGAACAGGTTAAGGAAACTATGATAACATGGGCACAAAATTTTGGGTATAATATTGAATTAGAAAAGTGGCAAAAGCTATGGGCGAGAAATATTAAGGTAACCTTAGCAACCTCGTATAAAGAAAATTTATATAAAATGTTTTATAGATGGTATTTGTTGCCAAATCAATTAGCTAAGATGTTTCCAAATATGTCAAACGGATGTTGGAAATGTAAACATGATGTGGGTACTTTTTACCATATGTGGTGGACCTGTGAATATGTGAAAAAGTATTGGATTAAAATACATAAATGGCTTGAGGAAACGCTAAAAAAATCTTTAGCCTTTAAACCTGAAATTTTCTTGTTAGGCATTGTACCGGAAAATATTAGCAAACAAGAAATGTATTTGATGCTACATTTAATCACAGCGGCGAGGATTGCACTTGCTCGATACTGGAAGAGTGAGGAACTGATTTTAAAAAAGATTCTGGACTGTGCAGAAATGGACAGATTGACTCTATTACTGAAGGAGAAGGAAGATACTGACTTCTATCAAACTTGGGACCTTTTTTATGATTGGCTGGAGAAACGGGACTTGGCTTAGATTTAAAGATGTTTTTAAATTTTTATAAATCGATTTGAATATGATTACAGAATGTTAAAAAGATATGTTAGAGGGGGCTGACCCAGTATGTCCGATGTATTTGATGATTGATTTTTTTAGTTTTTAGTTTAAAATCTTAATAAAAATCTTTATTAGAACAAAAAAAAGAACCTAGGGTTTGTATTGACTACCGTCGCTTGAACGCAATCACTGTTCCTAACAGGCACACCATGCCACTTATCTCGGAGACTTTGGAACGCCTGAGCCAAGCATGCATTTTTACCAAATTGGACCTCCACAATGCCTACAATTTACTGTGCATATGCCCTGGACATGAACATCTAACCGCTTTTTCCTCAAGATTTGGCACCTAAGAATTTTTAGTAACGCCTTTCAGACTTTTAAATTTGGGACAATCATTTTGCAGATTGGTCAATGAGATCTTCCATGATTTTCTCAATGACTTCTTAATCACCTACCTGGATGATTTATTGATCTTCTCCAATGATCTCGAGTCTCACGTTCACCATGTGTGAGCTGTCCTACAACGCATGCGAGAGCACCACCTCTCTGCTAAGCTGGAAAAATGCGAATTCCACACTACTTCCTTCATCTACCTGGGCTACTGCATTTCCCCAGAGGGACTACAGATGGACTCTGAAAAGATACGAGCAGTTCTATCCTGGCAACCACCACGAACAGAGAGAGAACTGCAAAAGTTCTTGGGTTTTGCGAACTTCTATCGCCGATTCATACCGCACTTTTCTCGTCTAACCGCACCATTGACTGACCTCTTAAAGGACAAGGGGCACCGCATTAATTGGCCACCCGACGCCGCAGCTGCGTTGACCACTTTGAAATGCCAATTCACTTCAGAATACCAACTGATTCATCCAGATACATCCGGGCCTTTCATATTACAAACCGATGCCTCCGACAAAGCCATTGGAGCAGTTCTCCTACAACCACAAAACGAGTCAACGACTAACCTCAGACTGGTGGCTTTCTATTCTCGCAAACTCTCCAGCTCAGAACAAAACTACACGATCTGGGAGAAAGAACTGTTAGTGATCAAAGCTGCCTTAAAAGAATGGCGACATTTGCTTGAAGGTTCTCTCCACACGATCCTTATCCAAACAGATCACAAGAACCTTGTCCATTTCACTTCCGCCAAAATACTCAACCAAAGACAAGCACAATGGGCTCTATTCTTTGCCCACTTTCACTTCCTAATCAAGTACATACCCCCTTCGAAAAACCTCCTGGCTGACGCTCTATCCAGGAAACCTGAATACTTTCCTGACAACGAGGAACAACCTGATCCAACCCCTATTCTACAACCCGAAATTGCAGCCGCAGCATCCATCTCTGCCTCCTACGACGATGACCTCCACCATGCACAGCAAGCTGACCCCTTTGTTCGCACAAAAAGGGAACAAAGTAGAACAAGCACCCTTCCTGCCACCTACTCGTTTGAGGACGACATCCAGCTCTACAACCATGTTCCGTATGTTCCATTGTCACTTCATGAATGAATACTACAGCAATGTCACGACTCTCTGCCTGCAAGACATTTCGGAGTCTACAAAACACTGCACACCCTCTCTAGAGAATATTAGTGGCCCCGCATGTACCACGATGTCAAATTGTACATACTCTCTTGCCCTACGTGCCACCGTGCCAAACGCCAACTGGGAAAACCACCAGGAGTGCTTCACCCGGTGGAAACATCCCCCGGACCCTGGCACACCATTTCAATGGACTTCATTACCAATTTATTTATTTATATTCATTTATATACATATTTGTATGCCGCCCCTTGCAACAAGCCTCGGGGCGGCTCATAACAACTAAAACATATACAGTTATTAAAAGCTGGCCCATCTCTAGGTGAAATTAAAACATATAACATAAATAAATCAATCAATTAATAAATAACAATCTTAAATTTGAATAAGTTAACATTTAAAATACTGTCTAAATAAAAAGGTCTTCGCCTGGCGCCGAAAAACAAATAACGACGGCGCCAGGTGAGCCTCTCTGGGGAGCGCATTCCACAGATGGGGCGCCACCGCAGAAAAAGCCCTCCTCCGGGTACTCACCCTCCTTATATCTCGCACGGAGGGTTCCCGGAGGAGAGCATCTGCTGCCGATTGTAAGGGGCGGGAGGGCATATATGGTCGCAGGCGCTCCTTTAGGTAACCAGGACCCAAGCCGTTTAGGGCCTTATAGGTAAGAACCAACACCTTGAATTGGGCCTGGACTTCAATGGGGAGCCAGTGGAGCTGACGGAGAACTGGGGTGATATGAGAACCACGCCCAGTCCCCGTCAGTACCCTGGCAGCTCTATTTTGCACCAATTGAAGTATCCGGACCGTCTTCAAGGGAAGCCCCACGTAGAGCGCGTTACAGTAATCTAACCGGGAAGTCACCAATGCATGTGTCACCGTCGCCAGGCAGTCGAACTCCAGGAAGGGATGCAGCTGATGTATCAGCTGAAGCTGATGGAAAGCGCTCCTCACCACTGCTGACACTTGAGCAGTCAAGGTCAGCTCCGGGTCAAGGAGCACTCCCAGGCTGCGGACCCTGTCTTTCAGAGGGAGTGCAACCCCATTCAAGACTAGGGTCAGGTCCCCCACTCTGAAGCCCGACCCACCCACCAACAGGACCTCCGTCTTGTCTGGATTGAGCTTCAGTTTATTGGCCCTCATCCAGCCCATTACCTCGGCCAGGCACTGGTTCAGCACAGCCACCGCCTCACCTGGATCAGTGGAAAACGAGAGGTAGAACTGGGTATCATCAGCGTACTGATGATTCCGCAGCCCACACCTCCTAATGACCTCTCCCAGCGGTTTCATGTAGATGTTGAAAGGCAAGGGGGACAAAATGGAACCCTGCGGAACTCCATGGCATAACTGCCATGGCGCAGAGCCATAGTCCCCCAGCACCACCTTCTGGAATCGGCCATTGAGATAGGAGTGGAACCACTGCAAGGCAGTGCCTCCAACCCCCAATCCCGCCAGCCTCTCCAGAAGGATACCATGGTCGATGGTATCGAAAGCCGCTGAGAGGTCAAGGAGAACCAATAGGGACGCACTCCCCCTGTCCCTCTCCCTGCAAAGGTCATCATACAGGGCGACCAAGGCGGATTCAGTGCCAAAGCCGGGTCTGAAGCCGGACTGAAATGGGTCCAGATAATCAGTTTCCTCCAAGAGTGCCTGGAGTTGTCCTGCCACCACCCGCTCCAACACCTTACCCAGAAACGGGATGTTGGCCACCAGTCTATAATTGGTGACCACCTCTGGATCCAGGGAAGCCTTCTTTAGGACTGGCCGGACTACCGCCTCCTTTAAGGGGCCCGGCACCCGGCCGTCTCTCAAAGAGGTGTTGACCACCTCCAAGATCCAGGGCACAATCCCGTCCTTGGCGTTCTTTAGTAGCCAAGATGGGCACGGATCCAGTAAACAGGTGGTTGAGCGTACCGATCCAAGCACCTTGTCCACATCATCAGGCCGCAAAAACTGAAATTCATCCAATAATGAGGGACAAGCAGGCATGGTTGGACCCTCCCCAAAAGAATCCGTATCAAGAGTGGAGTCCAGCTCGTGACGAATCAGAGCAACTTCCTCCTGGAAACGCGTGGTGAACTCGTCACAGCGGGCTTTCGAGGGTGGCACCAGTTCTTTATCGGGGCCAGGTTTTATCAGCCCCTGCACCACCCGAAAAATCTCCGCTGGACAGCATTGCAAGGAGGCAATGGACGCGGAGAAGAATCGCTTCTTCACCGCCCTCACCGCCACAGCATAGGCTCGATAGTGTGCTCTAAGATGTGTTTGGTTGGACTCATCACGTGATTTCCTCCACCTGTGCTCTAGCCGTCTCCCAACCCGCTTCATCACCCGTAATTCCGGTGTATACCAGGGAGACGAACGGGCTCTGCCTGGTTGGAGAGGGCGCTTAGGAGCAATCGTGTCGATGGCCCTGGTCATCTCCCCGTTCCATGTTTCGACCAGGGCCTCCACAGGAGCACCAGCCTTGTCAGCCAGAAAATCCCCCAGAGCCCTCAGGAATCCATCCGGATCCATCCGACTCCGGGGGCGGACCATCACAATCCGGTCCGCATCCTTACAGAGGGAGAGGCCACTCTCGAGCTCAAACCTCATGAGGAAGTGATCTGACCATGACAAGGGCGTCAAACATAAATTCTTCACCCTCAGATCACCCTCTTCCTCCCCCGTCGAGAAAACCAGGTCCAAGGTGTGTCCACGTTCATGGGTCGGGCCGCTGACATGTTGAGACAGCCCCATGGCCATCATGGCAGCCATGAAGTCCTGAGCCGCCCCGGAAAGATCAGTCTCGGCATGGAGATTGAAGTTCCCCAGGACCAACATCCTGGGGGTCTTCAACACCAGGTTCGAGACGACCTCCGTCAGCTCAGGCAGGGAGTCTGTTGGGCAGAAGGGTGCTCGGTACACCAACAGAATCCCCAATCTGTCTCGGTTGCCCAACACCAAGTGGAGACACTCCAGCCCTGGTCTCGAAGGGACAGGAAGCCCCGTGAGGGAAAAAGTAGCCCGATAAATTAAAGCGACCCTCCCTCCCCTCCCCTCCCCTCCGGGCGTGGACGGTACTGCACTAGGTACCCAGGCGGGCATAGCTCTGAGAGGGAGATGTCTCCCCCTTCCCCCGCCCAGGTCTCGTTGATACAGGCCAGGTCGGCCCTCTCATCCGCAATCAGGTCATGGATGGTGTTGGCCTTATTATGGACCGACCTGGCATTGAGCAGCAGCACCGTCAGGCCTGTGGGGCAGCTGACAAGACTCCCTGGCACCCGCCGGCTGGGGGAGTAACTAGAAGGAGGGACAGGTGGTAGGCACCTGTCACGCCTTCTCCTAGGCGGGAACGTTAAACCCCCATTGCAACCATACCGACCATTACCCATCACCACCCTAATGGTGGCGCCCCCACGCTCCCCAGGTAACATCCTAGATGGGCCTTTAAAACAGCTAAAAATTTAAAACTCTAAAACCCCACACCCTCTTACCCTCTCAGCCGCATAGCCGGCAATGAGTCCACAACCAAAGTCCAAAGTCCAAAGTCCAAGGGTCCCCGGCCAGGCCAGCCCAGCCCAGCCCCCAAGCGGCCCCAACGGCCCTAACGGCGGCGACCACCCTTAGGCCGCCAGCCCCAGGCGCATCCGTCGCCTTGAAGGCCCTGCAGCCTCCGCTTCCGGCCCCGGCTTCCGGTCCCGGCCTCGCCCCGGCCCGCCCACCTCGGCGTGCCTGCCACTCACTGCGCGAGGGGGCGGGTTTGGAGCAGGGCCTGGGAGCCGGTGGGAGTTGCGGCGGCCACCCGGTAGGTCTGCAGCGCGATGGAGCGGCGCGGCGGTGCCAGTTGCGGGGCCTCCTGGGTCTCTGGTGGACTCCGGAGTGACAGCGGCGGTGGAGTGGTGCGGCTCCAGCGTGGCGCGGCCTCCTCCGACGGCGGGATGGGGTGGCACGTTGGTGGCGGTGATGTCAGGCCGCTCGGCTGCCCCCCCCGGGTGCGTCCATCGCCTTTGCCCAGATTGAGTGGCTTCAACACCATACTGGTCATCACGGACCTTTTTACGAAAATGGGCCACTTTATCCCCTGTACGGGACTCCCCTCCGCCAAGACCACCACTTCCCTGTTCATCCACCATATTTTTAAAGCACATGGGTGGCCCCTCGCTTTAATTTCTGACAGGGGCAGTCAGTTCACATCCCGATTTTGGCGGGAACTCTTGACCTTGCTCAAAGTTGATCTCCGCCTCTCCTCTGCCCATCACCCGCAAACTGATGGACAAACAGAACACCTCAATGCAACTCTCGAACAATACCTCCGCTGCTACATGAACTACCAACAGGACAACTGGCTCTCTTTCCTTCCACTGGCAGAATTCGCATACAACAATTCTGTCCATGCCTCCACCCGGCAAGCTCCTTTCTTTGCTAACCTTGGTTACCATCCTCGTGCCTTCCCTTCATCACTCCCATCGTTGTCCATCCCTGCTGCTGAAAATTTCCTGCACGACCTGGCCTCAGTATGATCTATACTCAAGCAACAATTGGGCAGAGCCAAGTCGACCTACAAAGAAGTCACTGACCGGCGAAGACAGCCTGGCCCTCCTCTACGACTGGGTCTGGTTGTCCACCGAAAATCTTCCCCTTTCAGTACCCTCCCGCAAATTAGCCCACAAACGTGCTGGACCATTCCACATAACCACTCAAATCAACCCTGTTGCCTTCCGCTTAGCCCTACCCCCCACCATGACGGTCCACCCGGTCTTCCACCAAGCACTACTCTCTCCGGCTCCACGGCAACACCTCCTCTGCTCTCAACTTCCACCCCCTCCACCTGTCATAGTCGATGGAGAAGAAGAATTTGAAATCGAAGAGATCCTCGACTCTAGATTCTGGAGGGGATGCCTGCAATACCTAATACACTGGAAAGGCTGCCCCCCCCCCCCAGGACCGAAGTTGGGAGCCCATTGCTAACATCCATGCTCCCACCCTCCTGAGATGTTTCCACTCCTGTTTCCCTCATAAGCCAGGGGGTGGCCATCTCCATCCTCACCAGGGGGAGGGAGGTCATTAAGGGAGGGGTAGTGTCATACCTGAAGCCCCGACAGAGACAGCACCTCATGAGGAGGTCTTGTGCTTGGGACCCTGTATCCAAAAGCCAACCCCGCAACCTAGCTTAGGGGTGGCTGAGCAGATGGCTGCACCTCTCCCTGACTCCCTGCCCATTGAGCAAACACCAGAGCCCACATCAAAGCAAGAGAGCCCCAAGGGAAAAGACACCGCTAGTTCTACTCAGGAGGAGTCAGAGCAGGCTGTCCCTCCTCCCACTGATGCTGAACTTCCTGAACATGACACAGGAGATGCAGGGGGCATAATAGACTTTTCTCTAGCAACCAATCGCAGAATTCTAAGAAGATAGGAGCAATGGCAGAGCTTGTTACATCAGAGGGAAGAAAGGCGTGACCAAGCGAGCTAGTCCCATGTGGGCTTGGGGAGAGACACCACTAAAGGATTAACATCTGCATTCCAAAGACCTCAGCAGAAGAGCTTATCTATAGAGTTGTAAATCTTGTAGACAAGTAGCAATAAAGGACTCTAGTTTTATTGCTCGTGAACTGTGAGTTGTTTACATGTTGAGTACCACCTTGACACATTGGGAAACAAAGGTGATCCTTTGAGTGGGAGCCCCCAGGCATGAATCCAGGCATGAGCATCCCCAGGCTGGTCTCCTTTGCCTGCCCAGAGATCGTCAGCCACTGGGCAGTATAGAAATGAAACTAATTCGACTAATTTCTCAGTGGCCACTTTGCCTTTGCATTGTGGGTACTGCATCTCCCAGTCACAGCAAACTGTGCTCTCTATTTTGGACCCATTAGCCACAGTTAAAATAAAAGTGGATTCTTTAAAAAAGGTCTTTATAAAGCATATTGACACTGAACCAATGACAACCCTGTCAGAATATGGACCTCTTGTGCCAAATGTGTCGCAAAAGCAGAGAACAGGGAACTCATGCACAGTTCTGCCTCCTCAGCAAGGGAAAGAGAGCAACAAGTAGAGAGAGGGGATTATTCCAATGGGAAGGTGAGCAACAAATCTCCAGGGGGCATACACTCGAGAGAGGGAGACTGCGAAACCGTGAAGTGTTTCCAGCCCAAACAAATCTCCTTACAAATATGAAATGATGGAGCAAATAGAGAATGATAGACAGTAGGAAGAGCAATTATTCTGTCTTTCAGCCAGCTATGATGCTGAGAAAAGCAGCTGATTGGTTAACAGCAGGCCAAGTGACTCCCACCTGGCAGAGCCTGGGAATGAGTTTTGCTTACATGTAGGCAACCCACAATTCTTACTATGTTGCTTACAATGAGGCCTTTTTGTTAACTTGTCAGTGACTGAAGAAAGAATGACTGCCTTGCATTGCCGAGTGTTGCTTGGATAGAGGTAGAATGGCCAATTTCTAATTTTCTCTATTTCTTCCCCAACTAACTGAGCCTTCAGAATAAACTGCAATGTGCTGTCTAGGAACAGCTACTGTGAAGGGTGGAAAGGCCTTTCCTCCACCTGATTTGAGCTGCACTAATCCAGAACCCAGGTGAACTGTGCCATCCACTGCAGGGGAGGCACTAGGCGCACCTACAAATGCATCAGACGAGTCTCCTTTCAGCCCTGGGAGACAGGTCCAAACCACGTCCTCACGCGACACTCCAGCACCAAGGCCTACCATGCTGGCTCTGGAAGGAGACAGTTGCTGCTGCGTTACAGTGCAACAAATCTCCGAACGCAAAGGAAATAACGCCAGAGGGCAGAGCGACATCCTGGCAACCTCTCCCTGCAAAAAATGCTGATTTCCACTGGAAGCCAGTCCTTTATCGAAGCTCAAGTTCCTCCAAACATTGCACAAATTTCTTTTTTTCTTTGTCCCCCTTTTTAATTTTTTTTAAAATACAGGAAAAAACAACATAAATACAAACATCATAACAGTATTACACACAAAACACAACTAATGAAAAAAAAAGGGAAATAATGCATTGCCCCCACCATACAGGAGACTGATAATATCTCCACTTTAATTCATATATTGTAACAACTTAGAATAAATAATACACTTTAATTATATCCATATCCCCTCCAAAAATTCATATAATCTTGATTAGGCTTACAACCTTCACCCTCTATCAATACTGCTTTTACAAAATCTCCCCAAATTTCATTATATTTATATGCTTTATTATCTGTTTTTAATTTGCATTTCTGCTGTCAGTTTAAAATTAATTACCATATTCCATATTTCAATGTACCATTCATGCCTTTGGAAAGCCCAATTCTGTTTCCAATATTTAACTATCACTAACCTAGCTGCCATTAAAACTTAGCATCAATTCTTTCCTAACTTCCTTTATATCTTGTTGTTCAAACAACACCAATAAAACAATTCTCGGTGACATTTCTAAATCTATATCTAAATTTTCTCTAATTTCATTAAATACCATAATCCAAATCATTTGAATTTTATCACAATCCCCCCACATGGAATTCATAAACCTAATTCCTGTCCCACATCTCCAACATATATTATTTTTCATCAATTTGATTTAACTTAACTGGTGTTAAGTTAGTGTTGCCTTAATTTCTGATGCTAATTTTGCAGTGATCACACTAAAGGAAATACCAGGAAATGCTCCTAAAATGCTTCAGTGTACAATAGTCAGCCCCCTTAAAATTATTATCATCAGTGGATGCTCACAGGGTCACACTACACATGAAATTAGACTTTATTTTGTTAAGTGGTAACCAGCTTCCTTGTTATGTCCCAAAAATGGTGAAAAAGGTGTTTCAGAATAATGTGTTATTCAGGTTATTCTCCTCTGCAGGGGAGAAAAGGTCTCTACCCATCTCCATGTGACACCCCCTCACATACAATTAGGTCAATCCACAATGATCTGCAAGATCGCACTCAGAGTGTTCAGCAGTGGCACATTGTCAGTGTGGGAGCCACGAGGTTCTCTCCTTGCACTAAAAGTCTTCAACATTTTTAGTAATGATGCAGATAAGGCAGTACAAGGAATGGATACTGAATAAGCAGATGAATAAAAGCTATGTAGAATAGAAAGTACACTGGAAGGCAGAGACAAGATGCTGAGTGATTGCAATAGCACAGAACCCCAGGCATAAAACAACAGAGTGAAACTGAGGAGCAACAAGTGCCAAGTCCTGCAATGAGTGGCAGGAAACCAAAAGCCCCCTGCAAAGTCGGGAATACTTGGCTCAAACAGATTGCGAAGGAGAAGGATCCTGTGATTGTTGTGGATCACAAGCTAAAGATGAACCAACAATATGATGCAGCTGCTAAAAGAGTAGGTGCTCCTTTGTGCTACATTAGCAGAAGAATTGCTTTCGAACCATGTGAAGTCGTAGTTCCCCTGCACTCCCAAGCAGTCAGACCCCACATAGAAACATGGAAGAACAGAAACAGAGCAAGTCAGAAGGGACCTCTTGGGCCATCTAGTCTGACCTCCAGCTCTAGCCAGCACCACTCGTGACATGGAGTCCCGTAATCAGTTCTGGGCACCAAAGTTTTAAAAAGTGGCAAGGAAGCTGGAAATGGTTCAGAGGAGGGAAACAAGGATCTTCCAGGCGGTGAAGGAAAGCCCTATGAGAGACGATGGGAAACTAGGCATTTTCAGTCTGAAGAAGAGAAGACTGATGGGTGATATGATCACACTCTACAAACACCCGAAAGACTTCCGCAAAGAGGAAGGACCAAATCTCTACTCGTGCATTCCAGAGGTCAGGACTTAAAATAACAGGCTGAATACAACCAGATTTATAGGAGACACCAGGAAGAACTTCCTGACTGTCAGGGCAGTACGACCCTGGAACATATTACCCAGGTGTGACCGCTTTGGGAGGGGGCTGCGGGCCAAATCCTCGCCTTCCCGGCTTCTCCATGCAGAGCAACCCAAGAAAGCCATTGCACTCACCAGGTCTTTATTCTGTGCTTACAGTTTCCACCACACGCTTCCCGTAGCGCCTTGCCCTTGCCTGCTCCGGCTCCCTTCCCCCTTGTCGCTATGGCAATGAGTTGCGCCGTCCCGTACCGCTGCCCAGTCTCTGCTAGCGGTTGGTCCTGGCGGATGCCGCTGCAACTCTTCCTCAAGCGCCCATGTGTTTCTTTGCTCTCTGCTCACTTGCTGTCTTTCGCTGTGTCTCTCTCTCCTCTCCCCTTTCCTTCTCCTGCCGCCTCCTTATCAACCCTCCTTGCACACCATTCCACCCAGCCCACCTCTCCCTGCCCCGCTTCGCGATGCCGAACAGCTGCGCCCGCAATCATATCTCCTGGCCACTGCTTCCCAGCAAATTGCTCTCCCCACCTGGGCTCCCAGCCCCGCCCTGCTGTCTTCAGCCTGGCCCTGTGGAAGGCTCCAGGGAAAGGGGTGAGCCCCTCTGCCTCCTCACAGTAAGTTAATTCTCCAGGGGAAACTGCCACCCTCAAAGGAAGATGTGGAAAACATTTTTCCTTAGCTTAATATGCTCTGTTTAATTAAACTTTGGGAAAGGGGCCATGGGGATGAATACTTGAAACCTTTCCATGCCTGCAGACCTATGTACGATTCCTGTTCAGTCTTTTTTCATGAAGACCATTCCCTATCTAGAAACGAAAATATGGTAGTGCTAAAACCTTTTGCCTGCACTTTTGCATGGAGATCACACTAAAACTAAATGAAGACTAGTAAGCACAGGTTCTCTTCATACAGCGCATTGATCTCTGAGATTTTTCCCTGCTGAGGCTGGAGACCAGGCTGCAGAAACCACCAATGAAAAATGGGCAATCTGGTTCTGGTTGCAGTGAAATCCAGAAAAGTTGCAGGAGGGACCCTCCAGCTGCCCCAAGCAGTTTTGGACAGGCACCTCTAGGTCTCATGTAGACCCGGCAAAGTTAGAGACTGGGTATTCAGAAGAGGAAATGCAAGGATGGAAAAGAATCTGTGCATGATTTCATTATTTGAAAGCTCTCAGCAAAATGTTGTATTGTTAACAAAAAGCATGTCTTCTGGAAATGTTGAACATACTGTAAACCAGAAATGCACAGAGGTGTGCAATATGGAAAGGGGATGAAAGCTTCAAAAACTATCCAAACTTGTACTTTCCTCAATATTCCTGGGCTCCACACCATTCTCAGTTAATTATCTTCTTTGTTTATGAATAGCTCCCAATTTCTGAGGTACCTGTAGAGGTGGAGAACATCCCTGCTGCACACCGTTCACACCTGTAGCAGCAGACTGGCTTCCACTCTGGAACTCTCCTCCAGTGCCCCAGAGTGCACCTCCCAAAGGACATTTTCTGGAAATGAAAGAAAGACAGACAGGTTTAAACATGCTTTAATTGCTTGGCAGATGGGGTCACCAGTCTAGGTGGAATGGACAATATCTGGATTATTTTTTCTTCCTCAGAAACACTGGGACAGAGGATTCCATTCCATTCGTTCTGGGGCAGAGTCAGGACCTATGGAAGCTGCCTTCCAGTGGATCACACCCTAGGACAATTGTTGTCGTGCAGGAGAGCACGACAGTAGCTCCTCCTCGCGAGGAGGAGGTAACTGTGATTACTAGGAGCAGGAAAGAGCAGACGCTTTCAGAAGGAGAAGCGAATCAGTTGACTCCTGAGACTTGTGAGAGTTCCCCGGCTGCTTCACAGGAGGCTAGCCCTTTAAACCATACAGACTGTGAAGGAGAAAGGGGGGGGGGGGGCAAAATACTTTGCCGGAGGAGGAGGAGAGCAGTGGACGGGAAAGGGACGGGCAGCTCGGAGGCATTGACTTGATTGACGCTAACCAACACGAATGATGCGCTCTTATCAGCTTCGCGAAGAACGGAGAAGAAAGAAACAGGAAGAGGGGGAGGGATGAGGTCATTGTCAGGGGAACATCGTTCCTTCGCATACATGCCTTGCTGTTAGGATAGTTGTTTAACTGTAAATCTTGTAGATAATGAGCAATAAACCAATTTAGAACCTCAGCTTCTGTTTAAAGAATTTATTGCAGCTAGAGCACCTCTGAGCGTGAGTGTGTTTTTACAACACCCTCACTACAATTGTGCCCAATCCTTCCACTTACTGGCGGTACCCCTCCAAGAATAAAAGGATGGGACATCTTCTTGAACCTCTCTGGAATGTCCAGGACCAGAACATGGGATTTCTGGTTAGAAATTTATTGTCCTTTGCAGGTGGAAAATGACACCAAATCCTCATGTGCAGCAGGACTGAGGTCACCATTTTTCTGGAAGAGGGGAATTGTGCCATGTCTAGATGGACCCAGATGGTCCATGCCAGCCCCACCTTTGCAGCCCACACGATTGCTGCAGAGTTAATGGAGAAGCCTTGGCCTGCTGGAGCACCATGATCAACCCATTCGATCTTCACAGGTTGAAAAGTTGCATTTTGAGGCATGATCCAGTTAAAACTCTCATATTTCTGGTCATTTTCAGTGAAAGAGATTTCTTCCCCAACACTGTTGTTAAACTGGACATTCCTCAGAGGAGCCAGTAGCTGAAATTGCAGAATCATGCAGTAGAGGTTACACTTAGTGGAATGGTTTTCCAAAGAACTCTGTCTCCCATCCACTTCACAGAACTTTTCTCCCTCATTGTTTTGTTATTCTGAGATTTATTTGGTAAATGCAGCCTGAACTCAGTTCAGGTGAGCTTGCCCACTGGTTTGGATTAGTTTGCTAGGTGTCCATTTCCTAAGAGCGCCTGGAGATGTGAGCTAGAAAACATTTGCTTGAAGGAGGCGGGAGTCCAGCTTGTGGGTCCTCCACTGCTGGCATAAAGGAACCTCCAGAATGGGGTAGGCCCTCTGCCCTTTCAACATTAGTATATCAAACTGGAATGTTTAATTCTCTCTCAGTATGTACAATTCAGAACGCATGAATAATACAGGAGCACCACCAAACCCTGCTAAACCTTTCCCACTTTGCAATGTCCATTTAAGGAAAGTGCATGTATGGAGTTAAATCCACAGGGAAACTTTCTCCTGATTTCCCTAATTTAGTATTCCTTTCAGTCTAACCTTTCCCTCCAGAAGACTTTCACTGAGAAAACATGAGGAATCCTTCAATAAATTCATGAGATCTGGTTTCAGTCCTTACCTGCCATGGCTGAACATTGAGTAGTTGCTTCCATTCCCTCATCAGTGAATATTTCACTCCATACGAGGACAGGGCATGTAGCGCATGTGCCACAGCATAGACAGAATTGTAGATCTGGTAGCTGTGACTGGACATTTCCAAATTGAAAAGGAGCTCACTTGGATCCTTCCTCATCTCCCTCCCCGTACACATGTGATTTGCCTCTGGAGGGGGTTCTCCTGATCTCAGGAACTGACAATGAAATGCCACCTCCCACCACTCTTGAAGAAACACGTCTCCTTGAGGGTGGAAAGGATCTAAAGCCACGAAAAAAGCCTTGAATGCTGAAGTATTCCTTGTGTGGGCCCTGAAGTGCAAAGCTCCATGAAGGATCCCTAAATGAATTCTGGTCACCAAATTTATACCTGCTTCAATTTCAGAATGGGAGGTCAGGATCCAAACCTGCTGAAGTCGGATCTTTGTATTTTTTTCATAAACATGTAACAGCATTACTAATTGTAGGGTTGCAGTGTTGTCACCAAAGAAAACTATGACTTTTGCTTCTGACCACACACGAGGAATATATCCAGCTTCTATTTCACGCCAGAGTGCAGGATCATTTGTTGAGAACCATTCAGTGAAGGCCACACAGAGGTCCTCCTGCTGAAGGAGGAGGGTCAGTGCCTGGAGGAAGTGCTCGCCAGGGTCACCGCTCGGAACAAGGAGCCCGATCCAGTTCCAGTGGAGGTGCAGCAACAGCCAGACGAGGCCCTCATACCGAGGAATTTCTTGGGGATTAATCTGGAAGAAAAAGGGAATAAAGGGTACCATGGCTCACGAACGCTTCAGTTCATGACCAAATCAGGTCACTAACAATAATTTCATAATATTTTAACTCAGGTACCAAGCTCCGCATTGGGTGGTGACCATGATTGTGGCCTTCGCTGCAGGAGCATGCCCGTGAGTGTGCCCATCTTTCCTGCATGAGCGTAACTGCAATCTCAGCCACATCTCCCACCAGCATGATCGCACCTGTCCCTCCCCCCCGCAGCGCACCCCATTCGAGCCCATCGCTCCCTCCCCCAGCGCACTCATGATCTTGCAGTCCCTCACCCCCACCCAGTGCACCGGGATGATAGGTGCATGAAGGGATGACGGGCACAATCGTGCTTGTGTGTGGGGGGCAAGGAGATGGCCACGATCATTTTTGTTTGTCACTTTGCTTCACATTTTTTGATTAAAAAAAGTAGTTACAGAACGGATTAACCTTATTTACATTGAACTTTAGGGAGAATTTCACTTGGCTCATGACCATTTTGTTTAACGACCAGAGTCCTGGAACGAATTTAGTTCTTGAGGCCAGGGAGCACTGCACACTGATTTATCCTTGAATAAAACAGAAAACAGTTCAAGAGCTGAAGAAAGACCTTCCTTCTAATCATTCACAATGCCCTTTGGTTACACTTTGAAAACAGGGATGCTTTTTTTGTGGAATATGCATCCATCCTCTCATGGTCATGACATGAAATGCATGAAGCACTATCCTAGGAAAGGTTTCCCTCCTTCAGCTGGAGGCATCAATGGAAGCAGAAGCTCTCAGCTTCCTCCTCTCCACCCCATGGACCATGGGTCTCCTCACCCAGCAACACAAGCAAATGCCCAGCACTCATGCTGACATGTCTACCAATGTCAGGACTGAAATGGAGCAGCCTGGCTGAAGGACCCCCTAAGGCTGGAACCAGGACTGTTCACATTGAAAGCATGCTCTTCCTTGTATGCATTTGCAGAGCATTGGGGTTTTAGGGCTGAACGCCAATGGAAATAGTTGCTGATCTTTTATTTATTCATTCATTTATTTAAAACTTTTGTAGACTGTTCCATTATCGAAGTCCCAGGATGGTTTAACAACACAAAATGTTAGAAAAGTGAAAAAAATTAAAAAAACAGAGTCCATATGTGTCTGCCCCAGATAAGGAATGGGCAGGCTCATATGGAAGGAGACCCCCTTTCAGGTAACCAGGAACTAAGCTGTTTAGGGCTTTATAGGCAATCATCAGCATTTTAAATTGGGCCCGGATTCAAATGGCAGCCAGTGCAGGTGTTCATACCTACTGGCTAGAAATATGGTTAGAAACACAAACCTGGGATGCCAAACTGCCTATCAGCAAGACTTACATCTTGTCTGGATTAAGGTTCCATGTATTAACCCCCATCCAGCCCATCACCCCTCCCCTGGAAGTTTCTTTCCCAGGTCCGGGAGCCATAGGTGTACGGTGAGGTGTGTGGTGAGGGGAGCCACAGCAGCAGCAGAATGAGCAGCCAGGCACAGTCCTGGTACATCAAGGTCTGTGACACAGGGGTCCTGGGGACCTTCATGCTGGCATGCAGATGGTGAGGCTCCCTGGTAGAAGGCAGAAGGAAGGGCAGCTGCCCTTGCAGTTTCCACCAGCAGATTTAAGGCCAGGTTTCTTTCTCCCAGGGTTTCTTATCAAGGATATTCCTGGCTTTAGACCCTTATTGAGCATGCCTCCTCCTCTCCTCCAGAAATTCACCTCAGCCTTTTCCAAGTAAACTTAAATCCACAATGCATCCCTGCATCTACAAACTCTCTGTGCCAATGAGTCAGCTTTTGCTGAATGATCCAGATCCCATCAAGGGAAGGATCATGGGACAGTCTGGGGCCCTTCTTCCCATTCAGGGGGTGCCTAGATCTGTCATGGCATCTCCAGGGAGGGCTTGGGAAGATCCTGCCTCAAATGCCTGAAGTGCCACTCCTTCTCAGTCCAGGCACATTGAATTCAAGTCCACTGACACCCTGAGGTGATATGAGACAGCTTCTATCCAAACTTACTGGGGGAGAAGAAGGAAGCTTAAAATAAAGGTAACCTAACAGGTACCTGGATTTCCAAAAAGCTAACTATAACTAAGTCAAGCCAATAATGCCAAGCCACTCTTAAGTGAGAAGCAGCAACAAAGGGTGGGATATCTTGGAAACAAAAAGAAAGTAATGCTTCCAGAACAAGTTCATATTTTTCCAACAATAAGGAGGTGCAGAAGACAGGAGAAGACAGGAGAGGAAGGACATGTTGCTTCATGTTGCTTCACAAAATGCTCGAGGATTATCTGAAAATTGAAAAGAACATGCACAGGAAGTGGGAGGATGACCAGGCTTCACGGGACAAAAGCAGGCAGGTGGCAGGGAATTGCAGGGGAGGCGTCACGAAGGCTGAGCTGGGAATGAAGTGAGGCGAGCGAGGGATGCGGAAGTCACAAAAAGCCTTCCTCGGATCTGTCCAAGGACGGAGGAAAGCAGTGAGCTTCAACTACTCAATGAGGATGTTAAAATTAAAATATAGGAGAAGAAACAAAAAAGGCAAAAGGCAGTCCTGCCCAATTCCAACTTTGGCTCCGTTTTCTCCCAGAAGACCTGTGGCCCTCCTGATGAACTTCCACAGTGGAGGCTGAATGGCAGCCCAAATTTAACAGGCAAATGATCAAGGATCATCTACATAGGCTGAAGAAGTGCAAATCTACAGGGCCCAATTAACTCCCTCCCAGCATCATAAAGTGGGTGACGGAAGATCTCTAAGAACTGCTCTTCATTACCTCCAGAAATCAGGGAGGACAGCAGAGATTCTAGATGAACAGAGAAGGGCTAAGAGGGTCCTGCTCCCTGACCATCAATTATCTCAGCCTCAATATGGCGATACCCTCTCTGTGCAGCTGTGGCACCCACCCAGCGTCTCCTTCGTGCAACAGGCTCCCGTCTGCTGCCTGTAATCGCCAGATGCATGCAGCCGTGGGGACCTCCCAATTTGCCCAGAATCTGAATGGGAATTCTGAAAGTTGAGGGTCAAATGACCACTTCGGATTCAAGGAAGGGAAGGAGCAGCCCTCCAGCTCATCTGCTTTGCTTGGATAAGCTGCTTCCATCCAGAGCCTCCACATTACCTGAAATCACAGTCCTTAATCCAATGAGGTCTCGGCTTGGAAGACTTTTCTGTGCAAGAAGGTCAGACTGAGCCAAGGGTCCTCAACTCAGAAACTCGGTCATGCTTACCCCAGAGTTTCCTTCTGAGGAGCATAATTAGGGCTTGGGGAAAGTGCTTTTTGGGGCAATTTTGACAGAGCTGCTTCTCAGAAAGGCTTGCTGAGTCCCTTCTGGTGCTAGAGCAATCTGCCTGCTGATTCAGCAGATCGGGAAGGCGGAAGGTCTCAGAGCAGGGCCCACCTTCCCTTCCCTTCTCCACCTCGGATGGAGTCTGCCTGGGGCAGGGATGGCAGGACAGCCCTTCATCTTACAGGGACCTTCAGCATGAGAAGAAACTGCTCTTTCCCTCTGACTCTGCTGCAGGCTCAGCACCCCTTGGGCAGGACCAGCGAGGAAGCTCCACGCCTGGCTCTCCCTCTTGCTCCAGAGCCCTCCTGGAATGCCTCTGCTGGTCTCATGCTCAACAATTTCTCTGGAGCAGCATCCCTAAAACACCTCCCAGGAATGAGCCCCCAGAGAGAAAGCAAACAGGCACACATGCATCCCAGGTCCCTTGGAGGAAAACCTACATTGCATTAACATGGATGTTTATTCATGGTAATGTATTAAACCGTTCTCGAGCTAAATATGAATATCTTCCAAGCAGTAAATTCCCACCAACCATCAGGTCTCCTGGCCGGTAATACTCTTTTCCATGCCTAATCATCCAGAAAGAAGGACACATGCCACTTTGCATCCTCTGGGTGGTCTGAGGCAGGAGCCAAAGGAGCAGCAAGAGCAGGACCATCATCACTGGAGGAGGGAGGCTGTCCCTGCTCTGGTAGCAAGATGCAGGGTGAGAGTGATCCTTGGAGCCTCACCAGGAGGAGCAGATCTCCGGAAGAGATGTGCAGGCAGCCGGACCTCAGATGTAGCTGCAGCCCCACACCAGAGAGACTGGGGCACATTTGTCTTCAGCTTGCTTTCTTGGGGATTTCTTTGTTATTGACTTGCTGGGTGTAAACCCCTGTGAAATTCCTCATGGACTTTAGTAATTGCAGAGGAGAGAAAGAAGCCGAGAGCAGGAGCCCTGGAGGCAGAATCAGCAGTTTGAGTCACTCTCACATTCCGCTTGGACTTTTGGGAATTGACTGCCCCTGTCAGTCCATTCAACACTCGAAATCAAATCCCCATCACTCAGGAAGGAGACTGGGCTTGGGCCAAAGTTCTTAGCAGTATTGTTGGCAAGGAAGGGGGAGACTCCAGCTTTTAGCAGTGCAGGGACAACCCTGGCTGGAATGGCTCCCATGTCTGATGGGCATTCAACCTGCAGGACCCCTTAGAATGGTCCATCAGTATCATTTGGCAGACTCTTCAGGGAGCTGGTCTGAGTCTGGGCAGCTGCCTTTGGAGATGCAGTTCCCGCCATTTTTGGCAAAGCAGTCAATATGAGGAAGCCCAGCCCACATGGCCTCCCTGGGGATGCCCACATCTGCATCCTCTCCCCAGTTGGTTCTCCACATATACCAACAGAGGAAGGGATCTCCTGCAAGTGCTTTGAAAGAGTGATGGCAGTTGGAGGGTAATGTCACATGGTGCTTTCATTCCTTTCTGCATGCCAACTTCCCCTGATGGGGGAGCCAGGTTGAAAGTGAGGCAGGAAAGCTTTCCCATGGGAGACCTGGATGTGCAGGCTGGTTTTGCACTGGTCAGTTAGTGGAAGGTGAAGAGACATTTCCATCTTGCTCCACTGGGTGTGCTCTTGATGTCTTCCCTGTACAGGCTGAAGGCCAGTCGGTTCAAGCCAAAGGCTTGCTGCAGATGGAGGTTTGGCCGTTCCAGAGGCTTCTGTTTAATCCCATCCTCTTGATTGTTCCTGTGCTCATGTGCAGTAAAGCCATCTCAGACTTCTGGCCATGCCATGAATGCTTCCCCTCCAAAAACTCCAGTCCTTCTCTGCCCTGATCTGTTCTTGTAGGCGCAAGACAGCACCTTACTTGATGGAGGTCGCCTCCTCCTCTTTGGTCTTCCTCCATTCTTCTGCCTTTGCCTCTCCAGGGCAACAGCTCAGCCAGGTGGTTGCTGGCCACATCGAGGCACTCTTGAACAAAGTCCAGTATCTGGGCCCACTGGACTCTTCAGGTCCAGTACTCACTCTTCAGGTTTGGTTTCTGAATAGAAACTTCCTGAGTCACCCTATGAAATGAGCTTTGATTGGAGAAGGGCAGAAGAATCCTTTTGATTTCCTTGGTCTGCTGTGTGGTTTTGGATCCCACCACCCACACTATCCTTTTGGAAGGCTTTGTCAGCTGGGCCTGGAGATGCTGCACTGTGATGCTTCCATTCCTGCCTGTTGCCCACTCTCCCATCCAAGAAGTAGACCAAGGTGGATTCTTTCCCAGGCTCCTGGTGCTGATGCCATGGAGCACCAGGGGGCCCTCTTCATTTTCCAGGTTCTTTCACATGGACATGGCACCAGTGGGGAAGGATCCTCTGTCCATTCTCAGGTCAGGAAGAGGACTTACCTTCAGAGAGAAGACAAGCCTGTGGGCTCAGACCAAGGAAACACCCAGTCCAGCATCCTCCTCACACCATGACTAGGCTGCTGCCCCAGGCAACTCTCTTTTTGCAAAGGTCAGCAATTTCTTTTTTTTTAAACTTTCAACAATGCAAAACAAAAAGAAATAAGTAAGCACAAATATTGGCGCCTTTCAGTGCGCACATCTGGAGTGCATGCACAGCTACAGCAATGTGTGAGGAAAGCTCCAGTCCCAGGCCAGGTTTATACCCTATTTGTTCAATGGTGGCAAATGAGCCTCCATCCCACGTTCTCTTCTTAGTCTTTTGGCTGTCAGAAAGGCATGGAAAGTCAATTTCCTCTAACCAAATGTTAACTTCTAGGAGGTAGGAAGATCATTTAAAAACAAGAACACCCATAAATATTGAATTGTCAAGAGTACAAAGTTATCCAATTACTAATCTTCTCACCACAACAGAGTTAAAAGAAACCTTTGCAGTGTTACAGCGCCACCAACTGGTCAACTCAGACTAAGCCCTATTAATGGCACCTAAGAGACCTAGAATGAGGTGCACAAAGTGACATGGGAGTAATATCTCTTGTGTTCTTCGGTGCCAAATAATCTGGTTCTATCCTGATGTCACGTTGCCACTCAGAGTCTAAAACTCTCTGTTTGGCCATTGCTATTACCTGGTCCAGTCCCATCACTAAAAGAGTCTGGAGAGAGTTATAGAGATGTGAGTTTAAGATGAACTGTGGTTATTCAGGACGATCAAAAATGGTCCCAAAGCATTAAAGAAGTGAGATCCTGGGGGAAGTAGTTTAATGGAGCCAAAAGTCAATAGAAGCAAAGCTTCCCCGAGCCTCTGTTTTGATCAATCCAGACTCTCAGTGCATTATAGATTTTGATCTAACTTTTTCTAATGGGGCAAAAGTTAAGGATATTGGACCTGAGTGTCCTGTAGAGGATTTGAGGTAATATTTTGGCCTGAAACAGTTTATGGGCAGCAGGAATATCCTGTCCACCATTGGTATGAAAGACTCTTAATATAGCCTGAACCGATCTCCAGGCCAGTGTATCCATCTGTGCATGATGGGCATTCCTCGCTCTGGAGGATTGCAATACACCCCAAAATGCACAAAAAGCACAGCCTGCCCTGCCCCATGACCACTGATACTCCAGACCCCAATTTTAGCCTTTTCCCAGAAGCCATACTCTTTGTTTTTTGAGAGTTAACCTCCAGCAGGTTCCCATTGCAAAAGGGACCGAATGTCTGCAAGGTTCCCCTGAGGCCCCCAGGGGTTCCAGAGAGCAGCACGGTGTTGTCAGCAGACATGCGTGCAGGAGGCCTCCTTTCGCTAACGTGGGGAGGAGAATAGCAAGGTCATTCAACCATTGGATCACGTCATTGATGAGAAGGCGAAGAGCAGAGGTGCCAGGACACAGCCTTGCTTCACTCCTTTCAGGCTCTAATCGAATCAGCCAGAGGTCCATTCTTGCTGCATCAAACTTTCAAAGAAGTGGTGGAGATTAGGGCTTGAATCAAATACAGAAGGCTTCAGTCAATGGACATAGCCTCCAGGTTCTCCCACATTTTTTCCTCTGGAGATGGTGTCAAATGCAGTCTTTAGAGCAATAAACACTGCATACAGTGAAGCTGTGGTTTTCGTTCCTACTTTTCAATTAGACGTTGCATAATTAAACTATGGCCCAAACCTGATCTGGGGAAGAGTATATCCAGATCACTGAAACCCAGACAACTGTGAGGAATTAGGGAGAGACCCAAGAGGCAGCGGTGAGATCTCAGGTGTCTGTCTTCTCCCCTCAATCATGTGTTTCCCCTGCTCTTCCAGCTTCAACCTTCCTGATGAGCCCCAAGCATCATAACACTTCCATGGGCAGAGTGCACTTGGGGGAGGACAGAGAGCTGGGGACGGATTTTGGCATTGTGATCTGAGTGGGTTGCGCAGTCAGCCTTCTCAGTCCAGAGACAGGATGACTTCCTTCTCTTGTTGACCTGGGATCTGGGTTGGGTCTCAGACCCCATGTTCTTAATCCAGGTTCTGCCAACTGGTCCTTCCAATGTCGCAATGGAATGGTTGGAACACCTGGGTGGGTGCTTGTGTGTGTGTGGTGGGGGGATTCCCCTACCCAGATCCCTCTGAAGCAACTTTCCCCCTTTGAGTATCAAGCAGTCAGTACCCTTTTAGCCAGATAGCCAAATGTCGCTGATCAGGTCCCAAAATTCACCAAGGGAGTCATGGAAGCAGCAGGGTGTGTTTTACACCAACAACAACCAATCAACCAACCAAACCAACAAAATTGGCAAAATCGTGGTGCTCTGGTTTTGGCCAGGCTTTCTTCCCATACCTTGGCCATGCATGTTGTGAGATATGGCAGGCAGGAAAAAAGTGAACTGCAAGCTTGATTGATGGTGCCAAAAGAGAGGGAGGGACAGAGGGAGAGAGGGGAGAGAGACAGTCGCAGTAGCACTTTCATCCAAAGGCCTGAGCACACAAGCCAATCCCATCAGTGCAGGTAAGAAATAGAGGGACGCATGTACTCATGCTCCATCAACCTCACCAAAGAGCACATTGTCCTTTCCCCAAGAAAGCAGCAGGTTCTCTTTGTCACTTTGTGTGCACTTTGTGTTGGCTGGACTGATACAACATCCAGACTCTTGAGGCTTTGCTCAAGAGACTTGGGCTGATCGGGGTTAAAATGGCCAGAGATTTTCCCTCCTCTTTCACAGCTTTCCACAATTTCTTCTCCAACTTGTGTGAGTCTTCAAAATATCCCAAGTGCAGGTGCAGTGTCCTCCTGCCTACCAGAAACTTCTGTGAAAAGTGTCAAGACAGTGGTGCAAGATCGGCAGACACTGCCCATGAGGGGTGAGAGGACGAAGGAATTCTCAGCCAGGCCCTTTTCCCACTGAAGTTTTATTAGGCGTCTGCCCCTTTAAGAGGCTGAGCTCTCTGCTTGCTTGAAGAGGCTGCTACATTTAATTGCAAAGTTAATCCTGTGTGGAAAGAGGCTCCCAAGGAAAGTTGCTTTGCGCCCACTCTTCTGCTGACTCCAATGTTCTCTGGCTGGTTTTGCTCATTTAAAACACTCCCTCATCATCAACCGTGTTGCTATGCATGTGACTCAAACCCATGAAACACTCTGCATATGTTCTGGAACTCTGTGGTAGGGTGCACCTGCACCCAGCAGTGCTGGTCGTGAAGGTTCGTCTCTGCAGCGTGGTTTCTCCTGGGAGATCTCTCAAGACAACTTCATAGGCTCGCATCATAGAGGTCCCCTTGCGTATCTAGCCGGCCTTCTCACATGTTGAGAAACCCAGATTCCCTAACACCACTACTTGCAGGAACAGCTGTTTAGAACACAAGTGCCCAGCAAAGTTCCCCCTCCAAATTGTTGGGGAACTGCCCCGAGGCTTGTTTGCAAGGGGGTGGCATACAAATACATTAAATAAATAAATAAATAAATAATAAATAAAATGCCGCATCCCCTCAGGAACAGGCTCCACGTCATTCCTACCCACTGCCTTTTCAATTTCTGATTCCTCTCTCCGTAAAACCCCCACCAGGGCAGGGCAGCTCCAAAATGGGTCCCAAGAAAGGCTGAGCAGAGGGGCAGCCTGAGCTGGAGACCTTCCTGGTGCCATAATGCATAACTGGAGGCAACACCTCAGGAGCACGTGGGGAGCAGGAGGGCCCTGGAGATCCCCAGGCTGCACACCCCCCTGCCCACCACCTCACCTCATGGGGGGCTCCTCGGGGGCTGCCCAGCTGACCCTGTGCGTGCAACAGGAGGCGCTCCGGAGGACCTGCTGTGGCATCTGGAATGTGGGCTTCTCTCCCGCAACCGCACGTTGGTAGCCAGGGGTCGGGGCTCCATTTCTGCACATCACAGGGGGCAGCCTGGACCAGAACCCTCAACTCCTGCCCAGCTGCCTTGATGTGGCACAAAGTCTGTAAACGTGACCATGGGCAGGCCATTTCTGGGCAGCCTGGATGCCCACCTGACAATGCCTGCTTTCAGAGGTGTTTTCTGCTGAATTTTCTGCTGGAGTCTTCTATGGACATTCTTACATTGTTTTCACGATGTTTATTACGATCACATTGGGCTTTTGTCCTGACCTTTTCCCTGCATTAGGAAAGCAAGCACTTTGCTTGCCTCTCCTCATTGTTCTTTTCCTGACAACAACAACAATCCTGCCAGGTAGGATAGGCCAAGAGTGATTGACCTGCCAAAAGTCATGCAGTGAGCTTCAGGGATTAGTGGGGATCCAGGCCTGGCTCTCTCTGTCCCCATCCCACTTTTTGTAAACTCGAACCCATGCATGGATGAACAGCAAACTCCCCTGCTTCGTCTTGTCAACCAAGAACGGTTTCAGTTCAGCTTTTAGACATGCCTATCCTCAACCTTGATGGCAAAAGGATAAGAACAGAGGATAAGGTGGATGAATGGAGTCACTGAGGCAGTTGGTGTGAGCTTAAGTGGACTCTGGGGATGGTGGAAAACAGGAAGGCCTGGAGGAATATTGTCCATGGGGTCGTGATGGGTCGGACGTGACTTCCCAACTAAGAACAACAACAAAAACATCCACAACCTGGCTTTCTCTCCTAGATAGATGAACAGGAAACACACAGTCCCAGCACATGCACCCCAAGGGGAACCAGATGCCAGGAATGGGCAGTGGGCACAGGCAGAAGGAAAGGAGAAAATTTTTCCAAGGGAAATAGGAGGGGATGGAAGAGAAAGAGGACAGAGGGGAAGAACCTCCCAAGTCCCTCGCAGGCAGCTGGGATGGGACGGACGGAACTGTTCCTCCATCGGGGAGTTTCCCTCTCGCTGCCATTCCTGGCCATCCCTGCAGGAGCAGCATTTTGACAAAATCTCAGCCTGTCCCAACCCTGGAGCTGAAGCTGGGCACTGAGGGGGAACCTGTCAGCACATTGATGATGGTGCAGCACTCGGAGGAACAAGTGGGGTGAGCACGACCTCCAGGGAGCAAGCTTAGCGCACCAGGAATGAGAAGGGGGAAAGAGAGAGAGGGGCTTTGCAGGGCCAGGCTGCCTCTCTGCAGAGGCAACACTTGCGGTGGGGGGATAGCAAACGGGGGATGCAGCAGGTCATATGTTAAAGGTCAGTTGCAAAGCACACGAGGGAAAGATCCATTGATTGCTTCACATGGGCCACATCGGCACCTTCCCAGAGCATGCCTCTCTTGTACATGGGAATGAGGAAGGTTGTCAGGAAGCCACAGAGATGCTCCAGCCATGAGGCCGTATACTTTTGGAAATCATCATGCACTGCTGCTCTTCCTGCTAAACCTCATGGGCCCCCCTCCCCCAGACCATCCTGAACCCCCAGAGACACGTCTGAGATGGCAGAGGAGTGTCTTGCATCCAGGCACAAAGCAGGGGGTGCCTGCTTCCCTGCCATCCTGCTCAGGGAAGGGAAGGGGCTGGGAACAGCAGGGGAGTCTGCCGTGCAGGCACTTATTCTCACTTCCTTCGGCTGGAGCCTTGCCTGGCCGGGCTCCTTGTCCATTTAGAAGGAAATTCCTCTAACTGCTCCTCTACTTGGCTGAAAGGGGCAGTATGGAGGCTGTGCCAAGTGCCGGCAGAGGGGCACTTTTCATCCTGCTGCCCCTCCCAGAGGCCGCCTGTGGGAGGCTGGAGGCCAAATGCCCCTGGAGCTGGCACAGGGCCAAGCTGCTCCCACCCAATTATTTCCAGCCGGGAAACTTCGTCTTCAGTTTCAGCTTCTCTGCAACACAAGGCTACTTTGGACCACACCCTTTCAATCAACCTGCCTCTAATGAAAAGAATCAGTAAGTCACTGGCCTGCTGGACCTGATACTGCTAAGCAACATGGGCAGTCACGCAGCACAGCTAGCGGTAGCAAGCAAAGCCAGAGTGATTTCTTCTAGCTGGCGCCTTCCTCAGGAAGACCCAGCCAGGCAACTCTCAAGCAGCAAAGCCCAGCAGGAAGAACAGGAAAATGGGGGGCAATAGGCCCCAAAACATGCCCCATCTTCCTTTCCTCTCCACTCCTCTGTCTTCCCATCCCCATCAGTGGGGACGGCTGCCTTGCTGGGCTCCTGCCTGGGATGGGCACCTTTGCTGCAGGTGTCTTGTCTTGGGGGATGGACCTGGAGTAAGATGGGAAAGAGGCCTCTGGAATCCCACCTGAGGTTATTCAGGAATCGGCAGTTGGGCTCTGGCTTTGGGCTGGGGCCAGGCAGAGCATGTGGAAGCCTGAGAAGCAGGATGCAGCCTGAAAGGGCACCGGAAGGATCCATGAGCAAGGATGGCAGCGTGAAACTTTCTATTCATTTTTTTTCCTTTCCAGGTTGTAATCAACATGTTACTGGAAGTTCCTCTCCTTCCTGTTTGCCATCCAGGAGGTCAACCAGAATCCCAGCCTCTTGCCCAACCTCACCCTTGGCTACAGCATCTATGACAGCCTGCACGATGTTAGACTGACGTCTGATGCAGCCATAGACCTGCTCTCGACCACTCAGGCCCACATTCCCAACTACAAGTGTGGCAGGCGAGATCATCAGCTGGTGGTCCTTGAAGAATCTGACTCGGACAACTCCATGCAGCTCTCAGGCGGGAATTGTTGGGGGCTGGCTTCTGCGCACAGGAACCATCTTCCTTTAGTTGGGTGCAGACCAGCGTGGCGTTCCTGCTTAGCGCAGGCTCTCTCATTAAGCCATGCATCAATCTGAATGGTTAAAAGCATCAGCTGCTGCAAAGTTGTTGGCATAGATGTGCGTGCCAAATCATCCAAAACCTCCTCCCTCAAACCTTCGCGGTATTGTACCATTAAGGCTTCTCCATTCCACCCTAAGTCATTCATAAGGAGCTGGAATTTAGTAGTGTAATCAGTGGCTGAGGTGTGCCCCTGTTTTAGATGCTTTATCTCCCGGATGACCATTTCTTTGCAAGATTCTACACCAAGGAACTTCCCCAGGACGTCTATCAACAGTTTAGCATTGTTTAATATAGGGTCTCGAGCGATAAGCCTTGCAGTTGCCCAGAGGGCTGGGGCCCCCGTGAGTTGATTTATTAAAAAGCCTACCTTCATCTTTTCGTCCGTGAAGTCATTAAGGTGTAGACTAATGTAGAATTCACATAGTGCTTTGAAAGTTGTAAATCCTTCTTTTTTCCCCGTCGTATTTCAGGGGAGGCTCCAGGGGGCATCTTCTTAGAGTCAGCTCTCGGCTTTGCTTTGAATCAGTAGCTGTTTGCTGCTTAGCATGGAGGTTATCCAGCTCAAGTTGCATTGCATCCATTCGTTGTGTAGCTTCCTCATATTTTGTCCTCAGGAGGGTGTTTTCATCCCTTAAAGTTTGAAGTTCTTGAGCGGCTTGATCTGTTGATTCCATTACTGCAGTTTCTCAAAGGTGGAAAAAGAAAATTGGTGGGTGAAGAGTGGAGAAAAAGAAAAATTTGCTCGGCTGTGTGGAGACTAGAGGATTAGCATACTGTCCAGGTGCTACTCAACATGTAAACAACCCACACATTCACGAGCAATAAAACTAAAGTCCTTTATTGCTACTTATCTACAAGATTTACAACTCTACAGATAAACTCTACTGTTGATGTCTTTGCAATGCAGATGCTAATCCTTTAGTGGTGTCTCTAAAGCTCTCCTGGCCCTGCCTTTCTTTTCTCTGATGTAACAAGGCTTGTCTTTGTTCCCACCTCCTCAGAGTTCTGTGATTGGTTGCTAGGGAAAAGTCTATCACGTCCCCTTCATCTTCTGTGTCGTGCTCAGGAAGTTCAGCGTCAGTAGGGGGAGGGACAGTCTGCTCTAACTCTTTCTGAGTAGAAATCGTAGTGCCTTTTCCCCCGGGGCTCTCTTGCTTTGATGTGGGCCCGGGTGTTTGCTCAATGGGCAGGAAGTCGGGGGAGGTGCGGCTACCTGCTCAGCCACCCCCAAGCTAGGTTGTGGGGTTGGCATTTGGGTACAGGGTTCCAAGCACAAGATCTCCTCGTGAGGTGCTGCCTCTGTCAGGGCTTCAGGCACGACACTTTCCAACATGCTGGGCATCTTCAACATCCCGCAGGTGGGAGGCTTGAGAGAAGTGATATGAGTTGCTATGTACAGAAAGTGAAATATTCCCAAATAATTGGGAAGCATGATCTCTGTCCCAGGACAACATACCATCCTACGCAGTCCCACGAGGAAAAGGGTTCAAACCCCCCAGGCACCACACCAGGCCCCCATCTTGTACTGCTAGTGCTGAGGATTAACCAAAGGTCCCTCTTGTTCTTTGTTTGACTGTGAGAGAGGTGGCAGCACAGCAAGTGACTGTATGGGAAAGACTCGCTGTAGGTGTCCAACCAATAACCACACCTTGAGCATTCCTAAAGCAGAGCAGGCTGGGGCCAGGGGTCCTTTTGACTCACTCTGATTCCATAATAATATATTTCTCATCAAGATTGAGTCCATATCTTCTCGGGACCAGCTGTCACGGCCATCATGTGCAGGGCTTCTATATGTTCAGCTTTTTGCAGGGAATAGATGTAGAGAAGACATCTTAATTATTACATTTGGACATTGCTATCTTAAGCTACGTTTCTCATCTCAAAACAAGTTGATCTTGCTGATTATATGTAAAATGATGTTTTATTTATTCTGCCATCCTGGCAGAGGCTTCTATCTTCCACTTTCTTTCCACTTTCTTATGTCTCTCTGAAATAACCCTGAATACTTGAGTCATTCGGTTCGGTCCTCAGGAAAAAAATATTTTCTTAATTTGGATGAGATATACAGCAAATAGTTCAGCACTTCAGAGTCAAGCATCTCATGGGCATCCAACATAGTTTTGTTCAAGGATAGGCTAGACATGCACATGGTGGGCATGTCCTGAGCAGGAGCTGGCTGGAGCTGGGGGTCAGACTTGATGGCCCGGGAGACCCCTTCTGACCTGCACTGTTTCACTGTTTCCCTGTTTTCTTTTCTTTCCCATCATCGAATGCAGAAGGGCAAGAGTGACTCTGAGAGCCCAGGAAGGTACCCACGTGATCTACATTTGACTAACCCTACAACACCTTTCCTCTCCCATTTATAGGATGAAGTTTTGGGACATGTATAACAGACTGGAACAACTGGAGATACTCAAGAGTTCAGGCCGATGCTGCCCTCCTTTTCTCAGTGTTTTAAACTTAGAATGCTAAAACACTTCATTTTTCAGGAAATAATAAGCATTGCTTCCTGTCAGTCCATGCTTCATGCAGATAGTTAAAGGGTAAACATTTTATGATAAACACTTTATTATTAGGAAAATTATCAACATTGTTTTATTTCAAATCATGTTTTATGCAGATACCGTTTCAGTGGTTTGGTACCATAAGATGAGGAATGAAGCAATCCATCAACGTCTCTCTTCCTTTCCCTCCCAGGTCACTTATGCTTTCACTGCTCAGGTCAAGGGAGAAAAAAGCCAATCCCCTTCCTTGTACAGAATGCTCCCTGAAGAAGACCTCCAATACCCAGGAATCGTCAGGCTGCTGCTGAACTTCAGGTGGACGATGGTGGGGCTCTTCTCACTGGACACTGAGAATGGAGACACGTTCATGAGAACCTTGAAATTGGAGCTCCTCAGGAATGGCATTTGTGTGGTTTTTTTCATGCAGCATCTCACAAATTAAATCAGGAAATTTACCAGTCAGGTGGCACTCATGGAAGATTTTGGTAGAAATTAATGTCTTCATTTATTTTGAAGAGTTGCTTATCTCCTTGTATGGATTAGAAATTGTTGAATTAGCTATTCAAACATTTATGCAACCAGTTAAAGGAAAAGTCTGGATCATCACAACTATGAGTGACTACCTTGGCTTTAGCTTATGCACAAAGTAAAACAATAATCCAGCACTTGCATGCATATTTTTCCTTCCTTCCCCTCAAAAGAAAAAGGACCAACTATGATGGTTTTCTGAATTTGTATACAAGTATGGGTGCGTTTGTGAATACAGCTTTCAAGTGTTCGTATTCAAAGCATGTGCTGTCAGTGAAAGAGTGGCAAAGATGCAGAGAGAAGGAGGAAAAACCAGAGGGCCTGCCCCAAGTGGACAAGGAGGAAACACTCTCTCTGGACAACTTCTTCTCTTACAACACCATCCAGGCCGTGGCTCCTGCCGTAGATGCGGCTCTTTCCTCCAGATCCAGGAGGAAGAGCAAGGAATGTGGAGGCAGGCTAGAGGTACACCGGATTCCTCCATGGCAGGTATTCTCCCAAATCACCATCTTCTTAGCTGTTATACATAAAATGTGAGAATGGAGCTTAGATCTTTCCAATGAAGGAACACCTGGAACATTCTCTGTTGTGGTCCCTCAGTTGGTCCACTCTCCTGGCTTCCTAGAAGTGAGTCCAGCTGCTCCTGGTCGGTGGAGTTGCTTCGAGTCACACTGAGGAAATGCGTGTGCATTCAAGACTGAAGTATACGACGGGTATCCAGAAATGAAATCAGAGCCATCACCAGAATAGGAGTGACATCGAGCCACATTGAACTGGAACCAGCTCTTAGCAAAAACTGGGTGACATGAAATGCGCCTTCTCAAATGCTGCTTCTTTCTCTGTTCCTCCAGCTCCACCCTTTCCTGAGAGACCCCCAGTTCCACAATCATTCCATTGATGGGGTGTATTTGGATGAGAAAGGAGGCTTGGCAGCCAACCTGGACCTTGTGAATTGGGTGAGGTTTCCCAACTGGACTGCTGTAAGCGTGAAAGTTGGGAGTTTAGAAAGGCAGGGCTTGCCTGGCCCCAAATTCACCATCCACCGAGATCCCATTGTGTGGCCCCGATGGCAAGATTAGGTGAAGAAAACCATCCCTGTCATTCCATTGTTTTCATTTCCCTTCCCTTTGCTAACATTCTGGTGAATCAGGTGTTCAGCCATTTAAGAAATTAACACAAAGCATGAGATGTAAAAGGGGACATTCCTTTGGAGGGATGTCCAGTTGCTCCAGCTTCACAGGCTGGGGTTCAGTAATGGAACATGCTGAAATCCCAGACCTCTTCTCCAACTTTTCCAGCTCTGTCTCCCCATCCACAGATTGTGCACCCCAAGCCCTGATGCTCCTTTTCTCTCACTCAGCCCCTGCCCCAGGCCAGGTGCGTGGAGAGCTGCCACCTGGGATTCTTCATAGTGGCTTGGGAAGGAGAGCCTGTGTGCTGCTATGACTGCACTCTGTGTGCGAATGGGACCATCTCCACTTGGGAAGGTGGGTGAGTGCAGAGGGAAAGGCAGTGCCTGGAAAGATCCGACCCTGAGATGACATTACATTGCTCCTTGTCTTCATCTCTCCAGACAACTCCCTCCCTTCTTGTTGGTGGAGCTTTTCAGCAACCTTTACTCTCCCTCCAAAGTGCCCCTCATGAAATTTTGGCACGTGAAGCCAAACGTGTTGTGCAGTCATTCCCCTCCTCTTGCAAAGCAACCAAGGAAAAATATACAGCCACACATCCAAGTCCACCTGCCAATGTGCCTTCGAGGCTGTGGGCTGCCTTGACAGTGTATCTGAGGACCTTTGCTGACTTTGGAGAATGAAGGGGCCCAGCAAAACATGCTTGGCAGGAATGTGCTCCATCTTGCCTCTCACATGAGAGTCATGTCCCTACTAGTACTACCATAGTTAATAATAGTACTAGTAATAAGAAAAACAACAATAATGAATAAAATGTAAAGAGAAGAGACGGGAACAGAAGTCCACGTGCTGTTTCTCTTGCTTTCAACAGACGCAGAGCATTGCCTGAGATGTCCAGAAGATCAGCATCCAAACAAGGCCCGGGATCAGTGCTTCCCCAAGGTCATCACCTTCCTCTCCTATGAAGAATATTTGGGGTCCTTCCTCATTGGCAAGGCCCTACTCTTCTGCATCGCCACAGGAAGCATATTTGGGATCTTCAGAAAATTTCAGGAGACTCCAGTAGTCAAGGCCAACTGCTGAGACCTCTCCAATATTCTGCTTGTCTCCCTCCTGCTTTGCTTTTTGTGCTCCTTCCTCTTCATTGGTCAGGCAATAAACATCACCTGCCTGCTACGACAAGCCGCCTTCAGCATCATTTTCTCAGTTGCCATCTCTTCCCTCCTGGCCAAAACCGTCACTGTGGTGCTGACCTTCCTGGCCACCAAGCCAGGCAACAGGGCAAGGAACTGGTTGGGGAGGACATTGGCCAACTCCCTTGTCATCTTCTGTTCCAGTGTCCAAGCAGACCTCTCCACCATCTTACTGGGCACCTCTCCCCCATTCCCTGACTCAGACAATCATTCCCAGGCTGGACAGATCATCCTGCAGTGCAACGAAGACTCTGGCAATGTTCTACACTGCCCTCGGCTACTTGGGCGTCCTGGCTGCCGTCTGCTTCACAGTGGCCTTCCTGGCCAGGAAGCTGCCCGGGGCCTTCAACAAGGCCAAGCTGATGACCTTCAGCATGCTGGTCTTCTGCAGCATCTGGGTGTCCTTCGTGCCCGCCTACCTGAGCACCAGGAGCAAGTGCATGGTGACCATGCAGGTCTTCTCAATCTTCTTCTGCTCCATTGCAGGGTTGCTGGGCTGCATCTTCCTGCCCTAGTGCTACATCATTCTATGGAGGCCTGACCTGAATACCAAGGAGCATCTCATGATGAAAAGCAAAGCATAAAATGCTGTTTGTTTTGTTCATCAAGAGCGCAATACTCCAACTTTTCTGAACAAACCAACGATCCATTTTGGGCACATGGACAGTATCAGATTGAACTAATTGGAAAAAAAAATCATCCTTTGCACTTTTTGGTTGTTGGGAAAAATAAAAGCTCCATTTCATACTCGGAGAAGCAGCACAGAAGAAATCTTCCCTTGTTAACCTCCTAAGCTAACCTTTGTGCTCTGTCTTTTTTTGTTTCTATGAATACTTCGTGTTTGCAGTCTTTCACATTTTCATTCTATATTTTGAAGTGTGAGCAGACAAATAATGTTTGCCCAGAACTTGACAGGGTGCCAGCAACGTAGCATGGAAATCCCTCCAGCTCCATTTCCAGGGTGGGGATCTTGGGGGTGGGAGGGTTCCTTGGTGAAGAGCTGTCCGGCATTGCGGATCCCTACCCTTCCCAGCCTGCACTGGGCTGGATCCCTGGGATGTGCTCACAAACCGGCTTTGCTGCAAGAGCCCACCAGCAGAGGATTCCTGCCAGAGCTTTGGGAAGGCCCCCAAGACTTCTCTTGAGAGCAAGAAGTGAAATATTCAGAGTAGGGAATGTCTTTCTCCACATGGGGAAGGGTTGAAGAAGTCAGTTCACAGTCCTGAGAGTTCGAGCTTCACTCAGAGTCAGCAGGGACCCTGTCTGAGCGTGGCGGTCACTCTGTTTGGAGCAGAAGTCCTGCCAGACTCCTCCTGTATGAGCAACCTTAGCCTTGGTTCCAGCTCGGACACCTTCTGGGAAAGTAGCCACACGGCTGGGGATGGCTGCATCAGCCCCTGCCCGGTGATTCCTAGGCAATGTGGGAAGCAACTGGCTCACTGATCTCAGTGCACCATTTCCATGATCCCCTCATATTTTGGAGGCCAGGGGTCCATGTACTTTGGGGTCCCCCTGCCCCTCGCAGTGCACACTTGAAGGAGTGCAGCAGCCAAAAATTGACTCCAGGGGAGGAAACATGGTGCATGAAGAGGGAGCAGAAAGGGGAGGAATTTGGGCTCTGCATTTTGTGTTTACGCCGCATGTATTCTCTGCCTTTTCTCCTCCTGCAAACACCCAAAGTTGCTTACAGGTTTCCTCCATTCCTTTTACCCTGTGAGGGAAGTGAGCTCAGAGGGAGTGATTGGACAAGCATTTGCCAGGAACTTTGAGGATGGGGAGTGGGGGGCTGGAACTGGACCTCCCCAGCCTCCAGCTTGGCACTTGCCCCACCAGTCCCCCCTGCATTCCAGAAGACACTCCAGTCTCCCTCAGCTCTTGCCTGCCACAGTTCAACCCTTCAGCTTAGGGGGAATGTTATTCTTTGCTTGTTCAGCATTACAGAAAGCAGCCTGGGTATCTCTGTTCCATGACCACCTGGGAAGTATTGCAGGTGGAGCTTCCCTGTTCCCCCAATCCAGGAACAGCCTCGGGATTCAGCACACTAGACACCCAAGCTGGGGGAAAGAGCCGTGTATTAAAGGGATAAAAATAGAGGTGGGGGGCTCGTGAAAATCCTGGCTGAAAGGATGAACGAGGGTCAAAGAGGGGAAGGGATGGGAAGGGGAGCTTGGCAGCAGTCACACCTCAGGGCATGCGGCCAGCCAGGAACACGTGGCTGCCAGGGCTGGTCGGCCCCTCGGGGAGGAAACAGGAGACTCCCATCCCAGCCTCAGCTCTCCATACAGAGCTTTGAGCTCCCAGTGGCTTTTCTGCAATACGCAAAACGGAGAAGTGCATCATTGCAGTGAGAAAATGGAGCAACACAAAACAAAGACTCCATCACTAGAAGCAAAGGATTCAGCCTGTGATCAAATCATTCCCCATTGAACCAACAGCATAAAAACTGGCACCCGAGCGAAGCCATGAGATGGTCCCAGAGGCAGTGTGTGTGTGTGTGTGGGGGGAGCACAGGGAATTGAGACCAGCTGTGGACACAGGTCTGGTGTCTTCCTGCCCACTCAAGGTGCTGCTGTTGGAGGTCCACCTGACCAGGCAGAGAAGACACAGTGTTCAGAAAATCAAGCTCCCATGCAGGACCTGTCATGTTTCATGTGCCTACCTTGTTGCCATGACAACTCTCTGTAATCACCCATAATTACTGTGCTATTATGGCCACTCCGCTTGGCAGTTTCTCATATTCTCCTTACTCAAGAACACATTATCTGCTGAAATATCCCTATTCTTACCCTCATCATCAACTCCACTCCTATGTGCATGACTAGAAATATAGAAAATACTTTGTATATGCTCTGAGAGTTTGTAGTTCATTTGTGATGGGAGTTTCCCTGTGGGAAAAAGATTGTGTGAGGTGGACGACTGGCCTGTGATGCTCCTTGGGATGGTGCATGGTGGGTGAGAGCTTTGAGAGGCTTGACTGGTGAGGGTGGATATTTCATGCACAAGGGAGAGAGAGTGAAAGAACTGGGGAGAGGGATTCAGCTGCTGAACCTTTGGAAAAGGAAACAAAAATGAGAAGAAAGGGGGGTTGCCTTGCTTGCTACGAGCAGCCGGTGATGCGAGAAAACACCTGTGGTCCATCCCTTGTTTGGTTTTGCCAGTCTGACTCAGGGGGATCCTCTGGCAGGAAGGTAACACCTTCTTATGAACATGGTAGTGCGCACACAGAGCATCTGAGCATGTGCAAAGCACAAAGCATCTTTGAGAGTTAGATCTGCTCTGCTTCCAGCCACAGGTGGAGGTGGGCTTGGACTGGCACTCGAAAGGAATCTTGGTGTGCCTGATATAAGGAGGATTTGTGCAAATGAGGCACGATAGTTGCTCGATATGGAGGGAGAACCTCTGAGAGTTCAGAGCTTATATTGCCTCATGGAGAAGATCCGTATGGAGGGTGGATTGATTCAAAACAAAAGCCCCTTTCAGCATGCTCAGTGAGGGGTTGGGGGAATTGTTTTTAAGGAAGGGAACCCTGCTAAAAGCAATGCTGTGCGAACACAGCAACGATTGAGTCAACCAGCAGAGAGTCTTCTGGAACCTCATCTTCTTAATACGTCCTTATTTGCAATATTCTCCCGACATGAAATGTGCAATAAGTCTCTAAGGTAACATTGCAAAGAAAGTTCTCTTCTGTGTAATTTTTCTTGCAAGCTTCCAGGTCTCACTCGCAATCGACACAGCAATGGCACTAAATAATATGCACGTCCTTGTAATATCCACGGGGCACAAGCTGCAAACAAGCACATATGTCGAGACACAGCAGTTGCGTTGCCTATCCGGCCCTTCTCATCTGGTTCAGTCCCACATCTGCATCCACAATACCGCTCAGCTAACAAGACTGCTACACACATTTTGGACCTCAGCACCCTGCTGTGACCAGGGTGCTATATGGGACACAGCCAACCTGCATCACCTTGGCCTTGTCTTCACTCGTTCCTCAGCCCACTTTTTGCTGCAAGGGCCCACGTCACGTCTCCCTGCTGCTCCACAGCATTTGCACATCGGCCAAAGCCACCGGTAATCCCCGGTCAGTCACATGGCCTTGTTCTTCTGTGGGATGCTGAGGTCTGAGTCCATCATTGTTTGGTTTCTCATGGGATAACTCAGAATAATCAAAATATAAAAATGGGGATTGCATGCAGCCCTTTCTGAAAGTATCAGATGTGAAAAATCAGTGGTGCCATTTTCAGTTCTCACACAGCATCTAGAATTATTCTGAAGAGGTTTAGAAATGTGGACATATTTCTTGTGAAAGCCCTATATTTGCAATATTTTGCATCATGCTTCCCTGTTCGAAGGGAGTGGTTTACCCCAACATTTAAAAATGGGTAAAATTCAAGTGGCCTGGTTTTGCCAAGGCCGCCTTCCCAGACCAAGTGCAGGCATGTCTTGGGATGTGCCAGGCAGAGAATAGCAAACTGCAAGCTTGCTTGATGGTGCTGAAGGTGGGTGGGTGACCCACTGCCTCAGGATGCTGATGTTTGCAGTAAGGCGAGCCCTATGTGTTATTGTTAGTTGCAAATGCACGTCTGACCCATCACGACCCCATGGACAACATTCCTCCAGGCCTTCCTGTCCTCTACCATCCCGCGGAATCCACTTAAGCTCACACCAACTGCCTCAGTGACTCAATCCAGCCACCTCATTCTCTGCTGTCCCCTTCTTCTGCCGTCAATTGTTCCCTGCATCAGTCTCTTCTCCTGTGAGTCCTTCCTTCTGATTAGGTGGCCAAAGTATTTGAGTTTCATCTTCAGTATCTGGCCTTCTAAAGAGCAGTCAGGGTGGATCTTCTCTAGGATTGACTGGTTTGATCTCCTTGCGGTCCAAGGGATTCGCAGGAGTCTTCTCCAGCACCACAATTCAAAGGCCTCAATTCTTCGGCACTCATCCTTCCTTATGGTCCATCTTTGACAGCCATACATTGCACTTATGGGCCAATTCCACCAGGGTTTATAAGAAATTGAGGGAAACTTGATTCTTATTGTCCAAAACTCCACCTGAGGGAAAAGTTTCCCTCAGCCAAGCAAGCAGAAGGTTCTTTCTCACATATGCGCATTTTGTGTTGGCTGGACCGACACAACTGAGGCTGGCTCAAGAGACTTTTGTTGGGACAGAGTTAAAAAGACAAAAGTCTTTCCCTCTTCTTTCCCAGCCTTCCACAATTTCTTCCCCAACTTATGTGCCTCTTCAAACCTTCACCTGCCTACTACAAGCTTCTTTGAAGTGAGAACAGCCGTTTCCCTCCAGCTGTTTGACGCTGCACTCTGCCACGACCCAGGTGGACCGTGCCATCCAGCGCTGCTGAGAAACCTGGTAACTGTACAGGCACCTCGGAAGAAAGTGTGTTCCTTTCACCGGGAGAAGAAGGGTCCGTACCACGTCCTCATGCTACGCTCAGGTGCCAGAAATGGCAGTGGCAGTGAGGGAGGCCCATGGAATCCATCTCTGGGTACTGGCTCGGTTCCTGCTTCAACCTCAGGAAAGACCCAAACAACCAGGTGAGCAATGAGAGGCGAGGGCCCTCAAAGCCTCAATGCCAAAGCCGAGAAGACTGAGTGAAGTGGAGACCACGAAATCTCGCAGAATATCCCCAAAGGCAGACCAAGTGACTGACCAGTGTGCCTGTCGTGAGGCTGTCCATAGTTCTTCAGGCACTTTATCAAATCTAATTCCTTAAATCTATTTGTCACCTCTACTGTATATTCACCAGGGATATGATTTAGGTCATACCTGAGTGGCCTAGTGTTTTTCCCAACTTTTTTCAACTTAATCCTAACTTTTGCAAGCAGAAGCTCATGATCTGAGCCACAGTCAGCTCCTGGTCTAGTTTTGACTGACAGTATAGAGCTTCTCCATCTTTGGCTGCAGAGCACGTACTCAATCTGACTTCTATGTTGACCGTCTGGTGATGACCATGTGTAGAGTCGTCTCCTGGGTTGTTGGAAAAGAGTGTTTGCTATGACCATCGTATTCCTTTGACAAAAGTCTATCAGCCTGTGCCCAGCTTCATTTTGTACTCCAAGGCCAAACTTGCCTTTTATTCCGGTTATCTTTTGGTTTTCTACTTTAGCATTCCAATCCCCCATGATGATACGGACATCATTTTTTCATGTTAATTCTAGAAGGTGTTGTAGGCCTTCATAGAACTGGTCAACATCAGCCTCTTCAGCACCAGTGGTTGGGGCATAGATTTGGACTATTGTGATGTTGAATGGTTTGCCTTGGATTTGAACTGAGATCATGCTGTCATTTTGGAGGTTGTATCCCAGTACTGCTTTTCCTACTCTTGTATTGAATATGAAGGCTCCCCCATTTCTTCTGAGGGATTCTTGACTGCAGTAGTATACCTGATGAATATCACTAATTACATGAACTGCCGGTTGGAGCACACGTGCCCAGCAAAGCTCCCCCTCTCAATTATCTGCTTCTTCCCCACAGGAACAGGCTCCACGTCATTCCCACACACTGCCTTTTCTGTCCCTGTTTCCTCTCTCCATAAAACCCCCACCGTGGCCGGGAAGCTCTGAAATGGGTCCCAAGAGGGGCCGAGCTGAGGGGCAGCCTGAGCTGGAGACTTCCTGGTTCCATAATGCATCCCTGGAGGCAACATCTCAGGAGCACATGGGGAGTAGGAGGGCCGGGGAGATCCCCAGGCCACACCCCCCCCTGCCCACCACCTCACTTCACAGGGGGCTCCTCGGGGCTGCCTGGCTTGCCCTGGGTGTGCAACAGGAGGTGCTCTGGAGGACCTGCCATGGCATTCTCTCCCGCCCAGGGGTCGGGGCTCCATTTCTGCACATCACAGAATTTCTGCACATCACGATGCGCCCAGGGGTTGGGGCTCCATTTCTGCACATCACATGGGCCAGCCCGGACCAGAACCCTCGACTCCTGCCCAGCTGCCATGATGTGACACAAAGTCTGAAAATGTGACCATGGGCAGGCCATTTTGGGGCAGCCTGGATGCCCACCTGGCAATGCCTGCTCTTGGATGTGTTTTCCACTGAATTTTCTGCTGGAGTCTTCTATAAAGCTTCTTAGCATCAATGCCACTATGAATATGAGCATCACATCATGCATTTATCCTGATCTTTTCCATGCATGAGGAAAGCAAACACTTTGCTCGCTTCTCCTCATCATTGTCTTCCTGATAACAACAACCCTGCCAGGTAGGATAACCTGAGAGTGAATGACCGGCCAAAAGTCAGGGATGAGTGGGGATTTGGACCTGGATCTCTCAGGCCCCATCCCACTTCTTGCACACTCGATCCTGTGCAGGGATGCACACCAATCTCCCCTGCTTCGTCTTGTCAAGCAACAATGGTTTCGATACTGCTTTTAGACATGCCTATCCCCAACCTCTCCTTCATGGATCACTGCCTTGTCATGGTGAAAGGGCTTGCGTAGCTCAATGAAGCTATGAGCTATGCTGTGCAGGGCCACCCAAGACATACAGGTCATAGCAGAGAGCTCTGACAAAAGGTGATCCACTGCAGAAGGAAATGGCAGCCCACTCTAGTATCTTTGCCATGAAAACCCCATGGACAGTACCAAAAGGCAAAACGATATGACGCCGGAAGATGAGCCCCTCAGGTCGGAAGGTGTCCAATATGCGACTGGGGAAGAGCGGAGGGCTAGTACTAGTAGCACCAGAAAGAATGAAGCGACTGGGTCAAAGCCGAAAGGTCGCTCAGTTGCTGATGTATCTGGTGGTGAAAGGAGAGTCCAATGCTGCAAAGATCTATACTCCATAGGCACCTGGAATGTAAGATCTATGAATCAAGGCAAGCTGGATGTGGTCAAACAAGAGATGACAAGACTGAACATTGACATCTTAGGAATCAGTGAACTAAAATGGACAGGCATGGGTGAATTTAGTTCAGATGACCATCAGGCATACTACTGCGGGCAAGAATCCCTCAGAAGAAATGGAGTAGCCTTCATAGTCAATAAAAGAGTAGGAAAAGCAGTACTGGGATACAATCTCCAAAATGACAGAATGATCTCAGTTCGAATCCAAGGCAAACCATTCAACATCACAATAGTCCAAGTCTATGCCCCAACCACTGGTGCTGAAGAGGCTGAAGTTGACCGGTTCTATGAAGGCCTACAACACCTGCTAGAACTCACACCAAAAAATGATGTCCTTATCATTATGGGGGATTGGAATGCTTGGAATGCTTGGATTGGAAGCCAAAAGATAACCGGAATAAAAGGCAAGTTTGGCCTTGGAGTACAAAATGAAGCAGGGCACAGGCTGGCAGAGTTTTCTCAAGAGAAAACGCTGGTCATAGCAAACACTCTTTTCCAACAACCCAAGAGACAACTCTACACATGGTCATCACCAGACGGTCAACATAGAAGTCAGATTGACTATGTGCTCTGCAGCAGAAGATGGAGAAGCTCTATCCAGTCAGTGAGAACTAGACCAGGAGCTGACTGTGGCTCAGATCATGAGCTTCTTGTTGCAAAATTTAGGCTTACATTGAAGAAAGAAGGGAAAAGCACTAGGCCACTCAGGTATGAATTAAATCATATCCCTGATGAGTATACGGTAGAGGTGACAAATAGATTTAAGGAATTAGATCTGACAGACAGAATGCCTGAAGAACTATGGAAGGAAGTTCACAATTTGGTACAAGAGGCAGCAACTGAAACCATTCCAAAGAAAAAGAAATTCAAGAAAGCAAAATGGTTGACTGAGGAAGCTTTACAAATAGCTGAGGAAAGAAGGGAAGTGAGAGAAAAAGGAGAAAGAGAAAGATACACCCAAGTGAATACAGAATTCCAGAGAATAGCTAGAAGAGATTAGAATGCCTTCTTCAATGAACAGTGCAAAGAAATAGAAGAAAACAATAGTATAGGGAGGACCAGAGATCTCTTCAAGAAAATTGGAGATATGAACGTTTCATGCAAAGATAAGCATGATGATGAACCAAAATGGCAGGGACCTAACAGAAGCAGAAGAGATTAAGAAGAGCTGTACAAGAAAGAGCTTAACATCCCTGATAACCACAATGGGGTTGTTGCCGTCCTTGAGCCAGGCATCCTGGAATGTTGAGTCAAATCGTCTCTAGGAATCCTGAGCAACATCAATGCTAGTGGAGGTGACAGTATTCCAGCTGAGCTATTTAAAATCCTAAAAGACGATGCAGTAAAAGTGCTACACTCATTATGCCAGGAAATTTGGAAAACTCAACAGTGGTCACAGGATTGGAAAAGTCCATTTACATTCTGATCCCAAACAAGGGCAATGCCAACGAATGTTCAAACTACCTCACCATTCACTCATTTCACATGCTAGCAAAGTTATGCGCAAAATCCTACAAGCTAGGCTCCAGCAGTACGTGGACCGAGAACTACCAGAAGTACAGGCAGGATTTTGAAGAGGGAGAGGAACTGGAGATCAAATTGCCAACATATGCTGGATCATGGAGAAAGCTAGGGAGTTCCAGAAAAGCATCTACTTCTGCTTCATTGACTATGCCAAAGCCTTTGATTGTGTGGATCACAACAAATTCTGGCAAGTTCTTAAAGAGATGGGAGTACCAGACCATCCTATTTGTCTCTTGAGAAACCTCTATGTGGGTCAAGAAGAAACAGTGAGAACTGATTGGTTGAAAATTGAGTAAGGAGTTCGGTGAGGCTGCGTACTGTCGCCCTGCCTATTTAACATATATGCAGAACACATCATGAGAAAGGCTGGGCTGGAAGAATCACAAGTTGGAATTAAAATTGCCGGGAGAAATCAGAAACAAAAACAACACAAATAACTTTTGACTGAATTTAAGTTATGAAGAAATCAGCTGTACATGACAGAGACAGAGGCGGTACAAAAGAAGCTGAGATTTTTCAAACAAAACCATTTTGAACATGCAAGTAAACCTGGAAGATAGTTAGTGAATTGTGTTAAGAAGGAGATGGAAAGACTATCTATAACAGGAGTGAAGAAAGAGAATGGCACAGCATATTTTGAAAAGGTATTACTGTGCAGTTTACGTTCCCCGAAAAAACATACTGACTCCAGAAGAGGCAAGAGGGGTGTGTAGAACATGTCTGAGAAATTCAGCAGGGAGTAGAGGAAAATATTGTATGATACCAACAGTATTCAAGATATATTGCACGCTATTGGAAGATTAAAAAAAGATAAAGCACCTGATCCTGATTTTACTGCTAGGTATTACAAGTGTTTAAAGGAAAAACAAATTCTTTCAGTTCAACAAGTAATGAATGAAATCGAAGAAGAGGGACTATTGCCACCAACATGGCAGGAAGCTCATATAATGTGGATACCTGAAGAAGGGAATGTTCCCATGTTACCACTCACTGACCAAGGTATCTCAGTATTAAATGAGGATTATAAACGTCTTACTTCAAAACTGGCAGAGAGATTAAGAAAATGTATAGAAAAACAGATTCATACAGATCAAACTGGTTTTGATGAACTAAACTAAAAGCATTGTCATTGGCATGAATTTCAGCCATACAAATGAGTGTACTACCTAAACCAAACTTTCTCTTTCAGATGAGATCACTGTCAATATTGGGAAAAGGTCTCTAAGATTGGCAGAGACAACTGAATATTATTATTTGGAAAGGCAAGAAGTCGAGGATCAGATTTGATCTTTCAGGATGCAAATGAGAGAGGCTGCCTTGCAGTACCTAATTGTTTTACTGTCTGTTATACTAATTGGTATACTATTATTATAATATTATTATTAAGTATTCTATAAGTATAGAAGTTATACTATTATGCAGTGGACCCGCTCTATATTGCAGATTAGATCATAAACACCCATGATAGGTAAGTGAAGTTGAGAAAGAGCTGATGTTGAATTCAGAATACATCATCCCTTGTGGGTGAAGGAGTCAGTCAGATCGCAATGGTAAATGCTGGAAATGTAAGAGGGTGGATGGGACTTTCTCTCTTACAGGATGGATAATGGGAAAAAATGGGAAAAAATAATGGGAAAAAAAAGATTGAAACTGATACACATGCGGATATGCAGAAAATCATGAAAAAGAAGGGTCTCATGAGTCCAAAGATTTGAAGAATTTGCCCGAGAGTCTTTCAAAAGTATGTCAGACTTATTTAGCAATACGACAACTGCAGCAAGATTAACAATTGCTTCTAAATGGAAATCACTGGAGGCCCCAGGGATTGACGGATGGAGAAATATCATTGCAGAACCTGCTGTGATGGCAAAGTGGACCATGTGAACAGAAGACCATGAGAAGAACTCAGTGATGACTGAGATTGCAATGGTTTGATACTCAGCATGACTAATGGGAGTTGATCTGAGGGACTGAATTTTCAGGTTATGCTTGTTCCAAATTCACTGGGAAACTTTGTTCACTTTGCTTATTTTAACCTGCTCTGTTCATTTTGGTTTGCTTCGCTTCACATGTTAATGCACTTGTTTATGTTAAGGAAAGAGAGAAAGAACAATTCTTCAGACTGATCTTCTGACAGGAGGAATTGCCTGGTTTCGCCTGTCCTCTTGGTAAGCCCCCCAGCAGAAGCTCTCACTCACACACTCATTTCTGGAGCTTTCCCACTGCCCAGAGTTTCAGGGTGGCAACGGCCAGGAGAGTATACTCAGCATGCCAATTCAATGCGCTGAGCTTTACCAACCAGTTGATCTGTTCTCAGCTGGATCTAGGACTTTGGAATCTCATCAAGACCTCAGGAATGAACGGAAGCCACTCTTTGCATGCAAAATAGATGTCCCCTGTCAGGGACCTCCTCCACCTTCCAAGTCTTGCTGAAACAAAGATTGTCTGAACGTTGAGAAGCCACTTCTTAACACCAACCTAGCATAGCAATAAAGCTTCAGAACAAGTACCGCTCAGCAACTCCCCCTCCTAAAAAACAGTAAAAACTCTTGCAGGTATGCCAAGTGGAAGAGCCCTGAGGGAGGATGATCTGGGCAATGAGGTGCAAGTACTGTGAATGTTTTGGCATTACACTATTACAATATTACAAGAAATATTGGCCCTCTTTCATGTCCTTGAAATGATCTATCGACTTCCCAGAAGCTGACCCTTGGTCAGCACAAATGGACTTTACAGGCCCCTTTCACAGCTAAAGGACCAGGAATCTTGGAGGAGGATTGCCTTGCGACACTGACACACGCATTGCTCACTTCC